>JANRMT010062814.1:90769202-90829849 GCA_026402145.1 Polypterus bichir lapradei | reverse complement strand
TACAAGGTTTTTTTGGGAGTTTTTCCTTGTCTTCTTAGAGAGTCAAGGCTGGGGGGTTGTCAAGAGGCAGGGCCTGTTAAAGCCCATTGTGGCACTTCCTGTGTGATTTTGGGCTATACAAAAATAAACTGTATTGTATTGTATTGTATTGTATTGTATTGTACCATCACCATGCTCTTTCATACAGTACTGGCCCACCTGGGCAACAAGAGAGGGAAAATTATGTGTGAATGCTATTTCTAAACATAAATAGTTCTTCATTTAATACCATAATCCCCTCTAAGCACAGCACCAAGCCAACACAGGGCACAAGGCAGGAAACAAACCCCAGGCAGGGCGACAGCCCACCACAGGGCACACACACCCACACCGAGCACAATTTCGGATTGCCAGTTCACCTAACCTGCATGTCTTTGGACTGTGGGAGGGAACTGGAGCAACCAGAGGAAACCCACGCAGACACGGGAAGAACATGCAAACTCCATGCAGGGAGGACCCGGGAAGTGAACCCAGGTCTCCTAACTGTGAGGCAGCAGCGCTACCATTGCGCCACATCTTGGCCCGATCTTGGACCAAGGCAAAGAAATTTATTGATGATACCAGCCATACCCTACATCCTCTTTTCTGTACTGCGGTCAGGTAAGTCCAGCTCGGAGAGAGTGAGAAGGAGCTTTTTTCCACAGTCATTTTCTTGCTGAATTAAGAAAGTGTCTAGAACTACATGCTGCTCTGTTGTTAACACTCTTACATTAAATTATTTTTTTGTTAATTATTTATCACATATTTAAAATTCTATTAATGACTTTTGATATTTACAGTATGTCATCTACTATTGTTATTCTCCTTTTATATTTTTCTTTAAGACACAACCATTGGAGTTGAGCAACTAAGCATTTCTCTACATATTATACTGCGTTTATAATTTGTATGTGATAAAATTTTCTTTGATTTTAAAAAATATATATCGCAATCCTATTTGTCAGAATTTGAACTTGTGTTACCCCCTTTTGCATTCTGTCACCTTGCTGAGGGATACACATATTTCTTATAGGATCCTGAGGGAATATGGCAAGTTGCATTCCTCTCTGACTCATTGCAGTGTCCCTTCCTATTGTCTTTTGGGGCATGCAGCACACATACAGGGCATACTGCCCCTAGCAGCCCTGGCATTCTCACAATGACATGTGCAGTACCTTTTTTGCTGCCAGTGTTGTGCTCTCTCCTTCTCTGCTCTGAAGATGTCCTGTAGGACTTTTATCAGCCCATTGCAAACTTCTTAACCCTGGAAGCCATGCATTCCTTTGCAATCTATATTCAGAAGTTACTTTTACACAACAGCAGACTTTTTTTATAAGACATTTCTTGGATAGAAAATGTTTTCACATAAGAAGAGAAGATGTTAATCTTGTATTTGTAAATAAAGGGTGTTACTTAAAAAAAAAACACTTGTTAAAGCAATGTATTGTTCAAATTATGTATATTCAGCCACTGTTGTGGAGTAATCTTTAGTAAAAAATGAACCTTTAGAAAGGCACTCGCAATTTAGACTTTATTGCATAGCATAGGAAATAATTGCAGAACACATAAAGCCATCTCAGTTCATGAAATGAGCCCTGTATTTAGGGTGCGGTTCGTTTTCATTTCAGTTCTAATCACAAAACATCCCCATTTCATACATATTTCTTATTATCCACTTTACATGTTATCTGCATAATAATGACGTGCTCGACCTGTTTTCATAACAATTACTTCACCTTGTAATCTCCCTTCCCCTAATAATCATCGATCTTTTCATAAATATCATTAGCACTCGAAGGTTGTGCTTGCCACCTGGCCCGGAGATAAGATGACCATCATCCGATCATGTTTTATATTTCTCACATTTTCACATTCCTAATCTTGATCTAATAAAAATTGGAGGCCTTTTTATTGATCAGTCCTCACCATTAAGTTGGATCCAGGGTAACCCAAATATGAGAAACTGAACTGTTCAATTAATAATTGCTTGTTGCACCAGCATCCAGTAAGACTAAAATCATAAGCAGCTGTGCTGGTAAGTGCAGCACTCCATTTCACTGATAAAGGCTGAGCTGCTGAAACTGAATGCAAACGGCTGTTTTGATAATCAACTCTTAAACTCCTGAATAGCTCAATCTTAGCGAACACACTGCAGTTTGCTTTCAACTTGATCATATAGAATATTCATAAGCCTGAAAATATAAAATTAAATTCCATTTTCAAAATGTTTATATGTTTAAAGTGTTTACATGCTGGCATGTAAGTTGACTTAGTTTTGTTTAAGTTTAAGGGCCTTGAGTGTTTGCAGAAACTTGCTTGGTCTTCAGTCAGCCAGAAGGCCCAGCAGAGCTGCCATTCCGTAAAAAACACAGCGTCCTCGGTTCAAAGAAAGCTAGGTAAGTGAAAAGCAAACAGGCCACATTAAAAACAAAAGCAGTGGCCTGTAAAATAATAGTGCCTGTCTAAGCCACTTAAAAAGATGTCAAGCAACTCCTTTTAATAGTCAATAGTTCTAAAACCAATAACATATTGATCCTTGATTTAAACCTCAACATCACTTCTCCTGAAGGTGAATCATGCGAGTTACAGTGAAAGTCTAAATAAACTTAAACACAAACCTCTTTTCTCAGAAAACCATGCCTTCTGTAATTTAAGAACACACAAAATATTAGTGCCTTTTTTTCTCTGCTGGTTTTTCTGTCTTAAATGCACTAGCCCACATTTTGAGTGGAAACCTTTTGTGAGGCAGAGCAGTTGTAAGTGCCCTTTACCTGGTCCTCGAAATGTCTTCAAAGAGAGTTTTTGAAGCACCAGTGTTCCTCAGGAGCTTAAGCCCATCTTTTGATGTTCTGCATGTCCTGCACTTGGGTTAAATCTGGTATGGATGGGGCATCTGTGTTAACTGGATTCTTCAAGCATGGGCGATTATAAAACACTCTTTAATCGGTATTTACACATTTCTCTAGGCTACCATCATGTTGTCATGGAAACTGGTGTGTTCTTTTGTTATTTTTTTATGCTTTGACAAAGAGAGATTCCATCTTCAGAAAGCTTTCTCTATTTTGTAACCCGAAGGAATAAAAACTTAAATGTTTTATGAAATCATTTTTTAAAGAAAATCCCAATTTTTGACAAAAAAGAAGCTACAGCAGTCCATAAAACATAAATCAATGGTTGGTCCTGCACTGCTGGAAATCCCTTAGTTAATATTTTAAGTCCTGTATAACTATGCATGCGACAAATAAAGAATCTTGAAAGTTGTAAACAACATAAAAGGATAATTGCATGGTCCACTTTTCATACACAGTTTTAATAATATATTTTATTTTTATAGCGCCTTTACCATGCTCCAAGGCACTTACAGAATATACAGTAAGAAAGAACAGCAGGGTATACAGTATATAGCATTGTACAAACCAAATAAATAAATAAAGAAGATTAAGACAGTAAATTCAGAGAAAGCCTAACCGAGAACATAACACACACACAGGTTACATGAGCATTTTGACAGAGAAGTAAACTGAGAGATGGGGAATAAAGTCAAGTAGAGCTAAAAGCCTTCCTGAACAGATGAGTTTTGAGTTGTTTTTTAAAAGAATTCATGGAGTCAGCTGACCTGATTAACTTCAGCAGGTCATTCCAGAGTCTGGGCGCTATTCAGCTGAAGGCCCTGTCACCCATGGAGTGTAGATTAGTGTGGGGCACAACAAGATTGCCAGAATCAGTGGACCTTAGTTGGCGGGCAGGCACATAGTGATGGAGAAGGTCACTGATGTAGTTTGGCGCGAGGTTATTTAAGGCTTTGTGGGTTATTAGTAGGATTTTATATTCGATTCTGTAAGACACAGGGAACCAGTGAAGACGGAGCAGGATGGGTGTGATATGCTCGCTGCTGCTGGTTCGAGTAAGGACTCTTGCAGTTGAGTTTTGAATAAGCTGGAGCTGTGATATAAGATTAGAAGGGGCACCTGCCAGTAGGGAATTACAATAATCAATGCGGGATGTGATAAAAGCATGGACAAGTTTCTCAGCATTAGAAAAGGAGAGGAAGGAGTGAACACGGGATATGTTATGGAGGTGAAAGTAAGAAAGTTTCTTAATGTGATTTATGAGGGTGGAATAAGAGAGGGAGGAATAAAAAATGACACAAAGATTCTTTGCAGTAGAGGCAGGTGTGATGAGATCACCGCCAAGATGGACTGGGAAGGAGCTAATTTTATTAAGTTGCACTTTAGTCCCAATTTGCAGGAGTTCAGGTTTGTTGCAGTTTAATTTTAAAGAGTTCTACTCCATCTAGGTTTTAATTTCACTGAGGCAGGTTGTGAGCTGAGAAAGCTCTGATGAAGTTCCACTTTTAACATTGAAGTAGAGTTGAGTATCATCTGCATAAAAATGATAGCCCAGTCCATAGCTACGAATAATATGGCCAAGGGGAAGCATATAAATACAGAAGAGAAGAGGGCAGAGTACAGAGCCCTGAGGAACTCCTTGCGTGACTGGCGCCAAGCTGGATCTGCAGTTGCCAAGACTCTTGCCTATCAGTCAGATAGGACTTGAACCACTGGAGGGCAGTGCCTGAGATACCCAGCATGTTCTCCATTCTGGACAGTAGAATGTCATGTCTGACAGTGTCAAATGCTGCACTGAGGTCTAATAGAATTAATATGCTGGTTTGTCCAGAGTTTGCTGCCATAAGCAAATCATTGGTTACACGTAGCAGAGCAGTTTCACATCTGTGCCGCGCCCTGAAACCAGACTGAAAGGGTTCTATCAAGTTAATAGTGGTTAAGTAATTGGTGAGCAGGGAGGCTACAACACACTCAAGAGCTTTTGACAGGAAGGTAAGTGGGAAATAGGCCGGAAATTGTTAAGATTGTCAGTTTTGAACCTTGGTGCTCCATTTCACAGGCTGCTGTAGTATTAAAGATTTTCTGTAGAGTAGATTATGTTCCTGGCTTTTAATTTCAAAGCAGCATAATGTAATTTCATGGCTGCAGGTGCTGGAGCCTGTCCTGAAAGAATTGCACATAAGGCAGGAACAAACCTGCAGTCTCAGCCTATAGATCTGATGTAATAAGGTGCTTTTAATGTGGGGAGTTTGGACTTGTTACCTCCTCATTCCCTCAGTTAAACTCATGTTTTACAATTGCTAGTTTATCAATATTGTGTTTTTTACTAATATTAGCCATAATTGTATCTTTTTTTAAAATTATTATTAGTATTTTTGATGACTCAACACAATTTTGTTTGTTGTCTTATAGTTGTGGCTGCGTTTTTGATATTTACTTGGTGGGTTGCCTTCATGTGGCCAGATGTTGATGCAGTAGGTGATTTCACTGTTCCACAATTATTAAAGATGACGGCATTCTTGGGTCAAAAAATGACCAATAAATCTTCTTTCAGTCAAAGTTTTGTTAGGGAACCACTGCTAGTTTCATAATAAGCTTCTTCTCTGATTATTTCATCTTCAATTTTTAAACCCCTTTTGTCATAACAAACACTCATTGACCCTGAATTGTCTGCTGAGTATTACTCCTTGCCCTTTCAACTCCAGATAATTTCCTGGTCCTACGTATTGTATCTTATTTGTCTAAGGCTGACAAAAACAAAATAGTATAGTGTGCTTACTGTGTGTTCTCTTGCATCCTGGTGAGAAGTGGTGGTAGTGAATAGGACTGTTTTAGACCTTCATTGTTGCCGCCTATCTGAATCCCCTCAATAAGTAAATCAAAGGCCACTGTGGTGGATGGCCGGGCCCTTGATGGAAAGACCAGGGGAGGAAGTGTGGCCTTAACATTACCTCCCCTGGAGTGCTAAGTGGCAGCTGCCCTAGGTTGCAGCGGTGCCAAGGACTCCCGCAGGTCTCCATGGGAATTGGAGTTGGATACAGCCCTGTTAGGATCCTTGGGTGCTGCCAGGGGGTGCTGCAGCTCTTTCGCCACACCCGGAAGGGTGTCCGGAAATGTGTCAACGAGCACCTGGAGCACTTACGGATGCAATATAAAAGAGGCCAGCAGCCACTACTCAAAAAACCAAAGTCAGGAGGGGGGAGACGCTTGCCTGGAGGACTGGAGGAGAAAAGAGACGGAAGAAGAAAAAAGAATTTTGCGTTGTGCTGTGCTTAGGAACTGTGTGTGTTTGGCTTGTGGGAAAAGGGGAAGGAGTTTCCCACAAGAAAAAGAAAATACAAAATTCCTGTGTGCTTTGAGTTGTGCCTCTTGCATCTGTCTTTGATGGGTTGGGATGGCTGGAGCACCCTCTAGAGGACACACCACAAAACTAAGATATTACAGAAAAGACTAGAGGTAGCATTAAAGCAAGTGTTGACAGTTACTGCTAGAGATCACATTATGATGATGTAATTGAAAAGAAGGAAGTTCAGCACAGAGAAAAACACAACTCCTTAAGGGAGAAGACAGCTTAATACAGCTTTAGTAACAGGGACCAGTGGGCTGTAAAGTAAATCTTTAGGAGCATGACATACTCAGTGGTGTGGAGTCCAAAGAGAATCACAGGAGACAGTGCTTTACTATCAGCAGTATGATGTCCTGTGGAACAGGTCTGTGATTTATAGAGCTGGTTCATGAACTTTAGACACCAGTAAAATCTTTTTTATCCCTTTTATTGGGAAACAAAACATTATAACAGAACACAACTCAATCAAATTAACAAAAATAGCATAGCAAATACAATAATAGAGTATGCTTTGAAGGAAATCTGTGAAACTTGTCATTCAACCTCCTTAGGATAAAACAGCAAGTAAAATGAAAAGGTTGAACACAGGCCCAGCATGTATACTTTTGGATTACATTAATGAATTTTTCCCAAGTTTGGAACAATGTTGTGAACAGATCCTTGTCATTTGTTTCCCCAATATTTTCCACTTTTTCCCCAAGGTTGTAAATGTTGGTTTGGGATTTTTTCCACTTCATCTTTATAAGTATTCATGCAAGTAGTGGGTTGTCAGATATTACAACTGATTATTCATGCTACACCACTAGCTTTACTACAAATATTGATGTTAAGGGTATTAGGAGTCATTTTAAATATAAGGCTTTCGGTAATGCAGAATGTGGAAACATTTTTGCCCAAAATAGTTTAAATGAAGGACATATTCCAGACATGTGACCTAGCAATACAGATGCTCCTATTTTAATCCTAGCCCTGGGTACATTTTTAGACAATGTTAGATGAGATATGTATGATCAATGTAACAATTTTAGTTGGCTTAGAAGGTGGCACATCTGAATTTCATTCCTTTTCTACACTTTTAATTGAGAGATTCCTCTTCCGTCATTTCCTGTGACCATCCATCCATTATCCAACCCACTATATCCTAACTACAGGGTCACGGTGGTCTGCTGGAGCCAATCCCTGTGATCATTAATGGGTAAATTTCCTTAATATTTTATAATAAATATAGAGACTGCCTTTATATCCACACTAGCCAGGGTCATCTTGGGAACAATTTAAGATGGAAGATGATTTAAGTTGTTTTTAATGAAGTTTTTAATTTGGATATGGAAGAAAAATGGCTCCCTGGAAGATTAAATGTGGGATTCAAAAGATGCCAAAACATTATCAGTAAAAGGATATTTAAGTGTCACAAACCCTAGCATTTTTCCATGGATTGAATAGGCATCAATTAAAGAAGGCTGGAATAAGTGAATATCATGTATAGTGGCAATAGATAGGAGCTTCTCTGCCTTAAAATGTGTCCCATGTATTTATGGGAACCACCAATAAATTTATGCTTGTTGTTTGGATAGAGCACAGAGCAGAGTGAACCATGAAGATTTAGAAGTCTTCTTTTACATGGACTAAGATTTCAATATATACCGACAGCCTGCCCTGCTTGCCTATGGATGAAATCCCCATGATTGAGGAGGCTACCAAATATTGACAGTGACAGTATTACATGGCTTTTCTGATGAAGTTCAACTCTGCTGTGAAAAGAGATTTGTGCTGCTATTCACTACTGGTCACGTGATAAAAATCTGTACTCTCGAATGGTATTTTTACCATGCTTTATGAGCACCCTTTTATTTGAATAATGCACACTCAGTTGTGGAAGCCTTCAGTCCAAGCATTTAACTGCTCAGATGATCACAAAGCAGCTGAGACTGTGTTGTCGTTAAATATTGGCTTGTAGGTTTCACTTGTTCAACATTTGCTCATTAATAAACTTCATTCATGCCAGAGGAAATCTCAGCTGTGCTTCACACCCAGGGTCCCACGTGTGGCCTTCCAATGGTCCTGTGGATTGCTGAGAAATACTTGGTGGTTAAATTACAGACAACAGCTGCGGCCTGTTAATTTACACAACAGATTCATTTCACACACTATTTTTAAAAATTAGCAAAGAAAGAACAGAAAATGTTGCCTTAATTAGAGCATGCGATTTTCGTACATATCACAACCAGCTATTACACCTGTAAAGTTGTTCAGCTGCACTTCAGCTTCACATGCTGATGGATATTAGAGAAAGGAGTTCTGCCAAAACCGGTGAGAATGAGCAGATTTAAAAATAGAGAAAAGCACATTGTAAATTATGCTGCCTCCTCATATTAATACAATTGACCTTAATTTTAGAGGTATCAGTGCCATCACTGGCAAGCTCCTTTATTAAAATGAGGCCTGTGCTGTCAAAATAGTGCTTTTTAACAAACGAAATCTCCTAACCTGGTTCTTCTGTAATTTTAAAGTAATTTGTTTAAAAATGGAACTGATCTTGACAGTCATAACAGGAATATGAATAATGCCATTTAATAAAGGAGCTGACCCTGACAGGCATCACCACAATCTGAATAACACTAACAAGGGAGACAACCTTGCCGGATATTTTACCAATGTGAAGTTAATTTTCTGCTAGTGAGGGCTAACCTTGATAGGTATTAAAGTGAATATCATAGCATTGCTTGATATAGTGATGGTACAGTGGTTAGGTACTGCTGCATTATAGTTCCAGAGACCTGGGTTCCATGTGTGTTGTATTTGTAAGCCACCTATATGTCTACACGAATTATCTCCGTGTGCTGCACTTTCATACTATATCTATATCCCCATTCTTTGATTATAAACCTCACAGAAAGGAGTCAATCTTGACAGGTGTGACAAGGCTTGAGACTGCTCTTTTTGACTAGAGAGGTGACTCTAGTAGGTACTCCTGTGGATTGATCGGAGCTCTGTCAAATAGCAGTTGATTCTGACAAGTACGTCTGGAATGAAAAGTGAGTCACTCAAATGGAGGCTGATCTTGACAGGCACTACTGTTATATTTGTGATGCATTTCTGACCATGAATTCCAAGTATGTCCACCTTTTCTGAACATAACTCAGTCTTGTTGAGAGATTATCTTCACGTGCTAAAGTGAATTAAGTAGCCCGTTTTGACATAAAGGTGATGCAGTGGTTAGCCTTGCTACCTCAAAACCTCAGAGTCTTGGGTTTGAATCCTGACCGAGGAACCTGCTGTTTAGAGTCTGCATCTTCTCCATGTGCCTGTGGGGGAATTCCAGTGTGTTTCTCAAATCTTTGTTAGGCTGATTGCATGCGTGTGAGGGTATGTGCGTGAGTGTGTCCTGCGATCGATTGGTGTCCCATTTAAGGTTGGTTCTAGTTAGCGTCTCTTACTGCTTAATGTGCTCTGGCTTGTGCTGAACTAAATTAAGTGGGTTGAATGTTTTATAGCTATGAGAATATTTTATAGATAGGAGAGTGACACACTGCTTAGCGCTGCTACCTAAAGCTCCGGAGACCTGGATTCAATGAAGAGCTCGCTAGTTTTCCCAGCACCTTGATTGACTTCCACCTGTAATCCAAAAGCAATGAACAAGTTTTGTTAACTGGTGACTACTTAGCTAAATGTGCCCTGTAATGACTGGAGCCTAATTAAAGTTTGGTTCCTTCTTGATCCACATACTGCCATAATAGGTGCTTAACTCCTAAGATGTATGCATGTTTGATGGAGGGGGCTGACCTTGGCAGGTATTTGTGTGGTTTGACCTAATTTGTCTCCCAGAGGAGCGGATCTTGACAGGTACAAACAGTGAATCTGAATAGCACTACTTGACAAGAAAGTTGACCTTGACTGTCATGTGCTCTTTGATTACAAATCCCACAGAAGGGAGTCGATCTTGACAAGGCTCTGAACTGAGCTGTTCGACTAGAGGACTGACCTCCGTAGATACTCCTGTGGTTTGATTGCAGCTCCCTCAGAGAGGAGTCGATTTTGACAGGTACTTCTGGAATCATTTGTGACTTACTCAGATGGGAGTTGATGTTAACAGGCACCACTGTAATATCTGTAATGCTGTTTATCAAAGGTGCTAACCTTGCCAGGTATTCTTAAGATCTCAACATAACTCTGTCTGCTTGTGAGATGACCTTGGCAGGTATTGAGGCAGTATTTAAACGCAGTTTGAGGAGGGAGCTGACCTTGATTTGCCACACTAATTTAGACTGGTGTTACAGTGATGTGAATTGGGGGAGCTGATGTCGGTGGGTATTTCAGTGAGAAATGTTGATATTGACAGGTATTGCAGAGCTTGAGATAACTGTGTTAGACAAGTGGTGAGCATGGAGAATTCTGGCATTTGCTCACAGAATTCTTAGCTGATGATTCCTGACTGTGCGGCCATTATATTTTTCCATGATATAGATTTGTAAAAAAAATTAAATTAGCTTAAAACCCACTCTTTGTGTCTATGCAGGGCAGCTAAACAACAAGATTTTGTTGGGCGCAGTTCCAGTTCTAATGAATTAAACATGAATTATCGATGGACTTGGCTTGTTTTTAAGTGAAGTCTTCGCTTATGAGAGAGTCTGTCACATTTAATCGTATATTATTATATTAAAGCGTTCAGTGAATCTTTAATGATCTGTTGCTCTGAATTTTAACTCGTAATGGAGCCCTAATTAGTTTTTTCAATGTGTCACTGAAGGTGATGCACATTTCAAATTTTAATCAAGGACAAGGCCTCCTGGGTCACTTCTTTTATGCTTTTTGAAAATTTTGACTTTTAATTAAACACACTAAAGCGCAAGTCAATTGTGGTCATACACAATTACATTACAAGGTGGATCAACAGCAGGCTGACAACACTAGACACACTGACAACAGTACTGTCTGAAATCTGTACTTTTCACTGGAACCAGCTCTGTATAAGTGCACCAGAGATGGGCAAATGTCTCCTTCCCTGACATTGTCACCAGCTGCAGAAAAACAATATCTGGTGTCTGGAGTGCAGGAACTATTTTTTGAATTACAGAAAAAGATAAAAAGGTTTGGGATACAGTACCTCCCTTCAATGCAATAAACTAAACCATGACTGTAGACACCAGACACAATTCTACCATATAAAACAAAATGCAGCACATGGTAGGCATATGCTGAATACCTGTAAGTAAGACTGAATTCTTCAGATCTGAAGGGATGAAATCTTTATGAACTCATTCTCTTTAATGTACAAATACATATAGAGTATTCTATATCAATTCAGGTATTATGTTTGGGATGACACGCTGCCTTGCAGCTCCAGGAACCTCTTTTAAATCTCAGCCCAATCATTTTGTTGCATGTTCTCCCTGTGTATGATTTTTTTTCTTTCTCTGATTTACTGTATCGTCACATCAAAAAACTGCAAGGTAAAATAGTTGGCCATTCAAAAATGACCTGGTGTGAGCGTACCCAAGGATGGAATGGCACCTCATGGAGGGCTAGTTCCTGCCTTGCAGTTGATGCAACCTAGGCTTCAGGCCCCCAAGACCACAAATTGGATTAAGCAGATCTGAGAATATTACATTAGTTATGTTTTTAGTTACAATGTGACACTGTATTAATGAGCCTGCAATCGGAGTAACTGTGTGCTACCCCAGCCACAGATAAGAGCAACTGGATGCACCCCTGGACTAAAGAGCATGTTAAACACTGACAGACTAAGGGAATGCAGCCTCATAAGAATTTAACAGATAAGGCTTTGTGAAGACCTAATGTATGTCTTCTAAACTGCATTAGATATAGATAAAGTTTAAGCAGCAGAAATCTGTTATCTGAATATTGAAACACAAACTCGAGGGCAAGAGAGAAATGAGAAGTGCATTCATAACTAAAACCAGGAAGCATATACTCACATAAGGTGTCTTGAGAATGTGGGCCCAACTATCTTGTAATTTGAAAGAGGCACTGACAGCATTTCAAAAGAAGACAGATGAGATCTGAGGCAAATGAGCTGTTAATTGACCGAGTGTTACTGAAGGAGTGAAGTCACTTATCATTTGTAAAATGACATGTGTTTCTTATGTGAGGTAACTACTGCTTGGAATTCTGTAAGAAGTCTTTTTGAAATACATTTTATGTAAAAGTAATTTTTAATTTGGATTTGATTTCATGTCATCTTGGAGTTTCCATTTTGTTTAATGTTTTCCTGTGGATGCTACTGTTTTGTTGAGTGATTTTCATTTGAGTGCGTTATTGTTTATAGAAATGTGGAGGTAATTAACAAATGCAAGGTTGATCATAACAGTTAATTTGTATTCAGAATTGTATATGTAGGACAACTGAACACCACTAAGTATCTCAGCATGCCAGCAATACGACACTTTGAAGTTAGTGTTATACATAGAGTAAGACACTCATGTACAGAGAAGAAGAAACCTAAATAAGCATGTCTATTAGTCAAGAGCTTCCTTAGTACATTAGTTCATAATTGAAAATAAAGAACTCGTTCAAACCATTCTTGTTATGAATATGGGGTTTTGTGATGCCCTTTGTTTATTTCTATACTTATTTACTTTGATTTTGATGTTGAACCTTTAAATAACTCTAATGTTATTTATTAACGTTAATTAACATTAATGTCGCTAACAGGCACCACCGTTTTGTGTTTTGTTGTCGGGAACAGTCATGTGTCCATCATACAGCGACCCGAAATTGCGGCAAGTTACATCGCTAATGTGTTCTGGTATTTAACACAGTGTTATGGTTCAGTTTGTGTCCAAAGTTTTGGATACATAAAAACAATTCTTGGCACATGAGTTAGTGAGCTCCCTTTTTTTTACAGGGTCACTGATTTGTGCATGAGTTTCTTTAATATGAATTACTGTTACATACTGAGATCATAGGTACCAGATTGTTCAGTTTCACATCCAGTTAGGCTATTTTTAAATCTACTGTGTGTGGAAAAAATAGCTTGGGTGCAACTTCTGATTCTGGGCTTTTTTTTTAAATTGAAATTGTGCATGATTTTATAAAGCCTAAAAATGTCTACTTGCATTTCCACAACCCTTTTTTTGACAGCAAAATGTCACACAACCCCCTTCATTTAAAATTTTAATCCTGTCTGTTTCACAGATAGTTTTAGTTCATTCAACCAATGACCAGTCAGTCACGGCTAGTGCAACCCAGTTATTGGTACAACTGGGCAGTGCAGTGGGGATTGACCATTTACGGTTGATTAAACAGTCTGTCCATCCATAAAAGTAAAGCACAAATGGTTGTCCAAAACAGGAATGCAGAGGTGGGATAAGTGCAGCACAGAAAGTATTTTCTTGATGACTAAAATTGCTGGATGGTTTTGTAAATGTAGGAAAAATATAAAAATATTTAATAATATAAAAATATAAATTTAATATAATTTAAACATCTCATATGTTTCTGTTCTTTGAGACAATACAAAGGTTAAGGTCTATGGCATAGCTGGTTAAATAATTCCTTTTAATTTCAATGCAACATTCATAATAAACCATTAAACTGTTAAAAACATGTAAGCATTTGGTTTGCATATTATTTAAAAGGATGAGTCCTGTGTGAACAAAATGTATTGTATTTCACCAAGATGTTTGTAATTGAATTGCTTGGGCTTAGTGGTTCTGATAAGGGAAAAAAGTTAAAAGGTTATAGCCAGACGCAAAAAGAAATAAGGTAACTGATGCAAAGTCTTCATGCCACACCTGATGATGACTGAACTGCCAAAATGTGGGGCCTCTTGTGCTCTTTCCCTTATAGAGTGGAGATAACCTTTTAACTTGTTTTCTTCAGTGGACACAACCTTTCACTGTCCGTTATGATGTTTCACCTGAAAAGAACAAACAATGCAACAAACATAGCCAAATGGGCTCTCATCATAATTTTCTTTGACTGTTTATCATATACAATATATATTGTTGTAAGTGGCTGGGGGGGCGACCCGGCTGGGACGCACCGGAGGTAGCCTTACTCCTCCCACAGACCACGTGGGGGTGACCACCCTGGTGGCTATGGGGACCATGGGTACAGAGCTTTGAAGCTCATCCCTGTAGGGGCCCGTGGTCACCGCCAGGGGCTGCCCCAATGCCTATGGAGCCCTAGACCTCAACACTTCTGCCACACCCAGAAGTGCTGGGGGGAAGATGATTGGGGACACCCAGATTGCTTCCGGGTGCGCAGCCGGAACTTGTGCCACACTGGGAAGTGCCGGTGGAAGATTGTCGGGATGCACCTGCAGCACATCCGGTTGATTATAAAAGGGGCCGCCTCCCTCCGTTCAGGGGCTGGAGTCGGGTGAGGAGAAAGACAAGCCTGAAGAAAGTGAGGCATTGGACTGTTGGCCTGGACTTTTGGGGACTTGGGGTTGTGTGGCACTTGTAAATATGTATAATAAACGTGTTGTGGGTGACTTAAACATGTCCGGGCCGAGCTCCACAATATCTCTCTCTCTCTCTCTCTCTCTCTCTCTCTCTCTCTCTATATATATATATATATATATATATATATATATACCCGGACACGGACAGACGGACATCGTTTGATGCACCCAACACATGTTTATTTACACTATATTTAGTTCAATTAGTGCACGTCACAGTGCCTCCAGCACCGATCCCCCAAAGTCCAGGCCTCACAGTCCAAATGCCTTTCTGGCCGCCTCCAGTCCTCTCTCCAGCTCCGTCCTTCTTCCACCCGACTTCTGCCTCTGAATGAAGGGAGGCGGCCCCTTATATAGGAACCCAGATGGGCTCCAGCTGCTTTCCGGCATTCCTCCGCAGACATGCCCCAGTGTGGCGGAAGTGCCAGCTGCGTACCCGGAAGCCCTCGGGTGTCCCCTATCTTCTTTCCCCCAGCACTTCCTGGTGTGGCGGAAGTGCTGGGCTCCAAGTTTCCTTAGGCACCGGGGCGCCGCCTGGCGGTGGCCACGGGCCCCTACAGGGTTGGGCTTCCAAGCCCTCTACCCGTGGCCCCCAATACAACCAGGACGGTCGCCCCCTCGCGGTCTGGAGGAGGTACAAGCCCTCCTCCGGTCCTCCTGGGCGTCCCGGCTGGGCTCCACCCCCAGCCGCATGCGGCAATATATATAATTGTGGACAATGGCCGGCCATTCATACCGGCCAATACCCCCACGCGGCTAGATGGAGCCCTTCCGGCAGCATCGAAGTGCCCCGAATTCCAGCAGGGCATCATGGATATTGGAGTTTTCCTTCACAGCCCTGCTGGATACCATGGGGGCCGCAAGGGGACGCTGCAGGGAGGCTCAAAGACTTATTTGCCCTATAACCCGGAAGTACGCCCTAGTCACATGGACAAGAGGAATGACATGCTTCCAGGGTGAAGAAAAGGACGTTTTATCTGACCCGGAAGTGATAGGACATCACATGGACTGGGGGATTGGAAATACTTCCGGGTCAGGGACTATAAAAGACTGGATGGTACACCAGAGCGTTGAGCTGAGCTGGGTGGAAGGGTGACAACGCGTCTGGGAGTGTGGAGGATTGGTTTATTGTGTATTTTGTATTGTTTAATGAGTATTGTGGAGAGGAGGGTGCTTTGTGCACTGTGCATTATTAATAGTGTCAATATTTGGATTTTATTTAAAATGATAACAATCAGTGGTGTCATGACCTCACTTTAAAGTATTTCCACTGGAATGGTAAAATAATGTGACAGGACTAACTCATAACAATTGGGCATAAAAAGAAAAAAATATCTAAATTCAGTTATGAGAAGTAATCTTTGTGGAAATTAGTGAGTCTAGGGATAAAAAGAAAATAAGTAGCAATCTATGCATTGCAGTAACAATGTGGATGGGTGGTCTTCCGTATATACACCATAGTAGTATTGTCATGTGTACAGAGGACAGTGAAATTCTTTCCAACATATCCAATCTACATAAAACATGTTGCCACTCTCCAGGGTCCATGATAAACAAAGAGGTATAGATATTACTTACAGTATTTGCCCAGTAATTGACACAACAACATTGACGCCCCTGTTCTAACTCTTTCTTATATTGCTTAAAAAACTATGGCAATCTCTAGGCCTCTCTCTGGCTGTAACTTTGTTTACTGGAGGAAAAGTTCCACTTTGTGAGTCTGTTAGTGAAATACTGTGGCAGAGTTTGGTTTAAAGGAGATATGTCGAAAACAGAAATAAGTGAGAAAAAGGATACTACATCAAAGAGGTTTGTGCTTCCTCTCTAATCTGTTTTTATTTATTTATTTTTTTCCTTACATGAGGCAAGATGCTGTAGGCAGATAAAGATATTCACACTGACGTTTGGCAAGTAGAACAATGCAAAGAACTATAGTGGCCAAACCTATTAAAGAAGGGAAAATATTTTTCCCTGATGAACATTATAGGAAGAGACTCAGCAGAAAATCAATGAAATTGTTCTATTTTATAACCTTTCGAAAAGATGTGCGTCACTGAAGATTAAAGAAAATGAAAGGAAGAGAGGATGATTAAAGCAGTGAAGTAAATGTTGAAGCATCTAGTGCAGATAAATATTGCTGAAATAAGGAGGCAAATGTGCTGAGGTGATTTCCAAACAAAAGTGAAATTATATAAACTAGGAAACTTGACAAAAGCTGTCATTTTAGTTTGAGCAGCTGTTGATTTTGCTATGTACCAGGCAGAGTAAATCACGATAGAACGATTGGTATCTTTGGGTGAAATTTGAGAAAGCTGCCTTAAGGATGTGGAGAGCATCTTTTTTGGTTATAAGGCCATTTTTGGTGGATATAGATGGAAATAACAGCAGCAGTAAAGACAGGACAAAGTGGAGACTAGCAAACCTCATGTTAAACTCTGCTCAGATTTAATCCTGTAACTAGCGGATCAGAGGACTATGCCTTCTTTAAGCAAAACCATTTTTAACTTGGGTTGTATAGCTGTGTCCAGTTTGGGCCTGCAGAAACACTTGCTAAGGTGTGTTTTTTTCTGAAATTGCAGCAAAATTATGTGAACAGTTTGCAAACTCTTAAAGTCCATTGTTCCATTTAAAACAGATACTATGCTGATACTGGCAAGTGCATTCCTTGCATTTATTAATTTATTGTTTCATTGATACATTCTCCAATCCTGTTTCTTCCAATACTGCTTACCTATCCTTGCAGAATTTAGCAAAAGGTAGAAAACAACCTTGGTTAGAATTACAGGGATCACTCATACCCACACTCAAACAGCAGTTCATTTATCAAAGATATTTAGTCTTACTGTTACACTGCAGGGAGCCAGGATGTGTTCAACCAACATCTTGTACAAGGCAGAAACCAATCCTGAACTTGGGTGCCCAATGGAAGATCTCAATCATATTTGAGCAATTTAGATCAAGACACACACTTGTCTGGGATGTAAAATAAAATTGGAATACCTGGAGGAATACAAACACACCTTGGAGATGCAAGCACACAGTCAGTGCCTGGGTAGCAGCATTTGAAGCCAAGTTCCTAAAGCTGTAAGGTAGTATTACTAACCACTTTGTCACCTTGTTAATCCTGTTACAGACCACGTAATTTGTGTCACGGGTAAATCAATGAAAATGATTAAAATGAAAAGGATGACAGGGTTGGTTCAGTAAATTAATAGATGGATATAGTGGGCTCTTACATAATTTTGTCCAGTTTATTTATTTAAACTGGACTCGTACACAAAAGCTACACTGGAAGACAGTGGTCATTTCAAAAATGACATCACAAAAATTAGGACAATCTCCTTTTTTTGAACTATAGGAAAAGAGACAAGTTTCACTTCTCATATGCACTGTTAAAAAGATGGTCAGGATTCGTCTTGAAAACTGCAGCACAACATAGATAACAGGAGCATATCTCTAAAACTTGCAATACAAAGTAAACAATGGGGCCTTACAATATATTTAATAATGATAATAGAGATTCCCTCAAAATTATAAAGATAAGAGAGAACCAACCTTCATAACTTATCTCTTTAAAGACATAGCTGCAGGAGTTATGGTGAATAGAATGTACTTACTACATCCTGTTTTACTGTTGGAGACCTCAGACTGCCTGTTTGTGATTTTGGTGTTGCCATAATCTTACTGAATGTGGAATTGTGTCATGACTCCAATCCTGTCCCTTATTTGCTGATTAATGCATTTGCTTAGCTATCACTAGAATCCACTCTAAGTTATGTAGCCTTACATTTGAAGAAGGTTTCCATCAATTGTCTGGGATTGTGCGAACATAAACAGTTTGACAAAGTCAATTAAACCAATTTGTACATCAGGCTTGTTTTATCAGCTAAGTTGTCCCAATATCTCCTGTAGCTACTTGTTAAAAGTTAAGGGTTCCAGTTTAACTACATGACTGCATGTATTTTGTTTCAGATTCCCATGACTCTTTCTATATTAATTGTTGTTTTGTCTTGGTAGAGTAATATATTGCTCTACTTTCCCCTTTTGTATTATTATGTAGCCTTTGTCAGAATGCCTCAAATCTCCCAGACTTTATACCAATGTTTAGAAGGTATTGTACCAATACTTCTCCCCACCTTCCCTTCTACATGTATAACCTCAGGCATTTAGGTGTAATAAAAGACAAGCAGGAGTTACAGTAAGTTCCAATTTAAACAGTACATTTGAATATCGGCAACCATACAACCTGATAAATGGTGATGTGTAGTTTCAAGCAGCACACATACTTGTTAGTTACTTAAAATGTCTCTAGTTAAGGCATCATTTGTGGTCAGCTTTCTTCAGAGCAGTCCGCATGCCTGTCTCAATATGGCTGCTGAACTGTGCTCTTCATTGTGTTGTCCTTTTCATTTCATGGTGTGAGAGAGTCTTTCATCAGTTGGTAAGAGAGAGATCGTGTGAGGTAAAGCAAGCAAATTCATAGGTTTCCTGTCCAACCCCTAGAGCCAGTAGGACGTTGTGGTACTTAAAGCAGCGTTTCTCAACCTTTAAGTATTTGTGACCCGAGTTTTCATAACCGTTTTAATCGCGCCCCACCTAACATTTTTTTTGAAAAGTAGATGCATATTTTATTATACCTACTTAACTTTTATCAACGTTTATCTAACTCTATATTCATTGTTCTAGTATCAGAATGTAGTTTAAGTTAATTTGTTTTGGTTTCAACAGATGTTTTTTTCATATTTTTAATTCTTGTTTTCTTTTTTTCACACCTTTGCGCCCCCCTAGGGGGGCCCCCCCACAGGTTGAGAGCCAGTGACTTAAAGGCTTTTGATAAAAGCCAGTTCCAAACAGCCATACCTCAGACCAATGAGAGAGAGACTTTATCAGAGAAATACTTGCCAAACTGATTTGAGGCACTTCACCCCATCCACCAACCCTGTTGTAAAATTACCCAAAAAGGGGGGAAGGGGCTACTAAACCATTGCTGTTATTATCAATAATGTAACACTAATATTACATTGCTTTGTCTAAGTTACAAATAAAGACATACAGAATATTTATTAACTTGTATGCAAAACAACTACAACAATTGTAAATGCCCAAAATTCTAAAGAGTGTTCTTGAGTTCATCATTCACTTTTAAAATTATATAATTATTTTAGATGCCCTTGAGAGTTTTTAATATCTGGATTAGGTCCACCACAGCATCCACTCTACATAGGTTTGATTCTTTCAGTCAGCCATAGTAATATACTGTACGTTTTTATTCATGGGATATTCTTGGTTGCTATTCTCTACACAGCTTCAAATACGGCTATATCTTTTAAAAGTACTGCACACAGTACTCCAGGTGCAGACTCACTTTGGATTGTACAGGCAGAGCATAATATCCATTATTTATATTTAAGCTCACCCTAGATGGTAAGAATAATATGCAAACATCAACTCATAAATTCTTTTCAGAGGTTTTTTCCTCTTTAACAGTGTATTTATAATGAATGTTCATTTTGCCTAAGTGTTGCACATTGCAGTTCTCTGCTTTAAGCTGCATTTTTCAGGTGTCTGTCCAGTTGTGAAGACTATCCAGGTATTTAAAATTTTGTTTGCTATCTTTGAATGTGTTATTTTACCAATTTTATTAACCATCTCATAATTAATATCATTAATACTCTGTATAGTAATTAAAAAAAAAATTCTAAGTTACCTCCTGTGCAAAAGGCTACTCATTTCAAAATTTATCGTATCAATACGCTTTTTGAAAGTCTAAGTAAATCAGGTCTCATAATTGCTTTTGTCAGCCTCTCCAGTTGTCTTTAACGAAAAAGTGTAATAAATTGGATTGACAGGGTCATCATCACATACAGTATATATCCACGTAGCTGTTATCTAGTATATTATTTTCATAGCATTAATAATTTTATGTAGAGGTTAGACTTATTTGTCTGTAGTTAGTAGGATCCATTTTGTTTCCCTTCTGGTTGATTGGAGACACATTTGCAACTTGCCAGTCATCAAGTACTTTTCCTATTTGAAGTGACTGCTAGAATATTTTAAATTAAAGTTTTATTTAAAACTCTGACCCTGTTTTTACTTCTGCTAGAGGAATTTCATTCATTTCTTCTTTTATAAATCCTTTGGTGATGTATTTATTTAGTTCATTTAGTGTTAGATACTCATTTCTGTACCATTGTGGTCTCTTAAATTCTTCTTTACTCTTATGTATTTTACTGGTCCTGTACTAAAACAAACTGTTTGCTATTTTTCTTAGTTTTAACAGCAGTTTTTTTCATATCTCACTGTGCATTCCCTCATAATTTCTGAAAGGGTGGATTTTTGTCTCCCTTTGACAATTTATAAGCTTTTTTTTAATGTCTTTATTCATCAGTCTTGGCCAATGCCGAGTCACTTCATCTCATTTATTTTTGGAATATATATATTCTGGTTCTAGAACAGAAAATCTGTTTATAGTTGCATTATTTTTATTTTTCCCATTCTGTGCTTTGTTTCATCAGCCCCAGACAATCTTCTTTCTGAACTATCTGTCTTTGTGTTCATTTGTGCACTTTCAAAGACAATTTCAAACTTTACCCTGTTGTAATTGTAATGAATCAATCACTTTTGCATCTTCTATCTTTAGTATTACAAAATATGAGAATGTAGAGGTTTTTAATATATTGTGGTTTGGAAGAACCTGGAAAGGAAACAGTCATTTACTGTGAGCATTGCTTTGATGTCCTTTTCCGTATTTCTAAGACATACTGTATTTTACAGTCAACTGAAAGTTGAAGTCCCTGGTGATCACAAAATCTGCTTTATCACATTTTTGTCATATTTTTCTATGAATTTAACTTGAAGGGCAGAGTTGCCACAAGGTGGAACTGAATAAAATGAAAGAAAGTCAAAAACTTCAGTCTGTACACAGAGAGTTATTAAAACAAAAGCAAAACCAGCATTCAGCTGCAGTTAAAAAAAACCAAATCTTTAAAATTCCTAAAGTTTGAATTATTAAAAATCACTTTTTTGCAATCTTCTCCTTAAATTTGGACATAATGCTAAAGGAGCCGTTATCTTTTATAGCAGTAAAAGATGACATCACATCACACCAATTCCACATCATGTGAGTAGCAAAAGACTTCATTGATATTAACAGTATTATGTATTATAATACAACTTTTTAAGTAAGAATGTATAGTGGAAATTGATATCCAGATATTAAAGTTAAGATGTGCCCTCTACATGTGACAATGCTACAACTAGTATCTGTGCTGGAACCCACAAAATTCAGTGCTCGCAATGTACCACCCAGATAAACCACAATACAAACTGAAGAAGTTATGACATCACAAAGCTCTTTTAAATTCAAGAACGTTTATTAACAACTTTGCCGATAAAAAGCATGTGTAAAAGTGATCCTAATGTATTCCTGACATTATTTAAATAAATTGTATGCTATCGGCTGACGTTTTTGAATTATTGAGTCTTTCAAGGTTATCTTGTGGTGTGCTTGTTCTCTTACGTTTTATCTTGTGCTTTGATTCTAAAAAATCACCTATGCTTTCTTAATTTGTGTTTGAAAGCACATTTGTTTTCTCCTTAAAAAGTAGTTTGCTATCATTTATGATTATTTCATATCATGTTATCTTGTTCATTCTATTTAAAACCCACCTATCACCTTCTCAGTTGGTAGCTCTTGTTTGACTCTGACGGCACAAGCCTTTCACCCTCATTGTCTTTGAAGAACCCAAAATGCAGCACAAAATAATTACACAAGAGCATTGGTGGCTTGACATGAACTGATATAAATTTACACAATTAAAACACAATTAAATGAGGGATAAATTAGGAAGTCCAAAAACCTCTAAAATGAGATGGTTAAAGCAGTGGTGTGACAAATACCATAGCAACTTTGAGCTTCCACTGTAGCAGCCATGGCCTCTGGCTATAGAGGGAGCACTAGCTGATTTCAAAGACAGGGCACTGACTGTGAATGCTACTGGCTATGGAACTGTGCCTCTGCTTTACTTTAAATTGAGCTGTTGTAAGATGCATTTAAAGACCACTGGAATATGGCCAGGAAAGATAACCGGACTGGATGCATTTGACCTTGATGTAGCTTATTTTTAATGTCTCTTGACTGGCTATGAGCTGAAATAAATTAAAAAAAAAAACACTTAATTATCTACTACATACAGCAAAAAGAAAGACATTTATTTTGATTTATTAAAAGGTTTGAGTCCATGTTGAGATGAACTGGAGCATCATTCCACTTCCTTTGGAGAACGTGTTAGAGCCTTAGAACTCTAAGCTGAAATAATAAAGTCAGTGCTGAAAAGCAAAGAGGAGTGGTCCTCATAATAGGAGAAGAGCTCATTTATGTACAGAAGGAATTCTTCTTCTTATTCCTGTATCTATTATTATGAGGAAAACTGTAAAATACCTGGAAATTATTTAAATTACTAAATCTTTCTGTATGTATTCATATTTCCCTCGGGGGGGTTTTCATTCTTTTGAATTTGGAAACCTTTCAGGTTAAACCTTTTTGTTCACAAGAAAGTTATGCAGTACTTTTTAAGCAAAATATTCAGTCTTTGGCAAGTTCAAGACCTCATTTTGACTCCTTTAAACATGCTGCCCTCTTTTGTTATTTGCTGCTTTTTAGGACATTGTTTATGACTGTATGATTAGTCGTCTTTCAGGTACAAGCCTCATTCTGACATTAACCCCATGTCTGCTTTACATAGATGAGGGGTTGATGAGCTTCACCATTTCCAAGGACCACTTTTATTCAAAAGCTCTTTAGAGAACCCTCATCTCTGTGCATCACTAGAGGGCCACTGTCATAGCACATGTTACATATATTTGTTTTCTAAAGTGCTGTGAATAGGTGAATACAACTGTTTTACCATCCTAAAGGTGTACATAATGTAAGCTGATTTGTGTTTTCTATTTAAAAAAGTTCTATATTTTAATACTTTATTGTTTATCATAGTGCCAGAGAGTGGTGGCATGTTACATATTGGTCAGACACAAAAGTAAAGAATTTCACAGTGCTCTGTACCTGTAATACTACTATTAGTTGTACTGCTGCTGCTTTTAGTACTACTAAATTTGATATGTATGCATTAGAAATGTTGTTTTGCCAACGGAAAGGCCTGGGAATTTTAATACAGGAATTGACATTGTACTCGTATGAATGGTTACATTTTGCATTAAGCCTTCAGTCCAGCAGATGCACTGCAAAAAGGCAGCATGCAAATGTTGTGACCACAGCCATTTTTTTGATTCAAGGTAACTTTCATGCCAGTTCTGCAAATGAGCTCTATGGTGCCCAAACTTTTGCCTTGTTCTAGCAGCTGGTAACTTTATGCTGTGCTGCCATATGTCAAGTCATCAACCTGTGCTAGAGCTTCATTTCCTTGATTGATGTGCCCATTCCTTTGACTCAGGATAAGCCTTTGGGGGTAAATGGGCAAGAAGGACTCGAAGGTCTTCCTTACGGGTAGCCTGAGAGTTGGTGTAAAAAACACAATTACTTAAAAACTCTTCCGTTGCTGATTGGTCAAAAAGCAAAAATGGTGACAGTAACCAAATATACAGAATGAGCCAAACACCTGAAAAACAAGGGCAAATCCAAAAAAGTAAAGTATGAGAGTTTGTGCAAAGAAAATTATAGATTTAAATTATTGGTTAACCAAATGGAGGAGCTTTTAATGATATGGAGGACTTTAAAAGATGTGACCAATTGAAGAAAAATAGCCACAGGTGCTTCACTAGACAACGGCAGAAATAAAACATACTAAGCACATGGATGGTGTGAATTTTTTTTTTTTTAGTAAGCTAAATTATGTTTTTGTGGCATGCAAAGTACAGGTAAAGTCAGGCTGGCTGCTTGTCTGCTTGTAGCCAGTAAAGAGAAAGTAAATGCATCACATTTATACATGTTTCTTAATATTTTATTAGGTAATTGGTGGGATTTTGAAACACAGAAATATTTTATAGTTACAAAGTAGGAAGCATACCCAGTGAAATTGAATTTTTCATTAGCGTGACGTGTATCGAGAAACACATCCCTTCTACTCCCCTGAAAATAACATAGATGAACAATGGTGAAAATGCAGTGACATAATGCTGCTCTGTGGACTTCCATCAGCTGTTTGTATTTAGGAGTGTAAACTAGAATTGCAAAACTGGTTAAGTGCAACCAATCTCCACTGCTTTGCTTTCTCCAGTGGGCAGTTGGGAAAGGATTTAATTTCCTTAGTGCTAGAAGTTTTCAAACAACATATTCCCAGAGTTATGCCCACCCCAAGCTGGATACACCTTGCCTGCTATGCTTCATTAATTTCTTCCTTATCTGTAATATTACCTATAAAGTAGCCTTCCTGTTTTCAGGCTGTCCTCATCTGTTATGAGAGCATCTATAAAAATATAACCACAAATGATATCTGCCCAAATGTATGAATATTTATTTAATGCTGTGTCTTTAATTGTATGGAGATATTGCATGGTGTAAGAGAGAACAAACAAAGCAGACCGGTTTGGGGGATCCACCCCATATATTGTCAGTAAAGAAGCAAATGAACTTTAGAAAGAGTACTCAACACGGACTAAGTCAACACAAAGACTGACATGAAGGGTGGAGGGATCAGTCTTATAGGAGCTGTGTATGAAGAGGTGAGTTCTTAGGCAGAAGTGAGGTCTGTAGGAGGGCGTAGTCTGGCAACGGAAGTGGGTGGTGTTCTAGCTGGGCTTATTTTCTGGTGGTCTGTGGAAGAGGGAGAAAAAGCATTAGTGCAGTTCGTCAACCCCCTGACTCGGCCTCTTATCCCCAGTTAAGCCCTTGGACTGCCTCCCATGTGCATTTGTGTGTGACAGAGGGTATAGCTCAATTTACTTGTTATTTCAAAAAAGTATTTTATCTTTCAGTTTGTAAGGATGAACATGTGATTTGAACCTATGAAACTGGAGTTATGAGGCTCCAGTGCTGTTTACTATACCACCATGTTGTCCTTTTATGTGGATATAAAATTCATCAATTATTTTAGCTAAATGAGCTAATATAATAGCAACTTTATTTTTATTATAACAAATGTATTTATTTGTGGATAAATATCAATAAAATATCAAATATTAGCAAAAATAGTCATTAAGTGAAATATCTTAGTAAAAAAGGAGTTAAGTAATGTTAATTATCTATTTAAATATTTATATACAAATTTCTGAGTATTATATAAATACTGTACATTCTAATAAAAATATTCTCAAACATGCATATCCCAATTCAGGGTCCCTTCAGCATTAGAAACAATCCAGGAATCAGCCCCAGATAAGATGTTCATTCGTCAAGGGGCCGATTTTCCACATACACTCACTCAGAGCTAATTTGGAATTGTAAATGAATTAAAGACACATGTCTTTGGGATGTTTATATAAAACTGGAGTCATGGAATGTACACACTCCCCACAGACAACAACTGAGTGCTGACTTTAAACTCTGGACACTGGATCTCGGAGAGTGCAGCACCAATGACTATGCCATTTTTAACTCTCACATACAGTATACTCATCAGCGTAGAGTGACACAGTGGCTTAGTCATTAACACTACCTCCACACAGCTCTAAGACCATGATTTTACGTCTAGGCTTTATTATTGCCTTTGTGTCTATCACCTACAGTAGTTGCCAAAAGTTTTGGCAGTGAAACGAATGTTGTGTTTTATAAAATTTGCGGCTTCAGCTTTTCCACATTGTTTTTATATTATTGTGCAGAGTGCTCAAATGCATATTAATTCATTGCAAAGAGCTTTTTTAGCATAAAAAGTTATCTTTATTACAAAAACCCATTTTCCCAAGAAAGGTAGCAAAGAAGCCACATCCTGAAATTCTTCAGTAATTACAAGGATTGAACAGCAGAAGACTGGAGCAAAGTTATTTTTCCAGATGAATCCTAGTTCCGACTGTTTAGGACATCTGGAAAATCGATTGTCCGGAAAAGGAAAGGGTGAACGATACCACAATTCCTGTGTCATGCCAACAGTGATGGAGCACCATGTCACAAGGCAGAAGTGGTAAGAAAGTGGCACCGAGACCATAACATTGAAAGTTTGGACCCATGGCCAGAAAACTCTCCAGATATTAATCCTATTGAGAACCTGTGGTCAATTCTCAAAAAGCGGGTGGACAAGCAGAAGCCAACAAAATGGATCACCATCAGTCATTATTTGGCCCAGAAGCCGATATCTAGCATGCTAGAGCGAATTGCAGAAGTTATGAAGAAGGGTCAACACTGTAAATATTGATTCTTTACATAAATTTGATGTATTTGCTAATAAAAGCTTTTGAAACTTGTGAAATGTGTATAATTGTTCTTCAGTGTATCACAGAAACATGTAAAAAATAATCTGAAAATGCTGAAGCAGCAAAGTTTGCAAAACAACATTTGTGTCACTGCCAAAACTTTTGGCCACTACTGTACATCCAAAATATGTGCATGTTAATGTTAAATGAAATCTAGAAAATATTCTGGTAATAGAGACTAAATGTAGGCACATCCATGAGAGCACCTGCAATAGACTAGATTTCTATTCAGGGTTGAATCCTGATGTGCATCTGATGCAGCTTGGATGAGCTCTTACCTCGGCCTGGGCTGGATAACTCCTTAGTTTCCCCTGAAACATCAACATCCTATTGATTCATATCCGGGTGGCACTTTCTCCTTGCTGTGCCAGTCCTACATATACTTGTAGTAAAGAAGCAGGCTTAGAAAAGGGATGGACAAATCAAATTACATATATTTATACCTTTTATTTTTGCTCATGGCTCTAGTATCTGGAATCACTGTCTGCATGGAGTTATGTTCTGATTTGCTTCTAACAAAGATATGTATGTAGATTAGTTTGGTACCCAACTCCAAATTGTTCCAGAGTGTTAGTGTTTTCCATGATGAATAAGTACTTGAAACTGTCTCGGGATAGGATTCTACTACACAAAGCCCTATTGTGGAGTAACCTATTTGGAAGACAAATCACTTAACATCAACTGATAAGAAACAACTCCTTCACCCTCGTCGTAGTACTACAACAAGAGAAATTGTGTTCCACCTAGAACTGTCACATGTCTGTGAGTAGCAATTCAACAGTCCTGGCTCTCTCATTTACAATATGCCTGCATGTGCTGCATGTAAAAAATAAGTCTTGGCATACTTGTCCTTAACAAATTCTATATGAAGATATAAGCTATATGTCACTTTTTACTTAAGTTTATATTTGGGATCAGCTCCTAGCTTGCTTGATATGTTGCAGGAGTCTTTTGACTCTTGATGCCTATTTTCTATTTTAGCATTCTGTGTTATTTGTTCAGTTTTAGATTCTACCTGGCTTTTGTGACATTTGTCTGCAACTCAAGACATAATTATAAAACCATGCTGGTTTTATTATTTTTTATCTTCCAGCATTCAGTAAGTTCAGAAAATGAATGAAGTAATATTGTCTTGCAGTCAAGGACTCTGGATGCATTGCTATCTTTCTGGTCTTTGTCTCAGAAATTGCTGGCCTACACATTTGAGCCTGGAAAGGGCTGGCATTTTGCGTTCTCTATACTATGTGTTTCTTTCTTAAGATTTTTTTTCTAAATAACATATCACTGAAGGTCTGTACTGCTAAATTTGACTAAAAGAGTAAACAAGATATTGGTGAATAGATGTCTGGGTGGAATGAACCTTTCAAGAATCAAACGGGCCTGAGGCTCATTGCTCTCTGTCTTCACTCTGTAAGACACCGTCAGGCTTCTGATTCATATTTGGCATGTGTTCATCTAAGAGGGTTTTTAATACCTTGTTAGCAGTGTCGGTGGCCATCTGCAAATATTGCTTCGGCAGCTTTGCATATTACCTCTGTATTTAAATATTTACTCTGGAAATGCAGAGCTCCTTAAATTTCAAGTGCCTCTTCCATAATAAATAAATTGCTTAGTCATTAAACATGTGGGTATATGGCTGCCTCTGTCATTTTGCAGGTACTGTATTTTCGGCTTTAAACTATACAGGTCTGTAATGTGCAAGGGATCAATCTGTCACCTACTGCTGTCTGTCACAGTGTGTTACATGAGGCAGTGAAGTGTTTCAGACATATGGCTCATGCTGCATCCCATTCATTAGGCTCTAATCTCCATGTGTGTCTTTTTTCCTTTTTTGGTAGCATTTGTGTTTTGTCTTGGTGGAGTTTTATATTACTCTACTTTCCCCTTTTGTTTTCTTTATTGTGTAGACTTTTATCAGAATGCCATAGACTTACCACTCTCTATAAGGTATTGTACTTTATAAGTTCCCCCCACCTTCCCTTCTACATCTATAATCTCAGGCTAAAACACAGAGTGTAACAACAGGCAGGAGTTAAGTTACAAGTTTAAATAATGTATTATTGATGATAATCATAAAAAAAATAACAATAAGGAAAGTACATGTGAATATTGGCAACCATACAACCTGATAAATGCTAGATGTGTAGTTTGAGGTGACACATAGACTTGCATGCCTGTCTCAATATGGTGGCCAAGATGTGCTTTCTGCTTGTGTAAAGTGACCACATTTATAGGTTCTCTGTCCAAATCCTTACACTAGTGCGTCATGGTACAGAATTGCCTCTGACTCTAAACCAGCTAACTTTAGACCAATTGAATTCCAGCACAACTCATTCCCAAGTGGCTTTGTGGATGGCTTTTAGACTCTCAGTCCAAATTCCGTCAATCTTATCAAGCTGGTCTGATGCTCCATTCCCCACACTGCCTTTTCACACCTGCACCAAAGACCACATATTGAGCTGAAGCTTGTCAGCTGTGGAAGCCAGTCCCGGACACAGACAGACAGACACCTCCATGTCTACAAAAGCACACATTTATTTACAGTACAGTCCACAGCACACGGTGCCCCTGCACCAATCACCCTTTTTCCTCTGTCCTTCAAAAGGTCCTTCACCGCCGCCATTCCTCTTCCCCCCCGAATGGAGTGAAGCGGCCCCTTTTATTCAGCCCCGGATGTGCTCCAGGTGCCTGATTAACCGACATCCAGGGGCACTCCCCAGTGTGGCGGAAGTGCTGCCCTTGCACCCGGAAGCACTCTGGGCATAAACCATCCCTGGTTTGTCAGTACTTCCTGGCGTCCCGGAAGTGCTGTCCCCCAGGGATCATGGACCGGCCAGGTACCCAGGGAAAAGAAGTGCCGCTCTCCCGGTTCCTTCTTCCTCCAGGCATCCCGGCGGGGCAGGGCTCCTGGCTGTTTTTCACAATTCTCTTGTAGGTTTATGGCCTTCATGTGGGGGTTGGTTTATTAAGAATATCCTGCAGAGAGTCCCCCTTGCCAAACTGGTTTTAAGCATCTGCCCCAACCCTGCCATACAATTCTCACCCTGAGTCAGTCCTGAAGACTCAGGGGGGTTGGTTTGACATGAAAGCATTGCTTTTCTCATCGGTGAAATGAAACATTTCCCCTGAAGCACTAATATTACATGTGGCTTGTCTGACTTACAAATAAAGACATACAACATATTTATCAACTTGAATATAAAATTTAATGCCACAACAATGTGTAAGCACTGAAAATTTCTGATTTATCAACATCTAAGCCCAAAGTTTTAAATATGAGCTAATTTCTACATAGGAGGCTTTCCTTTTAAAATTTATGTTTACCTGGCATTTTAACCTATGTTCTCCTCTGTTCATTTGTTGGTCTTTTGTAGTTTTAATATTTGTGCCTCCACCGTAAGCTTCGATTGCTGAAGAAATCGTACCCATTTCCAATCTTTGTTTACAGCTGCGCAAATGGCAAGGTGACAAGGTCTCAATCAGCAAACAGGTGCATGGGGACTGATAATGCCACACTAGACTAGCTCTCGTCGCAGCAATATGGATCGAAAGGCAAGGAAATGAAAATGGAAATGGGCTGCTGTCATAGGCATACATTAGATGACCTAGAGACCTTTACTGGTTTAGCAAAAGGAATCCATATCTCCCAACATTCAATAGTCACCTGGATTTTTATCTCATGCCTGTGATGTACAGTATATTGTAACACCATCCCTGACTTGCCTAGGGCTAAATGAAAAGGGGGAGGAAGGGCACCGATTAAAGGTGTCTTAAGTCTTTTAAATTTTTATTCAAGTAAGGCCACATTCAACTTCTATGGTCAGTTTAAGGTAAATGGAGACAATGGTTACCCCCATTTTGTGCTTACCCATGCTCAGGCTAAAGCAATAAATAAATAAGAAACATTGACAGCTGGAGAGCAGCTGGTAGCAATACTGTCCCTACAGCTCTGTTGTGTGCCGCAGCAACATATTCAGTGGAGTGTTTAATAGGCCCTGGAACCCTAGATGTGTACAAAGCTGGAAACAGCCCTGCGAAAGCAGCTAGTCCTTTACAGGGCACAGTCATGTGTACACCTGTTCTTAATATTGCAGTCTAATTTAGGGTAGCTAGTCAAAATTAATGTGGTCAAATAAAGCAGACTACCATTTATAAGTCAAGCATTATGTCCTCAAAAGGTCCTTTTCAAGATGAGGTGGGATCACATGAATAAGTAACAACCACTCAGAACAACTGTTAATTTGTTAAAAAAAAAAACCCCAATATGAATAATCTCAGCAGCAACTTTGCAGACATAATAGGTCATCAGCTAAGCTTTAGGTTCTACAATTTGAGTGTTTTGAGACTCCATAACTGAAAAGTTTCTTTCTGCTGTACACATATTTAAGAATGTCAGGAGAAACTGAGGTACTAAGGGGGATTTCACGTGAATGGTTAAAGAAACAAATAGCTCCACAAAACAAGCTTTGTAAATTCTGTTTCAAATGCACTACCCTGTCTGCCTGTCCATCTGTCGGAAAGTCTGTCTATTCTTTGTACAAAAGTGTTGATAACCAGTATTGTTTTGTACTTCCCTGGGTTCATCCTGAGTCTGTGTCAACATTTGTGACTCTGCATATACTGTATCTCATTTAAACAAAGGATAAATCTGCCAGATTTTATAGCAGTTGCCAACTTCAGTCAGCTGTATTTGATAGCTGGAGGCATAGCTCGACACTTATCCCCTACCTGTGCTATGCTACAATGAATTATTTATTTATGTTCAGAGTATGAGCCTTCCTACAGGGTTTGATGCAGCAAAATTGTCTGTCTAAATTTAATTGGCTGCAGAAATGATCATTCTGTGTCTGTATTAATTCCTAGTCCATCCTAATCACATACCTTTAGAGATCAACATAATTAAGTAACCCAAACAACAGATCTAATAGTTAATCCTGTAATAAAGAAGGTCATTAAAGTAATTAAGAAATGCTCAAATGTATAATGAAACACAGTTCATAATTTTGCCAAAGGAGTCTATAACAAGATACCCAGACCTGACCAGCTGTGTCCCCTACAGGCAGAAAGTCAACCTGGCATCTTTGTGAGAGACTCGCATTCACTTACAAATGTGGTTGAAGCTGAATCTGAATCCTCATATGTGATGTAATCTATTCTGGCATTTTTCTTTGTAACTTGTACTGTTACTATTGTATTGTATTTCTGAGGTGGCAATGGTAGATTGCCCATCTAAATCTGTGAAGAGGGTTCCTTGTGTTCTGTTTTGTGTATTGTATTTATCCAAATATATACACCCAAGTGTATTGGTTTTCCCAATATTTCTTCCATTCTTTTCCCTACAAGGGTTTTTTTGGGGGGAGAGTTTTTTCTTGTCTTCTTAGTGTATCAAGCCTGGGGGGCTATCAAAAAACATGATGTGTTAAAGCCCACTGCAGCACTCCTTTTGTGATTTTTGGGCTACACAAGAAATAAATCGTTTCTGTTGTTGAACTTCAATGAAGAACACAAGAAAAAAGAAACTGGCAAAACAGACTAAGACAAAGAATGTTACAATTGAGAGAAAGCAAAATTCAATTCCAAATATGTTACAGTTCAAATCACATTAGCAAATGAAGAGGAGATGAAAGAAATTAACTGGACTGAAATAATGTTGAGTGGCTGGCTGACAAATGATTTTAGGAAATGAGCATATTAAACCTGACAATACGTAAGAGTCTCCTGTCCCTGCAGCCTTATGACTCAGTCTCATGAAACTACAGCTTAGAAATATAAATACATAATTTGGCTTAGGGTCATAAAAGAATAGCTGACTCAGGGAGGGGGCTCAAGAATTTATGACAATTTACGCGTCCAAGGTTATCAAGCCTACTACACTATTAAGCAACTCCAACAGTCAATATTGTTCATGTTGCACATTCATGGTGAAAAGATATTGGCTCCACATTCCACGTGACTTGTAAGTGAAAAGCATAAACCAATCAATCAGTTTTTATTTATTATGTTATTGTATTATAAGGCACTTTATAGAAGAAACCAATTACAATACAGTATGCAATTGGAAATTTGTAAATACAGCCAAGAAAATGATTAATGCAAATTAAAACAAGAATATAGACTTGCATGTAAGGGACATGACGTCAGGAATAGCGAATACTGAAACACAGTTGATTGAACTTGAAGAAGCTAAAACAGTAGTATCAGATGTGGGAAACAGGCCGAACACAGACAGGTGGACATGATTTTGTCACCCAACATACGTTTATTTACAGCCATGTTTACAATAAATGCACAAACCCAGTGCCGCAGCACCAATCACCCACAAATCCAGGCCCTCGCACAATGCCTTTCTTCGCCGCCGCCTCCATTCCTCTCCTCCGAGCTTCGTCCTCTTCCACCCGACTCCAGCCATCGAATGGAGGGAGGCGTCCCCTTTTATTCACACCCGGACGAGCTCCAGGTGCCTCCCCATAAGCTTCCACCGGCACGCCTCAGTGTGGCGGAAGCACCGGCCACGCACCTGGAAGCACTCCGGGTGTCCCTGGTCGTCTCCCCCCCCCCAGCACTTCCGGGTGTGGCGGAAGTGCCAATGGCCAGGGCTCCTCAGGCATTTAGGCGCCCCCTGGCGGTGACCACAGGCCCCTCCAGGGCTGAGCTTCCAAGCTCCATATCCGTGGTCCCCAAAGCCACCAGGGTGTAAGCCCTCCTCCGGTCCTTCTGGTTGTCCCAGCTGGGTACCACCCCCAGCCGCTCACCACACAGATCAACTGTAGAAAGCAACAGCTAAGAGGCAGAATTTTCAGCTTTAATTTAAATGTTTTAATTGATGAAGCTGTGTAAACATATTATGTTAGACCGAGTAGGAACCACAGATGTACAAGATGGCTAGAATAATGACATCAGAAGATTTTAGCTGTCTGGTGGAATTATATGGGATACAGAAAAGACAAAATTCAAGGGTGGTGTTTTCATTTTTAGTTAATGGTTGAGCTTCATTGGTAATTAACTGACTCGGCCCAACCTGAAATGTAATCGTTGTATATTTGTCTGAGTTGAGACTCTAGCAGCTGTCTTTTGAACATTTTGTAAGTTATTTGTTTATTTTGTTTAGTTAGAACAAGCAACATCCTTTTAGATTCATATTGAAATGTTACAGTATTATCTAGTAATGTGTAATAATCAAAGAAAAATGTATAGGTAATGTTCGGTGGTGTTTTTTGCTTTAGATTTTTGGTTTTCACAAAGCCATGCCTCTCTTTAGCCAAACCCCTATTTTGTTGCTAGGCAGCAAATCATATGACTAACACATACCTCCAACCTTTTAACAAATCAAGCATTAAATTTATGTATGCTACTGCGTAATAAACTCTTGCTTGGATTTAGTCCGCTGTATCTTAAGTTCATGGTCTTTAGTTACTATTTACATTTGTTTTTTCCAGGATCTATCACAATATATAAAACTAAGATACAAGTTCAAATGATGACTTCAGCTCAGTTTTTACATGAACTGCACATAGAGACAGAACGGTCAAAAGAAAGGGGATAAATTAGCCCAACTATGTGACGCAATCTTTTGCTTGAATAAATTAAGAGTAAAGGATTTCACAGAAAAGGCTATGTCACATTAGATGACTTTTCCACCAATTTTCAGTTGTAGCCTTCATTTACATTATCTTAGCCAGTCAGAGGCAGTTGGCAGTTTGTTGCTGTGAAACCGATTGTTTAATCTGACAAACCCAACGATTGAGACCAACTAATCTGCAACTGCTTAGAAAAAATCAAAAAGGTTTGATTTTTCTCTTTGGTCGGGGGGCATGTGAGGTTTGAGTACCAATGAGTGTTCATCCAGAAGTGCAATGCATTGATAGTCTGTCTGATGTCTCATGTTTGATGTTGTGAAACGGAATGGAAAAATAAATTAATGCAGAGATTTCTGCTGAACTCACTGTAGCGTCTCTTTCAGGCAACATGCCATCAGCTGTCAGAAAATGGGTCGAGCACGACTGTGCTGGAAGATCAGCGCTCGGTCTGTAAATGTGATAAAGGCTGTGAGTTTAGACATGGTGTAATGACGAGATTGCATAATGTGGCATTGGCTGTACTTGCTTCAAGATATATGGTTCCCATAATCTGAAAGCTGAATCTGTTTCCCTGTAGTAAAGAACCTATTGACAAGTACTCATGTCAGTCAGCAAGAAAGTGTGGAGATGTGAATGTCAAGGCAATTCCAGCTGTGCCAGTTTGCACATCTCCCACATACCAGTTCCTTAGTTATCTATTCTAATTCCAGCAGGAGTGCTGTAATGCTCTTGAGTGTAATTCTTCATCATATTGTTTGTATTTTAAGGCCTCAACCTGTGATCCAGATCTATGCAAAAACTTAAGTAAAGGACCATCTTCATTGGTTTAGAAGAGCTTATGTCCTTTGGTGATTAACTCCTGATCACTGCTTCCTTACTCTCTTGACAACTTTTTATGCTTTTGGTGCTTCATCATTGCCCTTTAAATTCAACCCCTGCCCACCATGATTTTCCAGTGTAATGAAATAATGTTACTGCTCTCGCTTTGCAGGAATGCTGGGGTTTTTCTAAAGGGTAAGTCAGCTTGTATCTTTGTTTGTCTTCTTAAATGCTTTTTGGGTGGACTTTTATATCATTGTACATGGACATAATTCTCTTCAAATGGGCGTGCCTCTGACATAATTAAGCACAAGCTTATGCAGGATATTTTTTCTTTATCCTCCTTGTCTGTCCTTGTGTCACTTATGATTCAGGTCCTTTAACTGTAACAGTGACCTTGATAAGCAGTAACCCATTGTGTCCCAGGCATTCCCTCTGTGTTAGTCTGATGGAATTATTCACGCTCTCTGTAGGTGCTGCTGTGTAACGCGTGATTCCAGTTCGGCCAGGAAGCAACGTGTTCCCTCGTGAGCTGAAAGACAGCAATAATTTGATCTAGAATTCAATATGAACATATGTAGTGAAAAAGGGGGGGATCTGCTTTGTATGCTTAGCCTTTTCATCATCTGGGCTTGCAGGCAGTTTAGATGTAACATGGCTGCTGCTGATCAGAAGTGTGTTCTTATGAGCTTTTCACTTTTTTATCAATTTTAATTGGAGGTTTATTAGGAGCCATGAACTGAAGGTGTCTACTGCTTTTTCAGTTTTAAGTCTTCCTTTATCCCTTTAGTTCATTTTTAGTTTGTGACAGATAGAAAACTTGGATCTGAAAGACACGGTCTGTTGTTTTAATGATTTATACATATTTTACAGTTTAGACTTTGTAAAAATGTTCTACTTTGGAGGTCACCATTAATTTCAACATAGACACATTGCAGTTCCAGTATTTGTCAGCACAGAGTGATGTATTCGTTTTAAACACTATGACAAAAGATGAGTTACAGGCAAGCATGTGATGCTAGCTTTGTGAGGAGGGGTGTGGACTGCACGATTCGGTTTGACTTGAGACTTTTTCTCATTCCTTGCACACCACGAAGCATGACTGACATAATCTGTGCTCACAAACATACACCAGTTAAAACTTTTTTTCATTATTTTTCTCCATCTTGTCTTTGAGTGGAACTTTGATACTTAAGGAAAACAATTTGGACTTGTCTTGGTCTCTTGTATGCTACACCTGTGTGTGCATTTGTATTATATGAAGCGTGTTGTTTTTTGTTTTTTTATGACTTTACATTTTGTATTTCTTGAAGGACATAATAGTCATTAACAATGTGGTTACTCAAGAGGTGGCATTGTAGCTGGCTTGCCTTGTAAGTCATTTAAGATATGACATAAAAGGCCTGTAATTCCAATTCCAAATTGAATTTAGAATCAGGTGGTAAGTATGAGGGCAAGGTTTGCAGGAAAGAGAGCTGAGAAGGAACAGCTTCTGGGGGAGAGAAGCTGGAGAAGCCACTCAATAGCAAAAGATCTGTTGAGGGAGGCTCAGGTTTAACTTTGTGATGTTATTTATTTTTCCTGCTTTTTCTTCACTTCACGATTGCCCCTCGTCTGTGCCAGTTATCTAACAACAGTTATTTTGTTTTTAATATTGTACTTTTTTTGGGCTTTCTTTGCCTTACATTTTGGAGAGACACCAGGGGGTGCTGTCCTCTTACAGATAACAGAAAAGAACAGAATAAACACTTTACAGTGACCTATTACTAGACCTCGGTAATCATCAGCCATCTATCAGGTCATTTTCAAATTCACTTGATCATAAGCAGGGACATGGTGGGCTCAAAGCGGATTCTGGCAGCTTTAGGTACATAGCAACAAATTGTGGACAGGGTGCCAATCTACCTCATGGGTTCTTTATGCACAAATCCAGATGCAGGCAAATATAGAATCCCCAGTCACTAAAAAGGTCTTTGTGAGAAAAACTGGACAAGCCAGAGAAAAACTCGCAGAGACATTTAGATAGCATGCAACATTCACAATGTAGTGACCAGGCCAGGGTTCAAATGTAGTTTATTTTTTATGGAGCCTTTCATAGTGCACGGCATCCCATGCTTTACAAAGCAAATAATCAAGGTTTAAAGTAAGAAATCACAATACAGGACCAGTCGATACTCTTACTAAACATACCAATTCAATTAATTTGAATCATCTCCCACTTCAACTTTAGTTGTCAAAGTTTTTTCTTTGTAATTTATTGTGTGTTGCATCATCTTATTTCTTAATTATGAAATGTAGCCTAGTTTCTTTTGTTAAGAGTCTGGTAATGGTGTGCTCTGTGAAGGACATTATGAAATTGGATTTTTTTTTAATTCACTTTTGTGCACATTGTTTAGACCTTGAGCTGACTTGCTTTTCCAGATTTCCATGTTGTTGTAAATTCTGAACTGATTTTGGTTTTCTGTTTGTGAAGAATTTTATATAGTACAAAATGTCAGCACGCCCATATTCACAAAATTCACTCAAAAATTTAAATTCATGTTATTGGACTATTTGAAATATGAGTGACTTATGTGGGGTTTTGTGCTTTACATTTATATTGTACACTTTTGGCTGAAACTGTATACCTCATGCATCTCATTTAAAAGAAATTTCCACAATAGTCAATGTCCCTAAGTTTGAGTTTTGAAACAAATGTTTTTTTGGTCAAATTATGCCTCCAAGTCTAATTGAAAGATTATTTATTATTTTACTGTTTAGAACACTTCAGTTTTGTGAACATTTTTCATATTGGTCTTTCGAGTAGGCGTAATGAATACTTCTCTGATTACTGTGACCAGGCTTGATAAATGTTTTTAATATTTTGCCATATTATTAGACTTTTGTTAACAGTTTTATGTTGTGACTTTTACATAGAGCCGTGTGAACACCGGCTATTGTAAAATGGATTTTTTGGAAGTCTTTCTCATTGTGGTGCCCTAAACTGAAAGTGTGTAAGTAGGGTTCATTTCTATTTAATCTCATTATTTGCAGCAGAGCAATGGCGGTGCACTCAATAGCAGTGCTGCCTCAAAGCTACAGGGATCAGCATTTGACTATATTTTGGTCATATTTTTCTCTTCATATTCTGATTTTCTCCTTCTTCCAGAAGTTGCTCCACTGTGATAGTGTGGGAGAATGGACACTGTAAAGGACTAGTGTTTGTTCTGGCCTTGTGCTACTGGAATGACATTCATCTCCTTATGACCTTGAAATCAAAGCAGTAGTTTCAGAAACTGGATAATTTAAATAGGACCCCATTACAGTATACGTGACAAAATATTATTCTCTTTAGTAAAGGTAGAAATATGTGAACCTTCATTCTTCTATGCTTTTATATTGCCCTTCAGATTGTGATGACCCATATCCATAAATTGATGGAAAGTTTCCCTTTATCTGTAGCTGCCTTAAATGCAACTACCAGGGAAAAAATGTAAGGCCTGGTGCAGGGGGCATCACAGAGGTCTTCTTGTTTCAAGCTACCACCCCTTGTGCTCTGTAGGTTTGGCTGCTTGCATGTTTCTCTGCTTGCTGAGCCGCCATCTGGCTCATCTAAGCACTTTAGCAGACATGTGTGGGCTGCATTTGTAGGTATCCATCAGGTATTTTATTAGGTTGACATTGGAAAGCCCAACAAACAGCACTTTCATTAGAATAAAACCTCATAACAGATGTCGCTCTGCTGCATGTCAATATATTTTTAATTTTACTTAAAAGCAGAGCACAAGGAGAGGAGGGCAGTCAGTCTAATCTCATTATGATGACACGTTTAGAGGTGACCTGCCATCAACTGAGGCAGAAATTCCACAGCTGGCTGGGAGTGCCATTCAGTCTTCTATATATCAGTGTTAACAACTTTAGGAACAGCAGAAGACTTTCTTAGATGGAGGTCTAATAAAAATGTTTAGAATGTGATGGCAGTCCCTTAAAGTTCCACACAGCTGGTTACAGCTACCTAGTGTCCTTAGAGACCCTTGGCTTGAGGCGGCACTTTGCATCTGCTATCTGAGAAAACACTCCATGTTCCGACCATTATTCATATTGGAAACCCCACAAATAGCAGCACATCTAAAAATACACACTACTCTTTGCTGAACAATGCACTTTTTTGTTTAACATTACCTGAAGTGCATCCACTTATCTGAAGCTATAGCTCAGGTACATGAAATGGAGATTTAGGTTGGGCGTGTGTTGCTCCTTTACAGCTCTGATATCTAAGTTGGCTTCTCTGTCTGGGGTGCCTCCCTTTGTCTTTTACTCAATTCTATTCCTCATTTTAAGTCAGCTAGTGAGTGTCTGAGCGTAACTGACTATGTGTGCCTAGTGTGTGAGACAGAGAATGACACTCTAGAGAAGTTAGACACTCCCTCTTCATGGTCTGTTTGTTTCAGGTTGATATAGTTTAATTTGTGCACATAACCAAATTATACAAATATTGGCATGGCAGGTGGTTGTTTATGAAATAAAATGGCTTCATAGTAGAAATGGCTTTTCTACAATGAGACAGACTTTAATGTGTAGTATTTGATTTACTGTGACCTGGTACAACCTAAATGCTAGTAATATTACATAGATATTGATGCAAAATTTTCATTGACTAAGAAATGCACAGAAGCAATTAAAAAGGCAAATAAAATGTTAGGTTATGTTATAAAAACTGTTGAATTTCAGTCAAGGGATGTTGTGCTCAAACTACACATAGTGGGCACATAGTGATGGAGAAGTAGGCACATAGTGATGGAGAAGGTCACTGATGTAGTTTGGTGCGAGGTTATTTAAGGCTTTGTAGGTTATTAGTAGGATTTTATATTCGATTCTGTAAGACACAGGGAGCCAGTGAAGACGGAGCAGGATGGGTGCTATGTGGTCGCTGCTGCTGGTTCGAGTAAAGACTCTTCCAGCCGAGTTTTGAATAAACTGGAGCTGTGATATAAGATTAGAAGGGATACCTGCCAACAGCGAGTTACAATAATCAATGCGGGATGTGATAAAAGCATGGACAAGTTTCTCAGCATTAGAAAAGGAGAGGAAGGAGTGAACACGGGATATGTTATGGAGGTGAAAGTAAGAAAGTTTCTTAATGTGATTTATGTGGGCAGAGTAAGAAAGGGAGGAATCAAAAATGACACCAAGATTCTTTGCAGTAGAGGCAAGTGTGATGAGATCACCACCAAGATTGACTGGGAAGGAGCTCATTTTATTAAGTTGCATTTTAGTCCCAATTTGCAGGAGTTCAGTTTTGTTGCAGTTTAATTTTAAAGAGTTCTGCTCCATCCAGGTTTTAATTTCACTAAGGCCGGTTGTGAGCTGAGAAAGCTCTGATGAAGTTCCACTTTCAACATTGAAGTAGCGTTGAGTATCATCTGCATAAAAATGATAGCCCTGTCCATAGCTACGAATAATATGACCAAGGGGAAGCATATAAATAAAGAAGAGAAGAGGGCCAAGGACAGAGCCCTGAGGAGCTCCTTGTGTGACTGGCGCCAAGCTGGATCTACTGTTGCCAAGACTAGCAAACTCTTGCCTATCAGTCAGATAGGGCTTGAACCACTGGAGGGCAGTGCCAGAGATACCCAGCATGTTCTCCATTCTGGACAGTAGAATGTCATGTCTGACAGTGTCAAATGCTGCACTGAGGTCTTACAGAATTAATATGCTGGTTTGTCCAGAGTCTGCTGCCATAGGCAAATCATTGGTTACCTGTAGCAGAGCAGTTTCATAGCTGTGCTGCACCCTGAAACCAGACTGAAAGGGTTCCATCAAATTATTAGACGTTAAATAATTAATGAGCTGGGAAGCTACAACACGCTCAATAGCTTTTGATGGGAAGGTAAGTGGGAAATAGGCCGGAAATTGTTAAGATTGTCAGCATCAAGACCAGACTTTTTTAACATTGGGGTTACAGAAGCGATTTTAAAAGTGAGCGGCACAGAGCCAGTGTCAAGGGAAGAGTTTATTATTGTTGTAGCAGTCGGGATTATGGCATGAAGGCAGGATTTAAGTAGTGTGCTGGGGATGCGGTCCAGTACACAAGTAGTCGGTTTCATCTTACAAAGCAGGTCATTAACAAAAGCAGATGTGACTGGTGAGAACTTAGAGAAGGAGCTGGATGGAGTGGGAAAACAGGGAGAGATATAAACAGATGATGTATTTATGTTAGTTGAATTATTTAGATCTTTAATTTTGTTACGGAAAAAGTGGAGGAAATCCTTACAGACTTCAGTAGAAGAGGTAGTTGGGCCAGATGCGGGTTCGAGTAGTTTATTAACTACAGAAAACAAAACCCTTGGGTTATTGTGGCCACTTTCTATTATTCTGCCATATGTAATGTACTAGTAAGACTGCATCTGGAGTATTGTGTGCAGTTCCGGTCACCTCACTACAAGAAAGACATAGCAGCACTTGAAGCTGTGCAGAGGAGAGCAACAGAGTGCATCCCAGGACTTGAAGACTTGTCCTACTCTAAGGATTAAACCTGTTTAGCCTCAAGCAGAGGGGGACTGCATGGGGACCTAATCCATATCTTCAAAATCCTCAAAGACATTGATAAAGTAGATCTAGCCAAATTCTTTTGAGCAAAGAGCTAATCATATAATGAAGGACACAAATGAAAATTAAAGGGTAGTGCATTAGGACTGAAGACATAAGTGGTTCTTTAATCGAAGAGTTAAGGGAATCTGGAACAAACTACCGAGTCATTTTGTTTAAGCATAAAACTTGACAACCTTTAAGAAAAATCTGAATGGGATGTTGGAACAGCTTAGCAAATAGGCAACAAATGGGCTTGATGGACTGAATGGTCTCCTGTTGTTTGTCAAATTTCCTATGTTCTAAATACTTTTCCGTCTCTTCAGATTGAGAAACTGGGCTGAGGGATGATCCTACTTGCAGCTGACCATCTTGGCAGTCCTGCTTTAAACCCAAGTTAACTATGAGATGTTTGAGTTCAAAAGGCTGGACAGAGACTCATTTTCCACTTTCACTGACTCTGTTACTTTATCTTCAATTTCGGTGAACACTTTTTATTTTGTTTTAAGAGTATTTTCATTCCATAGAATGCTTGCCATCTGTTGCTGTTGACCCATGTCTAACAATGTACAATGATGAGCATGAACAGAAAAGGTAATGCCATTTTCACTGTCTCTCTTTTCACCCTTACCCCCCCACCACTGTCACCGCTAAATTTATTTCCTTTGTCTCAACAGTGTTCAAGCCTCTCCCTCTTTCTCTGCCCATGTAGATAAAACATGTCCTCCTGAATTCTATGCTTCATGAGTCCAGCAGCTTTATGGACCAAGCTGAGTACCAGAACATTTCAGTAAGGTCGTCATTTCGACATCAGATTGTTTTGCTGATAATTAAAATACATAGTCCAGATGGTTGTGTGCACAAAATTGCTGCTCCTGAAATTCAAAAGCCATATAAATTTAGCAATCTCTTGTTGAGAGCTGGAGGGCCACCTCTAATATATTGAATGTGTGTGGACTGAAGGCCAGTGGCCCACTTCCCACCACAAGATCCAGCAAACCCTTGGAGGAGGTGAGAAAGTGAAAAAGCATACTGATTGGCTTGCCAGAGATATTCACTTCAAGCAAGACAAGGCAAAGCTTCCTAGTGCATAGTGGAAACCCACACTAAGCCAAAATTGTGCTGTAAATAGGAGCTGGAAAAGAATATTGCGCTATAGAAATGAAATGATTTGGTGCTGTAGCTACATTGTTGTTAGCTCCAGGAATAATTTTCTAGGATGTTCCTTGGAATTGCTTATCAGCAAACAGGCTTTTCGAATATCCTTTTATTCTTTTCTTGTTTTTGGAGTATTTGCTCTTGGAATATTCAGCAGCTAATCATCCATCCATCCATCCATTATCCAACCCGCTATATCCTAACTACAGGGTCACGGGGGTCTGCTGGAGCCAATCCCAGCCAACACAGGGTGCAAGGCAGGAAACAAACCCTGGGCAGAGTGCCAGCCCACCGCAGGGCACACACACACACACCCACACACCAAACACACACTAGGGACAATTTATCGCCAGTGCACCTAACCTGCATGTCTTGGGATTGTGGGAGGAAACCGGAGCACCCAGAGGAAACCCACGCAGACACAGGGAGAACATGCAAACTCTACGCAGGTAAGCGACCCGGGAAGCGAACCCAGGTCTCCTTACTGCGAGGCAGCAGTGCTACCACTGCACCATCGTGCTGCCCACAGCTAATCACTGCCTGGCAATTAGATATTCACCATCACAACTTCATGATTTAAACTTTAAGGTTCAGTTTAATTTATTACCAGTATCCCAGTATCAGTTTCTGTTTATTACCAGTATATCAACCATAAAGGAAATGGTCTTGGCATAAAATATAGAACAATATACATACCAAACAAAAAAAATCTTTTGTATGCCACTTGGAATTTTTTTCCTTATAGAATTCACCTCTTCCAGGCATTTCTGGAATGCACACTTGCTTCTGCCACTGCAATTCCCCGTTTTGGTTTCAGAGGCACTCCATCTCAGTCCAACTAGTGTCACACTCAACTGGTTACTACTACTCAGCCAGCAAGGATTCTACACCGAAAGACTGTGAGATTCCCTTATTTGAATTCACATTCTTTCAATAGCAAATGTGTGCTGCTGCATGACATCTTTTTGGATCTAAAATTGGATTTATCCTGCCTGTGGAAAACCTGGAACCAGCCCAATTATTATGTAATTTGAACATGCTTTCTCCCATGGGTTGCAAATATAAAATATTTTCCTTGCCGTTGTTTACAGATCCAGCTTATTGATTGGTGAAATTGTTGTTCCTAGTGTAGCATCTGTTGAATGCCTTGTGTTTGAAATTGTTTTTCCAATCTTATGCTTCTCTCTGTCTCCCAAGCCCAATCCTGTATTCTACACTGAACTTACTGTGAACTCCTGACTTTTCTCAACCCCATTTCTTCTGTTGTGATTTTTAATGGTGACCTTTAATATCCGTGTTGACAATCCATGCTGTAGCTGTGCAACAGGTTTTTCTGATATTCTTGATTGTTTCAACCTCTCACATCAGGGTAAATTTTTGACATTCAAGAAAGGTCATATTCTGGATTTGGTTTGCACTGCTGGCATTGTCATAAACTATCTGAGAGGGTACCTTGTTTTTTATTTTCAATTATCCATCCATCCATCCATTATCCAACCCGCTGTATCCTGACTACAGGGTCACAGTGGTCTGCTGGAGCCAATCCCAGCCAACACAGGGCGCAAGGCAGGAAACAAACCCCAGGCAGGGCACCATCCCACGGCAGGGCGCACACACACACACACACACACCAAGCACACACTAGGGACAATTTAAAATTGCCAATGCACCTAACCAACATGTCTTTGGACTGTGGGAGGAAACCAGAGCACCCAGAGGAAACCAACGCAGGCACGGGGAGAACATGCAAACTCCACGCAAGGAGGATCCAGGCTACCCACTGCACCACCGTGCCCCCCATTTTCAATCATTATTAATAATAATAATAATATGTATATTATTAGTACTACTACTAACAACAACAACAACAAGCTACAGAAGGACCTTCTGCATCTCAGGAATGGTCAGGGACATGGAGTTTAAAAGAACCATGTTCAACACCTCAGGAGCGAAAGCAACTAAAAAGAGCAATGGCCAAAAGAATTTTATATGTTATTGTTTATTTACAGATAAACATATTTACTTGTCAGAGACCCTGAAGGCCAGTGCTGGAAAGGCAGTCACTATACCTTTTATTATGAAGACAATGGCAGTAGCCCATATAAAAAGCCCTTTTATAAGTATCTGTTTATTTCTTCTTTATTCCACTATTTAGTTCAGATCACTACAGTTTTTACTCTTTTTCTTCTTCACTGTAGTTTTGGAATTGTCCAATATGTCTTGGGGTGCAGCGTGTGTGGGTATGTGTGTAAAAGGCCGTCCAGGCCTCCATCTGCTTCTGCTGTTTCTGTTTAAAATCATATGATTTTGTAAATAGAAAATCAGCGACACATTTTTTTGTGAGAAAGGTCAGTTTGTAAAATGCTGGAGGACTTAAAGTGAATGTGTCTTTTTGCAAATAATGGAGAGGGAATATACAATATGCATTTTTGCAAGTGTGTGGGAGTTATGAAGGCAATATTTAATGGCAGAGTTTTGTAAGTGTGCATAAATGTCAGTCAGTCATTTTCCAACCCACTATATCCTAACACAGTCATGGGGGTCTGCTGGAGCCAATCCCAGCCAACACAGGGCGCAAGGCAGGAACAAATCCCGGGCAGGGCGCCAGCCCACTGCAGGACACACACACATATACACACACACCAAGCACACACCAATATCCAATTTAGGATCGCCAATACACTTAAGCTGCATGTGTTTTTATATAGATATATTGGTTACTTAGATTTACTTAAATTTATTTATATAAAATTCTTTTCGCGTTTGAAACGGAAATTACATATGACCACAGAACATATTATAATACAGGAACTAATCACTTCGTTTGTGGACGCCATTTTTATATCGTCTTTACGAATTGTTATGATTTGTGTGAGAGTTACTTTACTGGTATTGAAAAGAAGTAAGCGCAAAAACTCTGATCTATCCCATATAAGTGCGCCCTGCGTCGCCCTCTCCCAGCCCTCCTATCTGGACTCCAGCGCTGAGCCGTCTGTCGCCAGGCACGTTCTGACAGAGAAGTTTTATTTATTCGTCCACGTGACTGTCGCAGAAACTGCCACATTATACCTTTTTTTAATTGGCAGTACTTGATAGTAGAAGAGATGAGGAAAACAGCTTTGCGTCTTTCTACTTTTTAACTGCGCCGAGCTGTAAACAATGTGAAGACAACACCACCTTCAGCGGCGAGGGGTCGTGAGAACAAAGTGGACGCTCGGAGGCCCGGAATGTCGGGCTGCTCTACCGGGTCGAGAGCTTCTCAGTTTCAGGTGGCGTCCTCTCTTCTCGCACTGTTTGTGACACTTCGAGTGCCCCGTCAGCTCTTGGGAGAGTGGAAATCTTTGCGAATGAGTGTGATCGGCGCCATTGAAGCAAAACTCTCTTTGTAAATTGCGCTTTACGACTACTTACTGTCCCTTAAGGTGAGTTCGGGTCACTAAAACCCCACAACATTCAAGGTTGCTTTTGTGATGAATTCTTTTAAGAAGATGGAGGGTTTACATCTAAGAAGATTTACCGACCTCTTCATGTTAAGTTTTGGACTTGGGAATTGTTTGGACCTTAAGCACGGAAGGGCAGCGTCCACATTTCTCAGAATAATTTTTCTCTTAAATCACAGGCACGTAGTGCAAGGTTGTCAGGCAGAAATTTGCAGGGTCGCATAAAAAATGTAATTTCTATACCACAGCGGTCGTGTAACGCCTTTCACAAGAGATCTGCTACTGAGAGATGATCCAAATACATTTAAGCTGCTGTTAGTGCTACTTACCTGTTGTGTTATAGCGCCTTTAAAGTGTACTTTACCCGAAAGCAATCCAGTACTGCTCAATGTATCTTTACTTCTTACATGTTAATGTTTTACTGTTTAATAATTTATATACTACATTTTATTTTTTTCCTATGCACTCAGTGAGCGAAGCCACTGGGTAATCAGCTTGTGTATTATATTATTATTTACTTATTTGGCTGACATCTTAATCCATGGCATCTTCTAACATTTGAGATAAAATTGGTTATATTTCTTTTTATTTTTCTAACTGGAGCACAGGCAGGTGAAGTAATTTACACATGGTCAGACAGTTGCTGTACTTGAACCCACAGCTTCAGGGTTTGAAGTCCAAAGTCTTAACCACTAGGCCTTAATGTTTAATGAGTTGCTTGTTGAACTAGTATACACACATACACACACACTTCTTTACCATATGGATAGAAAGCCTAGAATACCTGGGAAAAAAACTCATGGAGTTACAGGGAGTACATGCAAATACCACACAGACTGTGGTTAGGCAGGAGCACAAACCAGGTATGTGGGCAAGTAATACTGGTGGAGTCATTACAGTTTTTCGTCACAATTATAATTTATTTAATTTAATAATAACATATGTATTGCCAATATTTTATAGAATAATCTGATTTTAATTTAAATTAACAGGATATTTCACGTAGAATGTGACATAACTAGATTGAATGGTTAGTTAGTTAGTTCTGTGCCTGTTCCAGACAAGTTTAAGTATAAATCATCATTCTGATGTCAGTTCTGTATTTTTACTGACTTATTCAATTGAAATATAAAATCATAGTCAATTAAACCATCATCAACTGTCAAAAATGTTCAGAGATGAACAGTGTCCCAATCAGGTAATCTGGCCAGGGTACAGTATCTACCAGAAATACGTAAAATAAAAATCATTCCGATATTTTGTGCTACAGTCATTTTATAACTTTGTGGTATAACCAGCTGCCTTTCTATCTATTATATTAAAAAAGTTTTCTGTCTTGTTCCACGATATTTAGCCTTGACCACTCCCTGCACGCCACTGTCTTAGTCATTACTCCTACTGTGCACATCCTCTCTCCGTACCCCCCGTGACACTCTCAGTGCTGCTAACTCACCCTTCAACACAGTCTGTTATAATGGCAAGGCAGAAATGAGAATTATCTGTTGAAGAACGTTGAATTTTAGATTGTGATAAAATAACAGTGGCAAGAGCTAATAATGACCGTCGGAAAAAAGAGAAATGAACAAAAAAAGAGCTGCGTATAATAAAAATCAAGAACAAAGCGAATCGTCCAATAAATGAAAAAATATCCTGAACAATATGTGAACAGAAATGCAAAAAAGCAATGTTTACTCTCTAACTTACATTCTATAAAGTCATTCATAATATTGTTTTGACATAGAGTTAATGTAATTTCATTTTTTATTTACTTTATATTACATTTTATTACGTTTTACTTTTTACTTCTACTTTTACTTTTTACTACATTTTATTATTCATTGGTATTTACAATTGGCAGTTCTAATGAAATACTCAAGTAACTGATTTTCTACATATAACAACTAGGGACCAAACCGTCTTCCTTTCATGTCCCGCATACTTTTCTATATACCACCTCTTCATATACACGGAGGAATGCCCCAACACTCAGCCGTAAGTTGGCTGGCACCCAGTGGCTGCTCCCCAGTGCAGTGAGTGAAATGAGCATGGAGCAGAGCCACCTAGTCATTATAAACTTGAACAGGTCTTTTATAGCATGATCGCATTTCAAATTATACTTTTTAATTCCTCACTAGAATCATTCAGGCATTCCCAAAAATAATTTGGGCCAGTTGGCTTTTATATTGAATCACTAGCTGTGCTAAGACGAGTTAAAATCTAAGTAATGAATGAACTCCTCAGCATTAAAATTTGCACTGCACCATCCAAAGCATAAGTCTCAGTTATAAGCCGTTTGGTATGGGATTCATAAAAGCAGTGTTAATATGTGTGATGAGCCATCTGTTAAGAATGACAAATGCAGTGTATTTTGTTGCTAAAAATGTTTGTAATACACCATCTTTTAGAATGACAGGGACATAGCAACTGGATGGACAGACACTTATCCTTTTATTAAGGTGGACAAGTTCAGTATACAAATGTGTAATCATTATCAGCCCTTTTCTGATATTTTTACAAACATTAGGTCTTTCATGAAGTAACAGATTTACAGTTAACCCACCAATGGTCTGTTGCATGTATAGTTTAGCATCTACTATCACTTGTGCTGTACAGCCTAATTTTTTCCTTTTTTGAATCGTAGTAACCACCTTGATGGACTGATTTCTTGAACATTTCATCATTTGTGGTACTTAATACCAAGTCCAAAATCATGCTACTTTATGGTTTGATTGACCATGACAATTTTGACTTACTTATCTGCACATTAACACATGGTAATAATTTGGCCATTTTATTCACTCACTGAATACACATCAACCATATACTGTATGAATATCTTAGCGGGGCACAATTATTTAGCAGATGTAGTGGCGTTCCAATGATTTATACATTTTCTCCACTATTCTTGCATGTCAACCACCAAAACCAAATCCTAATTTTATGATTGAGCTGCTCAGCACTGCTTGTACATTAAATTGTAACATTTTGCTGCTTTGAATTTTAATGTGCATATCTTCCGATGACATTTTTGTTACGGATATTATTGATCTGTGAAAATGTTTTAACTCTGTAAGTAATGCAATTTTTCCACATCACTACACATGTTGTGATGTGGACTAAGTTTATTCTAAGAGCTTTGATGGTACCCGTGTCCCTGATTAAGAATTTGCCCTGTCTGATCAGAAGGTAATTTGCCTGGGCATTAGTTCCACTATTTAATGCACAGACCTATTGCTTATGGTGACCAGCTGCATTATATAAAAGTGTCAGTGACAGTTTATTAAGAAATACTTAAACCAACTGAATTGAAAAGCTAGCCTATTAACATGATGATTCTTTAAACAGCTTAGCTGTACAAGGATGGTTTTCTTCTCTTTTTATAAGATTTGCCTGTAATGTTTGAACTTTACTTTATGATGCCACAAAGATGCATCTCATCATCATTCCAAGACAAGTTTAAAGAAATACTCCGCTTAGGGGTACTGATGTCCACAGAACACTTAACTGTTCTATATTCATTTCTGTTCATATGTCATTTATAGCCTTCAGTTTCCAATTATTAGAAATAACTTCACAATTGATTCTGTTATGTGTCGAGGATTTAAAGTGCACAGCTCCCATGTTGACACTTTCAGCATATAGGAATATGATGTTCTGTGTCCACCTAAGTTTACCTCATGACCCTTATGGCATGATAATATTCTACAAGTCCCCGTTGACTATCTGCCTCCCGTTGGTTTTGGAGTATGGTCTTTCATTTTTCCTTTGTCAGACTAACCTGATGTTCCTCAGGTCTTAAATTCTGTCAACTCCATTAGTTGGAAATCACATCTCAGTCCAGCATACTGTTAACCTGTATTGGTTTCTTAAATGACAAAGATCTTTGAATTATTTAGCTAGTTGATAATTTTTAGCCAAGCCAACTTACAAAATGATACAGGTTGATTCATTGTGTTGTTTCTATGACTGGCCCACTTTTAGGTCAATTAATTCAGTTAGGTTCACACAATGAAACTGCAGCCATTTGTCTTGGGCTTAAGGGATACTGTATTAAATGTCTTCCTAGCACATAACACTGTGCCCCACCTTCATCTAAAGTAATGCCAAATTTAAAAATCTATGTCTCAAGTTATCTAACTTCTAAAATAATGTACCATATCTGTCAAATGTGTTCAGTAAGATTGTTTCCCTCAAACTGTGAAGGTGCTTGTCTGTAAATGATCTCTTTGATCCGATTCAACTGGGTTTCACTACACTGAGGTAGTTTTAGTCAGGGTATCAAATGATGGTTAACACCTGCCGATTCAAAGACTCTCAATATACTGTATTGATCCTCCCTGACCTCACTGCAGCATTTCACACTGTGAGCCACAATCTTTTACTGCCTAGACTGAGAAAGCAGACAGTTAGTGGAAGAGCTTGTGATTAGTTTAAATGTTGCTTAACTGGCACAAAGTTTTTTTTGTCTCAGTGGAAGGTCATGCATTTGATCATGCTGATGCCACTTAGAGCTTATTGCTTTTCAGTAGATGCTTTACTATGACATTTTTGTTTTAATGCTGATTATAGTCTGGTTTACACTTTATTAACTGGTCATTTTATTAGGTCCATCTACTTAATAGTAAGTTGGTTCCCCATTTGTTCTTAGTACTGAGTGATTTTTTTTTGTGTGTGTGTGTGTAAGAACTCAGCAGGACATCTGATGTGTGACATTGATTTTTGGAGCTCGTTGACAGGCATATTCCGAGTTTTATTGTTGGTACCCGTCAGGTTGGCCTGCTCGCCCATCAGCCTTGTCCGGATCTTCATCTAAGATGTGCATGGACACCAAACGGCTACTTTTGTCAATGGTCTGTTTCCAGCGATAGGGTCACAACTGGCTGCATTGTTTATTTGGTTATTATATTATATAATAATAATATATAATAATATATTATATATAATATATTGTTTATTTGGTTATGTTTCTCACTCTGCACTCGCTTGTTATCCTGCCATGTATGAAATCCTTAGCTGAGCTGTTATTCTTGTTGGAGTCCTGCGGACATGTCTGATTCACTACCATGATGCGTTTAGATTCACATAATAATCGTTCTTGCTCACATATGAATCAAAAACTTTTAAGTCGTATCAGTGACTACAAAGCTACTCACACTAGACTGCCTAAAACAACACTGGGGAAATGACTTTTACTCAAAAGCATCTGAAAAACAATTCTTAATTGCATATATGTGTACATTTTTCTGCCAGATTTCCAAAGATGTGTGTTTGAAACTCATCTCATGTTTATGTACAGTCATGTCCAAAAGTTTTGAGAATGACACAAGTATTGGTTTTCACAAGGTTTGCTGCTTTAGTGTTTTTAGATCTTTTTGTCAGATGTTTCTGTGATATACTGAAGTATAATTACAAGTATTTCCTAAGTTTCAAAGGCTTTTACTGACAATTACAGTACATGCTAGACAACTTAACTGGCACATTAGCACTGACAAAACAAATGTGTCTCATTGATTATCACATCCTTCGAGAGCATCTTCTCTCAACCATCCAAGAACAGTTTGCTGACAAACAATGCCTTTTACAGCATGATGAAGCACCAGTTTAATTTCATAAGGCTTTTATTGACAATTATATAAGGTTTATTCAAACAGTGAATATTTGGAATATTTGCAGTGTTGGCCCTTCTTATTCAAAACCTCTGCAATTCGCCCTGGCATGCTGTTAATCAACTTATGGGCCAAATCCTGACTGATGGCAGCCAATTCTTGCATAGTCAATGCTTGGAGTTTGTCAGAATTTATGGGTTTTTGTTTGTCCACCCGCCTCTTGAGAACTGACCACAAGTTTTCAATGGGATTAAGGTCTGGGGAGTTTCCAGGCCATGGACCCAAAATGTTTGATATTTTGTGTTCATCAAGCCACTTAGTTATCACTTTTTCCTTATGGCGAGGTGCTTCATCATGCTGGAAAAGGCATTGTTCGTCACCAAACTGTTCTTGGATGGTTGGGAGAAATTGCTTTCAGAGGATGTGATAATCAATGAGGCATGTTTTCTAGCATGTAATTGTCAGTAAAAGCTTTTGAAACTTATGAAATGCTTGTAATTATACTTCAGTATACCATAGAAACTTCTAACAAAATGATCTAAAAACACTGAAGCAGCAAACTGTGTGAAAACCAATACTTGTGTCATTCTCATAACTTTTGGCCACGACTGTACAATAACATTTTTTAGGCGAGGAACACAGAGGTTTCTGGGTAAAGTAGTTTTTTCAGGTGAAAACAGTAGAATTTCAAGATGATGTAGTAATTTTCACTGATCGTGGTACTGGATAGTAGTGACGTGTTGCATGATGATTTTCTCTCTGTACATGCTATGATAATGACGTCACAAACTCCACACTAACAAATTGCAACCCATTTTTTATTAGATGTCTTAAACGTTTAAAAGATTAAAGCTTCCAAAATTTGAACAGTGATGAATCTAAAATTCTGCTTATAAGATTTAAATGAGTTTTGAAGAAGGTGATAATTGTATATGAATGATTAAAGGGAATAATATCAATGTGTTGAATTTGGTGTCACCATTGAGTTGCTACTCTTTGTTTTGAGTCCTGTTGTTAGAATTTTATAAAGTATACTATTTTGAGGACTCATGTGTTTGTCACTCAAACTAATTAAGACCTCCATTCATCTATCGATATGCAAACCAGCTTTATCCATTTCAGGGTTGCAGAGAACAGGGCCCGTCCTCGCAGCATCAAGAATCAATCAATACATACTGTATAGGGTTCCGCTTAAGGCTTCATAAATTTCATTCAGGCCTGAACTCTGCTGGAAGCTTGTAAATTCTCATTTCGCATCACACTGTCCATCTTTAAAGACCTGCTAGTTGCCTGATAACTCTAGAATCTGTATATGTTGTGTACTCATGAATATATGAGTATATGTGTGTGTGTGCCTCATAAGTGAGTTTGTTGTAGGATCCCCATCAAATAAAAAAAGATAAAGAAGACAACTTTGAGTGAGTGTGCTCAGTAAAATGGCTGATCTGTGTGAGAATGCTGGCCTACATACAGTAGGTGTTAGGCAAATCACAACACATTACTGCTGCTCTTACTGACCTTAACTGAGTGGCTATATCAGTGACTCTCTGGTTGTGCGAAGCAGCAGGGGTCTTACGTCACAGGTCTGTTGCAACACTTCTGCAGCTGACTGAGGTTCTGAAACCGGATAAAAACAACAGGCCAGCACTGGCTGTAATGGCTACTGGGTATTATGCTACTCTGGGATTTCTTGCAAGTGTTATGCTCATAAGAGGATGACTCTATAAATTATAAGCGACAGAGGGCAGAGTTTCTGCCAAAGAGCCGTGCAAGGACTTGGTCACTTGCGACTAAAATTCCCGTCAGTCTTATAAGTTTATTGATGGGCTATCAAGAAGGATGAAGGGAAAAGGGAACAGATTAGTGACTGAGTTCAAGTGACAGATTGTGTTTTTATACATAAATAATGCATAGCCATCCCAGCATCCTGCTATTTATGATTGAGCTAAGAGAACTTGCTGCAATTTTATTATGAGGCACTGCAATTCTTTTGACTATTCTGTGAGCTGCCCTGGCACTGTGTATATTGGTAACTACTGTAACATGTGGTGGTCTATGTGCTAGTGATTGCTGAAATGCCTTAACACTTTAGCAAGGACAGGCACTGAGGTATCCTGGTATGTTATATAAAGATGACCACTTAGTTGCCCTGCTGCTTTATCTATTGGTGACCATTAAGGTATTTTGGTATGTAATGGTGAGCAAAAAAAAAAAATACTGACGAACAATGAGATATTTTGGCCCTTTATATTATTTTGGAGAAACTAGGTGCCTAGGACTGGCAAGATTTATTATACTGAATAACCTGTTTGCTTCAAAATTGTTATAAGGTATTTATATATGTTGATGTTTTTGGCAGTGCACCTTGCAAATTTTGCTAATCAATGAGACACATTTGTTTTGTCAGTGCTAATGTGCCAGTTAAGTTATCTAGCAGTTGTGTGTTGCTATTTGCCAATGAACCACAGTTCTGGTAAGTGACTGAAGCATACTGGCACTGCACGGTGTATACAGATGAGATATTCCTGTAGTGTTTACCCTGATCCATTTGTGAATCACCCTATTTGTATTATTGATGTCAAAGAGATTATGGCACTATGTGCTCTGGTGAACACTGAGATACAATGATAAGATAATAAATGTGCTAGTCCATAAAACACACTGATTCTGGGACTTTAGGTATATGACAAGTAAGGCATTACTGTACAACATATACAAGTGGGCTGTCATGGAATTCTATCATTCCATTGAAAATCCCTTGTTCTTTTTGGATAATGAGTTGCCCTTGTACTATATGCCCCAATATTCCAGGGAGTGTCCTGGCCTAAGTATATCTTGGTGATCCACTGGAGTGTCATGGCATTCTATATGCCAGTGACAGTATAGACACTCAGATAAGGGTGCAATGCATCCTTTTGTAAAATGGTGGCGGTATACTGCTAAAGCACAAATTCATATTCTGGTAGGCTGCTATTTTATCCTCAATGTGTACTACAATCCTGGTCATTTCCACAGCTTGTTCTAGCTCTCAGTCATTTTCTAATGGCCACATTTGCCAAAATTTGTAAGACTTTAACACGACAAAAACAAGATACAATGGGTCCTTCTAAAGTGCAATCAACCTCTGAAATCAGCAGCAAGCTGGCAATTTAACATCAGAAAGGTTTTCAAGTTGCTCATTCTTCCTCTGTGCCTTGGCTGAAATGTCTTTTGTACTTTTCAGAGGAAAGGTTGTCAGCACCCTGTCATTGTCATTTTCCTAAGACATCTGTATAAATGGATGTGTGGCGGGTTGAGCCTAAGCTTCTCTTGACTCTTTATCACTGACATTACTGATGGTGCTGGAGTGTTTCACCTGTTTTATATTTTAGCTGCAAGACTTAATGCAGGAACATTCACTTGTAATCCGAACAGATTTGTATACTGAAAGAGCGGACGCTTGTTGTCCTTCAGCTGTCAAAAAGCTGCTGCATATGGTGCAAGTAAATGTAGAAGATTATTACTAGAAAATATATGTCTGTATCTATAGCGTATTTGCATAGTTTTAAGTAATCCCTATAATGTTAGAATTTAATTATCCATTATCCTTCATTTTTTGAGGTTGGCAGAATAAGAGCCCTCTGAGGTACATTCATTTGTCTCCTTTCATATTATGCCTGAAGTGTATCTCACTGCCACATCTCAATGAACATGCAGAAGAGCAAAATTAAAAAGGAGTATTAAAATACCTGATTTGGTCTTTGGGGGGCTGCAAGAGACAGCTGTGATAATCAGGCTTTTTCTCCAGCAAAGCTGAAAACCTGTGAGGTCAGACAGGATCAAACCATCAGGTGGTGAACATTTTCTCCTATAAGACCAGATATGATACAGCCCTCAGAATGAAAATCTTCTGATTTGATTGAATATGTCAGAACCTAAAAGACAATTTTTGGCAAGGAAGACTGGGAGATGAGAATAAAAGGGAAGTCTTAAACAGGCCAAAAGTCTGAAAACCTCAAAGCACAAAACAACAGTAAGAAGTTATAGTCAAAGTAAATCAAAGCTGAAGTCCTAACTAACTACAAAAAAAAATCCCTTGTCTATTTAGATAAAGAGCACCTACAGTTTGTGTTTTTTTTTCTTTTTTAATCCACAATCTTGGATTCTGAACACAGTGCCATCTTAAGCACAATCCAGAAGATGATGTAACTTCAGGAAGTCACAACTACAAAATTCTCGAAATGGCAGTGTCCAAAACAAAATGGTGTTGCATAAAAGAGAAAATATAATGTGAAAAAATATTAGTTGAACCAAAATGAAGCAAAAATAAGAATAGGATTCTGAACATTCCAAAGCCGTAATAAATTCGTCAAATTGAACGTTCAACAAGAAATAAAATGAAAAGCCTACAAATTCCTAACAGGAAACAAATAACCAAATCAGGCTTCAGTGGTATACAACATCAGATACGAGTGGTTGCATTGTCAAAGTGAAAGGTTTTCTAAAGGTTTAGGTTTTCTAGCGTGTTCTTATCAGGAATTTTTATTTATGGTCAGGAATGTGTTATTAGGTTTTATTTTGTATGAGTTGTTTTTTTTTTTTACGGATGCCACCTTTTTGTATGTTTATTATATTTTTGGTACTTTAGACACTGTAGGGTTCTTGGCTCATGACACACATAATGCTTGACAGTTGCGCTACAAAAGACGACTGACATACAGGAAATGTCTGAAATATTTAAAGAAAGGACCTCACAAAAGACTTGTTCTCAAGCAAAAAGAAAAATATTGAGGGAAAACGTTCTAATTTTGCTCTTTATATTTGGTGAACAACTTTTGTGTGTCCATTGTGGCCAAAGTAGAAACTGCCTACACCATGGTGTTCTAAGAATAGTCAGCCTTTGAAGCAAAGTGTGGAACTAAAAAGCTAGCAACAAGCGTACTTCAAAAAGTTTTCTTGTCATGTCTTTAATCTTCAGTTTGTTTTTGTAAGAATCCAAAATCTTTGACATTGAATGCTTTGCAGCACTATCCTTCTATATAAAAACGGTCGGGATTGTCCTTCCGTCCCTTGAGTGCTACGCAGGCGTGGAGTTTCAGACACGCCCCGTCCATTTTGCAATGCACGATGGGATTTGTAGTTTCGTTTTCCCAGGTAAAAGATGATTTTCTACTCCAGACTGTGCGAGTAGCACAGAGTTTCACACACGCCCCGTCCATTTTGCAATGCACGATGGGATTTGTAGTTTCATTTTTCCAGGTAAAAGATGATTTTCTACTCCAGACTGTGCAATATCTTCTTCTTCTTTCTTACTATATAAAAGCGGTCGGGATTGTCCTGTCCCGTGAGTGGAAAGCGTAGTGGTATTCCGCTTATCACAGACTTACTACTTGCAGCTTGCGTACGAAGCGACATGATGTGAGCAGAGTTCTGGTGCTCCCATCGTTCCCTTGCTTTTGTGAGCGATGTGCTGGAAAAATAGACAAAATTATGTCTCTGGAAATAATTAATTTTGATGGAGTACAAATGCCTCACCACGTAGTAAATTCCAGGGGGGTTTAAAAGGGCGACCTCAATATAGAGAAAAAGTTTAAATTTCATCACAAAAATAACAGAAACTACGAGTATTAAAGTAATACCGCTCAAATGCAATATAACCAAATTAATGAGTTTGTATAAAATATCAAATTGATCTACATATTGAATTGCCTTAAGAAGTGGTCAACTTAAAAGTCGGTCGCCTTAAAAGACGGGTCAGCCTAGTCTTAAATAATCTCTTTGTGATGATATCAAGTGTAACGCAACAGTAGATGTTAACTGCAGCTGCATTGTTGCTAACAACAACAGGCAGAAACTATATCGTATTGTGAGAATGAAAATAAAATAATGATACATTTGAATTAAAAAAAAAAATAAACATAAAAATGCAGAGTGAAAAAAAACAATCTGACTTGACCAAATACCTATGACTATCCATTTGGTTAAGTCCATAAAGAAAGAATACTTTTGATCACTGCAACCCTTTAATTATGTGGCGGCCTGATGGTCACCTGGTTGCACCCAAATCTCTCCTTCCATGGTTGGACCTAACTGTGCATGGGGTTCCCCATCTCTTGAAGACAGGCATGTTTGAGCTGGTGACACAGGCTTAGTTTGCTCAGGGTTTTTTAACAATTACATATGTCCAACAAAACATTCTAAATATCCTATTCAATCATGACAAAGTACACTTTAGGGGAGCAAAGACTAGGATCTGTAAGATCTGACAAGGTCAGACCACAAAGGCAGAGTATGAACTTGTTGGATTTGATACAACAGTGATGTGTAACAGAATCTACACTTGCAAACAGAGTGATCTTTGTGATTTATTAGTGCCATCCATAGTGATGTGACAAAATGAGGCCATTAAACCATAAGCCTATGTGGACTTACAGCATCACTCATATTGGCAGATTAAAGCGATATTTAAGATTTGGTTTAACATTTTATTCACTTGTGAAAGTATGAGATTTCTGAAGATCATTCATCACAACTACAATAAGACTGACCTTTGAGATCTACCCGTGCTAGTCATTGAGGTTTGTTAAAATGGACATACAAGCTCTGACAGAAGCAAACACCATAATGGGAAAAAGACCAATTAGGGAGTTCTATAAGAATTAATTTAACATATTTGTTAGCTTATGGGATTTCACAGGTTCACACTCCATAAAGACAAAAGGAGGAACTATGGAATCTGTCAAAATCATGCACATGAGTTTGTTAGGAAGGGACAGAAGAGCTACAAGTCTATGCGTTCAGTTTCCAACCTGAAAAAGAACAGATTTCAGAGATATATAAGAATAATTTTTAAAGTCTGCTCATTTGTGGAATTATGAGATTTGATAGGATCACACACCAGCTAGTAACAAAGCAGACTTCTGCAAGTATCATTTGCATGGATTGTTCAATTTGTGGCTGGTCAGCTGGTACAGCATCAGACTCCTCACTGAAGAAGGAAGATTTCAAAGAGGGGTTTAAAGAAATAATTTTACAGATTGTAAATTGTAGAGTACTAGCTGATTGCCCAGGATCACACTCTACACTGTTAATACTACTGGATGCCTGAGATTTGCCTATTTATCTGCAGATTTTTATCAAAATGAGACGGGCAAGCCACAGGCCTATACAGTCTTATAGCATTAAACTCCACAAGGGGAACATATGGAGATTAAAGAGATCTGTACAAATAATTCAGTCATGGAATATGAGATTTTTCATATTCAATACAGGATCTATCATAATTAGAGGCTACAAGTGTATAGCTGTGCAATATGGAGGTTGGTCAAGGTCACATTATATAGTACAGTATGTCTGTGATATATCAGAGTACTTTTTTTTGTACTGCATTACCACAGATTTTTGTTATAAGATAAAATGAGATTTCATAAAACTTAAACAACTGGCTTGTGACATTAAAATCGAGGATATTTCAGGGTCTGGCAATCCTACACGGTTATGGTAACAGGCTGTGAAATCTGATAGTAGCCAAATCAAAATTGTCAATGTGATAGAAAATTGAATAGGAAAATAGGAAGACAGAAAAGTTTCTGATTTTCTTGGGCTTTGAGATTCAAACGAATAAATTTTCACATCAGTTAATACACTAGACTTCTAGAGAGCCCAACTGCTGAATTTGCCAATCAAACTGTTTAGTTCAGTCTTGAAAAGATTAAGCACTAAAATGGTCACACTGGTGCCTGAGGTAATGTCACAGGTTTGGGGTCTAAGGTAAATCGGATGTAGTCCTGAGAGATATAGCCAGAAGGCAAAGATTCCTAGGTAGTGAGATCCAAGTGGATTCTCCAGAAAGGCATACTTTGATTTTGCCATTTATTAATTGGACAAGGAGGAATTAATTAGGTTTCTCAACCAATGAATTTCTCAAATACTCGATATTTTCTTGTTAAAAGCACTCTTTGACCGCTTGTCTGCTGATTACACAATGCATTTGCGACTCTCTTTGCTCTCCACTCATACATTTAGAGACCAAATTTAAAGTAAACAATGTAGAGATCAATGCTACCAATGGGCATTAAATATAAATCACAGCAGGGCTGAGGTGGGCGCTCAGATCTGTGTGATCAGTGGATGACAGACTTGCTTGGCTGGGTTGCTAGAGAAGTAAAGAATAATTAATCTGTGTTTATAGAAGGATCAAGGGGGAGGAGCAGCAGTTCTGTGGGGGGAGAAAATTAAAATATGCTGGGCTGGTCTAATAAGCATAATGAAAAAACTCGGAATGATTGAATTCTTGAAACAAATGACCATATGTAATGCAGCTTGTGATAAATGAGTGGCCCTGAGTCTGCTTTGTGATGTAATACAGTATATCAGGAGCACTTTATTCAATGTAATGATTTTCTCAGAACAATATATATATATATATATATATATATATATAGACACAGAGACAAATATAGATAGATATAGAGAGTGATTGTTATAACTGAAGATAGTG
>JANRMT010062814.1:90639917-90769102 GCA_026402145.1 Polypterus bichir lapradei | reverse complement strand
ATATATAAAGGGAGCAGGAGATTAATTGCAGTCCTGAGGGATTTTATTCTGTAAAGTGGTTCTCCAAACAAAAATATATTATTTCAGTATTGTGTTCCTTGCTGGTCATTTATCTCATTGACTGCCTGGAATGTCTGGTGTAAAGAGGTATAGAAGAGAACATAATCTGTTTGTGGCTTCATCAGACTACTCCAGTTCCATTGCCTCTTGTGCTCCTGGTTTTAGGATCATTATGCAAGGCCACACTAGACTGGAGTTTGAGCTCATGAGACATATAGCAGGCAGGTCATGAGGCTTCAATTTAAATTTGAAGGTCTTTACATTACAGGGGGACTATGTAACAGAAATCTTGCACACACACTAAAGACTAAATTGAATAAGAAATCAGGTGGCCTTAGGAGACTAGAATGTTTACTGTCTCTGTGGTGCTTGCACATTTACCCCATGTCTGCATAGGGTTCCCTGAGTACTCCCTGTTTCCTTCAATATCCCAAAGATGTGTTAGGTTAATTGAGTAGTTTGGCCCAGTGTGAGTGTGCATGTGTGTGTGTTTGTGATGGGCTGGAATCCAAGGTTGGCTTAGTCTATCCACAACTTTTTTCTGAACTGCGTAGGTAAGAAGGAGTATTCGTGTCTGGGCTTGTATATAAAATCAAGATGCAGGCCGTTAATGACCTCTTGGCCTCAGCCATCAGCAGTGTGTCTTTCTGCAGAGAGAGTGTCGACCTTGTTGAGAGGTTTACTTACCTCAGCGGCAACGTTCCTGTCACTGGTGACTCTTCCTATGAAGTCAGTAGACTAATTGGGAGAGCATGAGAGGTCATAAGGTCCTTGGAAAGGTGTGTGTGGCACTCTTTGCAAAAGGACGAAGTTCCAAATCTAAAGAGTCCTGGTGCTTCCTGTTTTGCTATATAGTTGCGAAACATGGACACTATCCAGTGACCTGAGACGAAGACTGGACTCCTTTGGTACTGTGTCTCTTCAGAGAACCCTTGGGTACTGCTGGTTTGACTTTGTGTCGAATCGACGGTTGCTCACGGAGTCCAGAATGAGGCATGTTACCTGCATTGTGAGGGAGCGTCAGTAACAGGACTACGGCCATGTGGTGTGTGTCCTCGAGGGTGATCCAGCCTGCAGGATTCTCATTGTTGAGGACCCAAGCAGCTGGACCAGGCCAAGGGAACGTCCACATAACACCTGGCTGCGTTAGATAGATGGTCATCTCCGGAGGGTGGGACTGGACCAAGTGTCTGCCTAGGGTGTTTTAAATCAGGATCTTAAGCTCAAGTTTCATTGTGTAGTGGGTGCGGTAACGTGCTGTACCAGTGCATGCTCCCCAACCTGACCTGAATGGGAAGAAAATTAACCTGCACCCATTTGGGGATTCATTTATGTAGTATGCCTATCTGAAACCTGTTGTGATTTGGAATTGCAGACATGGCAAAGGGAGGGTGTGAGGCCTCCAAAAGGCCATAAAGTTGGCCAGGGCATTCACTGACCTGTCCAGAAGAGACTCAGTCAAAATTCACCAGTCCCCAACTACTACTAATAGATAGATACTTTATTGATCCTGAGGGAAATTTAAGACATAGGCCTAAAAAAGGAGAGCTGGCTTTAAAAATTAAAAATACAAAAAAATGTCCCTAAATACATGCTGGAGAGATGCCATCAAACATGGCTTTTAGAGATACTGTAAGTCTCACAAAGAAGGAAAACAGGTAGTGAAAATGCTCACAAAAGCACAAAAGGATATGCCTACTAGGCAGTCCATTTACATTCTCTGGTTTTCATCACACAGCTCTCAAATGTGTGGTTTAGGTTAATTTGTGACTTTTAGGTTGGTCTGCCATTAGCCAGGTTTGCGTGTGTGCGTGCGTGCACATGCTTATGCGCAGATTTGCCCAAAGATGAACTGATGAAGCATGCTGAGTTGGAATCTTGCCTGAATCATGTGACTTTGAACTAGATTAAGTGGGTACAATAATGCATGAGATTATGTGATCATAATATATCAAAGTCAAGGTGAACTTCATTATTCTATAATGGGAAGTACATTAATTATGTATATTACAACCAATAACTAATGTATGTATATGTGCGTGTATGTTTCTGTGTATTAACATATAACATTGTTCTCTTATTTTGTTCCTAAAGTGGATTATATTTAAACATGTGTTGTGCTTCAGTCTAACCAATGGAATTTTTTGAATGTTTTGGGCTGTGTTTCTCTGTGTCATTCACAAGTCTATCTTTGTGTAGCCAGCACTTGCTGGTATCTGATTTTAAAATGGTCTACCCAGGTTTTCGTATTAGAGCAACCTCTAAGCTAGAAGTTGCCAGAGTGAGACAGTACAAGCACTGCTGCTTCTTCATTACACAGAATATCTGCAAACTATTCCTGGCATAAAGTTAAGGAGCACAATGGTGGTGGTATAAATACTGAATCAAATACAACATAGATGTAAGAGCTGCTTTTGTTACTGTCTATTACGCCATAATTTTTCCCACTTCTGTCCTATGACATCTAACTAACCGTTGATTGCATTAGCATTTATGTCTTGCAAAACCTGAAGGGAAAATCCATTGGAAACACTGTATAGCAGTGACCGTGCCAGAACTGAACCCAAGACTCTGGAGTTGTGAGGCATGAAGACTAACCCCTTCAACATTACTAACCAGGCTCAGCAGGAAAATACTTGTCTGCTTGCAATCTCTTGACATTCAAAGCTTCTACACCCACCTCAAGATGAGTTATTTTCTACTGAGACACCAGATCCATGTACAGTAGTCTGAAATAGCCTTGTTGCTTATTTCTCAGGTTAGGTCTTCATTTCTACGCTGAAATCCTACATACTCAGTCAGGCAAGGCAATGAAACTAGTTAAAATCAAGCTTGCACTCTCATCTGAATAAGAGTCTGCAAAGAGTTCAGGTAAACTGGAACGTGGACTCGCAGACTGGCAATAATTGACATGACACTGCAATCATGTCATTCACTTCTTAGGCTCCAGAAATCTGACAACAGGAAATGGGTAGACATGCTTTGGTTCAAAGTGATGTATGCGTTAGTTCCTGAGGTGGGTTTTAACTTGGTTTCCAACTATTTACTTACTGGATGCCCTAGGACCTGACGGGCAGAATTATGGAGCCAGTCAGTGCCTATGATTGGAGTCTGCTGGATTTACTTCTTTGTCCACTGGGCTTAACAGCCTGCTCGAAAAGTCCTACAGAACTTTTTCTTTAATATAATAATTCATAATGCTATTTAACAAAGGTGCTGACTAAGATCTGAATGTGACTCTGTGTTATTGAGAGATTTCTTGACAGGAGCTGAAGTGAATTAAATAGCACTGTTTAATACTGAATTGGTGCTTCAGATTTCCAGAGTCCTGGGTTTGCATCCCTGTCAATTTTTGCATGGAGTTTGTATGTTCTCTCATGTATCTCAATTAAATTTTCTCTAGGTTTCCTACCATATAACAATGCTGTACATATTAGGGTCATTGGAGACTCTATAAGAACCATTCTGAGTGGAGGTGTACACAGCAGTGTTCTGGTGTTCCATCCAGAGCTGGAACTCTCAACTTGATAAAGAGAGTTAGAAAATGACTGCATAATTTGATGAGCTAGGCTAGATCTATTAATTATTTTAGGTGGCTCACTGATGAAATGGGTAGTGCTGCTACCTCACATATCCCAAATCCTGGCTTTTGAACGCTGCTCCCAATTGTAGTTTGTGAGGAGTCTGCACATTCTCCCCATGTCTATGTGGACTTCCCCCTGCATCCCTAAAGACGTGTATAAAGTTAGTTGCCAAATCCAAGTTGACCCTATGTGGGGCCTTACAATGGAGTGGTGTGCTATCTAGGACTGTCTCCATCCTTAAACCCAGTGCTGTAGAATAGGCTCAACCCTGAAATGGATTAAGCAGGTTTGGAAATGCTTATGTTGTGTAACTCTTTCAGCTTGCTTTCTTTCTTTGTATTTTCTACATATGTTTTAAATTCCCCTTCCTTTGGAGATTTCTAAATCTTGCCTACAGGAGAGCAGAATGAAATTGTTTTGTTTGTGCTGTACTCGAAGTTTAGCCCAGTTCTCATCTCAGAACATAGTGTGCCGTTCATAGAAAAAGTCAAGAGCTGTTTACAGTTGCTTTCTCTAGAACACAAGATGATGACAGACAAAGGGATCCCAGGCGTGATGGAGATTGTTGTGCTTTTTAATGAGTGCCTCTTGCCTCCACTTCTTAAGTGAAGAGATTGGCTGATTAACACTGCCTAGCTGAGAGCACACACACTGCCTCTGAGTGATAGGTATTTGCTGGCTGTGAGACTCCTTTTATACTCTGCTTCTCCATTTGTATGTGAAGCCCGAACACATCGAGGAGGAATAAAATTAATAGTATCTTCAAAGTATTTGTGCGAAACAAATGAGGTCTGTAGTGGAAAGGTGCGAGTTCAGTGATTTTTTTTTTTAAGCATAGCAGACAGTAAGGCAGTGCTTGGAGTAATTATTCTTTACGACAGATGTCACTGTGGCGCACGGCCCCGCTCTCTCCAAACTAAGTGACTTTGCTTCCCCTCATTTATCATTAAGACCAAACCACCAGACGTCAGCAAAACCAATATTTGACCACTGGGGACTGTGCTGTCTCTGTGGATTAATATGCTGCCATGATGCATAGAGAAGCAAGCTTCTTTGATATAAAAGAAAAGCTGCTGTTTAATGCTCCTGTTACACCGATGATGTCTTGCAGTGGAGGACATTGTCTATAATGTGTTTGTCACCTCTGAAGAAATAGTGTCCATCCTGAGTGAAGTGTCTTCTGCTGAGAGTCACAGTGTCCTGTTTCAGCTAAACTCTCCTCTGATGTGATTCTCAGTGTCTGAACTGAGCTGAAATCTGTTCTGCTGACATTTAGTGTTTTCAGCTATAAGGTCACCTTTAGTGAGGCTCTCATTTTCCAACCATAGCTAAAGCATCATCTTCTGATCTTTGAAGGTTTATTGTGCAGTACAAAGGTCTCCTCTCTCAAAGATTTATATTGTCCCAAATGTGTTAAAGTTGGATCTTTAATATCTAACATAAATAAAATCACCTTTGCGCCAGAGTCTAATTTAATTTAAAATTTCTATTGACATTCTGGTTTGAGCATCTACATATTACTTAATATTGTCCAGCATGAACTATAGTTTATTCAGATCAAATATTATGTGTCTGGCAGTTATTTAAGTCTTCTCAGTCTCCAACTACAGGTGCCGGTCATAAAATTAGAATATCATGACAAAGTTGATTTATTTCAGTAATTCCATTCAAAAAGTGAAACTTGTATATTAGATTCATTCATTACACACAGACTGATGTACAGTATTTCAAATGTTTATTTCTTTTATTTTTGATGATTATAACTGACAACTAATGAAAGTCCCAAATTCAGTATCTCGGAAAATTAGAATATCAATTAAGACCAATGCAAAAAAAGGACTTTTAGAAATGTTGGCCAACTGAAAGGTATGAACATGAAAAGTATGAGCATGTACAGCACTCAATATTTAGTTGAGGTTCTTTTGGCCTGGATTACTGCAGCAATGCGGCGTGGCATGGAGTCGATCAGTCTGTGGCACTGCTCAGGTGTTATGAGAGCCCATGTTGCTCTGTTAGTGGCCTTCAGCTCTTCTGAATTGTTGGGTCTGGCATATTGCATCTTCCTCTTCAAAATACCCCATAGATTTTCTATGGGGTTAAGGCCAGGCGAGTTTGCTGGCCAATCAAGAACAGGGATACCATGGTCCTTAAACCAGGTACTGGTAGTTTTGGCACTTTGTGCAGGTGCCAGGTCCTGTTGGAAAATGAAATCTGCATCTCCATAAAGTTTGTCAGCAGCAGGAAGCATGAAGTGCTCTAAAACTTCCTGGTAGACGGCTACGTTGACCTTGGACCTCAGAAAACACAATGGACCAACACCAGTAGATGACATGGCACCCCAAACCATCACTGACTGTGGAAACTTTACACTGGACCTCAAGCAACGTGGATTCTGTGCCTCTCCTCTCTTCCTCCAGACTCTGGGACCTTGATTTCCAAAGGAAATGCAAAATTTACTTTCATCAGAGAACATAACTTTCGACCACTCGGCAGCAGTTTTGTCTTTAGCCCAGGCGAGACGCTTCTGACGCTGTCTCTTGTTCAAGAATGGCTTGACACAAGGAATGCGACAGCTGAAACCCATGTCTTGCATATGTCTGTGTGTGGTGGTTCTTGAAGCACTGACTCCAGCTGCAGTCCACTCTTTGTGAAGTCTTCCTCACAGTTTTGAATGGGTTTTGTTTCACAATCCTCTCCAGGGTGCGGTTATCCCTATTGCTTGTACACTTTTTTCTACCACATCTTGTCCTTCCCTTCGCCTCTCTATTAATGTGCTTGGACACAGAGCTCTGTGAACAGCCAGCCTCTTTAGCAATGACCTTTTGTGTTTTGGCCTCCTTGTGCAAGGTGTCAATGGTCGTCTTTTAGACAACTGTCAAGTCAGCAGTCTTCCCCATGATTGTTTAGCCTACAGAACTAGACTGAGAGACCATTTAAAGGCTTTTGTAGGTGTTTTGAGTTAATTAGCTGATTAGAGTGTGGCACCAGGTGTCTTCAATATTGAACCTTTTCACAATATTCTAATTTTCCGAGATACTGAATTTGGGACTTTCATTAGTTGTCAGTTATAATCATCAAAATTAAAAGAAATAAACATTTGAAATACATCAGTCTGTGTGTAATGAATGAATCTAATATACAAGTTTCACTTTTTAAATGGAATTACTGAAATAAATCAACTTTGTCATGATATTCTAATTTTATGACCGGCACCTGTAAATCTGACGTCTCCTCTGCCAAGGCGTTTGTGTGATTTGAGTCGAAGGTAAACCCCTGTTGAGATTTAAAGTTAAAGTGTGCTTTGCTAAGACTCAGAGAGTGCAGTTGTGTCAAGATGTGCTCCAGTGAGATTCATGTTGTCCATCCAGATTAAAGCTGCATCTTTGGAGACGCAACAAAATTTCAATTGTCCAGTTTTATCGAATCTGTGCTAAAACTCAGGATTCAGCATAAGGCCATTTTTCTGCAATCAACAGTGTCAAGTATGACACAAAAAAACTCATCCATTGAATTTCATAATGTCTTGCTCTGACTAAAATCTTTGTCGATCACATTCACATAGCCTAAACTGAAATCTCCTGTTTTGTAGCCATGTTTATCATGAGGTAATGGGTTCTGTCCTGAGATTCACCATGTACATTGTGTGTTTGTCTTCATTGCTGAAACACAGCATGTCCAGCATCAACAAGTCTTCTTTGTGGAGATTAACCAAATTCACAATGTCCAACAAGATCTAATAGTTCCTATGCTGAGGTTCGCGGGTGGAGTGAGTTACATTCTTTCTTTTTAACATACACACTGTGCAACATGAGCTAAACTATCCTATTTTGAAATTGACCTTGTCCAATTTAAGCTAAAACAATGAGTACTTGTACCTTATACTAATATAACAGGGTCCTGAATGAGAAAGAGTCTATCTGCACTATGGAGATTTTAGATGTCCAGCATGGTGTAAAACCTCCTCTGTGCCTAGCTAAATCTAATATCACGTAGGCTTCATAGCACAGATCCATTATAACTTACAGTAGCCCAAGATTCCCGTTACAAGTAGCCATGTAGGTACTTACTGATAAGGAGTAAGTGACTGTTATTTATCAATACTGGACACTAACTTTTTATACTGCTTGTGTGACTGGCAAGGAGCAGCAAGGAAAAACTGCTTCACTGTATTTCTTTACCTTTTTATCTGTGAAGGTGAGCATGATTAGGGTTGGAATTACAAGCGATTGGATGGGATCCTAAATGAAAGAATGACTTTAATACGCGTATTTCAATAATGTGGGAACCCCAGGAGTAATGGCACTGTGAACACATTAATCATAGATAACAGTGGGGACAAGTTGAGAGGAATTAAACGTCTCTCAAACAGAAAGATGACTTCCGTCTATCTACTACAGACTATGCGTTCTGGAGGGAAATAAAGGATTCAGGATTACACTGAGGCCAATAGGTGGAATTCTAGGAGAGCAGTCCAGGAGCTAGAGAACCCGGAGATGATTTCTGACAGTAGACCTCCAGGTCATGGGCATTTGAGCTTGGAGTTGGTTGTAGAGTGTTTTCACTGGCTTACCTGGCTGGCAGGAATGGAAATATAACAATACATCAGACCATAGAACTTTCTTCCAGCTGATGTCTAGCTTTTGAGGTGCTTTTGGTCTACTTCTCTGTGTCAGGCAGCTCCTATTTAAGTGATTTCTTGATTGAAACAGGTGTGGCAGTAATCAGGCCTGGGGGTGGCTACGGAAACTGAACTCAGGTGTGATACACCACAGTTAGGTTATTTTTTAACAAGGGGGCAATTACTTTTTCACACAGGGCCATGTAGGTTTGGATTTTTTTTCTCCCTAAATAATAAAAACCATCATTTAAAAACTGCATTTTGTGTTTACTTGTGTTATATTTGACTAATGGTTACATGTGTTTGATGATCAGAAACATTTTGTGTGACAAACATGCAAAAGAATAATAAATCAGGAAGGGGGCAAATAGTTTTTCACACCAGTGTATATATATAGTGGACTATGGCCGGACGTTCGTCCCGGCCAATACCCCCACGCCGCTAGATGGAGCCCTTCCGGCAGCATGGAGGTGCCCCAAATTCCAGCAGGGCATCATGGATATTGGAGTTTTCTTTCACAACCCTGCTGGATACCATGGGGGCTGCAAGGGGACGCTGCAGGGAGACTCAGAGACTTGTATTTGCCCTATAACCCGGAGGTACGTCCTGGTCACAGGGACAGAGGAAATGACGTACTTCCGGGATGAAAAAGAACAGCTTTTGATCTGACCTGGAAGTGCTAGGAAGTCACATGGACTGAGGGCTCAGAAGCACTTCCGGGTCAAGGACTATAAAGGACTCTGGGAAATCCCAGACGGATGAACTGAGTTGGGAGGAAGGGTGGCAACGCGTCTGGGAGTAGGAGGAATTGTAGTATTGTGGATTTATTGTATAGTTTTAAGTATTGTGGAGTGTAGGGTGCTTTGTCCACATTATTATCATAATCCATTATTTGGACTTTTATCTGGTGTCTGGCGTCTGATCTGAGGGTTCAAGGAGATGACAGTGCCCCTTATCTGTCACTATATATATATATATATATATATTAATTTAGACTACTTTGCATAGATCTGTTTTCATTTTCATATTAATTAGTGTTTTTCTGTGAATCAGTGTCAAAGAAATAAATGAAATCCACTTTGATTCAAAGTTTTATAACATTAAAATGTGAAAACTTTTGAAAGGGTGAACACTTTTATATAGGCACTGTATTTTTGCCATCTGTGTGGCCCAGTTGCAGTCTCTGACTCATTCTGTTATCCTGAGCAACTTAATCATCCACCACTCCATGCTCTAAATGCAGACAGCACATTAAATAATTTCTCTACAGCTCTGTGCCATAACACACCTGGTGATAATGTTCTCTTTGCTGAGCTGTTAGGGTAGAAATTCATGGCTGCTGTTTTTTCTGGGGCTCCTTTTGCAGTTTTAGGGTTGTTTCCTCCAAGCTCTCCTGTTTGTCTTCCAATCACCAGTTTAGATTCCTTTCTATTTCCATGTCCCTTGTTGGTCTGTGCCACCTTTGTGCTCTTCACTTATTTTTAAAAAGCAAAAGAAAATGTATCTAATGACTTCTGTTACAGTAACTCTTGAGTTTTAGTGTAATCCCACATCATCTTTATAGTGTGATAGCCTTGCCAGAATTCATTTTTAAATGACAGATGAATTGAACTCTGAAAATATAAAATATTATTTACAGTCGACTGACACATACAGTTTTTCACCTTCAAATAAAGTAAGCATTGCAGGGATATCATAAGACCAGAGAAAAATCATTTGAAACACTTTGATCTTTATGTTTACTCCATATAAACAGAATAGAATGAAATGTCAAAGGCACATTTATCTTTATTAATAATTCTCAAATTTTCTGCAGTTGTCATACAATCTTCTCTCTCTTAATTCAACAGTCCCAAAACTGGATGTTTGTACCCAATGATTTACTCATAAATGTACAAATTTCTTTTGTTATGCTTTAATATTTAAGCATTGTTTTAAATCTGAAGTTTTTTTTTGCTTCTTACAAGCAGTTTTGAGTCTTGGCAACTAACTATTTTTACAGGACCCTAAATCACTGATCATTACAAGACAACTATTGTTCCGAAGTCTTGTAAATACCTACCTTGGTTATGTATTTTTTCCTAAACTTGTGTTTGCTTGGCACTAAATATGTTTGTCATTACCTGAAGAATTGATAAAATGTTGCAGCATCACAAAATATTGAACATGCACTGAATATCTTAATAGGATGGCCGCTGAGGCCAAGAGGGCATAAGACAAGAACAAGACAAAGAACTTAACTGACACGGCCTCTACCTTAAAAGAAGAGGCCACACTGGTAACTTCTGACCACCTAAAATTGTCAACCTTTAAAGATTAGCTTGAATGTAATTACATGGGCACCAATGTGAAAAAGGTTTCCGCAACTGCCAGGAAGGACACCATAGAGGACTTCAGTGTCCCTACACTCCAGAGCCCTCAGTATTCCTTAAAGAGCTGAGTCTCCATGGCTGCTCCTAACCTTAAAGGGACAACGTTGTCCCAATTCTGTCCTCAAGGACAAGATGCCTGCCAGTGATTGCCCACATTTCAAGAGTCCTACATGGTTTTAAACTTAAATTGGTATTCTGGTCCAGTTTCCACCATTATGGACTCTGTGCTGCCATTTATCATCCAAGTGGTTTTGTGTTCTTATGCCATTGCATCATTTCTCTCTCTCTTCCTGATGTTTTTAGAACATTAGAAAAAACATTTGAAAAGAACAAGCCATTCAGCCCACCAAAGCATATCAATCCTACCCACCTTAAGTTCTTCAAAAAAAACATCAAGTCAAGTTTTGAAGGTCCCTGAATTCATACCCACAATGACACTTCTTGGAAATTTATTGCATGTGTCTATGGTTTACCGTATGAATAAAAATTTCCTAACGTTTGAGCAAAATTTACTCTTGACAAGTTTTCAACTACGTCCGGATGTGTTTGTTCAACTCATTTTATAGTAACAGCTTGGATTCAATATACTAATTAATTTCATAATTTTACTAACTTCAGTCACATAACCTCTTAATCTCTGTTATAGAAAAAATTTCATGCGGGTATCCCTGTAGGCTTCACTTCTCTGGCAGCATGTATTGGGATCTGCTGTATTCCACACTGGCATGCATTCTCTTTACTAGTGTGAGTTAATTGACTTTAGTAGGGTTTCCTGTTGTAATAAGTGTATATGTTTAATATTTCACTGTGCTCTGTACAAATATTTTATAAATCTACTTTTCTCTCTACTCGCATATACAGCTAACACAAAGCCAGATTTAGCACACAGGAGTTCACCATATAAGAAGTGCTAGGCAAGCACTAGAAGACAAGACAGGGACACCTGCGAAATGGGCATTGTATACTATTTCTGTGTGTCAGACTGAGCATGAAATTGTATCCTCTCTTTACCTTGTTTGGAATGGCATGATTCACCTAAGTCGGGGCCTGCACTTAAAGAAAGAGTAAAAAGCTTTAGAACATTGCCCAGCACACCCTTGAAGCCGGCGGACAGATGGGAGATAACGTCAATCGATCCGGAAAATTCTTTCCAATGCAGCGACGAAAATGGCAGACTCTATATATTGGGCCCCCACTTCCGAAGGTCTTCTCATGGCTTCCTTCATCTGTTATGCCGCTTAATCCGTCATTAAAGAAAGCTATTTCTCCTGATTTCATACCACCGTATCACTAAGGGAGGGTTATCACCTTTTTATATTATATCTATATAGTTTCAAGTTATTTAACATGCTGCAATTAAAAAAGAACTCATTCCAACAAGAGAGCTAGTGCCCCCTGCTGGATACACCTGTGGATTTCCATTTTTACCCAATGCTTCTTGCAACCCCCTTTCCACTTGTTTTTCCCTACATCCATTATTTTAAGAAAACCCTTACTTTTTTCAATGCACTTCTCAACAAACCTTATTTATCATTACATTTTACAGTGCACACAAAGACCATATGAACATACCAACTAAAGGCCACGGCAGCTTATACTACATTGTGTTTTGTTGTGATGGGAAATGATGAGGCACCAACATCTTCATTTATATGAGGTGAAGAAACTGCATAAACAAGGGAAAATATTTAATCTCACTATTAACAAAAGTGACCTTTTGGATCAAAAAAAAGAAATAAGTGTGTTGATTTATGGTAAATTTGATGTTGAAAGAGAGAGACACTAAGGGTGATAGGTAATAAGTTATATTTAAAATGTAGTGGATTAATTGTGGAGGCAATGGTACAGATCTGGGTCAGGTAAGGATACATTTATTTCCAAAAATGAAAACTGGAGGGATTCAGAGGATCAGTGCATTCAAGAAGGTGAATAATAACAATTTCACTCTTATTGACTTTGCCATTCAGCCTTCGAATTGCCCAGTAAAACCCCCTGTATCTAAGACATCAATTGTGAAAGATGAGCTTTTTAGTAGAATAAACCCCTCTCATGCTTATTTTGATAAATTAAGTGGAGTTTCGGTAATTAACACAGGCCCTACTGAAATGAAAGGTCTAGTTGGAAGGATATCAGGTGAAATGAAAAATGAAATTAAGGCAAAATGAAAGTAGACAAGGGATTTTACAAATTATATCTGTCACTGTACAAATGGACAAGTACTGTGCTTAACAGTGAAAAGGCTAATGTCATTTTCTGGCACTGGAAAATTAAAGTTTTCTCAAGGGGGGTCAGCTTAGTAATTTTGCAAGACATGGCAGATGGTCCTGGATAAATTTTATTCATTTTCATCCCCTTTTGTTTTTCACATTGTTTCTTATAAATGTGTTCTGTTTGAGGGGAAAAGAATCAGAGAAATTCATTTCAACAGAGAGTAGAGGAAAACAATATGGAAGATATCTCCATTTGACACTTGGATATTTTCTGCCTTTTTTAGTGTGCTTATGCTGTAAAGTACCACTTCAGTACCACTATTTCCCATAGTAACCTGCATGGTAAGTTTATACAGAGTGGTGGGGCATCTGATGCACATACAATTTTAATTATATTAGTTTACAACATAATGAAAAAAGTGAAAAGGGGCTTATGGCATGCCAGTCAACAAACTACTTACCAGTGTAATTAACTAAAAGGATTAAAATCCTATTTACTTGAGTTGTACATTTTTGGCAAGTTTTGTTTTTATATAGGCAGAATTGTAGTTTGTGAATTTATTTTAGCATTCGGTGTTGGTCTCAGTGATTGATGGGTGCCCTCAAGGTGACACTCCTCTGGTCATGGATGTCTTCAATGTCACTGATAAGACTGGATATGAACAATGTATCAGTCCCCATGGGTCTGGCGACCATTGTGAAAGTAGCTCCATCTTCCTTGACTTTGCAAAAGGTCTAGAGATGCGGATCAGTGGATCCTGGTTCCAGCACCGAACCATATTGTTGGACTTGGGTACTCCAAAACTGGTGGTTTGGTGAAGGAGATCAATTACATCCGCATGGGCAGATGATGGAGGCTCCTACAGTACTGCAGGGTCTACAGAAGTGCCCAGTTTGTGAATTCAGAGTAGCACTAACAAGCCTGTGGTCAGAAGATCCAGCTTAGGTCCAGTATACTACAATCTACTAGGAGAATGAGGCTGGACCTGGCCAGACTCCAAGATCAGGCTGTTTTCCTACGAGTCTGCACGCAGTTTGTGTGAGGAACTTGCAGACTTAGGTGCGACTCTCAATCCTAATGTGATGTGGGAGACTTTCTGTGACAAGACCCTGAAGGTTGCTGAGGGTTGTGTTGGTGTTACCAGTGTGCCCAGAAAGAGGTGTTTCATCTTGCAGGGCACCCTGAATGTCATTGAGAGGAGTCGTAGCACACGGCTTGAAGGCAACACCGGTCTGTTCCGGGAACTGAGAAGGATGGCTATGAGGGCTCTGAGGGCAGATAAGGAGGTGTTCATTAGAGGAATCTGTGAACACGTAGCACACCATCTATGGTCTAGTGACCCACATATTGCTTACAGAGGAATCAAAGCATTACGCACATCCGAATCTGTTCCTCAGGGAATCGCAGTCAGGGCGAGTGATGGAACAGTCCTTATGGAATACTCTGCAGTTGTGACCCACTGGGTTGGCTGTTTTGAGCAGCTGTTTAAAGTGCTGTGCAGAGTGCAGGCAGAGCCTCTGTGTTTTTCCCAGTTGATTCTGGGGTTCATCTGGTTTGTGTTCTTGCTCCTAGTCTGTTCAGTACTTACATGGATTGGGTGTTGATCAAAGTCGTGGCATCCAGTGGCTGTGGGGCATTTGTTGGTGTGGAATGATTCACTGATCTTGACTTTGCTGACAATGTTGTGATCTTCGCGGAGTCAATGGAGGCTTTGATTGGGGCTCTTGAGAGACTGAGCGAGGAGTCTGAATGTCTGGGCTTGTGAGTGTCCTGGATAAAAACCAAGATCAAGGCTTTAATGACCTCTTCGGCACAGCCATCAGCAGCATGTCTGTCTGTGGAGATAATGTCGACCTTGTCGAGGGGTGTAATTACCTCGGCAGTGACATTCATGTCTCTCATGACTCCTATGAAGTTAGTAGATGGAATGGGAGAGCATAAGGGGTCATGAGGTCGCTGGAAAGGGTTGTGTGGCACTCCCTAATTCTTTGCAAAAGGATGAAGGTCCAAGTCTTTAGAGTCCTTGTTCCTCCTGTTTTGCTATGTGATTGTGAGACATGGATGCTATCCAGTGACTTGAGATGAAGATGGACTCCTTCATTACTGTTTCTGTTTGGTGAATCCTTGGGTACTGCTGGTTTGACTTTGTCGAACAAGCGATTGCTCATGGAGTCCCAAATAAGGCACATTACCTGCATTGTGAGGGAGCGTCAGTTAAAGCGCTATGGCCATATGGCGTGTTTCCCAGAGGGTGGACCCAAGTTGCTGGACTAGGCTAAGGAAAAGTTCATGTAACACCTGGCAGCGGCAGATAGTCGTTACTGGAGGGTGGGACTTTACTGTGTGTCTGCGCAGGGGGTTGCCAATTGGGATCCAGAGCTGTTTCATCACATGGTTGGTGTGGCAACACTGTACCAGTGCATGCTTCCCAACCTGACCTGTTGGTCTTTGCAAGCAGTGAGATTTTCAAAATGTACATGTCTAACTGCAAAAGGTTTGCTGAAGTTTTTGCTCCATCTTCTGCTAAATTTTGCTTCGACTGCCTTGTGCTATTTCTCTGATGTAGATCTTTTTCATATCACTAAACCAACTAATAAGTTTATTCTTAACAGTTTTTTCAGAGTTTTACACATTCAAGCCCAGGACTGATGCACTACATAATATAATTCTTTGCACAAACACTAAAACATTCTAACATTTTCAATACAATTTATTTCAGGTGGCTAGAGGTGTTATGTAAGCCTAATAGAAAAAAAACATACTGATATACCACAACACACATGCGCTGACAATTTCAAAAGAAATCCAAGGCTATTGTAATGTGAAATTGAATTGTGCCAAGACACGGCTCTACGTAAACTCACAGCTATAAAGCGTTTCTCACATTTTTTCTACGCTGACTCACCATGTCTGTGTTAAAAAAGCTGCCTTTGGTTGTCATTGCTGAGTTTTCCTTTTCAAACTTTGCTTTACATAATATAATGATGACTTGTCATATTCACTGGATGCAGTGATTTTGTTTCTTTTGCTGTTTTTTTTAACTATCTATAAAAGGCTGAAGTAATACACTGACCAAAAAATTAAGCAGTATAAACCTAATGAAGAAGTAACTTTTTTTGAGGAAGTGTTATGAACGGGAGGAAAAAAATACTCCAATTGGATAGCCTGTTGATCCTTAGTTAAAAAGGGATTAATGACATGACCAGATATTCCATTCATCCATGCATAATCTGTACTCGCTTTGTCTAGTTCATGCTGGCAGGAGCCAACCTTGAACAAGGTGCCAGCCCATCAAAGAGCATAATCACACATCCACCCATTTGCATGCTGGGCCAAATCGGAGTCAATCATTGACCTTATGTGTACATCTTTGGGATATGGGAGAAAAAGCCAAAAATACCTCCAATCCAGTGGTGGCTCTTGAGGTGTCTTAAGCCTTAGCTGAAAAGATACTTGCCATTCTTCAGCCATATCATGCATGTATGTCTAAAACAAAGGCAAAACGTTGTAGCACTGAGTGCCAAATGAACCCTTAGCTGTTTACATCGCTCCTCTAAGTAGCTTGCTATCCTTAAAAGGGCCGCTCATTATTGTCACACTAGTTGTAATTCTTTTGTGACTCTGACAGGCTTACTGTTTTTCTAGGCTCCCCTGCAGCTGGCTCTAAAGCTGCTCATTTGCATGATGGAATGCCAGCTCATACTGTTGGTGACTTATCTCCGTGTTTCTGCCTGCGGCTGTGCAGACAGTGACAAAGACGCATGAACAGGGGTGTTCAGCACTTCATTGTCAGGTGGCGCAGCAGAGATGTTGAATGCTGCGCTGTCATGCAGTGAAGCAGTAGTGTTTACCACTGCATTTCTGTGCTGTGATCTGTCCATTGTATGTCAGCAGATGAACCTCCTTGTGTAGAGCTGCAGGTGTGCCAGGCTCACAGCTGTCTTGATGCTGCATATGCTGTTTCAGATCCAGATTTCAGGTTTAAGACTCTCCCATCACAGCTATTCTGTAATGCCTCTGCAATCTGTCTCATCCTTTCCCTGCACAGTCTTGATACTGGCCCTACCACACAATGCCCACCTGAAGTCAGTGGCAGTTGGATCAGCCACACTTTTCCATAGCTTCTGAGCCAGAAACTCCACTGGCGACCATGAACCCAAACCAATGAAGCTTAGCAGGTGGAGCTGCAGAGGTAGCTGTCTCTCAGCTGCCGTCTTTCCTCTAGTTAGGCTGCAAATGGCATTTCAGATCCCAGATCTCGGCATTGAGGCTCTCTAGCAACATCAGAAGAGCCCAGCAAGCCCATTTTAGGTCTTCACAGCACTTGGCACATTGCTAAGATGAACTATAGGTCTTCTCCTCATCCCACTTCCAACGCTATTTTAGTGCTGATGCAGAATGCCAAATGAATCCTTAGCTTTTAAAATTGCTCTTTGGGGTAGCTCAATATCCTTAAAAGAACCGCTTGCTATAGCCGTGCAAGATGAAATTCTTTTGTGACTTTGCCAGGTTGCCGTTTTTCCTTTGCAGCTGACTCTGAAGCTGCTCATTTATATAACGGAATGCCAGCTTATACAGTTGGTAAATTATCCCCAGACTGATGCTGAGCACAGTTACATTATGAATACGGCATAGGTTTCAAATTATAAGTTGTGAGTGAATAAACTTGTTCAGTTTTAAACTTTGAAAGTCCATGATTACATAATGATCTTCTAATCAACACAAGCCTTTTGCTAGTTTTTTTTTTTTTTTTAAGGTGCGTTTGCATTGATTTTGTCATATCTGTATACCAGTCTATCCTAATCCAACGATTTGGCTCTTGATGGATTGATTTAGTTGAAATCTGGTATAATATTTCAAGAAAATTTGGGAAGCTCAATTTTAGCCAGGATATCTCAAGTAGGACAAGCTGTACAAATATTTGAAATCAGAAAAATTCCTATTTAACAATATTAGAGAATTAAAAAAAAAAATGTATCTTAAAACAGAGAAACATTGGCTGTGACTTCAATTATTGATTCAAATATAACTGGAGAGAAGCTGTTTCATTTTTTTTTAAATGTAATAAAATATTTTCCGCTTTTAAACTTCCTATAAAACAAATAACACTGAAAAGTAACACTTGGTCAGGGACTCGCCATCACATTTGTGGCTGCCATGTATATTTCCAAACCTCAACACAGATTTTATGTCTCCGTCTGGTTTTGTCTGGTGCTTCTTTCAGCAGATTTCATGTTTTAAGAAATGTGAAGTACAATAAGCTATAGAACCACCACAATCAAAAACTAACAATTGTACATCCATTAATGCCATTTTTACATCACTTGAGTTGGAACCTGAGTTGGAGCTGTTTATGACAGCTAAGTCAGCCATTGCAAGCCTGTCTGGGCTCCATTTTTAACTACATTATTGTAAGATGTTTTAAGAAAAAGGTATTTATGAACTTCACTAATACATTTAATTGCATTAACTGTTATCACAGTTATTTTTAAATGTGGATCATTGCTAGCAAAATATTTCATAAAGAAAAATATTATATCTCTGGCTTTGAGGAAGCAGTTAAAAAATACAAACGCTTTTTTGCTTTTTGCAAATGCTCATACTTTCAAAACTTGTCATTGAATGCAGCTCAATGTTGTGCAAAGACATTTTTGAACTTGTTAAATTGAGTGCTTCTTATCTTGTCGTAAGAAGATGCAGTAATAAAAAAACAGTATTAAATCCTCAAGACCATTATTATAATAGACTGAACAGATATACAGTATAACCTTTCATTGAAAGACATAAAATAAATAATGACGAAATTGAAAATATTCTTCACTGTTTGTGATATGAGTGATGGTCATGAATGAGGACAGTGCTATGGTTAACAAACTTGAAGTTAATGTCTCTTTATTATATAAAAAAATCCTGGGACGAGACGAGACTTTTTAGCCTGGGATGAGATGAGACTTTGTGCCAAGAAATTTAACCATGCCCGGGGCTGGAAAATAAATACAAAGAGTAGATGACAAAGTGTAACGTTGTAAAGAGGTTCAAAAACGTTGGCGTGAAACACATGCAGAGCAGGTTAGAGATAATGAAAGTACTAACATTCAAAAGTCTCAAAAAAATGAGAGACTTTTCAGGGATCAGGGAAAAGTAGTGTTTCTTCCCAATGAAGACGCGTATCCGTGGGAATTAAAAGATTTGTTGTTTGGTGAAAGTGAAATCCACATACTCGAGCATCAGAGACACAAAGTGTCTGGTGCGTAGTGCAGCCCGGGGGGTTGGTGAGCGAAGTCCCCCAGTAAATTTAAAAGAAATTAAGAATGTGGAGGCATTTAGCCAAGCTGGACATCTCTGTTGCGCAGTTTCAGTCCTGTAGGTGCCATAAAGGATGGAGTGGCACCCCGACTGGGATTAGGGATGATTGCTGGCCTTGACGCAAGGCCATAATGGATTGACACTATATATAGAGTATTAACCAGGCAGGCATGGTGCTTAATTATTATTCCAGTCAGGGTGGAAGCTTAATGGATGGACTGGAATAGATTGTCTGTCATGAGCAATTCTGTCACCAGTACAACAGATGGCAGTGCTCTTCTGGCATGGCTCTAGTATGAACATCCACATGGATCCATGAGATTTGTACTTGAGAAGGACAACAGTTGGGGCCCTTGGGTGCCACCAGAGGGTGTTGTAGAGAGATGAACTCCCTGTTTAGTGGGACTTTCGGCTGACCTGGAAGTGCTTCTGTCATTCAGTGCTATGGCATTGGAAGTACTTCCTGATCCAACTTAAAAGAGGCCACTTGTCCTCATCCAGGTGAACTGGAGTCAGGTGGACTAGGACAGTGCTTGCCTGGAGGAGTGTGGAGGTTTATTATTTAGTTTATTCAAGAGATCATTTTGTACTTTGAAGAAAGAACCTACGAAAGGTACTGTTGTATAATAAAAGCTACTTTATTTGTATCCTTGCCTGCGTGGGTGCACTTGTGTTTGAAGTCTGGGGCTCTGGGGCACCCCCTTTTGGTCACAGTCTATAAACTGATGAAAGACAGTGGTCCTGTAGAACCCAAACCATAACAACAACAGGATTGTCATATATATTACTCAAATAAAGTAAAATTTCCAATTATTTCTGAAACATTTTTATTTTATTTACACATGTAAACATATTTCTGCATTTATTTACATTTTTGATGTACACTAAATTAAACTAAAGTAACATTTAAAGCAACAAAAAAGATATTAAATTACAAAGGGGCTAGCCCCCTCATTATGTCATTTAGCCGTACTTAAGCCATATTAGAGAAAATTTTCTAATGTTGCCCTTGGCACAATCTCATCAAAGCCTGACTTATTAATGCCATCATTTTATTACGTTAATAGGCCCAAGCAGCCAAATATGGATGTACTCTCACGTTACTTTATAATGCAAATTTGTTTCTCATAATTCTCTTTTGATAAACAGCACTGGGGTATCATAATTAGCATAATGATGTGTGTATGTGACTCCATACAATTTTCATTAACACATTAGCAATCCATTATTTAGGAGCACATAGTATCCACATTACGTTGAGCTGCAAGGCTAGTCTAGTCAAACAACCTCTCAATAGTCAAATTAAAATTATGAAAACCCCTGAATTTCTTTATCTGCATTCAGTGGTCAGTGAATCCTGTACAATATATTACCAAATATATAAGTACAAGGAAAGTCTAGAAGAACTTGGTCTTCATAACCTTTTGCTGTGTGTGGGTGGTAAGATAGGAAGCATTTTAAAATTCTTTTATAACCCTAGTACTGTTTGTTTCCTTTTATACTCTGTTTGTTCTGCCTGTTTTCTTAGACAGCAATGGATTGCATCATTATCAGGCTAAAGCTCTACTTTCAAGGTATAGTGGGCAGCACCACAAGCATTTGGTGAAAGATGTGAAGAGGCATTTTTCAGACCGGTAAGCAACAGCATCTTCTCACAAAGAAAATCTTTCATTAAGAGATTTTGCTTCCCTGGAGATTAAATTGAGCTTGATTATAAGACATTTTCTTCTATGCATCTTATTTGTTGATTATACTCTGTTTGTACTCATGATCTTCTTGACTTGAGGATTTTGACTAAAGGATAGTTATTTATTGTGTTCTTTTCTTTGTTTTCCCAATTTTTTACAGTCATACATTCATTCTTTAAATCTTTAAACATGCTTACTCCAGCACTGGATCTTTGAGGACTTGTATAGTTAAGTGAAGTCAGAATAGCATAGTACTGCATAGAGCAACACTCTCCATACATCAGTCTCAGTGTGTGACTCTAACATATCAATTATTTTTCATAACATAATATAAAATAACATTACTGAGCTAAGGCATTTATAAAGCGGGATACTAGTTTGGCTCTGTGGACTAAATAAAGTCACAAATTTCACCTGTTCCTCTTGTGTTTTAATTCTCCAATCCATTTTGAAGTTCAGTTTAGGATCACTGCTACCAGGGGCTACCCTAGCAGCTTTAAATGTATGGCAGAAACCAATGGAGCGCCAGTCCCATTATAAGAGCGACTCATTCACACTCCTACACATGGTTAATTAAAAATGGCCATATAACATTGCAATTATGCCTTTTGAATTTCAACAAATCCCCTTATTTAAAGCTACTTACCAAAATTCAGCTTACATGCTATACATTTATGTGGTTGGCAAAAAATTACAATTTAACCGGCAATTAAGAACAAAGTTTAAAGTAAAGCAAAAGAAGCTTAAGCCCAGCAAACGGAAAGCAGCCTTTTTTCATAGCTTTAAAGAAAACATCAAAAAGAGACATGTCTAGCCACACTGCAGTGAAATGTGACGTTCTTGAGATATTTGAAGATATGATCAGTTTGGAAAGCAGGATGGATTAACACATCAGTCTTATTATTAACAGCCGGGAGTGCTGCACTAATAGTTTGAAATGAGCAGAGAATTCATCTCCACCAAAGAAAACACAGTGCATTCTGACACACTGTCGTCTGACCTCGGGATTCTAATTCCATGTACTTCATTGTGCCTTATGTGGACTTTTCTAAGTTTGCTTTCACCTAATTTGTCATATATTGTATGATCTTATATTTTATCTCTGTATTATATAAAAAAAATCTTGGGTCAAGACGTGACCTTCTTGGAAAGGCACTTTGACAACCCGTGAGAACAACCAATTTAAAACGAGATCACAGACATCTAACCTCTCGGTTGTTGGAATGCTTTTGGCAGACACACTTCATGTGCTCTCAGCTCTTAAAAATGTTATACGTTCTAGATGGCATGTCAACAACTAAGAGAAGAAGAAAGAGCAGTGCATCAAAAACAGACCAAAAAGCATTGGCAAGAAAAGAAAGCAAAAAAGAACAATATGTGCAAATTAGGAAAATAAGGAAAGTAATAATCAGCCCGGACCAAGTGGAATTGAAAATCTCATAGGTCCAATTGGGGTCATAAATAAAAGACTTCAAAAAGACGTTCAAAAACGATGGCGCGATACACATGAAGAGCAGGTTAGAGATTATGAAAGCAGTGGAATTTGAAAAGCTCAAAAAAAAAAATGTTGGCGTGATACACATGCAGAGCAAGTTAAGGAATATGAAAGTAGTAAAACTGGAAAGTATCAAAAAAAAGAAAGTAAAGATCGCATTAGCACAAACAAACGGAAATTATTACTCGGTGAAATTACAGAACAGCAAAAAGAGATTGAATATATGGACATAGGTGATATGTCAGAAGTATGTAGATATTGTAAGGTTTTAAAGTTTAAGTCAGAAACTTGTAGATCGTCTAATTTGTGTTGCCATCAGGGAAAGTAGTGTGGCCTCCCAATGAAGAGGCGTATCTGTGAGAATTAAAAGATTTGTTGTTTGGTGAAAGTGAAATACACGAACACTACAGGCAAAATATCTGAGTCTACAATAATCTTTTTGCGTTCGCTTTATTCAATGCTCGAAACGTATATTTACACAATAATGGCACATGCGCTATGAGAATCTGTGGTCCCGCAACAATTAAAGCTACGACAAGTTTAATTTCGAAGAAACCACAATTTGGTCAGGTGTATTTTTATGATCACAGAGAAGCGATGCAACATAGAATTGAAAGAGTATGTAACAATTCCCAATCACTTTAAATTGTTAATCCGGTTAACCAAACCTGAGGGTGGGCGAGTGAAGCGAGCCGGGGGCGTTGACCCCCAGTAATGTTACATTGAAATGTAATAGTATGATCTGTGGCGAGAGCTATAAATCAATAATCAATGAACATTAATTGATTAAATGAGCATTGATGGCCTTGTGATAGGACAAGAGGTAAAGAGTCAATACAGTAGTTGTGGACAGGCAACTGGAGACGTGTTAGACATAGAAGGCCGGTAATCTAAAAGGATGAGAACATAGGTGAGGATAAAATAAGCATCAGACATAAGTTGAGAGTCAAACTGTAGTAAAAACAATTAAAAATGCATGAGACTTAAAGAATACATTTGAATAATTTCAAGACTACATTTTTTCCTCACAGTCATGTTATATATTAGTTTGTCACATGAAATTGGGTTCTAGCATGAAGCATATTTTATCGATCTTAAAAAATAGCCAGCCCATTCTTGCGGTTTATAATGGAGCTAAAGGGTACCAGAGTGCCAGTTTGATGAAAAGCCTTACAAAGTACTGAATGCGTCCATTGTTCAAGCCAAAATATTATTGAATATTGTCCTGTGTCTTGAAATTACACACCTATTGCAAAACAGCACATCTGTGTCATTTTTAGAAGATAAAAAGCAAACCACTGTTGTGAGAGTCGGCCATTTTAAAATGGGATTGTCTCTGCACCTCACTTTGCTAAGTTCATCATCCACTGTGGCAGTGTGGCACCCTTCAGGACCAGGGGCATAGATTCACCTCAGAAAGTCCTCGCTAAGCACCCTTCATTGACATTACTGAGTGTTGATGCCCAGATGTGAATTGTTTTCTCAGTTCTGTGGACAACCAAACAATAACAATTGAACAAAGTCAAAGGATTACTTATATTCTTTGATTATACAGAAGCCTTTTTTTCTTTACTTCACAAAGATAACACCTGTTGCCACTGGATTGTTAAAGCATGTGTGTGCTTCAGTGAGCAAGAATAATTGAGCCGCACATAGCCAGGGCTTGAAGTGGGGCATTTTTCTGTTTTGGTGGCAGATCACCTGTTGTATGTATTTGCAGTACATTACTCTCTGACAGTAAACAGTAACCAGCTACTGTTTGATATAATATATGTCTAACAATGCACTGAAAAGTCAGAGTGGGACCCCCATACCTGCTTTATTAAGAAATTCTGTAAAGTTTGGAATGCATCACTAGGAGGACCAAGCAGGCTACAAAAAAAAAGTAGAGTGCCCACAATTATTTGTTTCCACTTAAGACACTACATGTAGCATACAATCACGTGGCAAGAACTGAACACATGTTATATCTCACTTATCAAAGGCAGGGTCACAGGGCAGTGGGAGCCTATCCCAGCAATCATCAGACATACATATGAGAGGAACTCGACCAGACAGGGTGTCAGTCCATCTTAGGACAAGCCATATATACATGGACATGCACATTCTATTGGGCCAATTTTGCAACGCCAGGTCACCCATGTTTAATCAAGCTGACATTTAGTAAGTTCAGTGTGGATATTGTAACATAGGCAGAGTGGGCTCTCAGTGCCAGGTTCTACATGGAATTTGCATGTTCTTCCTGTGTATTAATGAATCGATTGGCATCAGTGTCAGTGAATTTACCCACTCAAAAACATTGCATTCAGTTAATTTATTAATATATTGCCAGGAAGAGCAACTCATCATTAAAAAATCAATAACTTGGGTGTGGTGCTGTAGCCTGCCCTATCATGCGTTTTTGTTTTTTGGGGGTTTTTTTTTTTTGTTTTTTTTTTTTAATTGTGAAAGTGCAAGGCACGCAATAGAAATGGTGGTTTTGCTCTTTCAAAAATACAGTGCAGTGCAATCAGTTTAGTTCAGATGCATTGCTATGTGTACAAAGTATCAGTTTACAAAGTCAGCATAAACACAGGAACAATGAAGGTTGGGTGGGGAGTGTACCAGGCCTGGAGCTATGGAGGTCGCAATGGTGGGTAAAGAAGAAGAATGTTAAAGAAAGTAAAAGACTCAAACATGTTTTTTTTTTTTTGTTTGAGAAGAGTTTATTAATAGGTTAATTAAATATCAATTCATTTCTCTCTATTATAAAAAATATCTTAGGAGGGAGACTAGGGAGATGAGACATGATCTTCTCGGAAGACAATTTGACGTCCTGCGAGACAAGGCAGTGAGACAACATTTAAAAGAAGTTCACAGACATCTAACCTAGCAGTTTTTGGAATGCTTTTGGCAGACACACTTCATATGCTCCCGACTCTTAAAACAACGACATGCAGAACACCCAGTTCACCAGCAGGAGCAAGCCAGCAGATGATCCGACCGCTTCTCCTTAGCGTGCATTCAGCCCAACCCCCCTTCACAATGCGAGTGGCAGAGACACAAAGTGGCAAAAGAACAGCTGCTGTTCAGGCTTTGAAATGATCAACGCGCAGCGCGACAAGCATTAAGCGCAGCTAGCCAACAGCAACAAGCCAGCAGATGATCTGACCACCTCTCCTTAGCGTGCGTTCAGCTCCCCCTTCACAACACGAGCGGCAGAGACACGAAGTGGCAAAAGGACAAGCTGCTGTACAGGCTTTTAAATGATCGATGCGCAACACAACAAACAAAACACGCAGCTCACCAGCAGCAGAAAGACAGCAGCTGATCTGACGGCATCTCCTTAGTGTGCGTTCAGCTGACCCCCCTTCACAACATGAGCAGCGTTATACGTCCTGTGAGAAAGAGATTTAACCACGCCCAGGGCCGGAAATAAAGGACAAGTATTGTTTTTATAAAAGTTTTAAAGTAAAAGTGAAAATAATGCATATGTAACAATTCCCATGAAAATAACAATCCCTTTAAATTGTATATCTGTTAAACCAAACCCGGGCGTGGGTGAGGGAAGCGAGCAGGGGGCTGAGCCCCCTAGTTTTAAAAAAAAATCTAACAAATTTATAATACCAAATTTCAGTAGTTAGTATTTGTTGCTAATTTCCTATTTATTGGGACTGAAGTAAAAAAAGTTTCACTTTGATAGTTGCAACAGACCTTTCTAACCACAACCCCCTAAACGTTTCTGATGCCTCAGCCCTACAGTGTAGCTTGTTCAGGAAGCACTGGGAAAGTTGTATTCATACAAAAATTATCATTGTCCCCAAAAGTTCATTTTAGTATGTCAAATTTGATTTCAAAGGTTATGAATTTTTAAAGATATGTGACCTGAAAGTTAAAGGCTCGTGTAATAGCGGAAAAACAAATTGCTTAAACTATGATATTTGTATGCAAAGTAAAGAATACCAAAGGTCAAGGTACAAAATGAAATGCAATTAAGTTGTGATGTATGTAAAGTACAGTTGTTCTGTTGTGCTCCCGTTGAATATGTGGTGAAAAACAATCATGGACAGAGAGAGACAGTCTGTTTCAGAGAACTCCAAGCCAGCTTAGACTTGCCAATTGACTCAACTTACTAGTCTTTGTATGTAGGGGGTAACCCAGAGTACTTGAACTAAATCCCGCTAAGAGAGATGGAGAAACGTGCAATCTTCACAAAACCTCATGATTCTGGAGGCAGGCGGCAGCAGTGTTATCCTGAGATGCAACACCTTGTTGTGCCACCCTTGTTTTGAGCCCTTGTCTGCATTGTATATGGTGACTTCCTTCTGTAAAGGATGGTCATGCCCTTCTTTGCAACATTACTGCTATGAAGAAGCTGTGTCATTTTTAGTTGTTAATACTTCAACTTAATTTAGTAAACTTTCTTATCTTGTGTATTTCTTCTTATTATTATTGTTTGCTTCTCAGATCTGATGCTGATCTACAACAAATGGTGGACACTTGCAGTAGTGCTAAGTCTAAGGAGTAAACCACAAAACAAATGATTACTCTAACTGGAGACCGTACACTTTTTTGAAAGAACTGGAAGGTGTTTGTCAGTTTCTCACAAAAACATCACATTTTGCTCTTGGATTGCTGTACATCTTTTTCTAAGACAAAGTGGAGAATGCTTAAGAGGATGCATGGGAGTCCCTGTTTCATCATGAAAGTGTCCACAAAAGGCACAGTAGCCTCTATAGTTTCTTTTTTATTGGTGGATATGTTAATCCTGAAAATGTCTAAATTATTTACCTCTGGAATCCTTAATAATGGCCGGCTACCCTTGCCAAGGATTCAACACAAAACCTCTGAAACACCTTTACAATGGCTGGGACCCACCTTGCTGTCAGCTCGCCACAATGCAAGTGCTGAACCTCTGAATTTCCTAACAAAGGCCTAGAGCCTGCTCCTGCCGGGACTCCCATAATGTAGTCTGCTCCCAGTTCAAAACCTTTGAAAGAATTTAACCTGAACTAATGAAACTCGTTATAGTGCTAAACATCTTAAGACATATGACCTGGGTTATAGTGCCAGTAAACAACAAGGCAGTGTTTCAGTGAGATAATACCCAAACTTTATTTCTACCCGAACTTTTGTTTTTTGTGCAGAGAAGCCAGGTGTTTGTTCAAATGTTAGATGAAATACTGTATCAAAAGATAAATCCTGAATGATTCCAACTGAGTCACACAGCAAGCTGCATGTCAGGTGGCTAAATGGCTTTTGGTTTCTACAGTCTTTGTTTTCTCCTCAAGTTTTCTTTGTATAGCTGGAATGGAATATTTGGTCAGTCCAATGTCTGTGCAACCGAAACTGACCCTTGCTTTATAAGTGGGTCTCCTGTAAAAAATACTCTTTTAGCATTTAGACCTGTTAGGTGAGAGAATACTTTCTTTCTCTGTAATTCTTGATTGAGAACTTTAACATTCCAGCTTACAAAGTTAACTCTTTGGTCATGAAGACATTGCTTTTGAACTTTTGTTGACATTTTGTAGTCTTAATTTAAGATAGCATCAATTTCCCATTTTTCCAGGAGATATTGCCATGAAGCCTTTTGTTACATTGTCACTTACAGTTGTAAGAATTAAAAGGATGGATTAGAAATAGCTTGCTCTCTTTATCTCACCCCCTAGCCTCCCTCCGCTCCCAACAATCTTTGTTTTCTTAGGCCAGATGTGATGCTTGTTCTTTCTCCTTTTCTTGTGATGCATCTCTCTCTCTCTTTATGCCATTTGTAATGTTTCTGACAATGCTTTTCAAATCAATTTCCTTTGAGTGCCTTGGCGGCTGATAGCAACAGTTGGTTGCATCAGCGAAAATTGGACAACTGATAATTTCCAGTAGTCTTGTTGCTTGTTAGTAAAACTACAGTATGTTTAGCTAAATATAAAGCTATGTTGATGACAAGGTCCCCAAGCTCCTATTTCCTGGGTGGAAAAACCATAAGAAGTCAGGAAGAGTATTGGGACACCAACTGGGTAATGCCATTTGGTTTGGAAGGAATTATAAAACAACAGAAAGAGTGCACATGGGCACAAAATAAAGTTGACCTGTATTAGCTGGCTGAAATTTTGTCTCAGAGAAAGGTTCCATCACTATGAGCTCTGTCCTCGTTGAGAGTCCTGGGAGCACCCATTTTTGTGGCATCTGAAATGGAAGGAGCGGAGCTTGCTCTGGGTGCCATAGGTGGGGATAGGAATCTCCTTGACCCGTAGTGATATCGCTAACCTGGTAGTCATTGTTGAAGCATAATAATTTGTAATTTAGCTCTTCAGTTACCAACATGGGTTTCATAAACATCCTATCTGTTACCAGCTTGATACTAATATGCAGCAGTTTATTATCTGCATTTTTAAGGCATTATTTTATCTAATGCTTACACAGCACGAGTGATGAATTGATTAAAGTCTGGTGAGGAAATATAACAGATCAAAACAAAATATTCAGTTGACCCAGCCAGTCTCTTATTTGCTATTTTTATGACGTGCGTAACAGTCACCAGTGTTAGTGTCACTCTGCTGCATGTGAGTGTAATAATGCTGAAATCACTTTCACCGTGTGATCCTTTTTAAAGAGACACAGGCGGACATCATGTGAAAGGCTTCTAAAAATACATCCACGGAAACGTCATCCTCTCGTTTTCTTGTGCTGGATACTTGTTTCGCAGCTGCTTCAAAGCAGGTGGTATAGTGTGGCTTCTTGTTAGATACCTGCTGAATGCAGTTTATGCCTTTCTGTTACAAGAATTGTAAAAGAGCTGCTATTACGGTCCTCCCTGCTACTAACCTTCTAAAAAAAAAATGGTGGTGATCAGGGATACAGCCTGGTGGAACAGGTCAATCTTATTAATAAAACTGCAAATCCATGAGAGCACAAGTCTGAAGCATAGCCTCAGGCAACACGCAGCACCCCTGTGGTTGAGTCAGAAGCCTAAGAGCAACAAACGATGAAGGGATTACTCAAGTTTATATGCTCTAGCCATGATACAATCCATTAACTTTTTCTTTTTCCTTCTATCCAAAAGCAGAACCTTTAGATTTATTTATTGGCCTTTTTGAATTGCTTTTTGTGTGCTTAGAACCTGATTTTTTTTACTCAGAAGGACTATTTTTATTAAGTGATGAATGTATAGAACCATTTCTTAGAGACAGAACATATTGAAGTAATTTTTAGCAGAATATTAATGTTTTGGTGTTGGAATCTGAGAAACTATATTTTCCATAAATTACATATAGTGAGGCCTAGTGCTGCCTCACAGTATCAATCCTATGCGGAATGTGCATGTTCTCCATGTGTCTGTTCGTGCGTTTCCCCAGATGCTACGGCTTCCATCTCATATCCCCAAGACAGGTTTATTTGCAACTCCAAGTTGACCCCTTATGAGTGAGTGGCTGTGGGTGGGTAAACCCTGTGATGAGTTGGCACCCTATTCAGAGTTGCAGTTAGTTCCATCTTTGCTGCCAGAATGGGTTTTGCCCCTCATGACCCTCAATTGGACTAGATAGGTCTGACTTCAGAGGTACATATCTAATAAAAAAAAAGAAATTTCATAACATTGTCACCTAGCCCCTTCCATTATGGCCGTCTCCCCTTTGGAGCTGGTACCATTGACCATTTGGTATTTTTGAAGAGGGGTCTGTGTTTGATGAACAAATGACAACAAGCAGTCAGCCACTTTTAAAATGAACAGGGTCCACTGTCTGCATGTGACGACCTTGAAAGAAAGCATCTTGTTTAATACTGCCACCTTTAGAAACATTTTTATTGAAAATAAATATAAAAAAAAACTTGCACATTTCAGGCTTTTCCCAAAAGTGCCATTTGTTGAATCTGACTTACAGTTTGGTTAGTGTCACTCAAAGTTATCATCATTCAATGCGTATTGTGCAGTGACATAAATCTTAGAAAACATTAAAAAAGTGGTATTGCCCAATTTCCTGGTTGCTACCCTTGTGTTTGACTGTGATGCATGCCAGAGAAATACACTGCAGGTTTGATTTGCCAAAATCAATTTACTCCTGACTGGTTGTTGTCTTTTATTTTTCAAACCTAGCTTCATCTTCCAGAGGATTAGCACATATTCTCTAAACGCTTGACGGCATTGATTGCCAAACCCGCTGTCTACTTGAACACTGTCACAATAGGAGGATTGCGTGACATTCTAATATAAATTAATGAAATAAAGCAACTGTGACCATACGTGTTGCTTATTATCTCATACAAGTGCACACTAGGTAAATGCATGCAGCAGAATTAATTAGCTCTTCTATAATTCCTTCACAAAAAGCCTATGAAATAACAAATCAGAGCAACTAACACTTTGGGGATGGCCATGTGGGAAATGTGCCTCCTGAGTAGGCCACTGAGGGGCTACAAAAAGTGTATAGGATGTAGATAAGAATCGGTCATTTGCTCCTGATGGTATTAATAAATTCAGTCATTAGCCTCTCAGCCATTTAACTCTACATGCTGCCAGTTCACTTGCAAATTCTAAATCACCGTCTGACCCACAGCAGGTCGCTTGACCTGCCTGTGCTCCAAAAATTAAATGAATTGAATCAGAGTTCTGTAATGCAAAGTCACTGTGGGTGATGTAGAATACAGAAAAGTGCTATGTAAAATAATCACAGTATTCTCAGGCCCGTGTAAACCAATTCAGGGTTGCAGGTGATCTGAGCCTATCCTGGCAGCACTGGCTGCTGAGCTAGAAGCACCTCTAGACATGGTGCCAATCCGTCACAGGGCCCACTCATACACACATACGCCCAAGATCACGCCAGTTAACGAACTTGCACAACTTTGGGAATGCAGTAGGTAAACCCACACAGGCATAGGGAGAACATGCAGAATCCACAGAAATAACATTTCAACACATTAGGTAGATAGATACTTTATTAATCCCAAGGGGAAATTCACATACTCCAGCAGCTGGATCCATGAATAAGCAGAACTAACCAGTTGTCGTGCTGTCCCACCACATAGAATAAACAGTTTGCTTGTTTATTTGGTTCTTTACAAACCAATGCCAGTATTGTAATACTCAGCTGTGCATTCAACATCAGTGCAATGTCTGTCTGCTTCATATTGAACGATCATAACATAAAAAGAAACACAAAATCCTAGGAGAACTTAAAGATATGATTTTTACTATAAAGTTCCACAGAGGACCATTTTGTTGAGCTGAAATGAAAGCAGTCTGGACAAAAAGATACTTTATAGAATCTATGTCAAAAAGTGGGGACGTTGATAGCCCGTGCCAGGAAAGCTGCACTCATTAAAGAGCCTTTAACTTTTGGAAGTTCCATCTTAAATATAAAATTAGATTTTGGAAGTTTAATTTCTTTATAAAACAACACTGGACTGCTTGTCTGGTAGTCAATACCTGATCTAGGCTGTTGCAGGGCACACACATACACAACCTCTCATTCCACCCTTCAGGATCTAGAGCTGCTCTGCAGTTTTGAACTTTACAAATCTGACCTTATTTTATATAAAAGCTCAGTTTTTGCCTATTTCTTTTCCTAATGACCTGAACAGAGAATTTGGAAGTAGTCTGGATTTTTTACATTAACAACATTGCCATATTACCACTCCAGAATTCATGATAGGTAAGAATTTTACATCCATCCATTATCCATCCCGCTACATCCTAACCACAGGGTCACGGGGGTCTGCTGGAGCCAATCCTAGCCAACACAGGGCGCAAAGCAGGAAACAAACCCCTGCATGTCATTGGACTGTGGGAGGAAACCGGAGCACCCAGAGGAAACCCACACAGACATGGGGAGAACATGCAAACTCCACTCAGGGAGGATCTGGGAAGCGAACCCCGGTCTCCTAACTGCGAGGCGGTAGCACTACCCACTACGCCACCGTGCCACACAAGAATTGTACAGTTTTTCATATTACAGGATCACTGACTAAAAAAACTTTATAACCAGGGTAACTGTAGAGCTTGAACCAGTATCCTTGATGGTGCAATACCAGGTCTCCAGCACACTACCTATGTCATGCCAGTTGTAAAAGACTTTTGAAAACCTTTCCATATGCTCCATCTTGTTAATAAAATATATTAACATGAGCTGTTTAGGACCTTTTTGTGTGTCTAGACAATAGGGTGCCCCATCCAGAGCTGCTTCCCGCCTTACGCCCAGTGCTGCAGGGATAGGCCTAAACCCATGTTAACTCACATTACATTCAGTGGTTTGAAAACAGAGGGATGAATGGGTGGATATGTGCAGCAATGCAGACAACCTGTGGTTAGATATAGCACTATGAAAAAATCCCCTTCCTGATTTTCTCTGCTACTGCAGAAGTATGATACCGGATGTCTTCTGGTTTGCAGTCAAAATTTAATATCAGAAAAACTTGAGTGGAAAAAATAACACAATGTTTTAAACGTCTTTAAATTATTTAAAGTGTAAAGGTGCAAATACTATTTTCAGAGCACTTTATATGGAATTGAATTTAGATGGGCACAATGTCCAGGTACAACTCCATTTTTGACTGTAAACTACATTAGTTTTATGCCATAAGCCTACAATCTCCATTTTATGGGAACTTCTGGTGGACTTTTTGCTGTTGTTCAGATAAAGGTAAAAGAGAAATTGTTATTTTTAGTTAACTTCAATATTCCTACATTTTTAATGTTGAAAAATGCATAATTTAGGTGAACTAGGTGGGGTGTGAAAATTTAATGGGAATTGGCAATGAGCCCTTTACTGGTGATCTTCCAAATCCCAGGATGTACCACACTCGGTTTCTCAGCGGCTTTCTTTACACTGACTGCCCTTGTTCCTTTATTTTATTCAGGGGCAAGTTTGTAGTTTTAGTTTTGTTTTGGTCCTGTTTTCTTTTCAGCAAGTTTGTTTTTATCTTCGTTTTTCATCCTTATTGGATACATACATATATTTTACTTTCCATTTTTTTCTTTTACTTTGGCACAGTGCCATTAAGAGCAATTGTAGAAGGATTGTTTATGTGCCTGTTAGACAGATAGAAATTTATTTGTCCCCAGAGGTGGCTTTTTGCAGAATATCAATAAGTAAATGAATATTCACATACAGGCTATTGTCTGAGTACACACCGCAATGACTAAAAGAAAGAAAACCTCTGACTTGGCAGTCACAGTGAGGCATTATGCAGACATATTGCTGTTGGTATAAAGGAGCCCCACACTTTACAAACTTCTGATGAATAATTTGTTGGCTGGCAGTCCTCAGTGAGAGAGGATGTGCAGCATTGTTCACAATGGCACTCAGTTTTGTTTTCACTGTCTCCTTTGCTACAATCTCCAAGGGGTCCACAGTGTGCCCGATAACTGAGCTTGCCCATTTAATTAGCTTGTTGATTTGGTGGACTACTCTTGAAAAGATGTTACCATCCCAGCAAAGCACAACATAGAAAATCACACTGACCATGACAGAGTCATAGAAGATGTGAAAGATAAAGGAATGTAGTTTTCTAAGAAAAAAAGAGTCTACTCTGCCCTTTCTTATACAGTTAATCTATGATACGAGACCAGTCCAACCTATCATGGCTGTAGACCCCTTAGTACTTGTAGCAGTTCACTACTACATCCACTCCTTAAATAAGGAGTTCCTTGGCTTTGCTGATATTAAGTTGCAGGTGAAATATACCCAATTCTAAACTTCAATGTCAAATTTACATTTCTTTATCTAATTAAAATAAATAAATACCTATAAATATTTGTAAAATGCATACATGAATGTGAAAACAGAAATCGGTTCATAATCCATTTAAACTACCAGATTACAAGCAAAACCTTATAAATATATATAGAATGCAAAGTTGAGTGACTCACTCAACATCCATCCATCCATTCCGCTATATCCTAACTACAGGGTCACGGGGGTCTGCTGGAGTCAATCCCAGCCAACACAGGGCGCAACGCAGGAACAAACTACCACAGGGCACACCCACATACACAAACACACACACTAGGGACAATTTAGAATCGCCAATGCACCTAACCTGCATGTCTTTGGACTGTGGGAGGAAACCCACGCAGACACGTGGAGAACATGCAAACTCCACGCAGGAAGGACCTGGGAAGCAAACCCAGGTCTCCTAACTGAGAGACAGCAGCGCTACCCACTGCGCCACCGTGCTGCACTCACTCAACAACAAAAACATTTTTTCCTGTTTAGCTGAAAAGCAGAAATTTAGCAGAATGGTACTTCTCGGGCAGTAGGATTCCACTAAAAAAGAACTTCTTGAAAAAGTACTCCCATAGAAAAGTAAATACTTCAAAATCTGAAAATTAGCGATTTTTAATTTTTCAGTAATAGTGCTTTACAATTGGGCTGTTTTTGTGTACCATGTCTGTTATTCTGCTGAGTACCATAAAGGAAGCAAAGAGAAGTGGGGCGGGTGCTTTAAGCAAATGAAGGCTACGTCAAGAAACAAATGGGAATGACAATAGTTTGGCAAAGTACATGTGCTTAGCAAGTCCCCTGCTTGGGTACAGGCAGTACTCCCCATTCTGTTGGCTTCTTCTTGCTCCTTGCAATGTGGTACAAAATAGATAAACATTTTATGGGGCGTTAGCCCCTGCAGGTTGTTAATCGCGCTTATACTGTATATGTATACTTAGAAACAATGGTGTGAGAAACGACTGACCCTTGGTTTTGAAATACATGCAATATTGCGACGAACCTGGGGCGTCCCCTTGGAAGTCAGACTGTGGTTTCCTTCTGTGCTCTGTTTTGCAAAGTAGAAATAGTGAAAACCTGGTATGGTGTACTGGCTCACTTCAATCCCTGAGTACAAAACAAGCTTGGAGTAACAGCATGCCTCGGTAAGTTTAAACACTTTTAAGAGCTCAGTATAGGAGACCCCCATATACAAAACATATAGGTGACGGACACTGCAGTGCTTTTTAGTGGGCTGCTACCGGTGTACCCAATCTCCAACCCACCCTCCCATATTGAATATTAGATTAGCTTTGGGCTCCGACCACCCCAACTCAATTCACGAATATGTTGTCATGTAAAAGTAATAATGAAAGGCAAGAAGGAACAAGGTGATCTCTTATCACCTGTTTTTCTGTGCGATGCCTAAAATATTTAGTTCATTGTATGTCACATGTAAATAATTATACTGTAAAAGTAAATAATGTACCTAATAAGCTAAAGTAAAGCACGATTCAGTTTATATTGCTTTTGATCTAAATTCTCCAAAACTTTGAGATGGTATAATATTACAGATCACAGCCTGGCATTCAAATCTGATTGAAGCTACCTTTTTTATAGAATGTGCTACAAGGTGAAATTATATTTTGTCACAGATGTCTGGGGTTCTTACCTGGCTGGGATGCCTGGAGGGACCAGATAGAGACATTAAAAGCTTCCGGGTCAGGAGGACACAACCGCCCTGGAGCAGGAGTACACCACGAGAGAGGAGGAGAGACATTCCAACTCATTGGGACCCGTGGCCACCGCCAGGGGGTTGCCTTAAGCCTCCTAGAACCCGGAAGAACTTTACTTCCGCCACACTTGGCAAGATGGCAGAGGAACCTGCCAGGGACGCCCGGAGTACTTCCGGGGCAAAGGGAAGTTCGTTTCCAGCCACCTGGAATGCATCCGGGTGGGAATAAAAAGGCCCGCCTCCTAACAGTCGGGGAGCTAGAGTCAGGAGAGGGAGCAGGACGAAGCTCCCAGGAGGAGAATAGAGGCAGCCAAGGACAGAGAGAGAGAAAAGTTCATTGTGGATATTATTGCTAATTGCTTTGTGTGTTGTTCGGGACTGAACCCTGTGTTTATTTATGTTAAATAAACGTGTGACTTTTATAAAGATGTGGTCTCCGACTGGTGGTGTCCGGGCAAGTCTCACAATTTATACCTCTAAATTCCCATTATTCCTACTAATTAACTGTTTGAATTAAAAATAATAAAGTTTCCTGTAAATGTGTATTTTTTCAATGACCACTATCAAAAGCCAAGCTCAGTCACTGGGAAAGGCAAGGCAACTGATCTATGGCACTAATTTTTACTCCTGTGCAATTGTTTGTAGTATTTTCAAGATTAAGGAGCTCCAAAGAACTAATGATATTAACCCCTGGTAAAAAAAAATATATATAACTTGGTTTATGAGTGTTTTGCAAGACGGGTTTAAATTTTTAATAAATTTTGACTTGATAAACGAGCGACGTCTTGCAGTACAAATAGTATGTATACGCTTTGTCTGCTGAGCGTCATGTAATCACAGCTGAGCTGATGGTGGTTCTCTCTCTCTCTCTCTCGCTGCAGGATTGTGGGCAATCGTCTCCTATTCTCAGTCTGAGTCGGCAGAGTCAACATCCGTACGAGTGTATAGTGTTTAGTACAGCATTGTGACTGTGTGTGTGTGTATGTGCGTGCATGCGCACACGCGTGTGTGTGTGCTGTGACGTACGAGTCCCCGTGTTGCACCACCAGCTTTATTCAGCTTGAAACAGCAACAGCGGGTTATTTATTGTAGCAGGATCTGCCACTCTCCTATACACAGACACAGCAGTCAGGCAGGGTCATGGCCAAGTAGTACTGTGCCCTGCGCATTTATAATGTTCCTTGTTCCTTGTATCACCCATCGATGGCAGGTGCTTATAGCATGTCCGCGATCTTTTTGGATTCGCTTTTACGGTGAACTGCTACAGCGCTGAGAGACTGCGATTGCTTTGAGACGCTCTTCCGCGTGTCGTCCCGTTGGGTGGAATCCCACAAGAGTTTAGAAACTCACTCACACCAGCCATGATTCTTTTCAAAGGTAAAGTGCAGGTTAATTTGTTTTACCCTGTATGTATTTTTACTTTGTTTTGCATTAATCATTTTTATATGAATAGTTTTGGGTTGTAGAACGAATCATCTGAGTTTCCATTATTTCTTATGGGGAAATTCACTTTGATATACGAGTGCTTTGGACTGCGAGCACGTTTCCGGAACGAATTATGCGCACAAACCAAGGTTCCACTGTATTGTGTACAGAGAAGTACTCCGTTAGTTACATAATGCTGATACATCCAATTAACAGCACTGTGACTGACGCTCACTGTATTAGGGAATTCTCAAGCAAAGTGGGTAACATAGCTAGTACTACATCAACTCTTACTGTATGTCATATGGATACAGGATTGGCTGCAGGGCGCCGTTGCAGCAGACATGCTAGAGTTGGTCCTGGCTGTCACCCTCACAGTCTGTTCAGATGTTTCATGTTCTTCTGTGGGGGGGTCTCAAGATTCCTTTTTTTTCCCTCCCATGTCCAAAAGATCTTTATAGGAAGTGTGCTGAGTTTGGTGGTGCTGCAGCACCCCATTTGGTTGGGATAATGATTGAATAATATTAGGATGGCTGGATTTCTGCACTACCTAACTTGGCTACGAGTACATGAAATGCATTGACTTATATGAAATATTATTTGTTCTTTGTTTTTAACAGAAATATTCCTGGCCAATCACATTTTCCTTAACCCCACTAGTGTTATTCCGTTAAAATAAAGGTGCCAGAGTTGTTCTCCAGAGCAATGCAATAGGGGAAGCATTTTTGGTGCCCAAAAGACCCATCCACACATGCTCCACAAAGAGCCATTACTGATATAGATCTGTAACAGACTCCACACAGTAAATAACCAGAAATGAACGGTAAAAGATTAGTGAAAAATTCCAGTGGGTCATGGTTTTAAAAGGACTGCATATTTAAATTAACACAGACACGTCTAGGTTTTCTTAATCTGTTAGTGTCCTACTAGGTAGCCTAACGTGTTAACGTTTTCATTTTTTTTCTTCTTCTACATATTAGGAAGTTTTCAAAGCACAAAGAACCAGCTTTATATGCAATTAACTCTTCTCAGAATGAAATGGTTCATTGTCAAGCAGTGGCCCTATGAGAACCACATAGCCCTGTAAAGAACCGTATAGTGCCATTAAAGAACCATTTATTTTTAAGATTGGGGTTTCTTCATCTCCAGTGCGCAGCGGCTGTTGACACTCTGTTTGCAGCAGCAGGACTGGAGGAATACAGGATGTCGGAACATGAAGCTTGAGAAGAAGAAAGCCATGTATTGTGTTGATTACAGTTCAGTTCAGTGACTGCATCATTCAGTAGAGTCCAGTTCTAGTGATAGTGAAGCACATGAAGTTGATGACTTTACTTAAATGGTAAAGTTGATGTCACTACTGAATTTGCGCAGAAATGTCACCTATGCCCTGCCTGGTCTGCTGCTAAAAAACGTTTGGGAGCCGCTGGCACAGACCGTGATTAGTCCATTCCAGGTCTAAACTTTACGTTTTTGATGATGAGAGTTGTAAGGTAAGCCCATGACACTCTTTTTTTTTTTAGCCTTGTAGCCTAATAAGTATAAGTCCATTATCACATACAAATGTTCCTATTACTAGTGTGTGTGCTGGCTTTTTGGTGGGCAGAATTAGTTTGGGGACTTTAGTATTTACTTGCACCCGGGCTCAGCAGTGAACGGCACACACTGAAAGCAAAATCCCTAAGGTCTGATGTCATGACGAGCTGCTAGCTTTGTTTGTACTCACTGTGTGGAATTCAAAAGGCTAAGCCTGCGATGTACTGGTCAACAAAACCATCGTTTGAAATGCCACAGCTGACTGAAAAATGTTTGAGGCATTTGCATTTTGTTGCATGTTACATTGCGCAGTTAATAAGAAATCCCTTTTGAAAATAAAACCGTTATTTGACGCACTGATAGGGAGAGTATAATGATGACAGATCATTTATGGCTGGAAGAGGTTATTTAACAATAAAGCAACACACACCTCGTGCAGTCACCATACTGGCAGTATGTCCTCTCCATTGAACAACAGGCAAAGTTTATTTTAGGCTTGACAAAAGTGTATGCAAACTGGCAAAAAAACTAAACATTCTGTGCTTGTATTTTTAATTTATGTATTTTTAAATGAAATAAATAGATTGGATGGTGGTCACTGTTGCAGTTGGGCTAGACAGGGAAACACATTTTTCTTTCATGTAGTGAATGTAGGCTCTAGCCTACGTGGGGACTTATGCATACATATAGTCTTTGTAATCGATAAACCACATACCAAAAAATTGTTCCTACGGCCCTGGCTGCATATCAGCCTAAATCAAACGATAAAAGGAAAGAAAGCCGATACAAGTAAGCAGGGAGTGTGTTCTGCGATTAAGTGAAATCTTGTCCAAGGTTGTTTCCTGCCTTGAGCTGGACGAGGTCGGAATCGGCTCTAGCTCATCGCCACTCCGAACTGGATATACGAGCCCGAAAAATGAATGACAGAATGAATAAACAGACCCTTTCAAAACGAGCATTTTTGTTAGACGTATACGGCCAAGGTAGCGCTTGTCTACATGAGATCACCCTGGTACGTTACGGCGTTGATGTAAGGGTATTTCATTCGAGTCATCTAAAAAGCTCACACATATTCAATGGACACCTCTCATAGCGATCGACATTACGGAGGCGTTTACGTGACAGTAAGTGGCGACTGGACGAAATATTGCATTGAATGTTTATAGTAGGTGAAATATAGAACCGGGGACCGTGCTTCAAACAATTCAAGCATCTGAAAGACCAAATAAAATGAAGTGTCACGGCTTAAAGCTGGCGAGATTTGTCTTGGAACCCGTTATACGGTAAACTGGCAGCGAAGCGGCTTTTTCTTAGTCAGCAGACTCATTCATTACTTTTTACTCGGCTGCTAAAGAAAGCCGGAAAGGCTCTATTTGTTTTAAGCCGATGGAAAGAAAAGATCAGTTACTGTATAAAATAGCGTTTCATTCGACGCGGAGTCGGGTGCGCTCCATTACAATGCTTTATAGGCTGTCTTGCAGCTCTTGTGACACATGATGCCACTCATCCAGGACGTAATCGAACCGCTGAGCGTAATTCCTGAAGGGGCCGCTTTAACATGACCTGCCACGTTAAACTGACCGTTTTCTTTTGGCAATTGAGCTTTACGTTTGTGACACTACGATCAAGTGTCATCACTTGTCCACATTGCCACATCTATACGTTAAGAGAGGATACGGATTCATATTATAATTATATTTTAAAAATGTCAACTAATGCTAGCAGCAGCTTAAGGCGATGCAATTCTCCACGTATTCAGCAAATACACTGTTTTTGTGGTAAAGCGTAATTCACATTGGCAGACCGTAAGCTCATACCGCCAACAGATCTGTTATTCAATCGACTTTGTAGCTTGCAACTGTTGCCCTTGCCATCTCTTTAAGTCCACAAGTAACCCCGTGGATCGTTTGGGCAGCCGCCAGAAGACACACTGTGACAGGTTGTCTGCTGACTCCCACCTCTTCTTTCTTAGAGTTTGTCCTGCTTTTCGGTACGGCGCCCTCAACTTGCACCGCCGTCTTCAGGGGCGGCGTTCACTTGTCGCGTATCTAATTTGAATCGATCGAGCCAGGGTTTCCTTTCTCAAATAAGGTAGATGGCCGTCTTTGCCATTGTCTGGTCGTTGCTGGAGGCCGCATGTCCATACCAAAGGACACGCGCTTCGTGTATCATCTTGGTAATCGGCAATCCCCCGTGCGTCTTCATTCACACCGTCAGGCCAAATGTCCGGGGATGCTTCTGCATTTCTATAACACGGAGCGCTTGTTCGAGTTTCGCGGCCGCTAGCCAACACACTCCGTACAGAGAAGGGCGACTGGTCTGACGACTGTCTTGTATATCGTGGCCTTGAAGAATCTTGTTTTCTTCCGGTCGCCTGCATATTTCCACAACACTATTAATAATAAAGGTGCCAAAGTGGATGCTCGGAACGGTGCCATAGGGGAAAAAGGAACGGAAAGGTAACAGATTTGTGAAACACCAATGGGTTCCTGACTTTAAAAGTACACTTATTGCAAACACAGGCACAGTTCAGACTTCTGTCTGACTTCTGTAGGTATTCAGCTAGGTAGTCAGGGTGTCCTGACAGCTCAAGAGCAGTGTTGTGTGTTCCATAGACCAGGCTACAAGAGGATGAGCCCAGGTGAGTAAGCCAGTTTAGGGTCATGGGGAGCCAGTGGAGTCTTGGAAGGTGACAACCAACACCTCCTCAGGGCACACTTACACATACAACCTTATTTTTTTATGTTTTTTAAATGATCTCCATTCAAAGTTAATTCTGAGTGGCACAGTAGTTAACTCTGCTAGCTTATAGTTACAGAGACCTGGCTTCACATTCTGGCATAAATGTTTTCTGTGTGAAGGGTGCTAGTTTTCTCTACGTCCTGTGTGAGTATTTCTGTGAATGCTCGCATTTTCCTCCTACAGGATTAGTTAATTGGTCATGCTAAACTTGACTTATGTATTTGAGCAAGTATGATTAAAAAAGGAGTACAATCCATGCTTGGTTTCTGCCTTGCAGCCAGTGCTATCGCCATGGGCTCTCTGAAGAACTGAATTACACAAGTTTAACCATGAACTTGAAGGATCTTTAAAAGCTGAGTCATTTATTTTTCTGTATTTTGGCAGTTTTGTGTTGTGAGGTTTTTAAAACTCTTTTGGGACTCCCCCCAACGGGACCACAAGCCAAAGAGCGTGATCGCTGTGTCTGTGGGAGAGAGTTTATCTGTCGCCGGGGCAAACACAGGCTGCTAGTGCTGCAGCGGCTCACCACAAAAGCAAATCCGAGCTGACCATCGTCGTGCTATAAGCGCATGTCGTAAATGGATGATACAAGGAACAGTATTAATTGGCCACTAACCTGGTCACGATCCTGCCGGATTGCTGTGTCTTTGTATAGGAGAGCAGTAGATCCTGCTACAGTAAATAACCATGCTGTTCCTCTTTCAAGCTGAGTAAAAGCTGGTTTTGCTAAAGTACTGAGACTCAGCCTCGTGTTTTGGGGTGCAAGACAGGGCCTCGCACGTCACAGTGTTCATCATGTTAATTGTTAAAGCAGAGGAGGTTGGAACTTAAAACGCCTTTAGTATGTAGCATGGTGAGACAGACGAAGTGTCTATGAGCCAGATGAGTAAAATTAGGTGGTGACAAAGATCACTACATCAGATCGCGCATTACATAAGGAAGTTACATCCAGCAGAATTCCAAACAGGATTATAAAAGGGTGGAGATCCAGTGGCAAAGGTAGTTAAAACAGAAAAACGACTGGCAGTAAATTCAAAATATGTTTACATTTTACACATATTGGATTTATCCATTCATTCATTTCATGGTTTAATTCATTGTAGAGTTGCAGGGAATTAGAATAAACATGAGCAATGTAAAAACCAAGTGTTTATGGCTTACAATACTATATGAGGGCCTTGGGTCTCATTTGTTAAACTTTGCGTGGAATCAAGCATGAAAATATGAACTTGTCAAAAAAATAGGAAGATATCTATGTTAAAAATTTAAAGTAGATTTATAAAACCTGGCATTTGTACATTTCTATTAATTTACTGTTTATAAATCACAATCACCTTGTAAGTGTGCATACGTGAATGCGCCTTGAATGCCTCCTTGAAGCATCCATATATGGAGCATATTAATCAGCCTCATACATATGCAAGCACAATGCTGCAGAACCTCATTGGCTGGTATAGCAGCTCCCTTCTGATGCATTGAGACACCGCCACCTGCATTCAAGAGTATCTGGCTCTGCTCCGCATTTGACCACATGTTATAGCGCCTCTGCTCTGCATTTTGGAGCTCAGGAAAGGCGCTGGCGTCTTAGCAGGTAGCCACTATTACCACGCACATGTAATGACATGATTATAATGAATAGTACACCCCATAGAAACAAAACGAAGAGTTTGGCCAGTTAACTTTCCAATAAACCAGCCACCACGCATGGTACTATTACGTCTATCAAAGCTACTTTGCCTCAAAATAAATGAATTTATGAATGAAGCGTTGACACAGGCCACCAAACCACAATGTTTGTCACTCTCATCTTGGCATCACAGATGACTTGTGCATTAACAGAATATCACTGCCTATGATTAACAAAAGCAGCTTCATTTTCACTAGGTGCCCTTATGGCAATAGGAGTGCAGTAAAGTTTTCCAATTACGTTAAGAGAACTGGGCACTGCTGCAAATTGCCTTTTTATGTTTTTATAAAAAACATCTCTGTGTATGTGCACCCACAACATACAAAAACTGGATGTAGCGCCTTGTCAGTTGAAGCTTGACTGAGAATGACCAAAAAAAGTACTTCAGTGTAGATGTGCAGCATTGGCTCAATTAAAAGAGAACTAAAATACATTGCTCATGTGTTTTCTGATTCCCTGTGACTCTACAATGAAATAAACCATTAAATGCACAAACAGATAAATCCAATCCATGTAAAATGCAACCATTTTATGGGGATTTACTGCCTAGTTTTTGTTTTGACTTCCTTTGCCATTGCTATCTTCTTGGAGCGCCACCCTCTTATAGTTCTTTTTGGAATTCTGCTGGACATAACTTCCTATTTTAATACTCAATCTAATGCAATGGGCTTTGTCACTACCTAATTTTACTCATCTGGCTAATAGATGCATTGCTTTTCTCTCCATCCTTTCATTACTTTTTTTACTTAAAAATGTTAACAGTGACAGAAATCCAGACTCTGTCCTGGCAGCATCAGCTAGAAGTCTGACCCAAGTCCTCACATGCACCAATACTTGCTCCCTCACACTGTGTCAGTTTACACTGCCAGTAAAACCAAACTGCATGTCTTTGGGATGTGGAAGGAGACCAGAGTGCTTAGAGGGGAGAACATGCAAACTTCACATAGAGTGACTGGGCTGGGATGTGAACACAGGTTAGGGGTGCATTGTATGAATGAAGAATGAACAAACTATACTCAATGGGGATCAGTTCGGCAATTTCTAAAATACATCCCTCTCACTTTTGGCCTTTAACTTTTAATGCTCAGTTTTGTGAAAGCAGTTAGGTGTTGTTGTATTCTCATACAGTGTCTTTAAGCACCTTTGTCATCAGTTGCTCATTTCTATGTTCAGTATATCAGCATTTCTCAACCTATAAGTATTTGCGACCCGAGTTTTCATAACAGTTTTAATCGCGCCCCCCTAACGTTTTTTTGAAAGGACCCACTAATACCAATTTGTTCTTTTTTAATTAATGATATATCATAGATGCATATTTTATTATACCTACTTGACTTTTATCGACATTTATGTAACTCTATATTTATTTTTCTAGTATCAGAATGTAGTTTAAGTTAATTTGGTTTGGTTTCAATAGATGTATTTTTCAAATTTTTGATTCTTGCTTTCTTTTTTTCACATCTTTGCGCCCCCCTTATTGTTACTTTGTGACCCCCTAGGGGGGGCCACCCCACAGGTTGAGAACCACTGCAGTATATATTCAGTTTAGCCTCACTGTTTGATCTTTCTTATGGGTGTTCTGCAAAAGATGCATTACTGATGTGTTTGTTTCTAGAAGGATTGACTACTTCAATATGTTACTCACTGGCTGTTTGTTATATTTCATCTAGGGTTCCTCCCCTGGCTTGGGTTCATGTCTGCTTTTGTGTCTTTTTTTTGTTCAATTTTGAGTCATTGAGGTATGTTAGTTACTTTTGTTTATTGTCTGCTATGTTTTTATGCCTCTGCTCCCCTCGATTTTTCATGTGTTTTGTGGGTTATGCGTCAAGAGTTGGCACTGCCTGCCAGTCACTGCCAGGAACTGTCCTCTGCCCTATTAATATGGAGGTATTCCACTTTTCCTGGTGGTTCATTGTGAATGCACTAGAGTGCTGGTGAGTGTTACTTGTGTTTTTGCTACATTGATTCATTGGATTTTTGACCATTTTGCGCTGTTTATTTGACTTTGCCTTTAGATTGTATATTGGATGTTGTTCATTTTTGATTGCTCTTGCTGGCAACTTCTTTTTGCCTTGTGCTCTTTACGGAGCTTAATGTACTCATTGAGCATTTTTTGATAATAACTCTTTTATTTTACAAAGATTCTGTGTGGCCCATTTTGTATCTGACTGGTTTTTTGATAGAATTTCCCCTACTAGTGAGCATTTTCGGAAATGCTTTTGGGACTTATTTGCTTTGGGATTCCCAGTCACTGTTCACACTGTTCTTTATGCAGCATTCAGTTAATTCAAAATTCTACTGCAAGAATTATTACAAGAACTACAAAGTATGAACACATACGTCCCGTCCTTAAGTCTTTACACTTGCTTCTAGTTAAACTTTGGACTGATTAAAAAAAAAAAAAAAAACACCTTCCATATAAAGCCTTAAATAGGCAAGATCCTACTTACCTGAAGTTCTTTTTTGTTATAAAGTGGAATGCACAATAAGCTCTCAAGATGCTGGCCTACTTATGATTTCAAGGATTAATAAAACAGCAGTGAAAGGTTGAGCCTTTAGTTATAGTGTCCCATAATTGGAATGATCTGCCTGCTTATATAAAAGATGCCCCATCAATCTCCACTTTTAAAACCAGGCAGATGACTAACTACTTTAATATAACATACCCTGACTAAAGCTGCTGATTAGCTGGGCATATTATGTCAATTTTTCTTAGTGATTTGTGTAAAAATATAAATCCTCTTTAATAAAAGCCCTGTGTGCGTCCAGGTGTCCGTGTGTGTCTTCTGGTGAAGTGCGCATGCGCGGGGTCACACGGCACGTGTTCAGTCTCTTCCTGTGCATTCCCTGTGCAGACACATACATAGAATCATGAGAGACAGACACGCACACACAGGCGCGTGCACGACAGACACACGCATACACACAGGCGCACGCGGGACGCACACACACGCGCACCCGGGAGGCACACACACGCGCACCCGGGACGCACACACACAGGTGCACGCGGGACGCACACACACACACACAGGCGCACGCGGGACGCACACACACACACACACACAGGCGCGTGCAGGATGCACACACACACAGGCGCACGCAGGACGCACACACACACACACACACACAAGTGTGCGTGTGCATTGTTGCAGTGTTACTTTTCTTGGTTGTTTATTAATTTTTCAACTGTTCATTTTTTTCCCTGTGCTTAAAACTCATTAAAAAAGGTGTTTTTAGCGAGCGGGTTGTAAGGCTATAGCGCGAACTCTTCCAGTCTTAGTTTTCTCAGTTGTTCAAAGTTTTCTTAGTGTTATTCAATGTTTTTACATTTAGTTTACTATTACGCTGTGCATTCAGTGGTATAATTAACTATATATGTGCTTAAAAACGTAAAAAAATATATATTTACATACAGTTCATACGGTCTGGAACGGATTAATTGTATTTACATACAATCCTATGGAGGGAAATTACTTCGGTTCACGACCAAATCGGGTTACAACCAGAGTTTTGGAACGAATTAATGTCGTGAACTGAGGTTCCACTGTATTACTGTCATACAAAATTACAGGCACTTTACGGAAATACAAACCAGTATTACTGAGAGAGAAAATTAAAGGCACACAATACAGTGACACATATTAGAGCCACATACAAGGTCCCTTGCCATTTAATATAGACTGTTCCTACTAATGTTTATGCACTACTGTTCTAGCGCCCGTTATTGTAACGGGCTTAATGTCTAGTAATACAATAATTGTGAACCATTACTAACAGTCCTCTATTCTATTTCTCTTCTCTGTGTCATGCTAAGGCACTTGGTGCTACTGTTCTACTTTCAAGCTTTTTTCCTGCCCATGGAAAGAAATTTGAGATAGAGGGAGCCCTGGAATGAAAAAACAGGAGGCTTCTGTTATCAGATTATGCTGCCCAGCATAGACTTTATTGTAGAATGCCCAGGACGGGTGGGTGGCCAGTTGGCCAAGCTCTTCAGGGCTCTGACTGTATCTGACTTTTATTGTCTTAACGGATCATGGACCCCCCCAATAGATGTGTTTTTTTTTTCTTGTTCTTTTTCAGGGATGCTGCTGTTTGGAGTTTTTGTTTTCCTTTCCACTGTTGTCTACCGGCCATAGTTCAACAATTATATTAACGGACAGATATTGGTAGGTTCCATTTATGATTGTCAGTTTAGAATTGTTTTGTTTTTCTGTGTGATTAAACAAATCTCTATCTTGGTGTGTTGCATTGTGTAATTAGTAATTTGTAAAGTCTGTAATTGTATTTTACCTTTGAACTAGCTACAGTCTCTGTTGTTAATGGGAATGTGTGGTAGTCATCAGGGAGCATTCTTCCCATTCTGTGCTGTTTTCCCAGATTTCAATAAACAATACCTTTAAAATGAATTTTTTAATTATACTGTGCAGTCTCTTTGTTTTAGCAGAGTTAAATTTTCTCAGATGCACAGACTACCTTGACAAGCCAGCTGGTTAAGTTGAAGAGATTCTGGCTGTGCACACTTTAATTAAGAATGAATATGCCTGTCTGTGGAAAGTCCTACTTCACAAGTGGATACAAAAAGAGTGGGAAGCAGGCTTTGTCTGCTGTAGAATTCATTTATTCGAGGCGCTGTTTGGGTTACCTAAGACAAATATGTTATCAAAACTTGTAGTCAAAAATGGAGTTGCAGTATTGCATATCCAGTAATACACATCACACCAGAGCACCACTAAAGTTTGTTTAAAAAATGAATCTGAAATTTCTGGTACAGGCTGCAAATGGCACTGGTTCATGAAGCATCTCAACTGTGATATAATTAGAGTGACTACTGAGGGCATGTGGTTAGTTACCAACCAATGCATCACAGCAACAGAAGCAAAAAAGAAGACACCCGAAAAAAAAAAAAAAGAAGCAGCTGTGGTAAACACGAGCACTGAACAATAATGATAATGAAAATGAATTCTTTTCCAGACATGATGGATATACTAAATGATAATTACATTGAATTCCTGGGTATACAAAACTCCCCAAAAAACCAAGAACAATATAACCATTAACACAGTACTCATACGATCTTACTCATACTTATCAGGGTAATGCTGTGGAGGTGCTTCTCATCGGGGACATTGTTTTGCTTTGTCTCCATCTGAGGCTTAAGCTTTGTTCATTGTTGTATTTTGATTTTCTTTGGGAATTGTTTTATTGTTTTTATAAAATTAATTGAGTTAATTTGTGTGTTTTTGGTTATGTTTCATTTATTATCTTCTTTATTAAGTGTGTTATAATTTTTTGTCATATTTTTCTTTGCTCCTTTTTTCCCCCATCTTCAAATTGAACCCAAGGGTGCCAGGCCTCTCTGCTTATGGGACAGCCACCTGGACCCCAGATTCAGGTTCCTGCAGGACACAAGTAGACCATAGGGGGCATTGAATGTGTTCTCTTTGTTGTTGTATTTTTTTTTTTTTTTTGCATCTTGTTTTTTATATTGTTTAAACATTTTTATTTGTTGCATCTTCAATATTTGGGCCTTTGTGTTTCACATTTTGGCCTTTTTATTTCACTTGGCCTTTTTCTCATTATAGGATTTTTTTGTTATCTCGTCTTTTTCAGTATTACTTGGCCTTTTCTTCATTATAGTTTTTTTTCTTGTTTGTTTCTTGGTTTCTATATTGTTTGAGCTTTCACTCATTGCATTTTTGTATTTGAGGCTTTATATTGCTGGCCCTTTTCTACACTTAACATACTGTATTTTACATTTTGGCCTTTTTGTTTTACTTGGCCTTTTCCTCATTATTGTATTGTTGTCTTCTAGCTTTTAATACTACTTGGCATTTTCTTCACTAGAGTATTTTGTATCATGACTTATGTTTCCTCAGAATGGTATTTTGGCATTTTGCCTTTATATTGCTTGCCATTTTATTACTGTATTTTGCATCATGACTTTTTGTACTGCCTGGCATTTATCTTAATTGTATTTTTGGTTTTGATCTATTTGCTTAATAATTTTGAATAATCTTAAATTACCTGGCTTTGCTTAAGTATTTAGTCACTAAACCAGTTAAGCTAATCATTTTTGTTGCTCATGTTCTTTGTTTTAAATAATCAGCAGACAACTGGTGGCTTTAAGGGAATATAAGAAAGACAAAGAATCAGCAGTCTAAAGGTGTTTTCACTTCTAGTTCATTTGAACTAGTTTTTTTTTTTTTTTTGAACTCTGGAGTAATTTTCCATTTAGTCCCATTTCTTTAGAACAATATGAACATGTCATTTGAACTGTGACTTGGACCAAAACACCTGGACTGAGAGCCTTTAGAAACAGTGGCCTCAGCACAGCAGCAAGTGATCTTTGGAGCAGTTCGTGTGAGGTATGAATTTGATCTGAAACTACAGTAAATAATGTGAATTAGAGGTACAATGTGTGCATGCATGCATATATACATACAGTACATACATACATACATACATACATACAAACAAATTTAACACATTCTACGTAAAACAGCTGGCACAAATCCCAGTCAATCAGAACAAATCGAGGTGCAGAGCCGCTCTGTCTCTCTTGTGATCAGATAACAGTTAGCCACAATTAACAATCTCACATGTGAGAGGGTAAATCAGACCAGATAGATAGATAGATACTTTATTAATCCCAGGGGAAATTCACAACTAGGATATACAGAGGTGTGAGGAAACAAATAGCAGTGCCCTGTGCGTGCGATGATTAAACACCATAATATAGCACTGCAAGACTTATCGGCAGACGTGGAGCATCCTCTAATGCAATCACTCTTTGGGCAAAATGCGGAAATGGGAAGCACATTAACTTTGATGCAACTACTGATGCTATTAATTAAACATTCCAAAATGAATATCATTAACAAATATTTACAAGCCTAGAGATCGCATACATGCCATTTTCATGCCATTTGAGATGATCTATATAAAGGTTCTGTTCATATAATAGGCTGCTAGAGAGGAAATACGCAACATCATGTGGTGAAATGAAAGTCACCTAATACGTATACTGTATAAATGAAATCTAAGCTCTTTACTATATGCTTGCAACAGAGCTTTCCTTTTTCTGTAGAGTCGCCCTGATGAAACTTATCATTTCTGTAGCATGCAAAGTGGTGCATAATTATCATGTACTACATACCCTTCTATATATCCATTTATCCATTTCTGGTACTCTTCTAGCTATCAGATAACAGGCTTTCTGTTGAGTGAACTGTGTCTGACAAGCAAACCACTTGCTATATAATTATTGCACGTGAGATGGTAACCCTCCATGATCATTGTTCCTGGGGAAAATGAGTTACAGTACTACCCAATGAAAGAAGTCCACAATATGCCCACAAGATGTTTATTGTGACTTTTGGTTCAAATGAACGTTATCTATATGAAACACAACCAAACTAAATGGATATTGAAACACAAAGAAACTAATCATCTTCTGATTTAACCTAAATAATGGACTATGAGTGTAAAAATGACTTTAGTCTGATTACTCCAATATATACTCCACAGGGCCTATCTCTGCAGGAACCAATCCTAGTTGGGATGTCTGTACATCACAGGACAGACGAATACAGTCAACTGGACAAACTTTTATTGAATTATGAGAGGAAATAGGACCCTGAGAATGAAACCCTATAAATAAAGCATATGCAAACTTCACCCAGAAGGCTGTGGTCCAAGAGCTATGAGGCAGAAACATTAACATCTACAAAGAGTGTCATGCAGCACAAGTGAATGCTACAAGTAAATTTCAATTCATGGTTTGATGTGTTAGTGGAGTGTAGCAACAAAACTAAAACCTTCAATGGCATTGCTAGACAAAAAAAATGAACATCCTTGAGTGGCCCAGTAAAAGTCCTCACTTGAATCCACAAAAAAGGCTGACTTGAAAATTAGCCTCAGCATGAAGAGGTGGTGCAGGTCTAAAAGTCTAAAGCAGCTTCCACCTGAACCAGACTTTAATAAAGCAGTAGTTTGTTAGATGTGCTCATTCAAGCAAACAACTTCAAAACAGCATTGTCTGCACTGCTCTCTGTGTAATGGCAAATCTGCCAAGCCTTAAAATTGCCTGCTGTGTTTCTAAGGCCAGGGCTGTGACCCTTTTCAGGCATCTTCACAAATCAACCCCATGCCCTGCTGTGTGCCTACTGGTTCTTAAAAGAATAGGAAGGTACAAATTATTCTTAATAAAATGCAAGCTGATTGCATGTGCTATGATTGAGACCTACAGATTAATAAAGGCCTGAATAAAATAAAAAAAAAGTCAAAGGGTTAAATATCCTCAAAAGCTGTAAGACCTAAACTTTTAAAAAAGGGCCTAAAAAGCAAAACCCAACAAGGGAGTGGGGAACAGTCAAATCCCTGGCCTAAACAAACAAAACCTTTGAAAACATTTTAAATTTTTTAAATTAAAAGTATGATATTGTAGCGGGCACTCTTTGGAGGACCTCTGGGAAAAGTGTGTGGAGTCAAAGTGAAGTGCAAGATAAGCTGAAGCCGGTATGGGAAAGTAATGGTCTTTTTTGAAGGAGTCTGAGCATGAAAGAGTGCGTGATTTAGTGGTCACAACATTTGTTATGGCAAATTGGTTAATTTGGCAGGCATTTCTTGTGGCCTAAACAGGACGTTTTAAAGTGTACTTGTCTTGTTAATTTGATTAACGCCCAATTCATGTTTATCTAAATTGAAGTGTGTCTTGTTGCTATCATCTTGGGATTTGCTACAAATTCAAAGCAAAAAACTCAAAAGACCAACTCGTCTAGAATCGAAAGCAAGTCAAAAGGCTAAGCTAAAATATTAGGGCAAAAGAACAACAAATTACAAAAATGAAAACCATAAGCAGAGTCTAAAAATAAAATCAAGGAGGGTGCTGCATAGCTGATGCGTCAGCAAGGAACTGAGGTTAAATAGTTGGTTTTAATAGGGCTATTTACTAAAGGCCCTATTAGATTAACAGTGGGTGAAGGACCCTGGGTAGAATTTCAAAAAATACAAAAATAGGTAAACAGAGGACAGACAAAGGAGTGGGGAAAATTACAAAAACAGAGATAAACCTACTATATAATAAAACACTAAGGCCTGTGTGTGTGTGTGTGTTTGGTCGGTCAGAGCAATGTGAATGGTCATTTTGACTTGGCGATGCGATCAAAAGAGGAAGTGCGAGAGTGAGGCACATGAGGAGGAGTAAAGGCATAGGAGGCACGACGAGAGTCACCATCAAAGACAGGTAGTGTAAAAGCAGATTGGAGATAAGAATGGCACCTTCAAATGACAGAGTCTGAGAAGCTGGCTTTATGGGAATGTATTTGAGAGAGGAAAGTTCTTCAACAGAGGTTCAGACATATGAGGATAGAGAGAAACGGTGCTGACTGTATACTGTATATATGGCAAGAAATATAAAATATGTAAAATGTATTCTATTTATCTTCAACAGGTAGCATGGCATAGCACAAGGAGTCAAATTAAGAAACAAAATATGAATTGTTGCAGTATAATTGCTCACCAGTTGTATATTTCATTTTATATATCCAAAATGGACTGCTGATCTGGAAGAAGAGAATAGCCCTCTGGGGTATCTGGTAAAGTACATCCTCTAGTAACTAGCCTGAGGCCAAAAGATTAGGTCAGGGAAAGTTGTCTCTGCTGTTGATGTTTAATAAGGAATTATACCAACACCTTAAAAAGAAGAGGCAGAGGGCAAAACACTGAAACACTGGAGGAAAAATTGTCCTTAGCCTGAATTTTAAAGCTGATTTTACTTCTAAGGCATCTCATCAAAATCATGAAATAAGGGAAAGTTTGTCTACTACTGACGTCTAGTCTCCCTAGCTATGTCCAGGTGGTTTGGTTCACAGAAAGATTAAAAGGCTGATGACTTAGTGGTGCCCAACAAGATACAGGGTGAGGCAGAAAGGACGGACGTCTTTGAAATGGCTAGAACTCACCACTAGGTGGAGTGACAGATGTGCGGTAGGTGGCGTTAGGTTCGCAAAGTCTTAACATTTTTTTATTTTCTTTTTAGTTGAAGCCATGGAGCCGTGGACGATAGAACACCGCGTTTTTGCTTATGACTGTTTTGTCAAGAACAACCAATCTATTACCGCAGTTCAGCGTGAGTTTCGTTGCCATTTCAATATCCACAGAAATAAAGCTGTTCCCGCTCGTAACACTATCCTACGTTGGGTTAAAACACTTCTTACACGAGGTACACTAATGAACAAAAGACCGCCGGGGGCTACACAAACGGCACGTACCCCTGAAAATGTGGAAAGCGTACGACTAGCCCTGCTGCACAGTCCAAGTCGATCTGCTGGGAGGCATTCTTCTGAACTTGGCCTCAGTAATCATTCGGTAAGGCGTATTTTGCATTTAGACCTGCATTTTCATCCCTACAAATTGTCAAATGCTATTTCAATATGAACTCAAATCTTTCAATAAATTTCTTTGTAAAAAAAAATTAACAATTTTGTGATTTTGTAAAAAATGTCCATCCTTTCTGCCTCACCCTGTAGCACAACAGCACACAGATGTTAAAACAATGTAATAGACAAACAGTTCGCCAGTAAGTGAGTGTGTCTTAGCTACTTATTCTTCTCTCAGTATGTTCTTGGCTATGATTCACAGTAATTATTAATGGTGTTTGCAGCACAGTACAGAAATAAATTACTAATTTTGTATGTTATGTTGTGGCATCACTTTATTTCCTTTACTGAAGGGTACTCATCAAGATTTAGGAGGCACTGTATACAGTATGTTATTTAGATTAGTGGTCTTATAATAGCCCTTCTTTGAGAATGACTCCAGGGAGGTCAAAATATGCAAAAAAATAACTTGTTTACAAGAAAGGAATGAACATAGGGGAAAAGGGAAAACAGAAAATACTTAAAATCCTGCAGCTTCTCTGGGAATACCCAAACAGATTTGAACCTAGATCTAAGGGTACCATTTTACCAAGTCCTCTTATTTCTTCCACCCATATATCTCTTTCTCTTATTAAAACCTTCTCCAGACACTCCAGTAAGGGAGGAAGGCTTAAAAAAACAAAAGCAGACCTGTCCATACCACAAGTATGCAAAAAGGAGCAGGCCTCACCACCTCGGGCATCCTAGCCTCAAACTCAAGAAGCAGGATTGCAGGACTATACAGGCAGTAAAATGGGGCAAAGACTTTTAAAGTTCAAAATGTCAAAAGAAGAAAAGAGAGAGGTTAGGAGCACACACTGATACAGTGCATTGCTGCACCCACCACAAACCAACTCAGGATTCAGATTAGGACCCAAGTGCAGCCATGCAATGGGTGATTCCTCAGCACCACACTAGTTCAGATGGAATGGAACCAGTGTGAGGCTTTTTATGGTGGCTGCCACCAACCCCCAAGTTTTTCCCTGCAGGTTGGAGGGCCTACATGCAGGGATGGATGCAGTTTAGTGTCCTACCCAGGACGGAGCAATTGCAGGTTAAGGGCCTTGCTCAATGGCCCAACAGAGTAGAGTCCCTTTTGGCATTTATGGGATTCGAACCAGCAACCTTCCGATTGCCAGTGCAAATCCCTAACCTCAGAGCCACCACTCTGCCCAAAAGAAGAAGGATGAAGCAAAAATATATTTAATACTCTTAGATAAAGAAGTAAAGGGAGATTCACTCGAAAGAGACCCCGAATATTCTGTTGTAACTACCGTTAGGATGAAGCAATCTGAAGCAAAAAAATTTGCTACTGTATATACCTTGACGTATGTGTGATCAATTGCATTACATGTGATGCTGGGTTTTCATTTTCTGCCAGACACATTTCGATGCAGCACTCCATGTTCCTGAACGTATTGGCAAGCATCGAGGGGGGGGAGGGGGGGATATCAGCAATTTCACGTTGGATGTTTTCCTTCAAATCTTCCACAGAGTGAGGCTTTTTCCGATAGAGTTTTCCTTTGAGCATACCCCAAAGAAAGAAGTCTGGTGGTGTCAGATCCGGTGACCGTGGTGGCCAAAGCCCTTTTGAAATGACCCTGTTTCCAAAGAAGGACTCAGTTTTTGCCATGCTCCTTGCCGATGCGTGACACGTTGCACCATCTTACTGGAAGTAACCTTCTGTTAACTCACGACCATCCAGTTGATTCTGGCATCACTTAAACGAATTGGTTACCCAATATGTTCACACCATGAAGATGCACTGCTCAGTACTATACATCACCATCCTGATGAGAAGTCGAGTGACTGAGTAAAGGGGTACAGGCTGTATGTACCCAGAAGTTGCAGGTTATACATCGCAATGGCTGTACGGCGCCTGCCTCATCACTCTGATGCAGGGGCATCCGGCTTGTTCGAAGCTCCATATACTAAGGAGCACATTTCACGTTTTTCGTTCAGATTGCTTTGTCCTACTGAGAGTTATTACACAATATTCGGGGCCTCTTTTGAGTGAATCTTCCTGTATTTAAAGTTAAAATTATAAAAGGGGAGAAAAAGCACCCAAAAAAGGAAAACGTAATCAAATAGATTCACGAAATAGGCAAAATCCAAAAGTAACCAAGTACCAAAATCACAAGATCTTTTAGGGCAGAGTACATTCCCTCTGCAGCTGAGGCTTAAGTACCGCTAGGGGTTTTCTACTAGTTGTAACTTTAGGTGGCCTCACTCCTTGAGGCTCTACATAAAGGCATCAGGGCAGAGAACAAAGAAAACAAATGCATATATTGTTAATAGAATAAAAAAAACTTTAACAGTTACCAAATACCACAATAATCAATAAATAAAACTCAAAGGATCAGTTGTAGTGTAGCTGAGATAGTACCACACTAGCAATGGATCAAGAGCAGACTAGGTAGTATAGTGCAAACAGAAGATTATCCTCGAGTCTAAGAGTTGTCTCAGTGAGCAGCAGAACAAGATCATTCTCAAGTTTAACTCATCCAGAGTCTTGTTTTGGCTTTGTGTGTCTCTTAATTTTGCTCAGCTGACCTGATAAACTGGTATGCCAGCAATTAACATCTCACCCTCTCCCAATTAACAACACATTCCTCTTGATTTAAAGGTAAATAGCACCGGGAAAAAGTGCATCCACATATAAACTTATTAAAAAAATAATTTCAATTGCTAAGCTACATTAGATCAAACAGAGTGTTGCTGTCGATATTGTAAACATTATTTGCTTTGAGTGTACAGAAAGGCCCAGAAATCTCAACATGGAAAGTAATAACAAAGAGAGGTGCACATTAGTAGAATAGTATCAGAAGAATAATTGTTTTTTTTTATAACTCATGGGTGGATCTACTTTCTGGATGACCTGGGTATACACCCTGGAGCCCTGGTCTCCAAGGGGCTTTAGCATATGCGAGAAAGTGCTAGCATTTGGAGTGCCCTCTCAGGGTTGGTGGCGAGATCCTGTCCCAAGTGGAGGAGTTCAAGTATCTCTGGGTCTTGTTCACGAGTGAGGGAAGAATGAGGTGAGGTGAGGTGTTCCGGGCATGTCCAACCGGGAGGAGGCCCTGGGGAAGACCCAGGACACGCTGGAGGGACTATGTCTCCCGGCTGGCCTGGGAACGCCTCGGGATTCCCCCGGAAGAGCTAGAAGAAGTGGCTGAGGAGAAGGAAGTCTGGGCATCTCTGCTCAAGCTGCTGCCCCTGCAAGCCGATCTCGGATAAGCGGAAGAGGATGGATGGATGGATGTTCATAGAATGTAAATATATGTGTGTGACAACCTGGGGCCTGGGGGGGGGGGCCCCCCCCCGAGGTCTTAATCTGATCTCTCTGTAATTCATATCCCAATTATTTAGTGTGCGGTGTAAAGGAGGAAACATTACTTGAAGAAAGAGTTGTGGTACCAGCCATAGTCACTTTTAATTAGTTGGATTGAAAAAGGCAACCAGCTCATGTGGATGCATAAATGGCTTTAGGCCAAAACAAAAATGTTACCACTAAGAGCACTCTGTCTTCTGCAATGATTTGTTCTAGATTGAATGCAGATTTCCTGTGGTTTCAGGATTGTTACCCAGAAGGGGCAGGGCGTCTTCCCGGAACTGGGTCAAAGGTCGTCTGGCAATCAAGCTTCAGAATTGTGAGTAAAAAAGAAGAGGCGATCAGAGACAGTGCCCTTTGTCTGGTCAGGGTTGTATCGTTTACCTTCTGGAAGCCCTGAAGATGTCTCCTATGCACACGTTCATAACAGTAGATAACCAATGACAAGTATCAGCTCTTTTTTTTTATGTGCTCAACTTTTCCTAATAATCAAATTAATCCAGCAGTTACCAAGACATATAAAATATCTAGTCAGAGGCTGGACAATATTTTTAAAGAATGTCTAATCGTAGCACAAGCATTACAGTAGAGTGCAAATTCTAAATAATGCATATTGTGAGAGATCACATTATTAGATCTGGAGGACATCCACAAAGACATCTCCAAGACCCTCCAAAAGAATACAGTATGGAAGAAACTGGAAGTATTTTTCAATGTGCACTTTCCGAAATGGCAGCTGTGTGATTTCTTAATTAGGAACACCAACTTTGCATCTTTTCACTGGAGATTAACAGTTAAATGTATGTTGACCCAGAATTTTCTGTTCTTTTATTATGCAATATATGCATTGCTTGTCTGTTTTGGGGCATTTAGTTAAATATATTTGATTTTATCATGCTATGCTTCAGTCCAGATCCATCCATCCATTTCCCAACCTGCTGAATCCGAACACAGGGTCACAGGGGTCTGCTGGAGCCAATCCCAGCCAACACAGGGCACAAGGCAGGAACCAATCCTGGGCAGGGTGCCAACCCACCGCAGTCAGTCCAGATTTAAATATAAAATAACTAGCTGTGTAAACCCGTGCACGGGGTCCTAGAAACTATTGAAATCATCAGAAAAAAATTGAAATGCAGAGATGTCAGGTAATTTAAAGGAGCTACTCTGGGCATCTCTTTCCTAGGAGGTTTCGTTTTGCTAACATGCTCGCCTCACTTGTGTATTAGCAGCGGAAGGAAAAGTAAAAGGCATACCATTTTGCCGATGTTAGCGGCTAACATGTCTTTCTTCTGAGGTTTCGTTTTGCTGACTTGCTGGCCTTGCTTGTGTTATTAGCGGCTAAGCGAGTTTTCTTTTTCCTTGGAGATGGAGCCATTACCCCAACTCCACCTCTCACTTCCGGGCTGAACAGACACATGCTTCCACCGGTAGACGTTTATATATAAGATGGTTTCCATAAGCCAGTCCCTCTGAGTCAGTGAGGCCAACAAGGGCAGGCATGGTGTCATACAATATCTTCTAAATGTCAGATAGCAACACAAAGCTATCAGGTGGGAATGTTTGGACCTGTTTGCCCACTGAAGGCTGAGATTCAGGAGGATTATGTGGAGCTAGGAGACAGTAAAGTATTGCTCCATGAAAGGAATAAACAGACAATAAAAGCTACCTTGGAGCCTTACACCTTTAATGGCTGAAGCAATGAGGCATTTCTTTACCCAAAGAGTTGTGGGAATCGGGAACTAACTACCAAGTCATGTAGTTGAAGCAGAAGCCTTGACAACCTTTAAACAGTATCTGGATGAGATATTGGGACAGCTTAGCTATCAGCTAAACAAACAAGCTCATGGACTGAATGGTCTCCTCCAATTTGTCAAATTTCTTATGCTCTGTAAGGTCAATCTGAGACTCATGGGCGCAGCAACACTAGGGGTCGCTAGCTTGAGTTCCATCCTGGTGTTCCACTAGAAAAATTAAGAGCATGCCAACCCTAAAGAGATCTAGAATTGGGAAGAGTGCATGGGATGGGGAAAACATGGGAAGTGTGCATGTGACTGCTTTTATATTTGAGATAGGTAAATGAGCTTACCATAACTTTAGATTCAAACTTCTTTGAGGAAAGACCAGAGCGACACAAGAGTTCTTTTTGTCTTCCTGTTCTCTTTTCTACTTTGTATTCTGTTGCTTCATCGCTTGGGTCTTGTATCAAGATAAACATTTGTATATACAGTGGGATGCAAAAGTTTGGGCAACCTTGTTAATAGTCATTATTTTCCTGTATAAATCGTTGGTTGTTACGATAAAAAATGTCAGTTAAATATATCATATAGGAGACACACACAGTGATATTTGAGAAGTGAAATGAAGTTTATTGGATTTACAGAAAGTGTGCAATAATTGTTCAAACAAAATCAGGCAGGTGCATAAATTTGGGCACCGTTGTCATTTTATTGATTCCAAAACTTTTAGAATAAATTATTGGAACTCAAATTGGCTTGGTAAGCTCAGTGACCCCTGACCTACATACACAGGTGAATCCTATAATGAGAAAGAGTATTTAAGGGGGTCAATTGTAAGTTTCCCTCCTCCTTTAATTTTCTCTGAAGAGTAGCAACATGGGGGTCACAAAACAACTCTCAAATGACCTGAAGACAAAGATTGTTCACCATCATGGTTTAGGGGAAGGATACAGAAAGCTGTCCCAGAGATTTAAGCTGTCTGTTTCCACAGTTAGGAACATATTGAGGAAATGGAAGAGCACAGGCTCAGTTCAAGTTAAGGCTCGAAGTGGCAGACCAAGAAAGATTTTGGATAGACAGAAGCGACAAATGGTGAGAACAGTCAGAGTCAACCCACAGACCAGCACCAAAGACCTACAACATTATCTTGCAGCAGATGGAGTCACTGTGCATCGTTCAACCATTCGGCGCACTTTACACAAGGAGATGCGGTATGCGAGAGTGATGCAGAGGAAGCCTTTTCTCCGCCCACAGCACAAACAGAGCCGCTTGAGGTATGCTCAAGCACATTTGGACAAGCCAGCTTCATTTTGGAATAAGGTGCTGTGGACTGATGAAACTAAAATTCCAAGAAAAACACCTGCTACCTACAGTAAAATATGGTGGTGGTTCCATCATGCTGTGGGGTTGTGTGGCCAGTGCAGGGACTGGGAATCTTGTCAAAGTTGACGGACGCATGGATTCCACTCAGTATCAGCAGATTCTGGAGACCAATGTCCAGGAATCAGTGACAAAGCTGAAGCTGCGCCGGGGCTGGATCTTTCAACAAGACAACGACCCGAAACACTGCTCAAAATCCACTAAGGCATTCATGCAGAGGAACAAGTACAACGTTCTGGAATGGCCATCTCAGTCCCCAGACCTGAATATAATTGAAAATCTGTGGTGTGAGTTAAAGAGAGCTGTCCATGCTCGGAAGCCATCAAACCTGAATGAACTAGAGATGTTTTATAAAGAGGAATGGTCCAAAATACCTTCAACCATAATCCAGACTCTCATTGGAACCTACAGGAAGCGTTTAGAGGCGGATCTACTAAATATTGATTTCATTTCTTTTTTTGTGGTGCCCAAATTTATGCACCTGCCTGATTTTGTTTGAACAATTATTGCACACTTTCTGTAAATCCAATAAACTTCATTTCACTTCTCAAATATCACTATGTGTGTCTCCTATATGATATATTTAACTGACATTTTTTATCGTAACAACCAACGATTTATACAGGAAAATAATGACTATTAAGGTTGACCAAACTTTTGCATCCCACTGTACATTTAGCCTACATAGAGTTATTCTAGGAATGGAGCCACTAGAGCCCATCACATGACAGGTTTCTACAGGGTTATGGATGTGGATTGAACGTGTACTGTAATCTTGTAATTTCCTCCTTTGCACTTAAATTTATGTGTCATACCAATATATGAAGTTTTACTATTTTTAGATCTGTTACATTAGAGTATGCTAGTGTATTCATCCATACATCCATTGTTCAATTCAGGGTTGCAGGGAGCTGAATCCAAAATCTGGACTGGGATGTCACTTTGTTTGTCTTCAAAGACAGACATGCCATTAGACAGACTATAGTTTGGCATCCTTTCCAGCCCTAGCCACTGTCTTATGCCCGCTTCTTTAGAATAGCTTTTGGCAACCTGTAACCACTGACTGTAAAAATGAAGTACAGAAAAAAGAAAATGGGTGGCTGTCAGTCATTACCTCAAAACTGAAGCAAAGGGAAGGTAACGTGAACTGTTCTTCCTTCAAGATCTACATGCTGTATGGGCTTATTTTGTCATACGCTGGATTTTTCTTAAGAGAAAAACTGAGTACATAAGCAAACAAGTGATTAGCTCACGTCCCCAATGTACGCTGTTTGTTTGTCTTAAATATCACTGCTGTTTTAATGAAGCGTCAAGTGAGTGAATGCAGCCGGAAAGGGGGCGCATGCGGGCCGTCGGTTGGATCCGTGCTTTAAATTCTTTCTCTTTGGCAACGCTGAATGCTAACAAAGCCGAGCAGGAAGTCATTATAATGCTGCTTGTCGGAGGGCTGGGGTGCATCTGATCTTTGAAAGCATTTCAACTTTGCCTTCATAGAGCACCGGCGTTCATTGGTGTGCCGAGCAGCAGAGACATGCTAATTACTTGCCGGCAGCTAGCTATTAAGGCGCTGCTTTCTTCTTTTGCTCTTATTGTTTTTTATTGCATTATATTTAAAAGTCCTCACTGAAGAGGCTGTCATGTGTTGCACTCGGAGCTGGCGAGAGCTCAATTGCTGTGTTTTTTGTTCATTTCTCTCTTTATCGGAAGTAGCTCCTCTGAACACTTCACTCCATTTCAAACTTCACAAGCGTCATTCAGCACGGAGAGCTCAGCACCTTTCAGCTTTGATCCCCAGTTAAACAGTTTAAACGTTCATGCATGTTTCATTTTCTTACATGTTCCTATTTTGCTATCCATCCAGCTATGCTGAAGTGCGGAGGATAGATTGGAAACTACTGTAAGTAATAAATGGCAACACTAAAGAATTCAGCATTGACCTGATTAACCGATGTGCTGTGCAGGTATCACAGAAGTTCATCCTCCGCTGCTCCACACATGGTACGCTCAGATCTATGAAGCCCCATGCTTTTCGTTTTTTAGAGCTCACTCCTTTCTGGTGTCAGTGTTCTGAAGCATTTCCACTTTGGGAAGTCAATTCCTGATTGCAGGGCCATCTTAACAACATCATAGGCCCCCAGGCAAAATAATGCACTGGGGCCCCTGTTTTGTGGTTGCCCCCTGACCAGTACTCATATGCTAAGACGGTCTTGCCTGATTGATCTCTGCTACTTTAGCAACTCAAGATGTTGACCCAGTGAGATCATAGGTGGAGTAAACTAATCAGACTTCAACTTCTCACAAAGAATGAAGGTCTCCAGGTGATTGTCTTTAGCCCCACTTTAACGCTCATTCTGCTCTACTTTACAAACCTACAACTTTTTAAATTTTTCGGCAGAGCTTGTCAAATCTTAAGTCCCAAGACAACTCTACTTGGGCAAAAAGGTTGACTGTTCTGAAGGAAAAAAGTTACATAGTAGTTGTGCACACCAGGAGGGACAAACTGGACGGTTAGAATAGGGTTTGTATTCGAGTGGGAATGCCTCTCAGAAGTGAAAGGAATTACTGGATTGGTACTTCAATGTTTGGTTGCATGTTATGCAAAAAGTATGGTTCCCATGTCAATGTATTTATGCTTTATTTTGTCTTACAGGTTTAGTTTTATAGATTTTGTAGAGGTCAGGCACCTCCTAACAAGATGAGTGGAAAGGCAACTGTCCATAAGAGCTCCAAGTTGGGCAGGGCTGGATATTGAGTGGCAGCAGCAAGCTGGCAGGAAAGGAGGAGGGAACACTTTATGACAAGCCAAGAAAAGTTCAGAGAAATAGGGAGGAGACCTTCAGTGAAAAAGGATAAAGAGGAGCCACGCGCAGATAGGTAGTGTTTTTTCCATGGCTTTGGTGATGTTGGAGATGTTGATTACTAATCGTGTCAGACTTAATGTCGTCATCTTGTCTAATGTTTGTGTTTTTTGTTTTGTGAGGTGTTTGCTGCATCCTATAAAATTGCAAAAGTGAAGCAAGACACTTTAGGGTTTTAGGTGTATGAACATGCAGATTTTTGGCTGGACGTTGCATCCCTCAGTACTTCCTTTTATAGACAGTACAGTGTTTTTGTTCTTTGTTCATGACATATGTATAATATTTGAATTATATAATATAAAATGATGAGAAATCTGCACATGAAGGATATAATTTAAAGTAATGATTTAAGTAACATCATTGGTTAATTTAAAACTAAGTAACAGTTATGGGACTTTTTAATGTAGGTGTCTTTTTTGGTATAGCCTGAAATTTGGCAACTGTAAGTGTGGAGACCATTCAGATTTGCATTGGACTGAATCCTTAATCCTCAAACTTAATGCTTGAATCTGTAGGGCAGTAACACTACTGCTGCGTTCATGTACTATTGGACTAATTAGACATTCAGTTGGCCATTGTGCTTCACAGATTCACAGGTTTGTCGTCAGTAACTAAATGGAAATTATTCAGTGAGATTTGAGACCTACTGTGGAAAACCGCAGACGAAACAGGTAGGCTAGAAAATGTAAAGAAAACTAAGAAAGTCATGAAAGCATAAAATATACTGTACTGTCACATGCGTGTGCATGGGAGGCAGTTTACGGGCTCAGGTGAAGGTAATTCTCCACCAGTCCAGGGAGTGGCGCTGCATGATAATGCTCTCTCTTTTACTCCCTCTGCAGACCGGAAGACTGGCAGCTCTCCTCCAATGATGTCATTTCTGGTGCCTGCCTACCTGGACCTGCCTCCTCTTGCCAGGCAGTCATATGCCCGGAAGAAACACCATCTTGGACAGCCTGAATAGGTACAGTATCTGGTCTGAGAAGACTCGATTTTAATGTTTTCACACTTTATTTTGATCAAAGCTATTTCAATTATACAGGATTTGCTCATGGGTGCCCCATCACTCTCACTGTCTCCTTTGGGCTTATTACAATGCATAATATTAATCTTTTTATAATCTTTTTACTACGTTAAATATACACACAAATTTATTATAAGAAGTAAAATTTTTTAAAAGGTTATACTTCACTAAAGGACTGCAGATCTACATACTTTTTCTGGGGGACACCATGCATCTTTATCTCGGTGGCCAGCCTCACAGGCGTGATTTGCTTGCACAGTAATAATTCTGTCCTGGACTTCTTGCAGCTCTTTGCATCTTATTTAGTATAATGCAATGCACTTCACTGTTGATTTGTTTGGAAAAAAAAGCATTTAAAGAAACAGCATTTTTGTGGAAATAAAAGCAAACTGAATGTATTTCTGACTGATCAGGTTATTGTTTTATTTTGTTATTTTTCAGTTGACTAAGGTGAAATGTCAGTGTTACATCACAACTCGGGGAGGTTTGTTGAGGGTCTGACTTCATAGGGTATTGTGTTTGCATGGAAATTCCAACTCTGAAAGTCATATTTACCATATATACAATAACACGTGAACACACCATAACCACTGCAGCACCACAACTTTCCACTCTGTGAGTATTCATAAAAATGGCAGAACTGTTGAGGATGCAAGACTTTGCAGTATGTGCTTAGCTGTATGCCTATTCTACCCATAAAGCCTGGTGTATGACGTAATGGAGAGTTGTTACAAGGGGCATTGTTCAGTATTAAACATGCAAGGATGCTCACCCAGTCCCTGTGTTATTTCTTGTCTTCTGTGGATCAACACTTATTTTGTATTACATCCCAGTTGATACTTTCACAAATGATTTCTCATCCTTAAGGCATATGAACACTGTTATCAATCTGGAAATGGGCGGAAATGAACCTCCTCAGTCTACTAGTAGGTTCAGTAGGTACTTTCTTACAGATAATGTTCATGCTGTTTTTGATAACAAACAGACTAACTTTCTTTCATTACTTGCAACACAAACATGGCCTCATTTTCTAGGGTACCATTATATATTTTCTAAATGCTTGGAGGCATTCATTTCTAAAAGCAAAACCCAGTTGAAAGCTATTAGGAGAAGAGGAGCAGCGCCTCTATTAATTTAAAAGCCTTCATCTGGTTTGGTCTGCTTGTCTCCACATTTCTTTCTTACTCCTTTTAATGCCTGAATGCATCTTTATGGATTTATACCAGTTATCCTTATATTATTTGCCATCACGTCCATCCATGATTTTTGGCTGCCTTGTTATGTTGTCCTTTATTTATAATTTTATTGTGTAAAGTCCTGTGAAGTTCCTATCAATTTGCATTGGAGTTGCATGGTTTTTGAAACTCAAGAAATTTAAATATGGGGTTTGATTTTGCCTAGAATGTGATTTAAGAAAGTTTATTATTTAAACCTGTTTTATCGCAATGCCAGTTTTGTTTCTTGTTTAGTTACTTCTATGTTAAGTTTCTTTTTCTGCCATCTCCATGGAGATCTTGCCCAGAATTCCCTGGGGTGCACTCATTTGTGACATCAATCTGGCAACAATTCAAAGGTCACCCTAGATGTTTCTAGGGTATTCAGATTTGTCGTATAAACCTTTATAATAGACAAAATGTATGGGCTGGCGTCCCTGCCAGGACTGGTCGCATGTCCTTAACCAGCTGGAACCAATACAACAGAGGAGATTGAGGGAGGCTCCATTTCATGCTTCCTGAACCTGCAAGATGGCAGCATCTCTGGGCTTCAGTACCAATACTACCTGACTAAAGACCAAAAATATGCCAGTACTGGGCATTCAGATACTCACTGAATGCTGGGAATTGAGTCCAGTAGGCCTGTTGGGGTTCGTGGGTGCTGCCAAGGGGTGCTGCGAGTTACACTCCCTACTTTATGCGACCTGGAAGTGCTTTCAATGGGTGATGGAAGTACTCCCAGGTCATCAATAAAAAGAACTTCACTTCCTTGTCCATGTGAGTCCGAGAAGGGCAACACTTGCCTGGGAGGAGATGCACTGAAGAGAATAAAAAAAGCAGAGTACAGTGGAACCTCGAGTCACGACTGTAATTCGTTCCAAAACTCTGGTCGTGACCCGAAGCAATTTCTCCCATAGGATTGTATGTAAATACAATTAATCCGTTCTGGACCGAATGAACTGTATGTAAATACTAGCCATGTGCGCCCAACTACATTGCGCTTGTTAAAGTTATCTGTGAAGGGCTCCCTGTTTAAACGGGGCTGCCAGTTGTGAACTGGGCCCTTCGTCGCACAGCATTGTGATTTTTTTATAAGGGAAACAAAATTACAAAAGAAAACCCTTGGACATTGATTCGATAGGAACGGCCTACTTGGAATCACTGTCCGAATAGTAATTATGTGGTGGTGTAGGAGCATTTCTGCTTCTGTCCGTTCACAGTCCGTCTCGTTTTCACGACGCTATCGTTTCCTCTCATGATGTCTTCTCAACCTTTCTCCAATCTCTCAGGTTGCTTTGTGGCAATCCAAAGAGTAAGGCAATATACACGGAGCAATGGTTATAAAAGGGGGACACATAGGTATCCAGGCTCTTTTAAAGCATAAATAGGGATCACTTCACTGACATGTGAGCAAGGCACGGTACAACTGTGAGACACGCATCACTCGCCGGCTACAACGTAACAATAATAATTTCCGGAACGTGCTGTTACGTTGTCATTCATTTTACCCACTGTCTTTCTTTCATTCATATGTTACGTAGGCACGTACCTTTTATCTTCGGCAATCTCATTCTCTAACCAGGCCTCAGGAGCTAACCAGCGTAACACTGTCCACCATCCCTTTCGCTATTCCGGCACATTGTTGACATCCGTGAGTAACAACAACGTACTAAACTGGAAGGTGGTCTACGCATGCGTGGAATTAGCGGACAAACAAAGATCAAGATCTAAATGAAGATCTCTTTAGTTAATTTAAAGCACAACAATTTGTTTAGTTTGAATGTCTGTGTTTTGAGGTGTGACTGGTGTACTACAGTCTTCAGTAGTATAAGCCTGGAGGAGATTCTTAATGCAATGCCTATGTTTTAGCTGTCTCTCTACTGCCATCTAGTGCTTCTTCTTCTAATTCATTCGCGGACAAAGATCAAGATCCAGATGAAGATTATATATAAAGATGTACAAACATTGAATAACACTGAAGCAAACTTTGAACAGAGAAAACTAACCTTGCAGTCTCTTTAAAAACAAGCCCGGTGCATTCTTTAACTGCCTTTGCGCGCTCTCTCTCTTTCACTTGCTTGCGCTCTCTCTCTGTCTCTCTTATGCTGGCTCTCTCTCGCCCTCTCTCTCTCTCTCTCTGTCTTACTCGCTCGCTTGCTTGCTGCACAGGGAATGCACAGGGAGAGACTGAACACGTGCGGAAATTATCGGCGCGCACGAACCGGAAGGGAAACTAGCTTGTTTGTCACCCGAGTGTGTGGTCGTGAACAGATGCAAAAGTTTGGCAAACTTTTTGGTGGTATCCCGATTTGTACGTGGTCCGAGGCATTCATGACCCGAGGTTCCACTGACTTGTAATTTCAGTAAGGAGTTATTTCTATAAAATAAAAACCTTTGTTCTGAACCTGGGACTTGTTTGTGCATTTGTGGTTAGAGTTTAGGGCACCTTATTTCACTACATTAAAAGATCATTATTTAGTCCTTCTGGTTTTTCAAATCCCTGTTATTATTTTTGACACTGACTTTTTTCCAGTTGTGTTTTAACTTTGTTGAAAAAAATCCTTGATGAACAGTTTTGATATTTACAGTCTGTGACTTGCGATTCTCCTAGTCATTTTCATTTCCTGTTTACCATCTCTTATGAGTCAGTATACCTTCTCCATCCTCTCTGGAGTAGGATTACATTTCCGGGTTCTTTGGACTGTACATGATGTTTTGTACCACTGGTTGTGTGATTGTGCGAGTAAAGGTTTTAAGGCCCAGTGTAATTACATGTTGTGATCCACACAATATTTTTGTCTCTTTGCTTGTTGCAGTTATGATCTGAGTTTCTTTTAAATTTCTTCTGAGCTTGTCATCATTTCTTTCTGTGTGTTTTCCTGTACTCTTTTTTCTTTTTTTTTTTTTTTTTTTGGATTATAAAATCAATTTCTTTAGTTTATTTTCATATTAATCTTTGATGTGCTGATGTCAAAAGTATTCCACGTATTTTCGGGTTTTCACATGTTGTCCAGAATTGTGCATCACATAATGTTACTCTCACGATAGTGTAAAGTTGAGCATTATGCACTTCCTGGTTGCCCGAGAGTGCGGACTCTCCTAAACTTTATTGTGGTTGTTTTCTTTTTTAATAAACTGGTTATTGATTTTTTGCTATGTTTTTGACTACAATTTAGGCTTAGTGATTTTGCTCAAGTTACTTGTCTACTAATTCCCCATTTGGCTAGATTATTTACTACATTTTAATTCCTGCGGTCAGATTTCTAAAACTTGTGTACGCTGAAAAAAAAGGCTTGAAATGCACGTACGCAGCTTTTCACACAAATGTTGGAAGTTATAAGTAAAACTTTCCGAGAGAACCTGCGTATCTGTACACGACATTTTGGAGAATTTGGGAAATGACAACACCCTTGGTCTAATAGGTAAATGCAACCAAACCAGCTAAATGATGACTCTCACACTTATCATTAAGTGATCATTATTATAATGTGTGTTGACATGACAAACATTACACCTTAAAAGTGGTGAATATGATGTTTACATTCATTTGTAGTTCCCTTTTAAGAGGGCCTACGCTCCATATTTTCAGTCTTTAGTCATAGTATTGGCTAATTGTTTTCACTTCTCAGGAAACTGGCAGACAGATGTGGAATATCTCAGCCAAGTTTCTGTCCATCATACCCACTTCACTGGAATTCATTAACCAACTGGTGAGGTGCTATATCCAGTTTCCATGTGGTGTGGGTGTAAAATATAACATTTTTTTGCCAACATCATTATTATTTAAAGAATTTACCATCCCAGAGAAGTTGGACTTAGTTTCAGTTTCCTGGTGGGGTGCATTCTGAGTGGAGTGTACATCTTCTTCTCCAACTTTAGTTTGCCCATTGAGTGAACAGATCCTTTCTAGAAATAGTAACCTGCTAATTGTGTGTTGCTGTCAGGGATGGCTTAGGCCCTTTCCCATTGTGAATCCTGGATGCGTACAGCCTCCCCAACCCCACACAGACAGGCAGGACACAAGTTCACCACACAACATACCCCTTTATTGTTCGGCGGAGAAGTGTTTTCTAATTGCTCCCCATTTCTCAACAGTATACAAACAATGTAAACAGTGACCACACAGTCCTTCCACCTCCAGTCCTCCTCACAGGCTTTGTCCTTCTTCCTCCCAACTCTGGCCCCTTGATTGGAGTGAGGTGGCTCCTGGGAGTGCCCCAGGTGGCTCATGAGTATTACCTGGAATCACTCCCAGGTGTGGCAGAAGTCCATTGTAGGGCTCTACAGCTCCCCCTGGTGGCCTCCACAGAACCCAATAGGGCTGTACCAAATTCCAGGTCCCAGCATGCTCTGCAGGAATCTGTGGTGCTACGACGGCCCAGGAGGGCTGCCCTCTAGCATCCCAGGGGAGGTAGTGTCTGAGAGACGCTCTTCCCCCACTCCTTCCATCCAACTGGCGTCTTGGCCAGGTAATGGCCGAGGCCACCCGTCACACCATATAACCCCATATTAGGAAACTGATCAGTATATATGCACAACAACATTTTTTTTGTTCCTTTATAGCCAGATTAACCTGTAATGGATTGGCACCCTGGATGCTACCAGAATACAGGTGCCGGTCATAAAATTAGAATATCATGACAAAGTTGATTTATTTCAGTAATTCCATTCAAAAAGTGAAACTTGTATATTAGATTCATTCATTACACACAGACTGATGTATTTCAAATGTTTATTTCTTTTAATTTTGATGATTATAACTGACAACTAATCCATCCATCCATTTTCCAACCCGCTGAATCCGAACACAGGGTCACAGGGGTCTGCTGGAGCTAATCCCAGCCAACAAAGGGCACAAGGCAGGAAACAATCCCAGGCAGGGTGCCAACCCACCGCAGGACACACACCAAGCACACACTAGGGCCAATTTAGAATCGCCAATCCACCTAACCTGCATGTCTTTGGACTGTGGGAGGAAACCGGAGCGCCCAGAGGAAACCCACGCAAACAACATGCAAACTCCACGCAGGGAGGAACCGGGAAGTGAACCCAGGTCTCCTAACTGTGAGGCAGCAGCGCTACCACTGCGCCACCGTGACAACTAATGAAAGTCCCAAATTCAGTATCTCGGAAAATTAGAATATCAATTAAGACCAATGCAAAAAAAGGAGTTTTAGAAATGTTGGCCAACTGAAAGGTATGAACTTGAAAAGTATGAGCATGTACAGCACTCAACATTTAGTTGGGGCTCTTTTGGCCTGGATTACTGCAGCAATGCGGCGTGGCATGGAGTCGATCAGTCTGTGGCACTGCTCAGGTGTTATGAGAGCCCATGTTGCTCTGATAGTGGCCTTCAGCTCTTCTGAATTGTTGGGTCTGGCGTATTGCATCTTCCTCTTCACAATACCCCATAGATTTTCTATGGGGTTAAGGTCAGGCGAGTGTGCTGGCCAATCAAGAACAGGTATACCATGGTCCTTAAACCAGGTACTGGTAGCTTTGGCACTTTGTGCAGGTGCCAGGTCCTGTTGGAAAATGAAATCTGCATCTCCATAAAGTTCGTCAGCAGCAGGAAGCATTAAGTGCTCTAAAACTTCCTGGTAGACGGCTGCATTGACCTTGGACCTCAGAAAACAAAATGGACCAACACCAGCAGATGACATGGCACCCCAAACCATCACTGACTGTGGAAACTTTACACTGGACCTCAAGCAACGTGGATTCTGTGCCTCTCTTCTCTTCCTCCAGACTCTGGGACCTTGATTTCCAAAGGAAATGCAAAATTTACTTTCATCAGAGAACATAACTTTGGACCACTCAGCAGTAGTTTTGTCTTTAGCCCAGGCGAGACGCTCCGACGCTGTCTCTTGTTCAAGAGTGGCTTGACACAAGGAATGTGACAGCTGAAACCCATGTCTTGCATACGTCTGTGCGTGGTGGTTCTTGAAGCACTGACTCCAGCTGCAGTCCACTCTTTGTGAATCTTCTCCACAGTTTTGAATGGGTTTTGTTTCACAATCCTCTCAGGGTGCAGTTATCCCTATTGCTTGTACACTTTTTTCTACCACATCTTGTCCTTCCCTTCATCTCTCTATTAATGTGCTTGGACCCAGAGCTCTGTGAACAGCCAGCCTCTTTAGCAATGACCTTTTGTGTCTTGCCCTCCTTGTGTAAGGTGTCAATGGTCGTCTTTTGGACAACTGTCAAGTCAGCAGTCTTCCCCGTGATTGTGTAGCCTACAGAACTAGACTAAGAGAACATTTAAAGGCTTTTGCAGGTGTTTTGAGTTAATTAGCTGATTAGAGTGTGGCACCAGGTGTCTTCAATATTGAACCTTTTCACAATATTCTAATTTTCTGAGATTCTTAATTTGGGACTTTCATTAGTTGTCAGTTATAATCATCAAAATTAAAAGAAATAAACATTTGAAATACATCAGTCTGTGTGTAATGAATGAATCTAATATACAAGTTTCACTTTTTGAATGGAATTACTGAAATAAATCAACTTTGTCATGATATTCCAATTTTATGACCGGCACCTGTAGGTAATATTTACTGGGATAAAAAAGTTAGCTTTGAAAATAAATGAGGCTCCATCCAAAATACTCTTCATCTCCTATATCCATTAATCGGATTACGCTGGTTCAGTGAATAAATGGTGGAATGAATAAATTACATTCTAAAATAGTAATTTACAAAATTATTTTATTAGGCTATTTAATTACAAGTTGTAAAAATCATTATCCCTTCTGGTGTTATTCCGAGCTATTTCTGATATTTCACAGTGTTTATCATCCTATACATTTATGATGAGGTTGTTCACCAAGCAGTGTTTCTACTTTACCGCTCTTAGACTTGGTTTATTTCTGAGCGGGGTGCCCTTCTGTGAAGAGTTTGCATCTTTTTTTAGTTTGTTTCTGCCATGGATTCCTGTTAAGGCAGCGTTTCTCAACCTTTAAGTATTTGCGATCCGAGATTTCATAACAGTTTTAATCGTGCCCCCCCCCTAACATTTTTTTGAAATGTAGATGCATATTTTATTACACCTACTTAACTTTTATCGACATTTATCTAACTCTATATTTATTGCTCTACTATCAGAATGTAGTTTAAGTTAATTTGTTTTGATCAGATGTTTTTTCATATTTTTGATTCTTGTTTTCTTTTTTTCACATCTTCGCGCCCCCCTTTTGGTTACTTCGCGCCCCCCTAGGGGCGCCCGCCCCACAGGTTGAGAACCACTGTGTTAACTCTCACAGTCCAGTGGTCCACAACATGAAAGGAGTGAGAGTAAGTGTGAGGGTTCCCAGCAGAGACCTAGCACCCCATCTAGGAGTGATCCCTTCCTATTGCCCCCAACGTGCAGCACCTTCCTGCCCCTCTGAGCAGGACAGAGATAATGAAATATTTATTTAGGAATAAAAATCAGAAAAGCTATTGGACTTCTGTTATGGGGGCTGCAGTGGCCTGCCGTATGTCATTCTAATATTCATACATATGAAAGCTTGTTGTTAGTATATAAAAAGGACGTGATTGTCTCCATTTTCTAAAATGCAATTTACTCAGACTAAATATAAGCAATAGGCAAAACAGGAGCGGCAGACCCATTGAGTACTGTGCGGGGTGCTTAATACATTTCAGGCAGCACATCATATCTGTTTAGAAAATAGAATTACTTTTTATAATATCCTTGTTCTGCCAGGCAAATCTTTATTGAAAGACACAACAAATAAACTCTCTAAAGAGAGTCGACTGGAGCTGAAAGGGCTTCTTATGATCTCATCAGTCATGCGTCTTTTTCTCTAAGTGGAATACATTCATGTGTGATGAGGTTTCAAAAAGGACGCAAGCCTTGTGTTATTAGAAGAAGTAAACCACAAGGCAAGGGCAGCCATTGTTATTTAATTTCTCCCTTAGTTTAACTCTTAATGTTAAAAACACATCTGTTTGGATAATGTCATCCGTGCCTTTTACCTCACTCAAATGGTTGTCAGTCTGACCTTTCTCCATGCGATTTTGTTTTCAATGTCTTATTAGAGCGTGCTGAAAGTAACTACTGTTTATACAGAGACAAATTGATCTGGGGCTTGTTTCTCTGACTACAGCGTTGCATATGGTTTTGAAACCCTCCGTGCCAGAGGAGATCACATTATGCAAGAGGGCTGGAGGCTAGCTCAAGTTAATTGCCAGGGTTTGCTTAAGACGAACCTGGCATTAACCTCAGATGTGCATGAGCAGCGAGTAGTACGAGAGACCAGGAATGGACCCTCCTGCATGCTGGAGAATGACTTGCTTTGATCTGCTGAAAACTGATTTAATTAGAGTGCTTCTTGATGTAAATATCAAGACGGAGTTTACCGTAAGGATTTCGAGATGAAGGGGTTTTCCTCTTCTTCACAGCTGCTCCTTGAGACTGAAGGCGGCTTTACAGTAAGAATCTTCTTGTAAAACAGAACAGGAACAGCAGTAGCTCTAAATCCTCATACTATCACTATTCATACTTGTGTCTCTCAAAGTCTAAATGAAACATGAACTTGACAAAATGTTCATAGTCTGTATTCAGCCCAGTGGGTGCACTTTGCATTTTCAGTTTAGTCTTATCAATATTCAGAGACATTCTGTACTATTGTATAGCCAGATGGGCTTAAGAACAGAGGAAAATTTACAAAAGCACTAGACCGTTCAGTTCATCCAGCTTGTTTGGTTTGCTAATAGACGGTTTTTCGAGTACGCCATGCAGTATGTACCGGGTGTCCACTTCAGTAAATAAATAGGCAGTTTGTTAAAGACTCACGCTACCTTTTGAATAAAAAATTGCTTTATGCTGTCAGTTTTGAATGGTATAAATAAATTTGGGAGACAACATTCCCCGGTGGCCTCATATTTTTTTTTTTTTTTTTTTTGGGGAAATGATTCTGGACAATACAAACTTTCCAGTGGGAAACACCCACGGTATACACACCAGTGGGAGAATTTTGAATGTCTAGTTTCTTCAATTTTTAATCTTGGACCTCTCTCCAAATGTGGTAATGACAAAATAACTGCAGTCAAAATGGCATTTGGCAATTGTGTGCATGGAGCTACAAAGTAATTAGGTCAGGAATGTGTGGTTGATTAATTTCCTTTTGTTTTGTTTGTGTTTATTTTTCTTTTCCTACTTTTCATTGCCTTTCAGTATTATTTCACCAATGTCATGGTCAGGAACACATTAGTGTTAAATTTGTGATGTTTTTGTTTTATTTTAATGTACTACTACATAGGCTTTGTACCAGACCAGTACAAAAGATATATTGATGTTTGTGTTGGTACTGCCTCTGTTCCAGAAGCCAGCTACAGGAATTCATTAATGATTTTACCATTTTTTCCATCCATCTCTCTGGTTTGCAGTTGATTTTTTCTACCGCAACTCTACCATTTTTAGAGATTTGTCTTTCAATCAGCATTAAAGCATTACAGGACTTAAAATTTCTATCTATTACAAGACAGCTGACTCACATAGTTAGCCTGTCTACTACTCCTTCCATTTCTGGCCTACTAAAAACTCTTAATTTCTCTAAATGTTTCTTACACTCTGCTGCCTCGGCAATAATGAAGGGTGACTTCTATAATGCAGCACTCTGAATGAGGTGTTTCTTCAGTAACAGAGGATACCCCTCTCATGTTGTGAACAAGGCCCTCAATCAAGCCTGGAGCAGATCTCATAACCTCCACTCTAAGGGGAACCCCAAAAATGAAACTTGCATCATGCTGGTCCTCTGATTCCAAACTAACACTTTCTGTCACCCACATGTCATTAAACAGTTTTCTCCATTTTGCAGACTGATCCTTCCACCAATGCCTTTCTTCCTAACCCTCCCTTGATCTCCTTCGATTGACCACCTAAGCTATGCAAACTTCTTGTTCGCAGCTCACTTCACAGAGGAGAGACCACCTGGCATTTTGAGCAATAATAGGAGCTGCTGTGTCACTTGCAAATATGTCACCAGCAATACCATTGTATCTGGTCACTCTGGTAAATTCAGTTTTAGTCAGTGGGCATCTTATCAATCTAAAGAACTCGTTGACTGCATTTCTTGTTTTAAGTGTCCAGCCATCTACATGCAGTAGGTAAAACAGGGAGACAGCTACTAGATTGAAACATTAAGTTCAAAGAAATTACAAAGCCTATTGTAGAACATTTCATATGCTTTGTTCATAGAGACACTGATCTCTCTGTTTGTATTCTTTTCTTAGGTGTTTAAGGACTTTTTTCCCCAAAAAAAATGAAGAAACAGCTCACACTCACACCAGGATCACATATTTGTACAGGTCTTAATGACTTACTAACTTTTTATTCTCTCCTTTCATCTTCTCTAATTGCAGCTTTTTTCCCCAAAATGTTGTTTCATTGACCTTCTTTTCTTTTCAACGTGGAAATAATCTTGAACTTTTTTTTTCTTTTATTACTCTACAGATGCACACTGATGCAGCCCTATGCTAACACACATACATAATTATAAACATATATTTGTGTGTGTATGTGTATGTATGTGTGTATATATATATATATATATATATATATATACAGTGTTCTCCCCAGAAATTTTTTCCAGCCGGGTGGCAAGAAATAGTAGCCGGGTGGGGCGGGATGGGGAAATTTGGTGGTGGGGAAAATTAAATGTGCATTATTTTTATTAGTTAATTATTATTAATTATTTTCCAAAGCTCAATATGACTTCCTTTTTTAAGGTTTGACACTTGTGCCAGAATATTTTTATTAAATTTAAGAAGTATACAATTCAGGATCCTGCAACCCTAACAAAAATTTTAAAAAACAATTGTTATGACATAAATCAAGAGGCACAAGTATTGTCGCTGTCGGGAAGAAAAGTGAAAAAAATGAAAAAAGTATAGGAAGCCTAATGAAGAAAAATTTAAAAATTTTCTTCAAAGCCAACTTGCATATGCAGAAGGTGTCTTCAGTTAAATATTTATTCTTCTTTTCTTCCTAGAGGCCCAGTGTCTGAAGCTTTCCCATAATCAAAGTCCCCAGGATCTGGGCCCTCCAAGGAGATCACTCATCGTACACTGTCGTAGTGACTGTACTGCAAAGTCATCAGACAGCCATCTAGTGTCACTGGCCATTTTCAGCTTAATCTGGGAAATGTTCAGAATATTTTGAATTTCCATTAAACCGGCCATCCTAACTGAAGAATTTTGGAAGAAATAGAATAGCTGCCTTAAGATGTTCAGTTTTGTTAAATAAGGTACAGCAGCTGCTGCTTGGGCACTTGCAAGGGCCAATTGGTGGTTCTACACAGTGGCAGTTGACCAAGAGTCCAGATGTTTTATCTCTAAGCAGTTTTGTCACACCTTTCTGTTTCCCAATTATAACAGCCGTTCCATCTGACCCTAGTCCAACCAGATTAGCGGTTTTCAAGCCTAGAGTGTCCATAGTCTCACTCAGTGTGTTGGTTATAGTCTCCGCTTTGCCGTCAATCATATTGCGGGTTGATACAAAACTAACTCTGACCTCGTTAGTGACCTGGCAAACATATTTAATGTAAATAATTAATTGTTTTACATGTGAGATATCTGTGGTTTCATCACACAGAATACTGAAAAACTTTTCTGTGTGTATATTTTTCAGTATGTTAGATTTTATTTCTGATGCTAAGACATCCAGCAGCTCTTGCATTATTCTTCATTTTTTTTCTGTGAAAAAATGATCACCCCTGACAGATACACTTAATCAGTAGTGTGTGCGACCCACGATTTGTGAGTTTAAGTGTGTGTGCGTGTATGTGCATGTGTGTGGTTTTGTCAGTTTCACTATAAAAACAGTTAGACATCAGCTATTAGTGAAGCAGGAATATTCTGGTCATTCTGATCCCTGATCAACATTTAAAAGAAACAGAGCAACTCCAGTGTTTTCCTCCATAACATCCTTTCAGCAAATAGACCTAAGTTCCTTGCTGAAGCAGATCACCCTTTAATGAAATGCTTCCAATATGAAATAACAGAAATCACCGGGCAGCTTTTGGTCAATGATAAACCAGCGTATAATGAGGTGAAAAAATGGGACGTACTGCGGTTGAGATCAATGCTTTCTGGTAACTCGGCTTTTGAGAAGAATCTGTCATGGGAAGGACAAGAGGGAGCGAGTGAGGCTGGTACAATGAGCCGGGGCGGGACAGAGCAGGGCGAGGGATCGGGTATCTGTGCAAGTGTTTTAAATAATGAAAGGAAAAAAAGTGCTTTGAAATCAAGGACTCCTGACCAAAGACGGTTTATGAAACAAAACGCAACAGACAGGCATATGCTACTTGTATAAAATACGTAGAATAATGACAACAATATTGAAGCAATGATGAAGGGAAGGGGAGATGCTAACCTTAGGTGGCCGCGCGCTGTGCCTGCCCATAAATCCCAACCGATCTATTCAAACCGATGTATATATCTGAACCGACCTATATATCCAAACGGATGTATCTCAACCAATATATATATCTTGTGAGACACGGGTCCGAACACCACCAGACAGACACCAACACTTTATAAAACACACGTTTATTCAATAAAGTCCAAATGACACATAGTTCTCCCACACCAATCACCGTTAACACGGGCCGTCTTTCCAATGTCCTTGGACCGTCTTATTATTCAGGCTTTCTGTGATTGGATCCTACTCATTACAGCATCTCATTCCCTGAGTGGTCATCCTTCACAGAACATAAGCATATTCCAACACAGCACTCATAGAAAGAAGAGTTTCTTCCCATGTTGCTTGTTGTGCTGTTTATCTGCATGTATATAAATTGTGTTTTGTACAGTTTGAATGCTGTAAACATATGCAAAACCCATAATTTACCAGTCACTTCAGTTTTGTGATAAATCCCATGACTGGCCGTATTACCATCCCTTCAAAGACTGCTAGCTTTGGTGAAGACATTTATGCTGTGCACATGCCCAGTTTAGCGAGATGACAGCAACATACGAGTTTTTGGTTGTTTTAGTGTGGATAGAGATACTTTCAGAGATCAATTTAATTTAAAAATGTCATGGGTTCATCCAATGTTTAAGACTCCCAGCTTTACATTTTGGATATATTATTGTGGCCCCTAGCATGATGTCTTTCCTCATTTTGACTATGTCTTTACTTATTCCTTTTGTTCTTGTCTGTGCCTGTTAGTCTGATGGTTGTTCTGCTGTTGGGTTATTTCTTGTTGGCCCCCAGCTATCCATCTCATGTACTGAAACTGGATTTCAAACAATGCCACTAGCGACCCCTATTCTCTTTTTGTTGGTACAAACTTAAACCCAAAAATGCAGCCAAAGAAAAACATTTGAAATTTACTACAGAAGAGAGTAAAAATCCCAAGCAGGTGGCAGAGGGGGAAATTTTTGGGACGGTCTGACAGGTGAATGAGGAAAGAGTCCAATTGGTAAGGATTCTGAGACTTTTTATATTGTCTAAGCATGGTTTTTATAAGCAGTAAAGGGAGGTTTAGCCTCTCTGGAATTAATATCTTTATTTTAGCTATATCTGTTTCTTCCCCTACATACTCTTTTTGTGTGAGTGTGTAATCGACACACTATTAATAACTGAAGACACTTCAATCCTGCTTTTCTTGCTTGTGTCTACTGTCATCAGGGTCCTCCTGTCGCAGTGCTGGCCATTCACTCAGGTTCTAGTAGGCCCCAGTGTGCCTCAAAGCTGTCATTCCACAAATCTGTAACAGTGAATATACTCGAGGAAGCAGGAGTCTGATTCTGTGAGTCCTGTGATGCTACACATGAGGAGAGCCGCTGTGATAAAGTTCAACAACTGCCTGAGGGGCCATGAGAGCATATGACTGCTGAGCCACACAGGTTGGCTGTCGGTCACAGGTTGCCCCACATTCATGGCACAGCTTTAAAGAGTGCCATGGGATTTCCCAGTCTAGATCCTTAATTCCAGTGAGAGATCTCAAGGAATATTAATTACCTGTTTTGAGATCTCTAAGGAGGCTGCAGTTAGACTGTTGGCAAACCACATAAAGAGTCAACATCTGCGACTTGGTGATTTCCACATCTGGCTACCACACCTGTGTAGATATTGCATTCTGATCAGACTAAACCAGTGACAGGGCTTTTCCGGCCGGTTCGTTACTGGCACATGTCCACTGTGATCTCAGGGGGCTGCCAGGTAGCCTTTTAACATGGAAACAAACTGCAAACTATATGGTATTAAACAAGGAATAAGAATGAGAATTACATTACACACCTGTCAACACAGGGCATGCCTCTGGTAACTTGATTCATGAAACATCTATACAATAATCTTCACAAAGAAAGGCTTCTTGTAATTTAGTTGGGTCTTAGGGTTGTGCATCAAAGAGTCGAAAAGACTATCTTTCAATTGATGACACAGGAAGAAGCCCGATGTCACTGTGTCATGCAGTCTGGCAGGTGGCAGTTTAAACTGAGATCTCCTGAACGAATTGCCAGGAGCCATTACTCTCGCTAGTGTTTTGGGTTGGATTATATATACTGGCAGGGCAGAGAAGTGTCTTAGGATGGCATGCAGCTTTGAAGCCCCTCCAGTGGCGTCTGGTGTTTTCTGCAAACAGCCTCTTGAGTGATTAATCTGCTTTTCTTTGGAAGGCTGAGAGCGAGGCTGTTTATCCAAGATTTTGTCTTACTATCCAAGAAATTTTCGACGTACTGGATCTGCTAATTACATTTTAACTGCATAATAAATCATTTTGGGGAAAATAAATAAACATATGGGTTGTCATCCCTTGTAATTAAGTGAGGCTGAAAGCGCTCATTTGCTTTGGACACTACTCCTGGGGATTGGTAGGTGAAGAAAGAGGAAAAGATCCGGCTGGCCTTTCTGAACCTGGAGGAGGCGCTATACTAAACTAGTTAGTCTGAGCAAAAGAAATGATATGCAAGTAATAATGAATCTGGTGTTATTCTTTGCACTCTAACTTTCACTCTTAGCAGCTTTAATCTTTGGAAGGAGCTTTCACATCCTTTACATTAATCCAAATTTAACTAAACTGCATTAACCTATCTTAATGTCAAGCCTAATTTAGCCCTATCTATAACCTATATGGGTGGTACAGGGGTCAACACTTGTATCTTACAGCTCCAGTGACCTGGGTTCAAATGCTAGGCCATATGTATTCAACAAGTGTCTTCGAGGACTTTCTGTGGGCTGTTTGGTTTCCTCCTTCAGTCCACAGATGTCATGTTGTTTGGTATTGTCAAGCTTGGGTCACAAAGTAGTACGGGAGAGTTCAAGGAGCAGAAACTTTATTGCTGTTCTGACAGTTACAAACACAAGTCTCTTACAGAGGCGATCTGGCATCACAGGGAACAGCTGTCAAACGTGACACACCGGCCCCAACTCCTGCTCAAAAGAACACAAAATCTTCTTCATCAAGGGGATCCAGTGGCAACGGCCAGAGTGGAGGAAGTCTGAGGGGAACAGAGACAGGAGAGTGAGAGACCACAGGATGGCTGTGGCTCGATCTTTTACATGTTTGTAGCTCCTCGCATGCCAAGCCAGCAAGCTGGCAGCTGATCCTGCAAAGAGGTACTGAAAGAGTGTTTTTCTTTTTCATTGAAAAATTGTTTAAGAGGGCATTTTATGAAGGGCCAGTGCATCCATCAGCGGCATTAGTCACAGTATCTCTAAACTGGGTGTGTTTGACTGAGTGTAGGTGAACATGTGCTAGGATGAATTTCAATCCTTCCAGAGCTGTAAAACTTTGTCTCCTCAATTTTCATTAGGAAGGTGATAATGTGTGACTTCAGGAAATTAACGAAATGATGTGCAGTGTTATCTTTGTCTGCATTTTCCTAGTTTGGTTCCTAAACTGCTGTAGTTTTTTTTTTTTTTTTTTGCAAACAGCATTCTGGGATGTGTCCAGTTCATCAGTTATTCACCAGATATTCCATGGTGAACTACCAGATACATGCTAAAAGCAATTGTGACTGAATTTGCTAATGTCAAATCATTCTTTTCAACTGAAGCCTTTTGTGAACTTTGATTAATAAGTCGAGGATCATTTCATCCTGTAGTGCCCCGAACTTGCATGAGCTAGCCAGTCATGTGACTTACTCGATCACATCAGGAAGCTGACGGCACTGCCTGAAAATAAATCTCTGTAGTAGAGCACTTTGTCGGGCAGAGAAATGAGTGTTCAAAAGTGCAACTGCAACATCATAAGTGTCAGCAGGTCCTAAAGTTCCAAGCACACACTGCCTTCCCGTTCCAAGGCAGTGAATGAAGATTGCCCTTTTGTGTGCAGCCAAAACATCCTCAAGCTCCAAGGCAGTGAGATAGACCTCAAAGGACTATAACCAATGAGTCCACAGTGTCAGGGGGTCACTGGGTAAAGCTAGCAAGGGAGGTGGTGGAAAATTCAGCCGTCCTTGTCATCAAATATCATGTCTGAAAGAGAGACGCTGACAGCCTTTAAGTGTAACACCAACCTCCTTTTTCTGTTCTCTTCAAGAACCCCTCTAACCAAAGAAATCAAACTCACATCTCACAAATGCACACTTGTAGCACATGGCTGCATAATCAATCCCTATAATTCAGTTGTGATGCAGTGTACATGTATGAGAACCAGTCCATGAAATTCAAAAGTTCAAAATTCGGATCAGAAAGCCATCATCTCACCATCCTTAAAAGGAAGATGAAAGAGTGTTTTGAAAAAAGGAAAAGAAAGCAATTAGGGAGAATCATCATCCTAGTCCCCAAAAGACCAGTACCCTTCTGTGTCCTCTTGCTTTTTGTGTATAAAAAGATCATTATGAAGTAATTCGCTGCATTTTACTCCATAGGTAATGAAGATGTAATGTTGGAAAGCAGCTCCAATTTATCATCCACTCCCTAAGGTTAACTGCTTTCTACATCTAAGGAGGAAATGACTGACAAGTTAATTTTTTTCTAAATAGTCCATATGCACCCTTTTGACTGTCATTCACTGAATCTCAATGATGACCCATGCGGCAGTGTTTTGAAATGGAGGAGCCGACTGATGATTGATCAGAAGCCAAACAATGGCTGCTCGGCGGCTTACAGCAAACTCCCTTTGCACATGACAGCTCCTCCAAAAAATGAATGAATGTCATAAAATGGAAAGTGTGGTTCTGATTGCCTTTACTTTTTTGCAATTATTATAAAGCCTTTGGTAAGTTTTAAGACAGACATCAGTGAGATTATGCTTTGTCAGTTAAAAACATAATCCTTATTTTGATTGAAGTGATAGAGTTTTGGGATATTTTTGTTTGCAATAGTACCTACTTTGTTGGTGTCATTGTTTATGCAAGTTTCTCCAGTGGTCATGTGAGGTATTACAATCGATCTCAAAAAATGAGATGCCACCTTCTGTGCGCCCCTCGAATATATAGTTCTTCAGAAGGAAGGGGTGTAGTCTGTTGCCCTCACCTGACGTCTCTTCTTGGATTTGGGAACAGAAAGAGACAATACCATTAGTGACAGCGCTCCCTCTCGTCCTGGGGTGGTATCACTTACCCAAGATGAGTCAGGACTGTGATCCTCAGACATACAGTACAGGCCAAAAGTTTGGACACACCTCCTCATTCAATGTGTTTCTTTATTTTCATGACCATTTACAGCACTCCATCACTCTCCTTCTTGGTCAAATAGCCCTTACACAGCCTGGAAGTGTGTTTGGGGTCATTGTCCTGTTGAAAAATAAATGATCGTCCAACTAACCTGACTTCTGCACAACACAACTGCTGGTCCCAACCCCATTGATAAAGCAAGAAATTCCACTAAATAACCCTAATAAGGCACACCTGTGAAGTGAAAACCATTTCAGGTGACTACCTGTTGAAGCTCATTGAGAGAATGCCAAGAGTGTGCAAAGCAGTAATCAGAGCAAAGGGTGGCTATTTTGAAGAAACTAGAATATAAAACATGTTTTCAGTTATTTCACCTTTTTTTGTTAAGTACATAACTCCACATGTGTTCATTCATAGTTTTGATGCCTTCAGTCATGAAAATAAAGAAAACACATTGAATGAGGAGGTGTGTCCAAACTTTTGGCCTGTACTGTACATGCGTGACACCCCAAATATATTTCAAAACAGGATTTACAATGTCACATGTCAGAATTTATAATAATTTAACAATGATACTGCACCATTAATCCATCCCACCAATAATTCTAATAATATAACATCAAAAAAGGGTTTTTGCAGAAGATAATAGAAAGTATAGCAGGGGATTTCTGGCAGGAGACTAGGATGAGTTTAACAATTGTACATAAACAGAGTAGCCTGTGCAGAGAGAGAAGGAAAAAAACAAGAGGAAAAACTGAAGAAGAAAAATCTGAATGGAGAAGGAAATACTAGAAAGAAGTTTGAGACAGTATGTCAAAAGCCAAGACTGTAGGACATTCCCAGAATATGTGCTAAGATGGTACCTAGGGGCTTTAAAGAGCACAGGAACACAAAGGATCATACGAAAGGCCCATAGCATAATATCTACAGAAGTTACATCCAAGTGGTTTGCAAATTTAAATTGGATATGTTGGAGGTTGGGGTTCTTTGATGCTAGGGTAATATTCTTACAAAGCACATTCCAGACAAGAGCGGTGAAGAAGAGTAAATCATACCTCCAAACCATTTTGATTAACAATGGCCAATATGAAATATGAAAACAGATGTTGCTTTAGATGACAGAGAATAAATAAAGGACAGCAAAGAACGGGAGGAAAGAGAACAGGATAGAAAAACAGCATGAAACTTAAGAAAAGATGTAAGTTGAAGAAAGAAACTTTGTACCTCAGTGACTGGAATGATCAAAGCCCTGAGCTGACAAAAATATTGTGAAACATAGTGATACCACACGGTGCCCAGACCATGAACAAAATGAGATTGTTCTCAATAAGGGATGCCAGATTTTGGCAGATGGAAGTAAAGGGGGTCTAAAATTGGGCAAGGGCTTCAATCCAGAATCATCAATTAGTGGCACATGAGCCAGATCCGTCCATGTACCAGTTTTTTCTGCCCCAACCATTCTCCAGTACTTTGTTTAGTTTTATTAAAATTATGTAGCATCCATAAATGTAAAACATCTAAAAAAAAAAAATAAAGCAGGCGCATGCAGCAAGTTTGAAAGGGACAGCTACTGAATTCATGTTGAAAAGGCACATATATTCTGGGATCGATTTAATTGCAAAATTAAGAGATTCATTGCATATTTTCTGGTTTGATTTCAAAGTGAGATAATAAAATAATCACTACATGTTTCCTGCTTTGATTGTAAAGAAAATGCCTAGAAATGGGGAGGGTAGGAGAGCTCCCCAACAAAGGCAATGAGCTGAAAGGGCTAATAGTAGTACTTACAGCAAAAGTGGCAGTTCCACAAATCACCCAGCCTCTTTGTATGTGTGTGCTGTTTCTCTCTCAATTCTGCTCCATCAAAATCTCCTGTGTTACATAGCAGCTCCGCCATGTCTGTGTTGTCCATTATCACCCAACTTTGGACGTGACATGCTACAGTTGCAGATGACAGAGGTACCCATTTCACAGATTTCACAATATTATCCATAGATTTACCACTAGTAAGTTTTAATTTAATACTTCCATAACAGTGAATGGTTTATTGTGCTTAGACTGGATCCATGTAGTAGGGAGCCCGGGATTCTCGGACATTTTTCATTCCCGCATTCCTGGGAATTAAACTGCTGTAATTCCCGGGAAACCGGAAACGGTCAAGCTCGCATATATAGCGTGTAAAAATCGATCAAGAAATAACAGAGTTATAGTTGAAAATAATTAAGTGGCACGGTTTTTTGGCCCACAGTGTAGTGTTTTGCAGCAGTCAACCAGCAGCAGTCGTCAGTCTCCCAGCTCCGACTAAGACTGAGTATAGTGGACTGGGAGGAGTCTGCACTCGGCAGCTCACGAATGCCGGGACAGGGCAGACTTCATTGACGTCTGTCAGACAACAGCTTTGAACAGCAACTTGAAATTGCAATGCGTCAGTCTGTTACATCCGCATTATCTGTGCCAAGAAACTTGCCATCACGGAATGATGACAAGAAACTGGATGCATTAGTAACAGGTGAAATGGCGGTGTTTCAGAGCAACGGCAAGTGCGGGCGTTGTTTAGAACAAGTGTATCAGTATCTGATCAGGTAGATCGCGTTGCATTCAAAAAAAATTATTTTTTAAACGTTAGTCTATCATATATCCTCCCTATGGCATTTGCCACTTGATTGACATATAGGGTGGCCAGTCTGAGATCTCTTTCCTTCTAACACACTGGTCATACCACATGCACCCATACATTCAGATTTTGATTCTGACTACAAATGCCATGAATGTAATTACATCGATCTACATGCTGTCAAATAAATGAACCACACACCGTGGCTTCGCCTCTGACGCTGACGTGCAGTGAGTGTGTACGCCTGATGAGCCCAGAATTAGGGCGAAACACGTGTTGCATACTCTTTGCATTATTTGACAGTAAAACTATGCAATATGTATAAATAAATATAGCATTTTTAATGTAGGTAGATCATTTCGACCTGGTCATTTTAAAAGTAGCTCGCAAGCCGAAAAAGTGTGTGGGCACCCCTGAACTATATACATGTACTTATATGACAGCATACTTATAGATAAGGTTAGTCTTTTATTGGTGTCAACATATTGCAGTAGTTTTATTAAAAATAAGTGTCGGTCATTCTAAAACCGTTCACATGTGAGATGCCTGTGCATTGCGTCATCCCTGAGATTCCCGGGAATGACATGCGGGTTTCCCGAATTCCCTGGAATGGTTAAACCCATCCGGGAATGGATTCTCTAGTTGGTAGGGAAACACTTGTTCTTGTTTAGTTAGTTCGGAGGTGAGTATTTTCGTGCTTTGAATGTAGTTTCCTTTTAAGACCTTGTTTTACCTGTACCAGTCCTCACACTGGGGTTGATAAGATTCGTTAGAATCGCCATACTTCTGCAGCTAGTGGTGTGTCACATTGTACTCTTTATGATAGTGTTGCATTTCAAATCAGACAGGTCATTGGAGCATTTCGAAACGCTGGCATTTTAAAGACATGCTTCTTGGTCGATTTGTCTTTAATTTCTAAATGATAAAACTTGCTTGTTTGAATTGATAATAACACCACATTAAATTTAGTACAACATATGTTTGGTGATTCCCTACTGTGTATATATTCATTTGACAGGTTTGAAATGACTTAACTCTTTAAGGGTGGATGTCGACTTTTGTTGACACAAGGGGTTGAGGGCAGATGTCGACTAAAGTCAACATTCAGGGGCAAAAGGCGAAAAAAAAATCTGTAAACATTGATAAAGCTCAGCATTACATTATAGGCAGACCCTCTTTTGCTTGGAGGACTGTTAGACTTGTTGAATCCCTACGTGTGCGTGCGTAGCATCGAGTAAATTATGTTTAGAATGGTATCAACCCTGGACAAGAGAGCAAAGTAAATTGAAAAAGCAAAATGCTCCATGCGTATGTATGTATGTATTTAGTGTTATTGCTGAATCGGACTCTGACTTATTAAAATCTGATTCTGATGCAAAAACGAAAGTCAGGTACCCGCATCAGCTGATCGTGCAGCTGACGTGCCTATGGCATCATTCACCTAAGAGGACTTCACAGACACTTCTCAAACTCTGATTTTGATGCACATGGATTAGAAATCAAAAAACGAAAGTCAAGTACCCATATCAGCTGATCGGTCTCCAGCTGATTGTAGTGCTGAGCGCATGCGTGCGTGAGCAGCCGATGCGCCTACAGCAATGCTCGTTCTGGGAGGACTACACAGGCATAGATGTGTGGGAGGCAAGCTGGAAACTCAGATGACATGGCGTGCCAGTGGACACTACAGATTTTCCCAGAAAGTGCCTTTCAGCTTATGAGTGATGGGACAAGCAGGTATGTAATAATTATGTGCATTTACGTACTGTAGAGGCTCATGGAGCATAAAGCAGAGTGACATTTGTCATAAGTAAGTATGTTATGTTGATTTATGTATGAAACAACTGCTTTGTGAGCTTTTTAGAAAACTGATTTTTTTTGGACAAATTTTGAACCCTGGGACAAAAGGAAAACAAAATAATTAGCCCTAAAAGAGTTAATGTATGTATGATGATCAATGAATTGATGCCTGGTTGAGATGATCAGATAGAGGACAAGGTTAGAGTGCCCAGGAGTGAATGAAGGAGTGTGTCTGTTAAAGTGTGTGAACTGTGTGTGTTGAGGGGATGGGGTGATACTACAGTGGGGCCTAACCCTATGAAAATTTGTCCCCAGATATATTTCATGACACCTGGCCTAGACGTTCCTTCACCTTGTCCCATATATCATCTGTAAAGGAGACAATTGAGCCCAGTTCAAATAAATGTAGTTTAATTTTTGAGTAGATAAAATAATGAGAGAGATGTCTGAGAAAAGCCAGATAATCTTTAATCATCTAATCATAAATGGCCAATGATAAAATTCTAAATTCGCTAGGGCTATCCCACCATCTGACCTCACAGACCAAGGAGGAATGTTTTTTGCCATTTCACTGGAATTAGGATGAGTCACCTGACTTCAAACCAGCAATTCAGTCAGAGGGGTAAGATGGGCCATGGCAAAATGTTAACTGAGAAGCAATGTTCATTTTAATAAAGGCCAACCTAGACCAGAAAGATGGGGATATTTGCCAAGAGGCAAGAGAGGCTTTGGCATTTGGTGCATTTTTGATCTGATGACGCAATATGTAGTAGGGAACAGGAAATATTGATATCCAGATATTTGATATACTTCGAAAGTGACATGGGTTGAGAAAAATAATGTCAGGTTTCAGCCAAAATGTTTTTCCCTGGCTTCTGTTTATTTTCGTTTTCTGTGTTTCCTTTGTTTATTTTATAGTATGATTTTTTTATGTGTTTATTGTGATTATCTATTTTTTGCTAATATTGTCTTGTTTACTTATTTTTTATCTATTTGTAATGAGTTGGCCTGCTATGTTCCTTGTACTTTGTGGGTGGAGCCTCAGTGGGTGGAGCCACCCTGATGTCACAGCCGCTGGGTCCTCATCCAGGCTTTATATTTCCAGTCAGTAGTGAGATCCAGCGGTCAAGCATTGACTTTATATTTGTTGTGTTTGAGTTTTTCCGTATTACTGTTTATTGTTTTGCTGATTTTTCTGAATTCTTGCTACTGTTTAGATAGATACTTCATTAATCCCAAGGGGAAATTCACATACTCCAGCAGCAGCATACTGATAAAAATAAACAATATTAAATTAAAGTGTGATAAAAATGCAGATAAAAACAGACAATAACTTTGTATAATGTTAACGTTTACCCCCCCCGGGTGGAATCGAAGAGTCACATAGTGTGGGGGAGGAACGATCTCCTCAGTCTGTTTAATGCATGTTTAAAGCAAAACAGCTTAATTAGTTAAGGATATGTGGGAAGTCAAAAGGGCATCGTTCAAGAAAAGCAGGTTGTCCTTATCATAAAATGATATTTTGTGGTGAATGCCGTGCAAGGTGATAAAGAGACATTGGGTCTGGCATATGAATAGTAATAGCGAGAGGCTCGAGAGAAAAATTAAAGAAGAGTGCAGAGAGTGGGCAGCCCTTGATTTTCACTTGACTAGGCTCTGAATAAGTGCAAAATAAATTGAAGTAAACTCCAAAAGGGGCGGCACGGTGGCGCAGTGTGTAGCGCTGCTGCCTCGCAGTTAGGTTTGCTTCCCGGGTCCTCCATGTGTGGAGTTTTCATGTTCTCCCCATATCTGCATGGGTTTCCTCCAGGTGCTCTGGTTTCCTCCCACAGTCCAAAGACATGTAGGTCAGGTGCATTGGCGATTCTAAATTGTCCCTAGTGTGTGCTTGGTGTGTGTGTGTCTGTGAGCGCCCTGCGGTAGGCTGGTACCCTGCCCGGGGTTTGTTTCCTGCCTTGTGCCCTGTGTTGGCTCCAGCAGACACACGTGACCCTGTGGTTAGGATAATGGATGGATGGATGGATAAACTCCAAAAGCTGTCATTTAATCAATCTTATTCACATTATTAGTAAGAAATACCATCTTTATTCTGTCATAAATGAGAGCTGAATTCAATTCTTTTACAGAAGGTGGAATTCAATATTCATTGCACATGGGCTAGATATCGTGTTTCTTGAGTTAGGGTCAGCAGATTACTGGTCCTTAAATTGTGTAAGTGTGTGCTTTACGCCACTATTATTTTAATTGCATTAGCGCTAACAAATGGAAATTATTACTTTGTGAAATAACGGAACAGTGAAAAGAGATCGAATATATTGTTCGGATTTAAACTTTACGTCAGAGACTTATATATCATATAATTCGTGTTGCCTTCAGGCAAAAGTAGTGTTTCTTCCCAATGAAGAAGCATATCTGTGTGAACTGAAAGATTTGTTGTTTGGTGAAGGTGAAATCCACATACAAGAGTGACAGAGATGCGAAGTGGCTGACGTGTAGCGCAAGCTGGGGTGTTGGCGAGCGGAGCAAGCAGGGGGTGAAGCCCCCTAGTTTAGTAAAAGATAAAGATAAAAGATTCCTGGACTGTGCAGTGAGATGTAATGGGAAACATTAAATACCATTATGTACTTTCAATAAAACAGTACAGTAAGAAAACATCAAGGAATTGCGCAGACCCTGGCGAGTAAGCATTTAGATGAGCAGATGATGTCCAAGCAGCATTCAGGTCATCCACACTCTACCCTAAACAAATGCATATTTTTTCCAAATCAAATAAACTTGAAAAATTAGAGTATTTAAATGAAGCCTTCTTACCAGCATGCTTATAAATAAAGCTCAGGATATTCTTATAAAAATACAGTTGTTACAGTAATTGCTAGCACTGAAAAATGAACACAATAGGCACCTTAAAATAGAACCTCTCACTGCACATCAGGTCTCAGTCACCGCACACAAGCCAGGAATCAAAGGTGTCCAAGCACAATAAATCATAAAGAGAAGAAAGCCACAAGTACTGATTAGTCTTATCTTTCTATTATAAAAGAAATCTTGGGACAAGACTTTTTTTCTGGCGATGAGACATGATCTTTTGCAGAGAGATCTTTTCAAGAGAGACAGAGAGACACTTTTACATCCTGCGAGACGGTTAAGTCATGTCATACAACCGTTTTCAAACAAGACCACAGTCATCTAACCTCTCAGTTGTTGGAATGTTTTTGGCAGACACACTTCCTGTGCTCTCAGCTTTTTAAAATTTTATATGTTCTAGTTGACACGTCAATGACTAAGTGATGAAGAAAGAGCAGTGCGTCGAAAAGAGACCCAAAAGCGTTGGAGAGAAAAGATTGCAAAAAAGAAAGCCCGGGGCCAGAAAAAGACAAAGTAGAACATCATAAAGAATTCAAAAATGTTGGCGTGATACACATGGAGAGCAGGTTAGAGATAATGGAAGTAGAAAAATTCGAAAGTCTCAAAAAAATGATAGTAAAGATCGCATTAATGCAAACAAACGGAAAATATTACTTGGTAAAATAGCAGTGAGAAGAGATGAAATAGTGTTTGAGGCTGTCTCGGGGAGAAGAGAGACAAGGCAGTGAATTTAAAATGTTTGAAGCGCTGCATGAAATGCAGATCATGTGGCATGAGAGCAACAGCAAGGCAGCAACTGATCAAGCAAAGAGGAGGTAAAAAAAACCAACTGTTATTTGTTTCCTATTGTATCACTGTTTAAGAGGGGTTTTCGGAAGAGCGAGCATATCTCCTTGGGGTGTGTTCAGCCTCCCTCTTCACAATGGTGCGTAGCACAGGTGTGGGGGCAGGGGGTTGTTGGCGAGCAAAGCGAACAATCAAAAGGATGAGTTACTGTAAGAAACATAAACCAAAGGACTCAAAACACAACAGAAATAAGACATCACATTCCAATAATGTGAAGTCTGTAAGCAGTATCAGTCCTCAGAGTACCTGAAGGAATAAATGCTTCTGGTGGACTGGAAGATGGGATGAAAGTAGTCGTGGCGTGGCTTGTCAAGGGAAGTGTCCAGGTTGTGCCTGGTCTTGATCATTGAAGGTAACATTCTGAGGCATGAGCTTAACATGGTTAGGACGGAGAAAGAATGGATGTAGCCCTACAGCAGGTGCTGCCTTGATAGGAGCTCATATTACCTTCCTTGTGGCTGAGATTAGAGCAGGATAGTTCGCAAAAAAGGAATATATGTTGTCTTTTGCTTGATAAGTTTGGGGGTTTCCTTGTTTGTTGAAGAACAATGTAGTGATGAGATGAATTCCGGGTTAGGGATTGAATCCTATGACCACTTGACATTAGGACAAGGAAATCACAGACTATTGCTTTTCTAGATATTTAATTGCATTGCTGCCTTTTCAGTTCTGCTTAATGCCAGTGATACGTATGTTACAGTACCTGTTCATGAGTTACTTTGACACTCAAAGATGCAATGAAGCCCTCCAAGGATTGACTGTGTTTGTCCTGGTGATTCATGGTGTTCATGAATTTGCTGATGTCTTGTGAGAGTTTTACCTGCTCAACCTTCACAACAACAGATCATGCTAGAGAGAAACAAGCTCCACTTTAAAGCTGATCTGGATGAAGTCACATATTGAGATATAAGTATTTTCCAGAATGTCTTCCATCATAAAAAGATGATGCTCACTCCACAAAGTGTAGCGTCTTCACTGGTTCAGAAGGTTCATGCTGTGATTGATATGATCCAGATGACAGCTCAGAATGTGGGCAGAGTAGAACAGATTTTCAAATTTTAAGTTGTATAATTTGATGGGTTCAAGCAGTAGATAGGGAAAGAGAAATGGACCAAATGAGGTGTCTCTCTGAGTTCATGTGGTCCTTACACTTTGTAAGAGATGCAATTTTTATTACCTAAAGTGTTTAAACCTTGTGTGACACTAGGGGTTGCAGTTGCCCCGTGTAACCCACAGTCAATATGTCCTGACACCAGGTAAAAGTCCCAGAAATAATTTTAATTTCTTGAATAATGTACACAAAGCACCTCCACCTCCACAATACTCAAAATCAATGCAATAACAATAATCAACAATAAATCAATCCTCCTCTCCTCCCAGCAGCTCTGTCACACTTCCTCCAAACTCCGGCTCAGTCTACTGGGTTTCCCACAGTCCTTTTTATAGTGCTCGACCTGAAAGTGCTTCTGTCCCTCAGTCCATGTGATTCCATAGCTCTTCTGGGTCAGATGAAAACTCTTCTTTTTCTTCAGCCGGAAGTACTTCATTTCTTCCGTCCCCGTGACTAGGGAGTACTTCCGGGCTATATGGAAAATATAAATCCCTGTGCCTCCCTGCAGCGTCTCCTGGCAGCCCCCATGGTATCCAGCAGGGCTGTGAAGCCGAACTCCATTGTCCATGATGCCCTGCGGGAATTCAGGGTACCTCCGTGTTGCAGGGAGGACTCCATCTAGCACTAGCGGCCTGGGGGTGTTGGCCGGGATAAACTGACGGCCATCTCTCACACTTGGTAACACTTTAGTAAAGTTACTGCAAAAATGCATCTATTACTCATTTATTATTATGTAACAAGACCTTAACAAAGGCTCATTTTGGTGTTCATAACACTTACAAAATATCTGTAGACGGCTTTATCATCTCTGTGCAGTTTGGCATATTGACATGATGGTAAAATGACTTGTTAATATGAAGGATTGACAGGTCTTATACTAAATATGCAATATCAGCATTAATGTGTTTCAGTTAAGTCACCTCAGACCACTTCAAAGTGGTCACGTTACAGAGATGAACAAACACTTAACTGAAGCTTTGTAAGCATTATGAAGACCCAAACAAGCCTTTGTTAAGGTCATGTTACATAAGAGTAAATGAGTAACATGTATTTTTTGCAGTTCCTAAACTAAAGCGTTACCTTAAACGTTAAGAAATAACCAGATTACATTGGAATTTAAGTCTCATAATGACTGTGCTTTCCTCATCTGAGCATTTTGTCAGGTTAATTAATGAATAACGTCTAGTTACTTAAAAGAAAACAATTGGTTTATGGGATTTTTTTTAAGACGTTTCTTCCATAACATGATTGGTGATCTGTTCTAGATTACAGGCAGCTTTTAAATATTTTTAGTTTTCATTTTTCTTAGTTTATCACTGAGCTCTCAACTTTAGCCTCCTTGTCAGTCACTACCCCTCCATTCCCTTCTTCCTCGTTTATTTCTGAGTGTCATGTTCCCAATCTTTCTTAACAGTTTCTTCTCCCTCATCTAACAATGTTGTCTCATCTTCCTTGGACTTCTCGTTATTTTGGTTTTATCTTCACCAGTCTGCCCCTATGCCCCCTCTCCATTCTTTACTTACCAGTTCTCTGATAAAGGTCTTCACCCCATTGCATTATAGTTTTCCTTGAGATTCCGCAACTCTTTCTGTGAAATGCTTACGCTCCGTGATGTGTCCTGGTGCAAGCTGCAGTAAGTGAGGCCCTTTGGTGGCTAGGTAACTGTTTTAGTTAGCAGAGACACACCAGCATTCCCCAAATAAAATTTTTATTTTATAACTTTTGTACACAATTTTCTACCTATGCATGTATTTTCTTTCCCTCCTACATTCCTCATGAAGTGCAGGTTATGTTAACTGATGATTCCCACTTGACCCTTGTGAAGTGTGAGTGTGGGCGTATGCCTTAGTAGACAGTGCTATGGACTGGCATCCTATCCAGGGCCGTTTCCTTCTTTGTGCCTAGTGCTGCTGTGCCCCAGGAGGTCCTTACTTGGATTATGTAAGTCTGATAATTGTATGTTGTATTATGTGTAAATGTGAGCAGAAACATAAAATGAATTGATTGTTCTTGTCAGAGAGGAAAAGTTGAGATGTTTTAAATGGAGGTGACACTATAATGCCTCCTATGGATTATTGTCAGTTGACCTAACTTGACATGTGGACAATGGGAGCTGAGTGCAGCATGGTTTTCTGTGAATACGATAGCAGCAATTCAGAAGTCGGAAATGTCAGAGACAATCTGTGACATTAAAATGGCCATAAATTATTACAGGTTAGGGCCATGGCAAAAACCTATGGGCAAGTTAGCCTTTGTCACCTTGAAACAAAGTAAGAAGTGAGGAACAGAAGAAGTCAAAGAAAAGAGAACTGCAAGTGCTTAAGGCCAAAAGAGACCTTCATGAATGAGTAAAAGCAGTGTACTGTAATAAAAGTACACCATATACAATGTGGCCACCAAACCCAGACACAACCAGTTGAGTTTTGCCCTCTGCCTGCTGATTCTGAATTCACTCTTGAAGCAAGATGGCTTCCTTTTATGATAGACCTAGGAGTACATCCAGAGCCACAGCACTGCATAACGGAAGCAATGCTGGGTCATACATAAGCCTCCCAAACCAGGTATTCCCCACAGCACCTCCTAGAGGCACCAAAGAATCCCAACAGAGCTACCCTTCAAAAAAGTCCCAAGCAACCTTGTGGGTGTCCAGTCTGGGGCCAAACCAGAGGAACATTGCCCCTTCTCACACTGGAAGATGAATTGTTCAGTCCAACCATTATTCTTTTATCCTTACTGGGATAGGAATCAGTAACCAACCTGGCTGGGATGCACTTCCTCTCATGTTGTCCCTCCATTATGGCTTCCCGGTCAATGAACGATTCACCTTCCATTCCATTTGGGACACCAGTTGATCCACCATGGCACTTAAAGCAGTCAAAAAGTTTTTACTGTGTGTATATGTGTGCATAGCCAGTTTAAGGCAGCAGCACAAATTATTGCATATCAGAAAAGGGGTTAAGTGTAAATTTCAAAAGGAAAATGGAGCAAGTCACCATCACATTATCCCATGACAATGTGATCCCTTAGTGAATCTACCTCTGTATTAAGAATAATGCAGACAGGGTGAATGCTGATCATTGGGCAGGAGAAAAACTTTAATGTTGCCCTCCTTGAGGAAAGGCGGTGACTCATCAAAGTCTGAATATTTAGATTGCAAAGCTAGCATCTCCCCCAAGGCTATGTTGTGCCTTAAAGCTGAGTCTGCTGGAATGGATCCCCGAACCCTTGTGACCAAGAATTAGAAGAAGTGGGTTACGAAAATGAATGAAGGAATTCATAACCTGTTTATTTTCTTAAGAATTAAACATGGAAAAATTGGTGGATGTATCCATTCATCTGTCCTTAGAGCCATTGTTATATTGTCACAAATGTACTGAGAGCAAGATGTACCAGTTAGGATGTTCACAAATGGCATGGTATGGGAGGCCTAATGTGAGATCTGCATTTAATTCAACAGTGGAGACATTGTGAAATTGAACTCTGTGCACAGTCCACTCTGTTGATAGTTTGAAAGATATGAAAAACTGGGACTGTGGGTTTAGGAAAAAAGTTTTCCAGCTTTAAGAAGTGTTTCACTCTTTGTTTTTAGATGGTTGTGCCATTTATTGAAACGGTAGAAGCAGAGACCCTGCAAAGCAGGTAGTGAGACTGCTGAGAGGAAAGAGAAGGATGTTCAATGTAAATGAGAATAGCTGAGATGCAATTTTGAGAGGGCATCAATTACAATCATAAAAGACGGGGTAGACGTGGGCAGCTTTGTCCCATCCATTTCTTTTTGTTTTACTCAAATACAACCACAAAGCTGAATAATTCAATTTACAAATCTTAAGTCAGAACCTAAATCAAGACATTATCTTTTAATTCCAGTGGGGATCCCTTAAGAACTAAGGTTATGAGCATTGGTGAGTTCCACCCATGATTAGCCTTCAGAGCTCAAAAGTTCAAGAAGAGGATCAACAAGTGAGGGTGACACTGCCATGCTTTTGAAAACTTTCTTTACAAATGATAGTAAGAAAACAATTATCAGATAAATTAATTATACTTAAGGGCAGATAGTTACTGGGGGGAAAAAAAATCTTCCGTGGAGAACAGCCTCTGCGGTTTAACAAACAACAGCTCACCCAGGCCTCACTGGGCAATCTATTGTATATTTAAGATACAAAATAAAATAATAATAATACACAAAAAACAAAATCTGCCACTGCAGACCTTGTCAGGGTAGAATGCCCTGTCAGCCTCAGGAAACTGTCCAGAAAGCTACTGGCCTGGATACTGAGAACCTCCATGACCTCTACCCTCAATTCTTCTATCAAAAGCAACAATAAGCACATCGATTTGAGATCTCAGTGATTACAATAATCTCTGGGATTCATTTTCACATGGCACTATAGACTCTGTTCTGCAGTAGATTTGTTTTGGATTGAGATTGGAAACCACATTGCAAAGGAGGTAAATTGACAAAGCAGTTAAGTTCAAAACGTAAACTGTTGTGATCGGTGAGGATAAGAAAAGTTGTCCTGTTTGATGAAGTTCATTTCATGAATCATGAGAGAGAAATTGCAAAGAGAAGTCAATAAACAAATAGGGGAGGGTCATTTTCATTAGTGGTGGAGCAATATCTTGTGAAAATCCAACCACTAATCAGAATTCATGGCCAAAAAACAAAATGTCAATCATAACCTGAAACACTTTCTAAATACTATTTTAATTTTATGGGTAAGTTAAACCAAAAAGAAAATTCTTATTGTTGAGACAATGTCACAAACTGTGCAGGTGAAAACATAGAGAACGATAAAATAAACTGTTCAAAAAAATTAAAGGAACACTTTGAAAACACATCAGGTCTCAATGGGCAAAAAATCCTGCTGGATATCTATACTGATATGGACTGGCTAATGTGTTAGGAACGAAAGGATGCCACATCGTTTGATGGAAATGAAAATTATCAATCTACAGTGGGCTGAATTCAAAGACACCCCAAAAATCAAAGTAAAAAAATGATGCGGCAGGCTAGTTCATTTTGCTGAAATTTCATTGCAGCAACTCAAAATCGTACTCAGTGTTTTGTATAGCCCCCACGTATTTGTATGCATGCCTGACAACATCGGGGCATGCTCCTAATGAGACGACGAATATCTGGACCAGGGCATCACTGAGCTCCTGGACAGTCTGATGTACAACCTGGTGGCGTTGGATGGACTGGAACATAATGTTCCAGAGGTGTTCTATTGGATTGTTGGGGCCAGTCAATGGTATCAATTCCTTCATCCTCCAGGAACTGCCTGCATACTCTCACCACATGAGGCCGGGCATTGTCATGCACCAGCAGGAACCCAGGACCCACTGCACTAGCATAGGGTCTGACAATGAGTCCAAGGATATCATCCCGATACCTAATGACAGTGAAGGTGCTGTTGTCTAGCTTGTAGAGGTCTGTGCATCCCTCCATGGAAATACCTCCCCAGACCATCACTGACCCACCATCAAACCAGTCATGCTGAATGATGGTACAGGCAGCATAACATTCTCCACCAGACCCTTTCTCGTCTGTCACATGTGCTCAGGGTGAACCTGCTCTCATCTGTGAAAAGCACATTGCGCCAGTGGTGAACCTGCCAATTCTGGTATTCTATGGCAAATGCCAATCAAGCTCCACGGTGCCAGGCAGTGACAGGGCCCACTAGAGGATGTCAGGCCCTCAGGCCACCCTCATGAAGTCTTTTTCTGATTGGTCAGAGATATTCACACCCGTGGCCTGCCGGAGGTCATTTTATAGGGGTCTGGCACTGCTCATCCTGTTCCTCCTTGCTCAAAGGAGCAAATAACAGTCCTGCTGATGGGTTAAGGACCTTCCACGGTCCTGTCCAGTTCTCCTAGAGTAACTACCTGTCTCATGGAATCACCTCTATGCCCTTGAGACTGTGCTGGGAGACACAGCAAACTTCTAGCAATGGCACATATTGATGTGCCATCCTGGAGAAGTTGGACTACCTGTGCAGCCTCAGTAGGGTCCAGGTATCACCTCCTACTACAAGTAGTGATACTGACTGTAGTTAAATGAAAGTCTACTGAAAAACAGTCAGAAAAGATGAGGAGGGAAAAAGTAAGTGGTCTCCACCTGATAAACCATTCCTGTTTTGGGGGTCGTCTCATTGTTGCCCCTCTAGTGCATCTGTTGTTAATTTCATTAACACCAAAGCAGCTGAAACTGATTAACAACCCCCTATGCTACTTCATTGACGAGATCAATAGTCCAGAAGTTTCATTGACTTGATGCTATACTCAGATTAAAAAGTGTTCCTTTAATTTTTTGAGCAGTATATTTTTTAAAAACTTACTAATGTTTGGGAAAAAGACAAAACTAACTACTTACAGATAATGCGATTTGTCTTTCTAGCAACAGACAAAAAAAAAGAGTCAAATGTCTAAACTTCATACAAATTCATTGGATCATTGGATAGTAAACCCATGTTTGGTACACAACAAAGGTTTTTGACTTTTAGTTGAAGATCGGAACTCAAAGAGAAAGCAGCTTGCTGGCAAACCATTTTGGAAATCAAATGACAACTAGCTATTGCCTGCCTGCGTACCTGGAAGCATGGCACGATTGAACCCTGCTTTAAATGTAGCAGTTGATATAAGAATGCACAATTTCTTTAAGAAATGTAAAGAACTCGCCAAAATTCAACACAGTAACTTCTCATATTTGTGCAGCACAGAAGATCCTTTTCTACAACGCACACTGATTCCAAACATTTCTCTCTGTTAAATGAAAAATTGCGTACATTGATTTTATCTTATCTTTTTAAAAAATTCAAAGACCATAATTGAAAAATTATTGAACACTGAGGAATGCAATATTCTTATTGGTCTAGCATTGGATTGGGTTTTTGCATTTCTAGAAAAAAAAAAACAGGAGAAGCTTCAGAGTATGTACCAAAAGAAGGATCAATGCTTGCTACCTCAAGAAAAGAGATGTCAAAGACCTCAGTAGTTTAGCTTTGCTGTGTAGCCGAAACCATCAGAAAAACAATCTGAGGCACCTTTTTGTTTGGATGAGTCCTTCTGTAATGCCATATCTGTTCTTTTTTTAATAATGTAGAAAGTCACAATTAGTTTATATGGTCCCACATCAATGCAGTGTTTCTCTAGACAATGCCATTAAAAAATTAGAAATCTGACACTAACTGATAGATAAGCAATATCTCTCCTTAAAAGGGTTTTAATTTAGGACAATCCCAAAACCTATGACTTAGTGAGGCTAGTGCATTGTTCAAAGTACGGGCCCATTCCCTGATACAGTATGTTTTTGTTTAAGGTAATCGAGAAGCTTTCCTTTAGAGTCAATTGAGGCTTAGCCATTTGTGTGATGATCAGACCTATTTTGACACATGAACAATGGTAACTGAATGGAGCATCTGGAATCAGCAGACAAGCAAAACATCCACATGTTTGAAAACAGATAGAATGACAAAGTTAAAGGCAAGAAAAAGTCATCATTATGAAACAAGTTCAAGAACCTGAGACTTGATTCAAAAAGTGAGCTAAAGCATCAATCAATTTTGGACGCCTGAAAATAACTGGTGAGCAGACACCCCTGCTTAGAACACCCTGCTTAAATCTGGATTAGTTAGAGGGTTTCATGTATGTACACAGAGGAGCAGGATTTAGTATTAAGAGACCGGTCTTGCTGAAAATGGCACAGCTGTTCTGTTCACATCTGTTATTCATCATGTGCCAAGTATTAACGTCACGGTTCACTGCCCAGAATGACTATTTTGAATCCTGGCCGTTGCTAGGTCCGTATGGAATTTTCACAACATCCTTGTTTCTACATTGATTTTCCTCCAGGATTCTTGTCATCCAAAAGATGTGAGGTTTATGGATGATTTGGCAAATCTACATGTGCCAGGTGTCAATGAGAATGGCTGTGTGTATGAGGGTGAGCCCTATCCAGACAGGGTTTCTGCCTTGTACCTGATGCTGCCAGCATCAGCTCTAGCTGCCCTGAACTGAATTAGTGGGTTAGAAGGTGGATGGATGCATGCCCTCCTTTTACAGTTTGCTACAAATGGATAAGATGTGGTTGTTATATGACTAATATTGAAAATCAACTTTTAGATGCTGCCTGGGAAAAGAGAGGCGGACCTAACAATGAGAATTGAATTTCTCGGTAGAAAGTTAGGCAGTGTGTTTGAAGGGCACTGAGCTGGGCGAATGCCATTTTAATTCCATTCCAGCCCTTAGCAACACAAGGCCGCTTTTCTAAATATCGTCTCTTTTCTAGCACGCCTGTTTCCTAGCAGCTGTTCCAGCAGCTTACCACGTACCTCTGCTTAACAAATATATAATTAGTGTTAATAAGATCATTTCTCTCTGTGGAGCTACAGACACTCCAATTACCGACTTTGTGCTTCGCAGTGTGGTTTCGATTGGCTTTGATTCTGGAAGTGTTAATTCCTCCTGATAAAGTTTGCTTCCATCGGCTAAAACATCAGACTTGCATTAAGGAGGGAGGCAAATGACAGACCACTGAAGCAGAACTAGATGAATAGACAGACAGGCAGACAGCTGCTGAAATGTGGAGGAGAAAAGAATATTGATGGAATTCTTAAGGGCACACAGCCCTCAGAGGCTACTGCTCTGAAGCCAGAACCTGAGTGAGAATGAACTGCATTGTGATATTCATGTATTATGCCAGTGGTTCTCAACATGTGGGGTGTTGCCCCCTATGTTGGGTGCGAAGTTACAAAAAGGGGGGCGCGAAGATGTGAAAAAAAGAAAACAAGAATCAAAAATATGAAAAAAAAAACCTGTTGAAACCAAAACAAATGAACTTAAACTATATTCTGATACCAGAACAATAAATATAGAGTTAGATAAATGTCGATAATAGTAGGTATAATAAAATATGCATCTACATTTCAAAAAAATGTTAGGGGGGTCGCGATTTAAAACTGTTATGAAAACTCGGGTCGCAAATACTTAAAGGTTGAGAAACGCTGTATAAGGCAGGGATTAGTGGGATTTATAAGAACTTTTTGCTAAATGTGAGCTAAAAATGAAGTGTTTCATTGCAGTAATACAATAAAATGTGAGCAACTGTAGAATAACCAGAACTCACTCTGTGAAAGTGTGTATAAGGCTGATTGCAGGTGGGGTTGACCTCGGCATTCTGTAACGCTGATCTTGACTGAGTGTGTTTGATAAAGTGTGGATGGGCAGACTGTTGGGAAAATGGTCCCCTTGTTTTCCAAAGCACTGATGTCTCTCAGTCCATATTTACAGCGGGTACGGAAAGTATTCAGACCCCCTTCAATTTTTCACTCTTTGTTATATTGCAGCCATTTGCTAAAATTATTTAAATTAATTTTTTTTCTCATTAATGTATACACAGCACCACATATTGACAGACAAAAAAAAAGAATTTTTGAAATTGTTGCAGATTTATTAAAAAAGAAAAACTGAAATATGACATGGTCCTAAGTATTCAGACCCTTTGCTGTGACACTCATATATTTATATTTGCGTGGAGTTTACATGTTCATCCTTGAGATCGCCTTCATTTGAGTCCAGCTGTGTTTGATTATACTGATTGGACTTGATTAGGAAAGCCACACACCTGTCTATATAAGACCTTACAGCTCACAATGCATGTCAGAGCAAATGAGAATCATGAGGTCAAAGGAACTGCCTGAAGAGCTCAGAGACAGAATTGTGGTAAGGCACAGATCTGGCCAAGGCTACAAAAAAATTTCTGCTGCACTTAAGGTTCCCAAGAGCACAGTGGCCTTAATAATCCTTAAATGGAAGACGTTTGGGACGACCAGAACCCTTCCTAGAGCTGGCCGTCCGGCCAAGCTGAGCTACCGGGGGAGAAGAGCCTTGGTGAGAGAGGTAAAGAAGAACCCAAAGATCACTTCGGCTGAGCTCCAGAGATGCAGTCAGGAGATGGGAGAAAGTTGTAGAAAGTCAACCATCACTGCAGCCCTCCACCAGTCAGGGCTTTATGGCAGACTGGCCTGTCGGAAGCTTCTCCTCAGTACAAGACACATGACAGCCCGCATGGAGTTTGCTAAAAGACACCTGAAGATTCTCTGGTCTGATGAGACCAAGATAGAACGTTTTGGCCTTAATTCTAAGCGGTATGTGTGGAGACAACCAGGCACTGCTCATCACTTGTCCAATACCGTCCCCACAGTGAAGCATGGTGGTGGCACCATCATGCTGTGGTGGTGTTTTTCAGCTGCAGGGACAGGACGACTGGTTGCAATCGAGGGAAAGATGAATGTGGCCAAGTACAGGGATATCCTGGACAAAAACCTTCTCCAGAGTGCTAAGGACCTCAGACTGGGCCGAAGGTTTACCTTCCAACAAGACAATGACCCTAAGCACACAGCTAAAATAACGAAAGAGTGGCTTCACAACAACTCTGTGACTGTTCTTGAATGGCCCAGCCAGAGCCCTGACTTAAACCCAATTGAGCATCTCTGGAGAGACCTAAAAATGGCTGTCCACCAACGTTTACCATCCAACCTGACAGAACTGGAGAGGATCTGCAAGGAGGAATGGCAGAGGATCCTCAAATCCAGGTGTGAAAAACTTGTTGCATCTTTCCCAAGAAGACTCATGGCTGTATTAGCTCAAAAGGGTGCTTCTACTAAATACTGAGCAAAGGGTCTGAATACTTAGGACCATGTGATATTTCAGTTTTTCTTTTTTTATAAATCTGCAACAATTTCAAAAATTCTTTTTTTTGTCTGTCAATATGGGGTGCTGTGTGTACATTAATGAGGAAAAAAATTAATTTAAATGATTTTAGCAAATGGCTGCAATATAACAAAGAGTGAAAAATTGAAGGGGGTCTGAATACTTTCTGTACCCACTGTATTTTATTGCGTATTTATTTTACCAGGAAAAATCTGTTTTGTGTGGGTTTTTATAGGCAGTGTGCTATAGCCATAACCAAATTCTGGTTCATCTTGGCTTTTAACTTGCTCTATGAGAGATGAACTTATTCTGCCCATGCCAAAATTATAAAATGGAATTTGTAAAATATATAGGATATTGCATAGTACTCTTTTAATTCTACAGGACCTGGGGTTCACTATATAAAAATATGATCATTTGTTTGTGAGTATGCACGTGAAAGCATCTTTAGTCTTACAGCTCCTGTACTACTGAGTCAAAACTCTGAATTTACTGGTCTGTCTACATCCCCATCTTTGTTTATAGTCACAAGCTTTGGGTGCAACCAGCTTCAAAAGAAAGATAGATAAAACTTTATTTGTCTCAAACGGGAAAGCTGGCATTTTAGAGAAGTTAATTAGTGTGTTTCTATATATTTATTTGCATATTTACAGTGTTTGGTCTGAACACACACCAGAATGACTAAATGTAGGCAATTGTTCAAGATGGCACTCAGTTTTGTTTTCATTCTCTCCTTTGCTATAACCTCCAGGGACTCCAGAGTGTGTCCCTTAACTGAGCCTTTCCTTTTAACCAGTATGTTAGTTCAGTGGGCCTTTCTTAAAATGATGTTACCTGTTTAGCACACCACAGTTTAGAAAATCACAGTGTTGTAGAGGATGAGACAGATGTCACTTCTCATATTAAAGGAATGAAGTCTTCAAAGACTGCCCTTTCTTACACAGTTCCTCTGTGTTACAAGACCAGTTCAACCTGTCATTAACATGGACCCCCAAGTACTTGTAGCAGTGCCCCACCTCTACATCCACTCTCTGAAAAGGGACTAGACATAGAGGCTCTTTGGAGTCCTACAGGTAGGGCTGTTCACTCAATTTGGGAATGCCCACCTATTCACCATGATGAGCCCCCACAGGAAAGTAAAGGATGTGCATATTGTTACTACTGTTGAAACATTATCGTGCCTAAAATTATGCCCAATTCACTTTCTCCCCAACACTGATCACAAAAAATAATGAACTTTGTCTCATTTGCTGATTGTAAGTCTGCTTTGCCCCCTCCGAATAACTTTGTTGAGTACTAAAAGTTTATTATAAAGCCAAACCTTTCTAGAGTCTCCACCTTGCATCTTTAAACTTCACCGCCAACTTTAAACAGTCTGGTAGAAGCAGCACATATAGAGCTTTTGCAGCTTTCTGTTTTTTAGAAATTTAATGTTTGAAATAAGAGTAACGCCCACATTTCACACATAGTCATATTAAACCATTTATTCATGATATTTGAGTGTAACAACAGTGGGTTCCCCTTTCTTTCTGATTTTAAATTATATTCTTTTTTCTGAGTTACACTTTTTTGGTAAAGAAGAGTCTGAGTGTGTGGTGACATGACCAGTATGACAATAGTGGGAGAAATTGTGGCACAGCACAGGTGCCAAGAAATCACAGTGGTTCTGTCAAGAGGACGGCAGGCCTTGTGGATGATATGGAATAGACTGGGAAATGTAAGATGAACAACAAAACTTAGGTCAAGAGTGGACAAACGAGAGATCATTTGCAAGAATGAAAATGCAAGACAAAAATGTCAAAAACCAGAGAAAACACAAACATTTTACAGAGGTTTTCACAAAATTTTGGACAATGCCAAACCATGAAGCTCTGACTTATAAACGATTCAGTTGGAGATGTCACTGATCATGACCTCCGAGACCCAGTGATGGGCCATTGCAGTGTGGTAGCAGAGCCACACAATGGTAAAATACAAAACACAACGGTAATAAAAATAAAGATACTCGTATTTATGGTAATGAACACTCAAAAGGGGAGGATGAGAGAGCACAGTTGACCAAATCACAGGGCTGGACAGATAGTGTGGACACAGAGCAGTATGTCTGTGGCTCAGTGGTACCTGATGGCAGTGACCAGTAGGAGGTAGCACAGTGTTCTATTTCTAGTCTTTCTAGGCTAAAATGTGCAGATAATGTGACTTTATAATTCATTCATTAATTCACTCATTCAATCATTTTCCACCACTTATCCGAAAACGGGTTGAGGGGGCAACAGTATTAGAAGTGAGGCCCAACCACGCTTGCCAACTCATATTGTGGCATCCCAAGACATTCCCAGGCCATCTGGAGATATGATTCTCCAAGTGAGCTCCGGGTCTACGCCAAGGTATCCTCCCAACTGATTGTGCCCATTAAACTTCCACAGGGAGTTGTCCAGGAAATGCCCAGATCAGATGCCTGAACCACCTCAATTGACTCCTCTCGATGTGGAGGGTCAGCAGCTGTATGTTGAGCCTCTCCTGGATGCCTGCTCTTCTCATCCAGCCACCCTGCGGAGAAAGCTAATTTCAGCTCCTGGTACCCGCAATCGTGTCATTTTTATCATTACCCAACTACAGGTGAGAGTGGGGATGTAGAGTGCTTGGTAAATTAAGAGCTTTGCCTTCTGACTGCGCTCCTTTACTAAAATTACTTCCACACCTGGGTTTTTACTTCCTTGTTTGTAAAGGCCATATCACTTTTGGCCCGTCAGTACCTCTGTGCTGCTTCGGGAGTCTACTATGCTAACTATACATGGAAGGGCTTCTTCTTCAGCATGATGTCATTCTTCACCTCTGATGGATGTTCACCATTGGGTCCCTGGGTTGCCACCTTTGATGGCCATAGCTCTTTGTAGCCACTTCTGTTTGTTTTGAACAAGGTCTATTTGAACTATTTCTCGAGCCTTCCCCAGAATTCAGGAAACGCTCTTTAGGAAGTTGAGTTAAATCTCTTCTTAACAGGAGCCTCCCCTTGATGTTCCCAGTCCAACCTCATTAGTCACTTGGGCTTTTCGGTTTTATCCAGTCGCCTCCCCCACCATCTAACCCAACTCACCACCAAGAGGTGATCAGTTGACAGCTCTACCCCTCTCTTCACCTGAATGTCCAGAACATGCGGCAGCAAATCTGAAGACGAGATTTTAAAATCGATCATAGATCTTTGGCCTAAAGTGCTCTGGTACCATGTATGCTTATGAGCTACCTTATGTTTGAACATTGTGTTTGTTGTGAACAAGCCATGCCTAGTCCAATAACAAAACATTGCTTAAATTTAGGTCAGGGATGCTATTTCTCCCAATCACGCATCTCCATCATTACCCATTTGACTGTTGAAATTGCCCTGCAGAACTATGCAGTGCCCAGTAGGGACCCTCCAGGCGCTCCAAGATGGCCTTGTACTCCAAAATGACATTTGGTGGATAAGCACTTGTGGCAGTCAGAGTTCTGCCCTTGCTGTCCTTCAGCTGCACAGAGGCTCTGGGGCAAATTCTAACATGACACTGACCATGCAGGGACTCCATAAGAAGCCCACTATCACCCGACACCTTTCACCCAATTCCAGAGTAAAGGAGAGTCCAGCCTCTTTTAAGATGTTTGGTTCCTGAACCAAGAGAATGGATGAATATGAGCCCAACTATACCTGGTAGCGCTCCACCTCACCCTCCAACTCTGGCTTCTTCCCCCCAAGTGAGGTGAGATTCCACATCCCTCCAAGGCCTCTGCCCTGAACCAAATCTCAGGTCATATCTCACCCAGCCCCTATTCTCCGTGCAGGTGGTGGCCCACAGAAAGACAGTCCCATGTCGAGATTCCAGGCTGTGCCTGGCCCGGCTGTCAGGTGCTCAACTGTGGGCACTCCCCTCAGGCTTGGGTATGAGCCAGTTCCAACATTAGACCGCATGGCTCCTGAGGAGCTACTTAAGTTCACGAGCTATAACTGTCATGGAGATTGCAGCAACCGGCGGTGCAGCTGCAAGAAGAATGGGGTCACATGCATCTCGGCCTGTGGAGTCTGTAAAGGCATTACATGCAGAAATTGTAGTGATGATGTTGTTGAGTCTGAAAAAGACATAGACAATGACTCTTGAAGCTTCTGACATTGTATTATATAAGTATGTGAAATAAAAGCTACTTTGAATGTAAATGTAAAAGTGAGTGTGGCCTTTTTCAACAATGGAGTGTTTGTGGTGAAATATAAATGCTACCAATCAATTCAGAATCATGAAAAACCCTTATTTGACCCCTCACAAGGTTACTTAAGGCTCAATTTAAAAAAAATCGATTTTTCAAAAAAATAATTAATTGGTACCCTAACGTGAGCAGGTTTTTTTCAGGGTTTCCCACGGGAGTTGAATTTCAACATTTTAATACATGCTATTACACACCTTTACAAACATATTGGTGAAGAAATTGTTTGGTAACAATTTAGTTGGCAGATATTCATATGTTTCCCTTATGTTTTGCTCTGGAAAATAGTGAATATACACAACCAAAACTGTTTAGCTTCCTAACAACTGATCTACCTTACTTCTCCACTAACGGTCTCATATGATGGTACCCCATATACATTTTCACCTTTGCAGATGAATTCTTGTGAATGTGTACGCATGCTGCCTTTTGAGGTTATTGTTGCTCCAATTGTCACATTCTTATTTCTTGTGGAAATCTTAATATGAGAGATTTGCATTGCTGACTAGTTCCAATGCTGAGACACAGATTTTCGTTAATCCATTAAAACCATCTGAGACATTGTGTAACTCAGAATGCTTCAGTTTCTGCAGACCCTTCATTTAAACTTCCCAAGTGCTGAAAAGCAGCATAAGTGACAGTGTCTGTGTGCAAAAGGAAATGGAGCAGAACTAGTGAGCAAAGGATGCAGCTTAAATGCAAAAGCGTGGGCCTCCCTTGTGGTTAGGTACGCTAAATCCACTGCAGGCTGAAATGCCTGGGCTCAGATTACAAGCTAACAAGCTGCCTACTGCTGAACAAATTAGAAAGCAAGTGCCTCCCTGACAATGAAGAACACCGGGAGAAAAGTGTTAACTGTGAGAGCACCAGTTTTGCACAGGTTTTAGGGGTCATAATGGTGAGGTACAAAGTCACAAATTGATGGCTGTAATGATATTCTGTACCTCATATAATACATCGAAAATTGGAAGGTGATGATAACCTGTATTGTATCTGTCTCTGCTGAGGAATTCACTCAGGGTGTAACATCCTCTCCCAGCTGCACATTCAGGTGCTGCTTGTAGTTCCAGCAATCACTTCAGTCAAGTTCTACCACTGGCTAAATGGAGACTGTCGTTTGACTATCAGAGTTTCTTTGAAATGCAGCAATCTGTTTTTGATTCTCATCACTGTAGCAATCTAAGAGTGGATGTTCAGCTAGGGCAGAGAAATCCTCAGGTGAGACATTATCAAAAATTGTTGTATCTCATAAAATCATATTTTTGTCACAAATTCATTGTTTACGTGATACATTATTACTAAAATCAGTCGGCGTTCCGATATCATGTATTATACCATAAATTGGTGGGTATCATGATATCACATTTCTTGTTACAAATTGATAGGTAGGTGATATTATATTTATTGTTAAAAATCTGCGTTTCTATGAAATAATATAATTTCAAAAACCACTTGGTGTCATGATATTGTGTATTCTGGGTAGCTTCGATTGGTGCTTCTCATGGTATTAGTGGGTGTCATAATATCATGCAACTTGTCAAAAATCATTGCATGTTTTAGTATGGTATGTCTTGTCACAAGTGGGTGGGAGGCATTATGTCATGTACTGCATCTCCAACTGGTCAACTGTCTACTTTTTGTGCCACAATGGCCAATTGCTGAGGTGTGTTACCTTATTGCTACATCCTGTTTCCTTATTCTCTCATAAATATTTAGTTGACACAGGATTACGCAGCATGGAATAGTCAAATGTCTTTGTTTATATTTTCTTTAAATATTTTTTTGTCTTTTTTGTATGTTAATAGTAAATCAATGTATCCACCCATCCATCTGCCACTTTTCTAAACAGCTTATCTACTTCAAGTTCACAGTCCGGCAGGTGCCATTTGATATTTTTTTAATTATGTTTTTTTTCTTTTTACATTTTGCTTTACTAGTGCTGCAGGCCACACTCTTTTTATACATATGCCACATTATGCCACAGTTGCATGGCATGTTTTGTTTGACCTTTCTTTCTTAGAAAGAAACCAGGTTTCTATGTGTTTTCGGAGAAAAGCAGCCCAGAAATTCAAATGAATTCCTACAGTTTAGAATCAAGATTAGGTTTAGGGACTTTGAGTTTGGTTTTCCCATTTGTTTGGACAAATTGACTTAATGACTTTTTGGTATCAGATTCGTGTTTAAATAACCGCTGATGCTGACAAGATTTATGTAGTGGAACAGATGGGCTACAGTCAGCGAATTCAAGTGCTGAAACAGGCACCCCCACAATGCACTACTCTTTAGATTTTGTTTTGGTTGTAACATGGCAGTCAAAAACCCAATCAAATGCCATTACATGGTGTGTTTAATCCCAGCTCCTGCTCATAGAGTCTCCGTGGCTATTCTAGCAGGTATCAAAATTGTAGGTGGGTGGCAGGGTTTTATTTTCACAGCATACATTGGATTCATTGGTATGAGCAGAAGGTCTTTTAAATGCTGTGGGTGACTTGAATACCTTCATGGCAGCAGTGAATTCATCTTTGAGTGGACTTTCCTTGAATGATATTCCTGTATGCCATAAGAGTAGGACAATCCTAAGAATGAGACTCGGATAAAGATAGTTGGTGAATGTAGGGCTAGTAAGGTCAATGCAGCACAAAAAGACATCAGAGTAAGACTTGGGAAAGCACGCAGTGTGCTCGCAAGACTTCAGCCCATCTGGAAGTCCAAACAGTACAGCCTGAGAACAAAGGTCAGACTTATAATAGCAATGTCAAACCTGTTGTGAATGCTGGCGTGTTCTAAACGGAGACATGAATAAGATTGATGCCTTTCACAATGGATGTCCCAGGAAGATGTGTCATATCTTCTGCCCGAGAAGATCTCTAATGGAGACCTTTAAAAGAAAACTAAGAACCAGAGTATGGTGTTGGAGGTCAAGCGCCAATGCTCAAGTTAGCTTGGCCTTGCCCTCAGAATAGACCAAAAACGTATACCTAAGGTTGCTCTGAGATGGACACCACATGGGAAGTGCAAACAAGGCCAGTCTGAAACAACCTGGTGGTGAACTGTGATAAATGAGCTGAACGAGATGGACCTAACATGGGGTGAAGCAGAACACATAGCTCAAGACAGGACCAGATAGAGTCAGAATGTCAATGCCTTATGTGCCTTTTGGCATGAAGATGACTAATCTTAAAAAAAAAAAAAAACTACTGGCCTCCCAATCTGATCTAGCATGTGTAGTATGACATCAAGTTTACTTCCAGCTATGGACACACACTGCTGTTGACATGGGCTGGGATCTCCAGGTAGCACAGATTCAGGCTCTTGTGATGGTAAATGGAGGCCTCACAATTATTCCAGTATAAAGCGAAAGTGTCCAGTTGATCTACATTAACACTACCACTCTCCATTTAGATCACTGCTTGAACAGTAATAAATGACCAGAGTGTGCCTCAGCTTAAACAGCATTGTCATTAATCCTGACGAAATGTGCCTGTTTTTACTGTGTATTATTAAGGTGTGTCTTTGGGCCATTTATTATTTACTGAGTGTTTTGTGGAGTGTTTGTTTTTTAAACATTCTCCAGGCTATTGCTGGCTGCAGCCATGAAAATACCATGTAATTAATTCATTAGGAAAAAAAACTGACTTTGTAGTGAATAAAGTATAGCCTTGGGGTGTTAGAAGTGCACTTGCTAATCTTGTAACAAGCATTTAGCTCCCTTCATTAGCTTTGCTAAGGTTCTGTCGCTTATAGAGGCGTGGGGAGTGTTTAGCAACACATATCCAGCTGAAAGGCACTTGATAACTCCCACCACACCCACCTAATTAACACACAAGACTGAAAAATAATTGTGCACTAGGCAAGGGCCACGTATTTTTGAACTCTTTACCTCACAAAAGTTTTCCGCCTGTGCTGTGCAAGTGTACGCCAAGCAGCTTTGTTCTTAGATGCTGGAAATGACAGAGCGTGCACAGTGCTTCAATGGTGGCAGTGCTGCTAATTGGCATCTCTTTTAAGAAACTGGCTGCCAGCTCAACTGAAGAGTACAAAGAGAGGGGTTAATGTGCATCTCCGCTGTGTTATGAGCAGCTGCACGTGCTTCTCTTTGCATACCCGGCATCAAATGTGAGCCCCACTCGCAGGGAAAGAGAGAGTTAGTGCCTCAGGGCGCCGCTCGCTACCCAAACATAGTGGCACACAAGGAAGAAGAAGCACCAGTGCAAGGGTACCAAGCATTCATCTGTCTGTATTTTAACCCGTGTATTAATTTCAGGGCCATAGGGTATCACGGCGGCACTAAATGCAAGACAGGATCCAACCCTGGACAGTGTGACGGCCCATACATCTTCTCGTATGGGTGAACTTTCAAATCTCTGACACTAACCCAAAAGAGGTGTCAAACACCTTGTCATGGTTGACTGGCCAAGTGGGCCATGGACTGGTTTAGAATCCAATTCAATTTTCAATTCAGTTTATTTTTATACTAACATAGCAAAACAGCTGTTTATTATAACAGACTTAATGGTACATGGTAAGCCTGTCTGTTTCGATCACAATGTGCTTTTATGAACCTCTGTTCACCGGATATTCCTTAAATCCCTCTTTCTTAGTTCTTCTTGTTGCCTTTCTTCATCAGATATTTCAACCCTGTTGTGAACACTAGACAACTTGACACCCGGACATCTGCTGCATGGTATACTATCATAGGCCAGCCACTGGCTTTTGTTCATCAAATATTCCAACCTTCTTGTGGACGCCGCATGTGGACAAGGACACAGACACCAGACATTTTACTGCTTTATATATTTATTTTATATATATATATATATATATATATACAGGGTGGTCCAGATCTAATGATGCAGATCCAGATCATCTGGATGACTTTGATTTATGCGGGGATGATTCCAGTTTCGGGCAAAGACGATTCTTCATGTTGTCAGTTTGCACACTTCTCGATGGTCCAGGATTTTTCGGGTGATTTTCTATGTAATAAACTTAATAAGTTATAGCGTAATGAAAATTGCTTAATTAGATCTGGACCACCCTATATATATACTATATATTTAAAGCACAGAGAGAGAGAATAAAAGGTGCTGCCTGCCTCACAAGGATGAGCCAGAGTCAGGAGAAGGAGAACAAAGCTTGTGAGGAGGAGTGGAGGAGGCAGTGACCCAGGAAAGAAGGAAGAAAAGACTTGTGCTTGTGCTGTATTAGTGCATATTGTGTATACTTGTTGCTACTGGGGTGGCAAACATTGAAATGGAGGTGGAAAATTTTGAAAGGGGAAGGGAAGCCACAAAAACTCTGGCCCATAAACAAAACTTTAATTATTTTATAGGTTTTAATAAAGAAAACACAAAAACAAACCAAATAATTTCTATGTTACAGACTTTCTTATCAGGAACAGTTTCCCATGAACAAAAGACTCTTTACTGTTTTAACTTGTGTCCATGACTGTTGTGTTGGGTGTTTGAGGAGCTGGAGTGCCCCCTGGTGTCCTCAGTATCAAGGCAGAAAATAGTCTTGGAAGGCACACAAGTTCATTACAGGGTACACTGATTTACAAGCTCATCCATTTCCAGGAGGGGTTGCTGTCCTGTATGGATTTGGGTTTTGTCACACATGTGAGGGTTCATTCACCTGTAAGCAGTGGAGTAAAATTCAACAGTAAACATAGCTGTAGTCTATTTGACTTTGATAACAATGGTCCACCATTGTGAATTGCCATCTAATGGATTTTAGAGATCTTACACACTCTTTTAGCTAGTATTAAGGCTATTGAAGATGCCAGCTGATCTGCTAGGCCTTTACTTGGTGTTTTACCTCCTGGGTGCTTGGTAAGAGTTTCTTGTTAACAAGCCAGAGCCACAGATCTTTCTTTCTTTCTTTCTTTCTTACAGTTTATGCTAACATTTCAAGATTTCCTATTTGGACACCTGATAGCAGGCACAATACAGAAACTACCACTGAGGGCATTTCCTTTGCTTTTTTTCATGTTGTAAGTGTTGCCCTTTGCAGATCTCTTTTTGTCATGTTTAATGTTTATCAGGTGCCAAGTGATGAGCTGATGGGGGCCAAGGTCTAGAAAGTCTGAGGTTTGGAGCACAAGATAAACTGACAGTGTTGCCTTGCTGCTAGGGGTTTGCTGAAAGGTTCAGGAAACACTGTGCTCATGCTGTGAAAAACATCGAGTTCTTTTTATGCCCTGCTTTCAGTCAAATGGCAGAGCTTTTCTGCGACAACTGTGATGAGTGCCTATGTAAATCACTGTAAGAACGCTGCTAAATGGTCGCAGTTCTGACTTTGGATTTCTGAGCTACTGTATGCTGCAGCAGCTCTGTGAATTTTTTGTTTTGGGGATGGGTTAGGTTTGGGTTTAGAGAATAGGAATTGGCATGGTGGTGCAGTGATGGATTATAGCTTCAGAATTCTGGTTTTGAACCCCAGGCTGGAGGCTGAAATTATCACATTGTCCCCATGTTTGCACAGGTACTCCATTTACCTCCCATGGACCAATAACACATAGGTTAGGTTGACATCTCCAGACTGGCAGTATATTGTTGTAAGTGCCAATGTGCCATGTGATGGAATGGCATCATGTCAAGGGTTGATTCCTGCTTTAAAGTTGGCCTTATTATGACAAGTGGACCAAGTGGGTTCAATAGTCGACACATAAACTTTATTTGTTTGGCATATCCACATTATTTTATGCCTTTATGCAAAAAGCTTAACCTATGGGAGTAAACTGACTTAGAAATGATTCAGTATGGATATCTCTGTGAAGGTGCAATGAGATGGATCAGTCTCCTATGAATGGCTGCATCATACCTTGTAACCTACCACCTACTCACGGACCCCTGTAATGGAGGCAGGGAGCAGAAAATGCATGGATAGATAGTGGTCATTAATTTTACTTCAACCCCATGTCCATTATTTATGAGAAATGTTAAATATTTTATTCAAACTTGACTGAATGGTATGTCCCATCAGACAGATTTATTTATTTTAGTGGCAGAGATGAGCAAACAATGTCTCACGGACTAGCCAACACATAGTCAGGTACAGTATGTGGCATTGGTCAGCAACACAGATCACTGCAACATTTTACCAAAATAAAAGAACTAAACCAGAATCAAATGCAGAACAAACAAACGGCAAAACCAGATTTTTTTTCCCTAAAAAAATTATTTCATTGTGCAAATACTAGTCTTTCGTGGAGTCTTTTCTTTAATAGATTTGCCTAATGTGAATGGCCATTTTACATGTCATGGGTCACTTGATGCATCATAGTGGCTAGAAACACAAAATGGCAAAGAAAATCGAAGAACCTGATAGACAAAATGGTAATGCAGCAACATAACAGAGATACCAAGAATGTAAACCAGATAAAAAATAACATTCAAAAAACTTACAATAAACAAAATCAAAATTATTCCTAAAATGTCTCATACATTATGGTTTAGTCCCAACATCTAAACAGGCAATGTTGAGTGGGGAAGGGAAACCACAAAAACCCTGACCCATAAACAAAACTTTAATTGTTTATTTTATTAAGTTTAATAAAGAAAACACAAAAACAAACCAAACAATTTACAAGTTACAAAGTTCAAAATTATTCAAGAAATGCAAAAATACAAAATGCAAAAAGTACAAAAAAACAACAAATCTTACAAAGATACTAAATAAACATGTAATTACTAAATGTTCGACAAAAGGGCAATAGTAAAAGGAGTCAATTTGAAAATTCAGCTAAACTATCTCCTTAGAACAAGAGCAAAGTTTTCGAAAGAAAAGAGATAAAATGAAAATATTATGATCTGCCTTATGAATTATTTCTGGGTTTATTTTGCTTTCTTTTAATGTGTTGTGCAGTCCATTTGTTGGTTTTTGAGGATGTAAAATCCATTTTTGTTACATGTTTTCACGTTCAAATTAATGTTAAAGATGTTAAATGATTATAATGTCTTATTCTGGTGCCACTTTGTTTTACGTGTTATGCCACCATTTTGTGGCCCCTTTCTTTACAGTCGCCACACATTGCTAAGCCAGGACAATTGGAGGTGTGCGGAATGTGATATGACTGTTGCAGCAATATAAAGGTCAGCCTGGTGTACTTGGTGGTTGTTAAACATTGCGGATCTGACTCAATTCAAATCTATAGCATGCGTGCTAGTCTGTTCCTGGCTTATAACTTTCTGATTCTTGTTTTCTAGACTACGTCTTTCTTTATTGTTTTTGGCCTGACATTTAAAAAAAAAAAAAAAAAAGATTTTTCAGCTTTTGACTTTTGGCCATGTTTAGTTTTTGTCATGCCAAATAAAAAATTACTGCGGTGGGCTGGCACCCTACCCGGTGTTTGTTTCCTGCCTTGTGCCGTTTGTTAGCTGGGACTGGCTCCAGCAGACCCCCATGACCCTGTAGTTAGGATATAGCGGGTTGGATAATGGCTGGATGGATGGATGAATAAAGAATAAGCACAGGAGAACAGGGAATGGACCAGAAAAAGAGATTGTGACAGATAGAGGGCCCTCTCGTCCTCTTGAACCCTCAGACTTGACTCCAGACACCAGATAAAAGTCCAAATGTTGACTTTATTAATGCACAACAGTGCACAAAGCACCCTCCTCTCCACAATACTCATTAATCACAATACTAATAATCAATAATAAACTCTCCACCACTCCCAGATGCATTGCCACCCTTCCACCCAGCTCAGCTGGTAATTTCAAACAGTCCTTTATAGTCCTCAATCCTTTTTCTTCATCCTGGAAGTACGTCACTTCTGTTGTCGCTTTGCCTATGACGCACTTCCGGGTTATAGGGCACATGTGACTCTCTGGGCCTCCCTGCAGCGTCCTCTGTTGGCCCCTGGGGTATCCAGTAGGGCTGTAGGGGAAAACTCCATAGTCCATGATTCCCTGCTGGTATCCGGGGCACCTCCATTTTGCAGGGAGAGCTCCATCTGGTGGCCTGGGGGTATTGGTCGGGATGACAAGCCGGCCATAGACCACAAGATGTAGTTATTAATTAAACAAACAACATAACCAAAGATTTAAAAAAAATGACATCTATCCCCAAAATGATAACCAGAAATGAAAATCAAAAATAACATAGCCAAGAGTTTTTTAACCAATAATTCGAATAGGAAAAATAAATGCAAGCAAAGCCTTAGGTTATCCGTAGTCTTAGATAGCAACAAGACAGAAGGGTGAACTTTAATCCTGTTGCTTAATTGATGTTCTGCATGAATGCCACCAGGTCATAACCAAGGTGACAAAACAGCCAGTTGTTATAAATTACAGAGCTCCTAAGCACAATGAGTCCCACAACTACTCAAAAGGCCCACTAGAGGGGTAATACACCATCAAACCCAGGCTAGTAATCAAGAGGGCAAGAAGGAATCTTTATAAATTAAAATATTCACTTGTACAAAAAGCTCTGTTAAACAGTGATGCTCCACAAAGTACAAAAGGCACTGAAGGGGATACCCGAAAAGGGAATGGCAGGTCAACCAATCCCAATAAATAATCCAATAGGCCAAGTCAAAAAAAAAAAAAACAGAGCAAGGCTTCAAAAAATCCACGAAATCACATAAGCAAAGCACAATAACAATAGAGGATTCACCACACCACAAGCGCATTCACAATGAACCGCAAGGGACTGTGGGTTTTGCTTAGCCTTTATATAGCTGATGGTAGTCCAATGCGGTGATGGGCAGGTGGCTCCACCTCTTGCGTAAACACCTACAAAACACAAGGAACATAGCAGAGTACACATTGACGTACTAAAACTAAATACTCCACATAGGTAACACCCTTGCACCCTCTGCTTACTAGGATAGATTCCAGTCTGTGACCTTTCTCAAAATAAGTGGTTTTAGGAAATGGTATAGTATAGTACAGTATAATATGAACAAAATAGACAAAAATGAAACATTTGATCTCCATCCAGGGAAAGCATCCATGAAAAATAAACAAGGCAAAAAAGACAGTATCAAATAATGTTTAAGTCATTGAAATAGCTGTTGAATTGAACAACCATTGACATAAACAAATACTTCACTATTCAAAACCTCATTGGTAGGCAAAAAATAGTGGTGAATCATGACCATATTTCCATAACAAACTGCAATCCACAACAATCTCCTGGTCCTTCTGTTATTTTGTCTTCGAGTTTTCTTAAAGGCAGAACACAAAATGGAACATTCAGTTCAAAAGAGAATGGCTCTGATCCTGCCTCATTTTTTAAAGGGAACTTTTTTTAGCTGTCAGACTGAGAAATGAGGATTACAAAGTAATGGCCAGAGGTGCCCTGTCTGGATGGTGGAAGGTGCCGTAGCCTTGGTGACCCTCATATGCTCATGGGAAGGAGGACAGAGCCTATAAATAACTCTGGTAGCAGGCAGCACTAAGATCTGGGGCCACTAGGAGGCAGTGGTATACCTCTGTCTCCTCATGTTAGGTGACCTGCAGCCTTGTTGCCCTATCAGACTATGGAGCCACCTATGCAGCTCAACGAGTTGGAGGCTAAGCAATACCAGGGCTCAGTTTCATAAAGGGGTGAAGGATGATCAGGTTAGATATAAAAAGGTGCGTTTCACCTGTTACAGGCTGGCAAGCAGGAAAGCAGGAAAGCTATCCCCACTGAGAATATCGTTAAAGCAGAGTAGACAAATTTCATTTTGTATTAGGTTTTTAATTTTTTTAATAATTTAGGGCAGGTGCCTTAAGGCAGCAAGAGCTCAACATTAGCAAAAACAAATACATTTTAATTGTCGTATTTACTTTTGTTTGTGTCTTAATGTTTCTCTCTCTACAAGGCCTCTCTAAGACTATGATTCCAGGTTGCACCCAACCATATTATCGAATATACACAATACAGAAGACTTGCCCAAGAAAGGTACCCTTGACCAGGCCAAGTGCCTAATAATGAATCATTACACCCAAGTCATGTTCATTTCTTCTATTTCTTAGCTAGATCACTTTTCAATATTATTATTTTTGTTGTTTTTTTTTTTTTGGTAAAAGTACTCATTAACTAGTAGTGTACATGCCTAGTAGTGTTCATGTTGTGGCTCCATCTGTAACATCACTGACCATAGCCTGTTATGTGGCTAATGAACTGACACCATCATTGCCCCTATTGTTTCCAAAAGCTTGTGAATGAGGCCTTGGATTATGTCTGAACAGAGGGCTTTGAAATGGAGACTGTAATGAAATTTCAAAGTTGGGAATTTGGGCAAAAGAAAGAATTTAGCATATCCTGTCCTTCTGGGAAGGAGACTGGAAGCTGGTGCTGAACCTTCTGCACACAACCAGCTTTGAGAAGATAACTGCTATTCACAGATGTAAACAATGTGTGGATAGTGTGGAACAAGAAAATTAATGTTCTTATGTGATTGCAATTTCATGTTTGAAAACTTTATGTTGAAAACCTCAACAGACTATAGGTGTTTATAATGAGATCGGATACAATAAATCATCCATTTCATTTTTGTCGTGTTTGTCACCTAGCAACCCGAAGCACATTATAATTTCTATATAATGTGAGTGAGAGCCTCAATGTATTATGACAGCATTGTTGTTACAAAGGGGCTAACACGTCTAATTATAGACCTGCACAGACTGGGATACCTAAGCCACTTATGCTGTAGAATGTCATCTCTAATCCCAAAGTGACAAAGCAAAAAATAAATTCCAAAAACCTATGGTGTTGACTTATTGTTTCACTAACTTCTATCCAAAGAATCATTTTCCATGAAAAAGCAACACACTTTTCCAAATAGCCTAAAAAAAACAACTGCACCAGTTCTCACACCTTGTTCTTATTCTTCTCAGATCCTAGCTGGCACTTACGCTGTCTTTGAAGGACAGTCCTCACCTTGACACTCATGTGTGTTGCCATCTGTGGAGTTCACTCTCCTCAAAAACACAAACAAAAAAAAAAAGACTAGGGGGCTTTACCCCCTGCTCACTTTGCTTGCCAACCCCCCTGCTCTATGCACCAGCCACATCTTTGCCTCTTGTGTATGTGGATTTCACTTTCACCAAACAACAAATCTTTAAATTCTTGCGGATACACCTCTTCATTGGGAAGAAACACTACTTAAATTTTAAAGCTGAAGAATATCTACATCCTTCTGACATATCACCTATGTCCATATATTCGATCTCTTTTCACTGTTCCGTTACTTCACTGAGTAATAATTTTCATTTGTTAGCGCTAATGTGATCTTTACTATCAGTGTTTTGAGACTTTTGAATTTTAGTACTTTCATAATCTTTAACTTGCTCTGCATGTGCACCGCACCAACGTTTTTGAACCTCTTTACGAAATTCTACTTTGTCTTCTACTCTTTGTATTTTATTTCCATCCTGGCTTAGAGCTGAGAGCACAGGAACTGTGTCTGACAATAAGCATTCACACGAATGAGAAGTGAGTGGACCGTGGGCATGGTTGTAAATGTCTGAGAGGATGGCTGGACTTATCAAAATCTCTTGGCAAAAAGTCTTGTCTCATGGCACCTGAAATTACAGTACATTTTGTGGGGGTTAATATTATCTCCTAGAAAGTCTTGTTCCAGGATTTCCTTTTGTAATAGAGAGATAAGTCATGGGGAGTCATGGTGATGCAGTGGTCAATGCTTCTGCCTCATAGTTCTTGGAGACTGAACTTGAATTCCATTCCTGGTGCTGCCTGTGTGGGATTTTAATGTTCTCCTCTTGTCTGCATCGATTTTCCTCCCACATGCAGGTTAGGTGGAATGGTGTTTTTAAACGGACGGAGTGTGGGTGAGTTAACATGCCTTGAGCTAAACTGGCATCCCATTTGGGGTTTATTTCTACCAGGATAGTGTAGGACAATGTGGGTACTGTCTATTTTGCTAGGCGATTAGTGGCATACAAAGCCTGGTAAGACAGCAGATTTAACAGGGATGCAGAACTGAAGCTGCACACCCCCCCCCCAAACACACACACACACACAACAGCTGTATTCCTGAGTGAATGGTGGAACCAATACTCTGATCAGTTCTGTATTTCTTCTGATAACAAAGGTGTAAATCAGAGTTGAACTGAAACCTTTGTAAAGACTCCTTCAGTCAAGAAGGTGCCCAAATGGACACTTACAATATTTTAGGCTTGTATCTGAAAACTGAATTGGGCCTGGATGTGATGGACAAAATAAGCTACAATTTGTAACTGGAAGAGAGGTTTCACCTTCCTTCAAAACTAGCTGCATTCATCTCTTCAGTCTCTTTTGAGAGGAGCTAAAGGCTGACAATCGTTTTCTCTTTAGTGACTTGAAAGCTGGCAATGAGAAGCCATCCACACTCTGAAGAACAAAACAAAACTTACTTTGCCTGGAAGGAGCTCGCCAGGAGCTTTGGAGCTGGATTCCTTGCCAAGCCAATCTCTGTGCCAGTGACTGAGCTTGTCTGAGACTTAAAGAAGGTAACTTCAGCTCTTACACTGTTATGCCAGAAAGAGTAAAGCCATTCTCTCTGAAGGTGCTGAGGACACAACAAAGAGCCTGACAGCAAGCTAAGGAACACCAAACCATACCATGGACAAAGGACTATGTGGCAAAAGTCAAAGAGTACACTCCAACACAAGAAGAAGTCTCCACTTGAACCTAGAGCAACAAACAATTGCACGCAACATCAGACACCATCCTCAAAGATGTGGTATTGTAAAACTGTTTATCTGTGCCAAGATGAATAAGAACTTTCAATAGCTAGTAAACAGCCAGCCTCTTCTGTGTTACATTTGTCTTGTCTGTTTTCTATGTCGCTGTATATTCATTTAGATAGATAGATAGATACTTTATTAATCCCTAGGGGAAATTCACAATTTATCATATATATATATAATCCTTGTGCTTATCAATAAATTGTATAATTCTGTTTTTTAAAGCAAGTGTGCTACAGTTACCTTGATACAAGTCTAATGGCTAGAAAACCCCTCCTACAGAGAAAGTTAGGGAAAATAAAGTGGGAGCCTTACCAAATTATTTAATTAATTAAGGCATTGCCACAGGCTAAACTAAAAATGGATAAATTGATTAACATTAATAAAATCCATATGCCATTTCCTACATCAATTTGGTGTCCTGGGTGCACCAGAGTTAAAATCCCTCATTTTATGACAATAGGCGCAAACACTTCATGAAAAAATTAGGGAGGCCAAGCTCTAAGAAAGTGATGCTTCTCTTGGCACTTCTGTTATGACTAGGAGTCCTACAGCATGTAAGTCCCAAACCCGTTTCCAAAAATGGCCAGTAGGGGGTTCCCATCAAACCCAGACTAGATATAAGGGCAGACACAGGATCTTTATTACAAAATAAAAATGCTCTATTACAGTGAATCTCTGAAGAGCACAAAAGGCTAAAAGTAGTTGCCAGCAACACAAAGGAATCCGGTCAAACAAAGTCCCAATACACAGTTTAAGGTGTAGTCAGTGAAGAGAGCATAGGTTCAAAATATCCAAAAATTCACAACCACGGAAAAATATCGCAGTAACCCACCAAGCACTTCTAAGCACATTTGAAACGAACTGCCGGGAACTGTGGGAGACCATCTAGATTTATAGGGCGGTTTCTAGTGGTGATTTTCAGATGGCCCCGCCTCCTGGGGACCACCCACAAGACACATGGAACATAAAACATGCTGCCAACATACATAGGGAAAATCAAAAATAAAGAAAAATGCACACAATCATAATAAATACAAGAATCCAGAATGAACAAAAGAAAAAATTAATTAGAGCACCGAAGATCCCTAGCTGAGATATAACAACAACTTCACAATGGCTTGTCTAGATGAAGATGGAGACAAAAGGAGTGTACCCTTTTTCATAGTGATGTAAAAAGATAAACCGATATTCAAACCTGAGGCCAAGATTTGCATTGCCTGGGAAACAGGTTCTTTTGGAGAGTGTCAATATTTGGTAGCAGTTCTTCCACACTGTGAAAAGTATCCTCCAGCACATCAAATTGTGGTCTGCTGGATGGGGTAAAATATATGAAGCTGTGACCTCTTATTTGTAGTTCATATTCTCGGAATCTGGAAAAGGGGCTGGTCGGAGTGTCTTCCTTGCAACTTTAGGGACTTGGATATACCTGTGTCAAAGAAGGTCAGTAAGGTGGCCAATGTACAACCCCAAATCAGAAAAAGTTGGGACAGTGTGGAAAATGTGAATAAAAAAATAAAGCAGTAATTTACAAATTTCCCTTAACTTTATTTCATTGCAGACAGTATGAACACAAGATAATTCATGTTTTTTTTGGTCAACATCATTTGATTTGTAAATAAACATCCATTCTTGCCATTCAGGCTTGCAACACATTCCAAAAAAAGTTGGGATGGGGGCAATTCAGGGGTAGTAATGAGGTATAATAACTCAATAATGATGTGATTTGAAACTGGTGATGTTAACAGGTGATTGCAATCATGATTCGGTACAAAAGCAGCATCGAGGAAAGGCCTACTCCTTTAGGAGCAAAGATGGGCCAGTTTGCCATCAAGTGCGGGCAAAAATCTTTGAAATGATGAAGAAAAACGTTTCTCAAATACAGATAGGATGAGATTTGGGCATTTCTCCCTCTACAGTGCATAACATAGTGAAAAGAATCAGGGAATCTGGAGAAATAACCGTGCGCAAAGGCCAAGGGCGCAAGCCTAAACTGAATGGCCGTGATCTCCGAGCCCTCAGACGGCACTACATTAAAAACCGTCATTCATCAATAAATGATATAACTGCGTGGGCTCAGGACTACTTCAGGAAGTCACTCTCAAGCACTACAGTACGTAGTTACATTAGGAAATGCCAGCTAAAACTGTACTCTGCCAAAAGGAAGCCCTACATAAATAGTGTCCAGAAGCGCCGTTGACTTCTCTGGGCTTGGAGGCATCTGGGATGGTCCATTGTGCAGTGGAAACGTGTATTGTGGTCAGACGAATCGGTTTTTCACATCTTTTTTGGAAGAAATGGACGTCATGTGCTGCGGACCAAAGAGGAAAAGGACCATCCAGACTGTTACCAGATACAAGTCCAAAAGCCAGGGTCTGTTATGGTATGGGGTTGTGTCAGTGCCTTCGGCAAAGGTAACTTGCACTTCTGTGATGCCACCATCAATGCTGAGAAGTATATCTCAGTTTTGGAGGAACAAATGCTGCCTTCAAGACGACGTCTTTTCCAGGGATGCCCATGCTTATTTCAACAAGACAATGCCAAACCACATACTGCGCGCATAACAAAGGCATGGCTGCGTAAGAAGAGGGTGCGGATGCTTGACTGGCCTGCCTGCAGCCCTGATTTGTCTCCTATAGAGAATGTTTGGCGCATTTTGAAACGAAAAATGCGTCAACGAAGACCCCGTACTGTTGCGCACCTAAAACGTTGTTTGCAGGAAGAATGGGACAAACTAACACCTGCAACACTTAGTCACTTGATTTCTTCAATGCCTAAATGTCTTTTAAGTGTTGTTAAAAGACGAGGGAACTGTACAAAGTGGTAAATGCTGTACTGTCCCAACTTTTTTTGAAATGTGTTGCAAGCCTGAATGGCAAGAATGGATATTTATTTACAAATCAAATGATGTTGACAAAAAAAAACATGAATTATTTTGTATTCATACTGTCTGCAATGAAATAAAATTTGAGGAGAATTTATAACTTTCTTTTTTCTTTTTTTTATTCACATTTTCCACACTGTCCCAACTTTTTTTGATTTGGGGTTGTAGATGTGAGACTGAGCAGCACTGTACAAAGGTAGGTTATTTAGGAGAGGCGTAGCACTGAATTTAAGAGGTAGTTACCTCATGAAGTGAAGAAGTGAGCCAGTGAACCACAGTACTAGTATTTAGTGTTGCAAAAGGGGCTACAGCAGTTTAGTGTGGTAGTCTATGAAACCGCAGGCCCAGATTTCAGTCAGCACCCCCTCTGCGCACTTCAGAACTAGGAGAGCCTGTTACGTGTCAAGGGTTTTTATCCTCAGTACTGGGAAGTACAGACTCTCTGAACTTGGTACTTCACCTCTTATCATCTTACAAGTGTATTTGGGTTTGGCCTTTCAAAGTCCACGCTGTGCGCTTAAAATATTCAGTGGCTGATCACTTTATTGTACTAACAGTATTTCAGCAGCACTTACACATCTGTCATTTACTCTAAAGTGAGCCGGGGCATGGCATGGCATTATCCAGCTTTTAAATGAATAACCCAGCTACCTTTGAGCAGCACATAGTGAATACAAAATGCACCATTTCCATCAATCATCTTTAATAGTTGTAATTACGAAAAAGATTAGAGGAGTTCAAAAGCTTAAAATGAATAGAAAATCTTTCACGTTTGGATGGCGCTTTCAGATGGTGGTAAACTGCAGCATACACATTGGTTCTGCAAAAGAATATTTCATCAGGTCGAGACATGGAGTTTAGCTTATTTGTGCCATTGATTGCTTTTGTCACAGGTTGTGGACACAGGCTCACATGTGAGACGATTCTGTCCCCTTCAACAGGAAAGGAAATGTGTTTGATTTTGTGCATCTGGTGTGATGGTACGGAGCTTCTTGCACCCTGACCCCAGACATGGCTGATGAGTTAATGCCTCAGAACCAGAGAAATAATCTCTTTATTCTTTAAATTGCACCCCCGTACAAACAACCACATTGAAACCTCTTCCTTCTCCATCCTCTGACCCATGTGGGCATTTCTACTTACATGTGCTAATCAACGTGCAACACATTGCCAATTTCTGGACATGATTAGTGAGCACAACTACATTACCTTGAAACCTGAGACTTCCTTGCCTGAAAAATCTCAAAAATATGATTAGATTAGATAAACTTTATTAATCCCATGGGAAAATACAAATGCATGCAGCAGCAGAAACATAAAAAAACAAGAATAGAGATGCACAAAACAGATAATACATCAAATAGATAGATAGATAGATAGATAGATAGATAGATAGATAGATACTTTATTAATCCCAAGGGGAAATTCACATAATCCAGCAGCAGTATACTGATACAAAGAAACAATATTAAATTAAATAGTAATAAAAATGAAAAAAAGTTAGCATTTACTCCCCCGGGTGGAATTGAAGAGTCGCATAGTGTGGGGGAGGAACGATCTCCTCAGTCTGTCAGTGGAGCAGGATAGTGACAAAAGTCTGTCACTGAAGCTACTCCTCTGCCTGGAGATGACACTGTTCAGTGGATGCAGTGGATTATTCATGATTGACAGTAGTTTGCTTAGTGCCCGTTGCTCTGCCACAGATGTTAAACTGTCCAACTTTACTCCTACAATAGAGCCTGCCTTCCTCACCAGTTTGTCCAGGCGTGAGGCGTCTTTCATCTTTATGCTGCCACCCCAGCACACCACCGCGTAGAAGAGGGCACTCGCCACAACCGTCTGGTAGAACATCTGCAGCATCTTACTGCAGATGTTGAACGATGCCAACCTTCTCAGAAAGTATAGTCTGCTCTGACCTTTCTTACATAGAGCATCAGTATTGGCAGTCCAGTCCAATTTGTCAATCAATCAATCAGTAAATTATCAAATACAAATAAAACTTAAGTACATCAGGTGGAAGCATTGAATTACAGTACCTGATAGCACTGGACAGAAAAGACCCCAGATGTGTTTCTGAGCCCACTGTGATGGATGAGCCTATGGCTAAAAGTGTTCCAAAGAGAGCGCCTCCTGGAGAGGATTTTTCATGATGGCATCCAATTTTGTCATCATCCTGTTTTCCACAGCAGCTTCCGGTGTGTCCAGGGTTTTCCCTGTGATGGAGGAGTCTTTCCTGATAAGTTTGTTCATGAATTTTTCTTCCTTTATGATCAAGTTGCTTGCCCAGGAGACTGCAGTGTAGAATATCACATTGACTTTTATGGATTGACAGAACATTTCCATCAGCTCAAAATCAAAAGACCTGAGTCCCCTTACCAAGTACAGTCTGCTCTGGCCCTTCTTGTACTGTACAGTGTAGCTGGAATTAGTGGTGTTAAGGGGTAGAGCTAACAGTTTATTCATGATATTGTAGGATTATACAGGTAAGGTGATTTATACGTGCATGAAATGCTCACTTCAACTCTCATGAATTAATGTTTCTAGGCAGGTGCACTATGGGAAAGTCTTTCACATGACTTACAACCATCTCCATGTCTCTGCAGGTATATAATAAAAGAGCAAGGCAAAGCATGTAGCAGTAGGGGTTTCTTTCAGTAAAGGACTGAGCTCAAGCTGTAGCCGAAGCCGGACCTTTAAACAACAGCCCCTTAAGTGAGGATAACCTTGCTACAGAATACAAGTGGAAAGTGAGGCTTACCAACACAGACAGGGAATAAGATGGTGGCCTGTACATGAGTTGGAAATGGGGTTTAGACTTTGGTCACATCACTTGGGCACTAGCTTACTGTCATTGCAATTTTGGTAACAAAATAAATACACTTTTGCATATAGTGTTGTAAGGAGTGAAAGGTAATACACCTTTTACTAGTCATTAAGCGTGAAGCAGCAGTTTAACTGCTAGAAAAGCATCAGAAAATACTGAATCACAACATGGAGAAGCAGAAAAAAATAATCTCAGGACTCAAAATTACAAATCCTAAAGTGGTACAATGGTGAGAAATGCTGCCTCGCAGATCTACAGAGGCGAGTTTGAAACCTTTCCCATCATTGATCACAGCAATATTTTATCGACATTTAACTCAGTTGGAATCCCAATTAATTTTACTGAATCAGCCCGCAATCTAGGAGTTATCTTTGATTCTAGCATGTCATTTAAAGCGCATATTACAAAGTTGTCCAAAACATGTTTCTTCCATCTTAAAAATGTTAGGAAATTAAGGCGCTTTCTAAATAAACAGGATTGTGAGAAATTAATTCATGCATTTATCTCTAGTAGGATTGACTACTGTAATGCGGTGTTCACTGGCTGTTCAAACTGTTCTTTATACAGCCTCCAGTTAATCCAAAATGCGGCTGCAAGAATTATTACAAGAACAAGAAAATATGAACACATAACTCCAGTTCTTAAATCCTTACACTGGCTCCCGGTTAAGTTTAGGGCAGATTTCAAAATCCTCCTTTTAAAATATAAAGCATTAAATGGCCAAGGTCCGGCTTACTTGTCTGAACTTATCATGACTTACAAACCAGAGCGCACATTAAGATCTCAAGATGCCGGGCTGCTTATGATTCCAAGGATTAATAAAATAACAGTGGGAGGTCGAGCTTTTAGTTACAGGGCCCCTAAACTATGGAATGGTCTTCCTGCTTCTATAAGAGATGCCCCTTCGGTCTCAGCCTTTAAATCCCGGCTGAAGACTCACTACTTCAGTTTAGCATATCCTGACTAGAGCTGCTGATTAACTGTACAGACTGCATCTCTGTTGTTAGTCATTAGCACTAAAACATAAGTAACATGATAATTATAATTGAATACTAACCCTCACCTATTCTGTTTCTGTTCTCGGTACTCAAATGTGGCAATTGGTGCCACGGCCCACCTGCCAAGTTGTTTGCCTGCCTATGGTAAAGTCATCCCTGGTGGAGGATCACAGGAATCATGGGAAAGAGGGGCCCTTTCATGGGATTGGCTGGCCGAGCAACGTTTTAGCCGTGGAATGGCCAAATGGGGAGGCAGCTTGACGGATGAGGTCTCCAGCACTCTAAAAATATCAAAATCTTATTATGTGATATCATCTACTGTTAAATTCTGCTCTGTACTTCTAAAATTTTTATTATTATGCTGTATTAAGGATTTGTTCTGTTCTGTGTATTGTATTGTATTGAACCCCTTCTTTTGACACCCACTGCACGCCCAACCTACCTGGAAAGGGGACTCTCTTAGAGCTGCCTTTCCCGAGGTTTCTTCCATTTTTCCCTACAAGGTTTTTTTGGGAGTTTTTCCTTGTCTTCTTAGAGAGTCAAGGCTGGGGGGCTGTCAAGAGGCAGGGCCTGTTAAAGCCCATTGTGGCAGTTCCTGTGTGATTTTGGGCTATACAAAAATAAACTGTATTGTAAACTGTATTGTATTTCAGAGTACCGGATTTAAGTTACCAAATCCCTGAGACTTCCATTCCAAGTGGTAATTTGGAATTGGACGTGAGTGAGGATGTGTACAGGTATGTGAATGGGCCCTGTAATGGACTGAAGTCCCATTCATATTCGCTTCCTATCGACTAGGACAGGCTCCATTCCCCCTTAGCTTTGAGTCAGATCAACCGGGTATGAGAATGTCTCTTCACAAATCATCAGTTTACTTTAATTCCATAGGAGGCTGTTATATAAGGGTTACGTAATTATGATATGTACAGTAATGCTGTCATTATTATATAAGTGTGTATATTGTGGAGCAGGGAGGAGTGTGGAAAGAGACCAAGACATTTACTTTTCACAAGGCACTCATCCAACAGATACTCAATGCACAGATACCAAATGTTAAAGAAATAGCAAACATATCTGACTGTAATATAGATATCATGGACCCTACTCTCATAGGAACACTCTGAAGCCTGAATGGGATGCAGCAGAGAACTTTCACACAGAGTAATGCTTGATTCTAAGTCGAAATATCACATTTTAGAAGTGTCTGCTCAGTTCTACTTTAACCCATTAAAGCCCAGTCATTTATATGTGTCTGCTCATAATCATCACTAGTAAAGGAGAATGGTGACTTTGTTTTATGCAGTACCTAAATTTGATATCTTATCAAATTACTTGGCTGAAAGAACCTGGAGGGGTAGCTTGTAGGTCCAAATATTTATAAAAAAAAAGGCAATTATCACTGGATTCCCTGAGTTCACATCAGTATAAGTGTGTAGCTGATTTTATTTTAGCTAAATTGCATTTACCCTAAATTCATAAGTGTCTTGAAGTCGAGATTGGAGTTCTTCCATATTTGGCACCTCACAGTTACTTTGTAGGTTTTATCTCTTTTTGTATTTAGATAAAAAATGAAAAACCACTTCTAAAGTGGGGCGATGGAGTGAAGAAAGATTTTCATATGGTGACTGGAAGTGAGTGTTCACACTAGAGAGAGAAACACGGAGACCAGTGGCCAAGGTGATGAAGGACCCTCGTGGACAAGCACCATCATGTAAGTAAATTCAGTCATGGTACACTCTGTCTTCTTGTCAGGACCCAGGAGGTGGGAGCACAAAGAATACCCAATGGTAAATGACAAGGGACTCCAGATACCTCAGAGCAATGCTGTTCTGTCTTGTCTGGAAGGGACTGCACTTTTTGAAGGTAACATGATGTGAGTGACGCCATTTCTGACCCTTTTTCTCCAAATAGCATGAATCTTAAGAAAGGCAGTGCCAACTGTTGTGAAGGAAAAGAACTTAACTGCTT
>JANRMT010062814.1:90588216-90623210 GCA_026402145.1 Polypterus bichir lapradei | reverse complement strand
TATCTATCTATCTATCTATCTATCTATCTATCTATCTATCTATCTATCTATCTATCTTGCCACAACTTTATAAGGCATCCTCCATTGTTGTAAGCTTGGCTGTTACAATCCATGAAAAGGTCTTCACTGTGAAACTAGAAACAGCAGTACTATGGCTCAGCTGAGGAAGCAGTTCGGCTTATAGCACCATCTATCCATTTTCTAACCTGTTCATGTTGTGCCAGTGCCTACCACAGCATCTTTGAGTGCAAAAAGTGATGCCAGGGCACACTCACACACACACCCACTCTTACCAGGCCGCAATTACTGTGACGGCTATCCCCAGATAAGAGTGTCATATGAACTTCACTCAAATTTCACTCCACTGTTGATCCTCTTTTACAAGATTTAGCTGGCAACTTTCTGGTTTATATTCCAACACCTTAACCACAAAGATACAACCACCATGAGGCAGACTATGTGTATGTCCCATTTTATTTTTACTTAGTTTTCACTGAAGCTTCCTGAAATTTTGATGCACTATTGCAACTCAGTATGGCCACTGCAAGTACTCAATTCCGATTTTTACCTCGTATCCGATTTTTTTCTTTGTCTGTTCAAACAACTTTTGCAAGCAATCTATACCTGATTTGAGTGTGTACAGACATCTATCCAAAGTGTGCCTCACTTACTTGATAAGGACAGATTTGTTATTAGGACCACCAGGAACACCAACAGCATATTGCCTGCTGCACTGCTTCATACTTTTTTTTAGCGCAGGTTGTCAGCACATTCGTCACCTCATGATGGCAAAGAAGAGAAGTAGAAAATGAAAGATTGTAGCTGTTGGTTTGAGCACAATTACTGTATATCACAGTAGTGGTGGGGGTGAGATGTGGGAGGGTTTGGGTACAAAATGGTGGTTTGACAGTTTCAGAATGTTGAAGGGGATCTTTGATTACTAATGGCAATGTCTGTCCGCAAGACATTTTCAGTAAAACAGATGATAGTTCCACCAGAAAACACATAGCAATTGGGCTGTATTGGCTGGTGGTAGTAGCACCAAATGCTTATTGCTTTGTATCCAGTGATATGCTGAGGTTTTACAGTTATTACTCTTTTAAACGAAAAGATCTAAAGATTTCATAAAGAGGGCTGTAAAATTAACCATGGAGTGCAAATTTCTAGACAATCCCAATCCAAGTGTTCAAACCCAGGTCGCAGTCAAGTTACATACCGGATTTAGTGCTGCGTACTACAAGTTCCAGTTCCATGTGTTGCTTGTTTTTTTGCTATTGACACATATCTAAAAAAATTGAGTGTGTGTCATATCCAAATGATAAAACTGGAATTGAGCTGCAGTGACAAAAGACCAAGGGTCTCATTTATAAAATCTGAATTGTACGAAACACACGTCTATGAAATTTACTCTTTATAAATCACAACCATCTTGCACATTTTGTGTATGTGAATACGCCAGAAATCCCGGTCACCCTGAAACAACCATATAAGGACTATGCTAATGAACCTCATATATATGCAGTTACAATGTTGCCTACCTTGTTTGGCTGGTAAAGAAGCCCCTCGGACCGGACGCATCCAGACGCTGGAACCTGCATTTGAGGAGTTCTGTGGTGCGCTCCACAACTGAGCCTCTCCTGTGCACTTTGGGGGTCAGGGAACCAGTGTCTGAGCAGGTAGCCACTATTAGCTGGCACCAGCTATGGCATGATTGCTGTTACAATGAACAGTGTACTGTATACCAGTGATTCACAACCTTTGTGTTGTCGCGACCCCCCCGTTCCCCCTCCGTGAATTTAGCGTGGCCTACCTATCTTCATCTGAGCTAGCAGCAAATGGAGTTCCCGTCCCCCTTTGATTAATCAAGCACGATTGTCAGCGGGGGTTGAGGAAGTTGTCCTGGGTAGGCCATAATCCACCAGTTGCGCTGCCGATATAAATTGAGCTCTAGCTTTCCTTTTCTGAATAAGTGGGTTAAAAAATGGATGGATTAATGGAAATTCTGGAGCATTATTAATTTTTTATTTTCATCCTATGCCACAGTGGTGTGTGTGACAGAGGTTTCCTCCGATCAAGGGAGTGCATTCAAGCATTCGAGACAAGCTTGTGCGCGACTTTGCTATCATTTAAAAAATGATCTGTTTTGCCAACAGAAGCGACTATCTGACATGTAAATGAGGGAAATACTGTATACAAAATATAGCTGTTGAAGTGACCTCTCTCAAGCGAAATTTAAAACAGTAGACTAATTCGTAATTTATAGAGAATGTTTCTTTGCTTTTTGCAAGAACGACTAGGTAGGAATTAAGTGATCATATACACTGATTATTTACATATAAATATAAGTTAGCGGTATCCTTAAAAATTCTGAGAAAAAAAGCAGCCATTTATTAGAGATTTATTTTAGTAACATAGTGCATCCCTTGGCGCGGGCTGGAGGGCATTATACTCCACCCAGGACTATGAATCACACCTGCCGTTTTATTTAATGCAGTTACCAACAACAAGGAATTGCATTGGTTTCTAATCCTAAGAAGTTACAAGAGGTAGCCAATATAAACGGAGGAAAACGCATGTTAAGTGCTTCAGTGCAAATAAGCAGCATTGGCCCTCATAAAAGTAAACGAAAATAAATCTGTATGTTGATTTCAACCTATTGACGTTTTAAATCGGTGATCTCAATCTTCGGTCCTGGAGAGCCTCAGTGGCTGCAGGTTTTCATTTTAACCCTTTTCTTATTTAGTGACCTGTTTTTGCTGTCAATTAACTTCTTTTGAATTAATTTTAATTGACTTGCTCTTGATAACCCAGACTGCTCAATTGTTTCTTTTTCCTTAATTAGCAGTCAAATAATAATGAGATATAAAATGAGCCACAATATGACCAGCAAACCGTGTCCATCATACAATATCTGAAAATAAAGAAAGGTGAATGTCTCAGGAATTCTGATCTGCTCAGATCCTCAAAACATTTTAATGGTGCTCTTAGAAAAGAGAAAATCAATTTCGGAAATGTCTGGTATTGCACAATGAGAGCAGCAAAAAGCCATGGAATTAAAGAACAAGTTTAATTAACGAAAAGAATCGGCACCTCATTAAGCAGCTGGTTGGAGTTTGAGGCCCTGACTTAGTTGGTCTTCTGTTGGCTCACTCACTTCATATTTCATTTCTGTTTGGGTACCATTTAAGGAAAGAAATGAAGCAATTCAGAGGAATGACGAAGAAATTCAGGGGAACAAATCTTAAAAAACAAGTCAATTAAAATGAAAGGAAAAGGAATTAATTAGCAGCAAAAACTGGTCACCAAATAAGAAACGGGTTAGAATGAAAACCTGCAGCCACTGAGTCCCTTCAGGACCGGAGTTTGAGACCATTGTTTTGAATGCTGGTCATGTAAATGCACAGAGATATTAATTAATACACGCGTTTCTCTACTTTAATTTCTCAGTTTCTCCATAATGGATGGGTCAGAGTTGCCATAAATATATGTATGTTCTCCAGTTAAGATTTCTTTTATAAACCCCGACATTTGCGCAGAAAACACATTTTGTGAAAATCTGCCCTCTACCCCTGTGCTCGCTTCGAAGTTTTGCAACAAGGCTATGGTAACATAGCAGTCGGTGACTGGCTACAGCTCACGCCGCACACACCACTCAATGGTTTGGATTTGGTTTGTTCCTGGCAAAAGTTGATAGGAAATGAAGTTCAAAGATATACTGGACAGTCATGGAGGTGCCAGCATTTGTTTTTAACGTGACTTGGAAGCTTCAAACTGTGAAGAAGTGCCACGTGTATATTAACTTTAAATTGTAGGCGTGCTGTTGTGGCGTCACCAAGGTGCACTTGAGATAGGTGTCCACCCGCAAGACTGAACTTGATAATTACACCTGAAAATGGATGGATGAATGGTTCGAGGAGTAAATCATGGGTGATGTTCATTTGCTGCTCGATGTGTACAGAGAGAAGTTAAAGAAATAATTTACTGTTTTCTTAAAATAAATATGTTAAAGTTTGGGATGGGCTGCTTCATAATCATTATTATTATAGATTATGGGGTCCTTATTGTCACATGTGCAGAATAACAATTTACTTGTGTGTGCAAATCAAAGTGCAACACATAGCCAATCTGATGCCACAATTAGTGCGTATGCCTTATTATTATCAAAATAATGATGACTGGTCAGTGTTACTTCTCAGTCTTCCACAGGCTGCTGTCTCTTAAAAGTCTGTTCATGGGACATCACAATTAGAAGCAGGAAAACCAGTGCTAAAAATAACTCAAACATGAAAATAAAAAGAACGCCGAGTCTATGGATAATCAAATAAACACGTCAGTATTGGTTGTTGGTTGATGAAAAGCTGAATGAATCACAAACATTTTTAGATGTGGGAGTAAGCCGATGTAACAGAACATTCTTTCAAATCAGGGTCACAGGGGGCAGTGTCTATCCTAACAAAACTGGGAGCAAGGGAGGAACCAACCCTGGACAGGGTGCCTGTGCATCACAAGGCTGGCTCACTCAAATACACTTAACTTAAAGATGCTCCATTAACTTAATCAGGTTGGAGAAACCGGCAGGCAGTGACTGTGTGGAAATGGAACTTGAACCTCTGGAGCTGTGAGCCAATGTGACAGCCTCAGCCAGGCCGTCAGTCTTACTATGTGTGGTCAATGGATAATCCACACAGCAGAGATTCTGAGGGCAGGACACAAGTACATTTTCTTTGTTTTCATCACATTTTTAGAGTGTGGCTTGTTTTGAGAGGTATGACAGCCTAAAAGAAAGGCAAAAAGAAGATGCAATTCTTGAACTAATACTTTATAATATTTTATCTCAGGGAACAGACTGGGCCTGTCCAGTGAGGCACAGCGAAGCGTGCCATGCTGTCTTGACATCCGTCACCTCATCACGTCTCAGCTGGTAATCCCCTGATATTCAAGGCTAGTGGGAGATTACTACAAGGTGGGGGTGAGGGGTCTTGCATTTCTGCTTGCTGGAAGGTTCTGGCCAATAGAGTCAAGCTGTGTTTGGGCAAGAAGAGACAAAACAGATGTTGTCATCCTGTCGATGCGCTAGTGTGAAGGATGATCATGACCAAGATTTGAAGGAAAAAAAAGAAAAAAGAAATGTTAAGAAGAGGAGAGATGAGAAACCACATTTCATTTGTAACACATGAAGACCTCTTCTATAAAAAGATTCATATAAATGACCTGACTTTAGCTAGCAATAAAAAAATGTAATTTTTGCTTTTATTCAGTCTGTTATTTATACTAGGATGCCACTGAATCCTTCAATTGATATACTGAATCTGCCTAATCCACTTAAGGGCCCAGAGCCTATACTGGCAGCGTTGGGTGCAAGGCAGGAACAAATGCTGGCCATAGTGCCAGTAAAAGTATGAAAAATTGAAAAAGTTTTTTTTTTTTTTTTCTCAAACATAGCTCACTAAATTCTAATACCGCTGCTATAAATCTCCACGCACCAACTCTGGCCTGACTCTTGGCAGCCAGCAGCAATCCCCACCCTACCAAGATGACATAAAGCACATGAATATGAATTTGATTCACCGCACTAAGGTGACGTGCTGTATTGTGTTAGAAAATTGAAGCTGTAAGAAAGGCAACAGTGAAGTAGGTAACTTTTATGGAATAGCGTATGATAATATTGCTTTTGTCTGTGTGAGTATATTGTGATAGATGGGCCATGTCCAAGGCTACACTGGCAGAAAGAGCCTATTATAATATTCCTGAGCAATCATTTGTTGAAGGAAAAAAGTGTAGCACCACATTGAGGACTCCAGGTCACGGCAAATGCAATGTGATGTATCTGCGGAAAGGAGCGATGGCTGCTGATTACATTAAGAGGGAGAAGGGGTTCAAGCAGTTTGGAGCTTGAGGTTAGAAGATAAAGACCATCTGGCGGGTTCGTAGTAGCCTGAGTGTAGAAAGGTGAGAAGAGTTAAGATTTTATCACTTTGAAAGGGCACCAGAAAATGGAACTAGCTGTATTTGCCAGGTTACTGTAATAAAAGGTGACAATTAAGAGTCTGTTTTGGGTTTGATTCCTGAACGTCTTATAATCTAATAAAAGCTTTCTCACGTGGTGTGAGGATACAGTAGATACCCATTATGCACTGTGTGTGTTCTATGTAGTGTATAAAACAGTAAGGTCAGTGGTTTTGATTATACATTTGGCCCAAAATAACGTACTGGGGAAATTAAACCAAAGTGGAATGCTACAACAGTCAGCTTTTTACTGAAGTGCTGGGTTAAGCTTTTCCAGAACAGAGAAAAATATTCCAGCCTTTTCATTTACTCCTTTCATTTATTTGCAATTGGTTAAGGCAGTCATACACTATGTGATATTTTTCCCGGGATGAGAGCTCCCAAATGGATGTCAGATCAGATCGACACAAAATGAAAGTTGGTAAAGGTCATAGTGTTGCTATCTGGAAGGTAGGAGGTACAGTATGTTCTGACCTCATCCAAGTGGCTTACAGACTCCCTATGTTTTTTTGATATGTTGAAAGAATTTGCGATTTGTTGGTTTGAGTTTGTCTAGTATAAGATGTCCTAAAGCCGAGGCTGCATTCCAATTCTTATTGACTAATCAGGAATCCACTTGGTGTTTATGCTGTTGCCAGCACAGTTGCTAAATATTTGTGGGTGCGCAGACAAATTGGTTGAGTTGTGACAAGAAACTGCCCACAGTATGATATCTCTCTATTTATAAAAAAAATCCTGCAATGAGACAAGACTTTTTTGAAGAGATTTTTTCAAGTCCTGCGAGACGAGACTTTGGCCATGAGATTTTTTCAACTCATGCCCTCCTCTTAACCATATTCAACCATGCACACGGTACTCTGACCTCTCATTCGTGTGAATGCTTTTGTCAGACACAGTTCCTGATCTCTCTTAGAAATTTTAATGTTTTCCTCACTTTAAGTTCCTAATTAAAGAAGACATATTATGGCCAAATCTTATTGAAGAATTTCATCACGAAGGGTTATCAACTGAAAAAATAAGTACACGGGCAATCCTAGCACAGAGAAATGATGAAGTCAAACAAATTAACACCAAAAATGCCGATCGGTTACACTGCAAATTGGTTAAATGCGCATCAATTGACTATGCTGAAACAGTTGGTGGTGATTGTGCGGAACATGAAAACATCAACTTACGATATCCTGAAGAATATCTACAACCGTTAACACCGTCTGGTCTTCCTCCGCTTCAATTACTGTAGAAAGAAGGATGTATCCACGAAAGGTAATGTAGTACATCTTCAGGGGATAACATTAGACAACAAAGGAGATCTTGATAAGCCATTCATATTAAAACATTAACAGTTTCCTGTTGGAATAGCTTTTGAAAAGACAATTAACAAATCTCAGAGCCAAACACTCAAAAAAGACGTTTTATTTAATAGAGAGAAAGAAACGAAATTCAATCATGAGCAGTTATATGTTGTGTTGTCAAGATGAAAGTCCAAAAACAGAATCAAAATTCAATGCGATATTGACGAAAATGTAATTCAAAAAATTGTTTTTACTGAAGTTTTGCAGTAAAAGTGTAAGTTTAAAAAGTTTGTGTGTTAATTTCAAAGCAAAATCAGAACAAAATCATATTACGCAACGAATAACTCAAATTATTCAAATTTTTTTTAATATGGTTAATTACTCGCTGTAATGTAAAATAGTTAGTTCTATTATGCACATGTAACAGTTCCCATGAAAATAACAATCTGTTTAAATTGTACATCTGTATCCCCATACACGAGCGGCAGAACGACAAAGAGGTGTAGCGTAGGCCCGGGGGTTGGCAAGCTAAGTGAGCAGGGGGCGATGCCCCCTAGTTTCTCCTAAATAATATCATGATCAAGTGTTCAAAGTGGAAATCCCAAGGGCTGTTATCTATCAACTACAAATCCCTGCATTGCATGTTTGTACTTTTAACATACTGTAAGTAATGGTAGTAGTAAGTAATAGTAAGTAGTACGCTAGTCATAAGATACAGGCTAATCAAGCAAATGATGATTGTGAGCTCAGCTACATTTAGCCTGCTGCAAAAATGCATACAGTGAAAAATCACATCATGTTCCACAGTGCCAAACTGAGTTTGTACCGTGAATTTACTATGCAGTCTAATGTGAGCATGTTGCAATGACCTCCAACCTTTCATGAACCTGTAAAATCACATAGCTTATGCATGCCACCAATCAGCTGTTAGTACCAATGAGTTGGTAAACTCATTCCAGTGTCAAAAATCACATAGTCTACGCCCACTTTAACTTAAAATATCTGTTCACAATCCATCCATTATCAAACACACTCAATCTAAGTCAGGGTCACACAGGGTCTGTTGAAGTAGTGTCAGTTGTAGAACGGGATGCAACCACATCCATACCAGTTCAATTTAGGGGAACACAATTATAAAGTATGAAGGGGAAAGTAAGAACATATTCCTGTCGTACTGGAACACTGTGGGTGAATAACTCTGGGCTGCTCTTCAGTCCTGCATGGAATAAAATGGAGAGGAGGAAGGAGTGTGATTGAGTTGCTGCAGCCATTGTTTGGCTTGAGCCTTGCTGATGATATCTGACCACACCCCGTTAGCACCCCTTTGGGTGTTACCTGTTGATTAGCACATTTTGTAAGAATAGTGCAGTACTCTGTACATGTTACAGCAAAGATGATATGAATCTTTAAAAGTAGAGGTAATCGCACAGGGTTGACATTTTGACTTGAGCTCACTTCATCTATTAAAATACTTCTGTTTACGATTGAGGTTTTGCTTCTTTTTTGTCCTGCGTTTCTTGTGTGTGGTGTTTGAATGCAATTTTTGAACATTATTCGGTATTTGAATGACAATTTTATGTCACTTGTTTCATGGTTTACATGTTTGGCCTTGTTAGTTTCGTAATAAGACCATCTTGGAAGTGCAGTGAAATGCTTTTGTTATGCCACACATTCCATTTCCAGCACCAGGTGATGTCACAGCCACATTTCTGTATCCATGTATACTCTTCACAAATTATTCCATTGGTGAATTTTCAGTAGCCGAGGCTATGCATTTTAGTGCAATCTGTTTTAGAAAAATAAACAAAGAAGTATTTATATTAGGCATTGACTGGGCAATCCATTTGGTTTATTGGTTCAGTTTGCATTTTGTTTTGGAATTTCTTTCTAACAAAAGAGTTGATAGTTTCTTCATTGATAATATCCTGTGAGTTCTTTATTTAAATTTAAAAGTTCTATCTGATACTGGACTAAAATCTGGCTGTCCAATGTGAAGGGCAGATATCTACATATATACTATACATGAAGATCCCGTGTCGTCAGCTTGTCATGATGTTAAAGATTGGTCCGTTTGGTTTACAGCAAATATTCACATTTCCAGTAGGTGGAATACAATGCTAAGGCCAAAAGAGAATAAAGGTGTAGACCCGCTAGTGCAGTCATCTTATAAGTTTTACGTGTTAGCCCCCTGGGAGAGCTGACTGTTGTGTACAATGAGACAAAGTAATACTGGAACCTGATGGTACTAAGAAAACAGGGAGTTACAAAATATTAACAGAAGTTTGCCAGTATAATGACGAACGTATTAAAAAGTGTGACCGCACTGAACTACACGTTGGATTTTCTGAACACATTTATGCCAACTTTAGATTTCATTTTTAATATTTATGGTTCAAAACTAGATGGCTTAGCCCATTTCAGTACTGATTGATTCCTGTCCATTCAAGTCCCTTCAAATGCAGAATTTTCTATTGAACATGGATACACAGTTGCATGACCCTCAAGAAATGTCGAGAATCACAATTCAGCTGGCTTTCTTAGCTTCGCTGTACTAAACCTGCATTGTGATTTTATACTAAAAAAGAGAAAGTCAGCTTTGCTTTGTCACTTACACGTAGCTGTGCTGTACAGTTGGTGCCTTCTGAATTATCAAGGCAATTTGCCGTTTTCTACAAATGTTGTGCTGTTTCTGTCATATGTCTATATTAAGACTGTAAGTCTTGGTGTATAATTGTTCAAAAGAAACCAGAAAAGGGGGATGTGTGTGTATGTACGTGTGTGTGTGTGTGTGTATATATATATATATATAATATACAGGATGTGTATATTTATATATAAAATACACAACAAGGAAAGCTTCTGTTATTGGAATGGCATGATGGAAGGGTTTGGTCTGGAGGGCAGATTTTAAACACGCTTGGCTTGGTGCCGTCGTCCTGCCAGATCATGTAAAATAGCATCTAACCAACAAACACTTCTGCTCTGCTGTGCGGAAAATCTCTACGGTCAGCCTACAGGAGTACTTTACTGGGCAGATTGTACCATAGTAACTGAGGTGCCCTCAAATGTGCTGCAGCCTGACTGAAGCACACTTGTATGTGTGTGTTCCATAAGCATTGCTGGCCAAGTGTCCCTGTACTGAATAAAATGACTTTGAGAGAAAAATAGAAATGAAAGGAAAATGGGATTAACGATAGAATCAGTGAAAGGAAAATCTCTAATACTTACTTGGAGAGAAATAAAAATAAATACCACAGGTGAATTCTCCTTCAGGCTGGGCTTGTTGGCCCAGTCACAATTCATTTTACATGGCTACCCTACGAACACTCCTCATGTTTCTTCTTGTGAAGCGTGTTTATAGGCTTCTAAGGAGGATACAATGGTGGTTTCCACATTTAAGTCCAGTTAGAATATTGGGAGTTTTTGGGCACCTTGTGACTTGTCAGCATTTCCATGCTCTTTATATCCTTGCTGTTTCCTAAGTGCCTTGTGATGTGCTCACTGTGAAATGTGTGCTATACAATAGACTGATTGATCGCACACTCGTTACTAGCTTACTGTTGAATGAGGTGCTTGCTGTGAACGACACTAAAATGCCCACCTCTGCCTTCCACTCCCTCCCTCCCCCTCAGTGTTCTTTCTCCCAGTGGATGGCTTTTTATTTATAACAATGTGACTTTCTTCCTCTGGCTTATTTCTTCTGCTGAACATATAAGTTAATGATCACAGAAAGGCAAAGGCCCAATGGCAAAGGGCCTGCTTGCTGCCAGAGAGGTGTGTTACTGTCTCTGCTGGATGCCATTTCGAAGGCTGCATTACGGAGCTGAACATTTTTAAGGGCTTGTTTCATAGCTCTTCACTTATACCTATCATCCTCATATTAGAATTAACCTCCCGAAGCCTGTTAGAGGTATTATCTTCAAACATGCTACTTAGATAAAATGATTTTGAAATTCTAATGGCCATTTTCTTTTTTTTATTTTCAAGTTAGTTTGCATTTTGTAGAGGCTAAATGGTGCTGAAGCTGTGCAGTTTACTTACCAACTATGTACATTTCTATGGTAAGGCAACAGATGGTACTGCACAGATCTCTACACTGAGGAAGGCAAATACATAACCATTCTCTTTATTTTCTTCTTTTCTGGAATTGTGTGATATAGCCTATGAATTGTCCATCTTTATTTTTTTTTAGCTGAATTAAAACATGGCAGGAAATACAAATGCTATTTCTATGTGGAATCAAGAGTGTAAGCTTAAATTAAAGGAAAGTAAGACAGGATTCCTTTTTATGGGATACATAAATGTTTTGCAGGATTATTTAACATCAAGTTGGTCATCAATCAACATAGCGTACCAATTGTCCATTTGCTTTTTCTAGTTTATTATGCTAATTGATTTTTTTCCAGGCGGCATGGTGGCGCAGTGGGTAGTGCTGCTGCCTCGCAGTTAGGAGACCCGGGTTTGCTTCCCGGGTCCTCCCTGCATGGAGTTTGCATGTTCTCCCTGTGTCTGCGTTGGTTTTCTCCGGATGCTCCGGTTTCCTCCCACAGTCCAAAAATATGCAGGTTGGGAGCATTGGCGATTCTAAATTGTCCCTAATGTGTGCTTGGTGTGTGTGTGCGCCCTGCGGTGGGCTGGCGCCCTTCCCAGGGTTTGTTTCCTGCCTTGCACCCTGTGTTGGCTGGGATTGGCTCCAGCAGACCCCCGTGACCCTGTAGTTAGGATATAGCAGGTTGGATAATGGATGGATGGATGGATTTTTTTTCCTCATCTTGCTGCTACACAGCCAGTAGTTAACCCATTTAGCGGAGCTCAGTGTTGTGGTGGCTGGAGTGTGTGCAGCCGCTATCAGGTGGTAAGCACACTGACTCATGCAGGGGCACTTTAGAGGTGGCATTTACTGTACCTGTGGGATGTGCTAAGAAGGCTGGAGGACCTGAACAAGTGGCTGTTCAAACTCCATAAGAATACATACACACAGGCAGTGCCCAGGCTGCTATCTGGGCCAGAGTCTCTAGACAACAGTGCCAAACATTGCTCCATTGTGCCACTCATCAATGAAATATCCATTTATGGTTAAAGAATTTAGATAAACTAAGGGGCTCCATCCCCTACTCGCTATGCTTGCCAACTACTGGGTTTGGTTAACTGGATATACAATTTAAAGAGATGGTTATTTTCATGAGAATTGTTACATATGCATTATTTTCACTTTTACTTTAAAACGTCAGTTAAAAAAATATTTGGAATTAATTTTTCGTCAATATCGCATTGAATTTTGATTCCGTTTTTGGATTTACATTGTGACAACACAACACTCACTAACGTGAGTGAATAGCGTTTCTTTCTCTCTAATAAATAAAATGACTTTTTCGAATGTTTGTCCTTGTGATTTGTTAATTGTCATAGCAAAAGCTATTCTCACGAGAAACTGTAAACGTTTTAATACGAATGACATATCAAGAACTCCTTTGGTGTCTAATGTTATCTGCTGAATGTCAGAATTGTTTGACCAATTTTGAATATAACTAATCTTGTCCTATTGCATAGCCCATCACTCTTACATAAATTATACAGTAAAATTACGATACATCCTTCTTTGAACAGTAATTCGGCCTGTGGAAGACCGGACGCTGTTAATGCCTGTAGATATTCTATGGGATTTTGTAAAATGATGTTTTCTTCTTCCGCACGATCACCACCAACTGCTTCAGCATAGTCTGTTGATACACATTTAATCAATTTGCTGTGTAACCGATCGATAATTTTCGCGTTAATTCATTTGACTTCATCATTTCTTGCTACCATATTTAGATGAATGGGTGATTCTAAACGGATCTTCTTAAGTGTGTGTGTGTGTTTGTGTTCATAAGTAAGCCCTTTAATGGATTGGTGTCTGTCCAGGTTAAGTGCCGGAACGCACCTGATGACTGTGGTCTTGTTTGAAAATAGTTGTAAGTATGGCGTGACTTGAAAGAATCTTATGGTAAAAGTTTTCATCTCGCTGGACTTCCTTCCAAAAAGTCTCATCAAAAAGTCACGTCTCGTCGCAGGATTTTTTTTTATCATAATAGAGAGAAATGACAGAGTATTGCCTGTTTGCAGTCTTCAACAGATATTTTCTATGGAATCTTCATCTTGAGCGATGACAAAGAAAAAAGGCAAAGATTTTTCCCATGCTGAAAAAGACATAAAAAGTGTCTATATATTTGGGCTATGTATCCTTTATCATGTGTGACACACAGCCAAAACGTTTGCATTTTTTCAGCATCTGAATAACCCTTAGCTTTATTCTTTTGCAGATACACACTCTCAGTGTCCTTCACTCACTCTTTCTTTTATCTTTGACAAAGGCGTTGGTTTTGTTTTTACCTTTCTGTTTCTATTTTTCTTATTGAATGTTATTTTAACAACTTACATCTATTCATCTGTTTCTGATCCCACTCATTTCAGTCGATCTTTAAAACATTTTACATTTCTAAATGTGCTAAGTATTCTGATTTTGTAAATGAGATGTGTGCTCTGCAAAAATCTGTTAAATTCATCTGTTCTTTCCTTTTTTTATTGTCTTATTCGTATTCTTATTTTCTTTTGTTACCATAACATTGTCCAACCCACTTACTTTAATTCGCAGTTACAGGAGGCCTGGCGTCTGTCCTAGCAGTGTTGGGTGCAAAGCAGAAGTCAGCTCTGGACAGGGCAGCACACAAACACACACACTCACTCACATCCTTGCATGGGGTCAGTTTAACACATACCTTTGGTGATGTGGGAGGAAAACCTATACAGAGAGAGAGAGAATACACAGACTTTATACAGTACATACAATGACCAGCCATACACAGTGTCAGCAAAATTCTTCGATTTTCATTCCATCTTTTTGAATTGCAATAAGCATATTTCCAGATGAATAGTAAACAGTCTTCTTTGTGCTGCCTTAACTTAACCTTATTACTAACCTGTCTTAAATCCTCTATAAAACACTTACCAGGGCTTTAACCGGTTTAGTAATTATTACCTAATAGGAAAAAAAAATTTTGCTGAGTTATATATTCAATCAAAATAATTGGAAATCATGACTAATTAAGGTCTAATGTAAATGGCAGAAATGAACATGCTTTACTATTTGTGATTCTGATTTTTGTTTCTTTTATGTACTGTATTTTATGTATATTTTATTTTATCCTGTGGTATTATCTGTACATATGTGTTTTTTTAATTTTGTACATTAACCGTATGTTATGTCAATAAAACTTAACATTCTCACTAATGTACAGTAATAATATCTGCAATGTCTGCTTACTGTATAAGTTTTGTTCCAGGAGAGCCCATGGCAGTTAACTGATCTTCACAGTGAAGGGAGTGAGGATAGATTGGATCTGTTTTCCGCAATAATTTAATAACCCGTACACAAATATGTCACCTGTTGCAGTTGTTTTGTAGTTTGTTGTAATATTCCACTCCTCCTCATCCATTCCTGTTACCTGTTTACTTACACCAGTGGCTCTGCTTCTTCCTTCCACATCCCACATATCTGCAGGTGACAGGGCTGTTTCCTGCTCTCTGGCCTTGGTTGATGCTCCCAGACACACTTTTTGCCAATGAATTGCCCTTGGACCCCCCTCCTTTCAGAGTGTGTTGCTGAGTAGCAGTCACATGGTGGAAGGGGACAAGAGAAGTAACAGAGAGTTAGACAGCGGCACTTTGCTCTAGTGTTATACTTGTTTGCCTTGGTGTCTCATTCTTTGTTTTTTTCATATTATTTGTGTGCTTTCTAGTATTTTTCCCCATTTTTTAACATTTACATTTACTTATTTGGCTGACGCCTTTATCCAAGGCAACTTACAACATTTGTGATGTAATCAGTTACATTTCTTTTGGTTTTCCAATTGGAGCACAGGCAGGTTGAGTGACTTGCTCATGGTCACTCACGGGTAATAGCGGGATTTGAACCCACAGCCTCACAGTTTGAAGTGCAAAGCCTTAACCATAACGCCACACTGCCTGCCTTTTTTTAACATTTTGGTACCTTTCTTTGTAGTGTTTTTTCCTTTATCTATCTATCGATCGATCGATCGATCGATTGATTGTTATCCATATGTCATGTCTCTCCTTGTGTCAACCAGTCATGATCGGCACAGCAAACGTAGTGTGTATAATCAACTGTGCTTAGCAGGCAGTGCACAGTGCTGCAGTTCTATGAGAAAGATAGGACTAGGGGCCTGCACTCCGCATCTTCCTGCTTCTGTGAGTGCAGCAGGGTGGCAAGCAGTTGACCTTTGCCTTGCACCTGGTATTGCCTTGAGAAACTTGGACCTCCATGACCCTGAAACTGAATCGATGGCCTTCAGAAAATGTTGGGATGCTGCTATCGAAGTCCGTGTAATACCAGCTATGTTGAGTGCAGCCACAGAATCAAAATATGCATTTGTTACATTAGTATTTTATTTGATATTGAGACAGTTCTATTTACTGCTGTGTGTGAATAGAAAGCTTATTAATCTATTAACTGTGAAAACTGGTGATTCAAATACAAGAACGTGAGAGACCAACACCTATCCCAGCAGCATTGGGAGCTAGCTTTGAATTATTCCTGGATATGGAGCCACCAGCCTAATGCAGCTTACACATTCTCACTCAGACCTATAGAACTGAGTAAATTAACTTGAAAGTCTTAAAAAAGTTGGAGAAAAATCTGAGTAGTCAAGAGTTAACACTCAGAGGCACATTGTGCAAAATCAAGTGGTGGTGGTGGTGATCAGGCTACAATTATTACCCGGGACTCCGAAGCAGTGCACTTTGCTGCCAAACAAATGCATTATGTATACTTTTGTTATGCATGCTTTTTCAGTGTAAAAATAATATAAATTATGAGTATACTAAAAGGATAAAAACCACTTAAAGCCAGGCACCTTCCCCGATTGATTCTTGTATGTTGGAACCTGAAAACACGTCTTCGGCAGGATGAAAAACAAGGAGGCGCAAGGAGTCCATTTTTATTTGTAGCTGTCATATTGCTGTTCCAGTACAGTGTATTATAATAAAGGTAGAGTTGGTAAACTCCTTCTAGATGGTCTCTTTTTCTGTCTTGTCTGAGAACTCCTCCCCGAGTCTCCATCTTCTGTGCTGGCTGCGTACAGTCACTTTTTTTTTTTTCATTGCTCCTGACTCTCATCTTCCCTGGCACTCTTTTAGAAACTGGCAGCTTGCTCACCTGGGCTTACGCACGTCCTAATTAGCCCGTATTGTTACAATTAACACAACAATTAGTCATTTCAGTGCTATTAAAGTGCCTCCTGTTATCAGCTGTAGTGTTCCTGATGATATTCCTGTGTTGGGCGAGGTCGCCATTGAGAAGCAGGCAATGGGACAGTCACCTACTGTGACTTTGGCATCAACTGCCTCATTTTCAGCATCTCGCATGCCTTTATTCAAATTTATAAAATAAAGATATATGTTCTAATATTGTCTCGGACATGTTTGTCAAGGAAAAAAATATATATGTATCAACAGCTTGGTCATTCTGGGGTGTTTCCCACAATGCCCCCTTCCCCCAGCTCCTATTCTCCCTCCCTCTCACACTCCCTCTCGCTGTGCATCGCTTTTTTCCGTGATGCCGCCAAGAAAAGTAATTTGCTCTCCGTGAGCTGCTGCAATCAGTATTGCTTCATGGCATTTGAAGAAAAGGACAACCCTTTTAATTAAACGACACGCTCTTGAGTTCTGGTGATCATATAATACCGCGATATAAAATGTTCAACACCTGTTTTTGGATTACCAGTGATTAACCCGTTGCACATCCTTGCTGGGTTCATTACTGGTTATTCATCTGTTGTATACTCTCCTAATTGTTTTTATGTTTCTGTAACCTGTTCAATTGCAAATCAGTGTTTTCACAGGAAATCATTCCTTTCCTCAGGATACAGACATCCGTTTGAAGCCAAGAAGTCTTTTTTTTATATCTAAAAACTGAAGGGTTGGGGGTTAGAATGAAGAAAAGGTTTGCCTTCTGATTGGCAGGCTCTTCAGTGCAGCTTTCACTTCACCTTTGCTAGCGACAAGTTTTCTTCTCCGCTGATCTGTGAAGTGCACCAGTGCCAGCTGTTTAACCCATGCTGTGTTGGTGGTGTCGGATGTGCATACAGTAATATGCTATACTAGTGTCCCTCTTGTGCAGCATTTTCACTGTGTCCCCCATGCCCAAGTTTATTGATGCTGCCATTCTGCCTCTACTTTCGGCTGCTCCCGTTGGGGGTTGCCACAGCGGATTATCTTTTTCCATATCTTCCTGTCTTTTACATCTTGTTCTGTCATACCCATCACCTGCAATTCCTCTCTCACCACATCCATAAACCTTTTCTTGGGCCTTTCTCTTTTCCTCTTTCCTGGCAGCTCTATCTTTAACATCCTTCTCCCATTATACCCAGCATCTCTCCTCTGCACATGCAGCTGCACCTCTCTGACTTTGTCTCCCAACCTTCCAACTTGAGCTGACCCTCTAATGTCCTCATTTCTAATCCTGTTCATCCTCATCACACCCAATGCAAATCTTAGCATCTTTAACTCTGCCACCTCCAGCTTTGTCTCCTGCTTTCTGGTCAGTGCCTACCGTCTCCAACCCATATAACATAGCTGGTCTCACTACCGTCCTGTAGACCTTCCCTTTCACTCCTGCTCTGTCACAAATCACTCCTGACACTCTTCTCCACCCATTCCACCCTGCCTGCACTCTCTTCTTCACCTCTCTTCCATAATCCCCATTACTCTGTACTGTTGATCCCAAGTATTTAAACTCATCCACCTTCGGCAACTCTACTCCTTGCATCCTTACCATTCCACTGACCTCCCTCTCATTTACACACATGTATTCTGTCTTGTTCCTACTGACCTTCATTCCTCTCCTCTCTAGAGCATATCTCCACCTCTCCAGGGTCTCCTCAACCTGCTCCCTACTCTCGCTACAGATCACAATGTCATCAGCAAACATCATAGTCCACGGGGACTCCTGTCTAATCTCATCTGTCAACCTGTCCATCACCATTTATTGATGCTGCCAATAAAGAGGTAAAATGTTAGTCCAGAATAAAGTTAGTCCCCCATTCACATAGTACCCCCCCTTCTCCACCAGTGTCAAAAAGCGACAAATTGTATGCACCTTGCTAATTAGGACTGGGAACTGAGAAGCCGCTCTTCAAAGGCGATTAGGCTACAGCTAGCACTACTGATTTTCAGGCCATCGTCTTCATTTGCTCTGACACCTTTTTTGGTGAAATCTACTCATTGTGTAGTGAGAAAAGCGCTATATAAATGCAAAGAATTATTATTATTATCTGAGGGAAGCTCAGGTAAGGTGGGGTGTATTCTAAACAGCTCAGTGGTAGTTGCTAATGATCTGTTCAGCAGTAACATAATGCAGCAGCTTTCAACCTGCTTAATCCAATTCAGTGGCCAGAGAATGTTCTGGCAGGAATTCGCCCTGGACTGAGCACCAGTCATTCCTGTTGCCCTTTTATTCGTACACCCACACTGAGGTCAATTTAAAGTTTCCATTTAACTTAATCGGCACATATTTAGGGATGTGAGAGGAAAACGCACAAAGTCAACAGCTGGGAACAGGGTCTGGACCTGAAACACTGAATTTGTGAAGCAGTAAAGCTCACCATTGCATTATCATGCCACCCATTAAGAACTTTATTTATTGGGTGAGCCATGTTGCATCTAGGAGAAGTAACCCTGAGTCAATGGCACATTTTATTTATTTTTTAAACACTCATTATTAGGCTAGAACATTGTCCCCACAGTTGTCCTAAAATCATCACAAGTGATGTCAGTGATTATCATGTGACCACTCTCACTTTCTTATCTTCAGCTCTTAATCTTTGAAAGTTAAGGGGCTCTGGAGGGATGCAGGTTTCTTATTGCAGATTGTGTAGTGAAAGTGAGCATTACTGGAATGTAATTTGTTCTAATATAGATCAATGTGGCCATCGCCATACTTTGGTAAGTAATTCAAACAAGGAAGATGTCAGTTGTAATATTTTTAGTTTGACTTTAAGATCCTTATAAAATTAAGAACAAAAGTGGGCTATTACCATGTGCTAATAAGTAATGTCTATGTGACTATTTTAACAGACGTTCTTGGCATAAACTATATAAGTGGTTGTTTAAGGTCAGGGAGCATGGCAAAAAAATGAAATGAAATGCTTTAAAGTTGACATGCTGTGTTGGGTGCTATGTAATAAATTAAATTAAACACTGAACCTCCTGGGCAGCATGGTTAGGTTGATTTACCACTCTAAACTGGTGAGCGGTGTGTGTGTGTATGTGTGTGTGGGTGGGAGCCAGTAGTTCATGTGATGGACTCTTGTCTCTTCTGTGGTTGCTGATGTACCACCCTGTCTCAAAGCAAGCCTGAAATGGATTAAGACTACAAGAAAGGGGATAGATGGGTGAAGTTATTATTATCTCTATATGAAAATCTGCCTAAGTCAAACACTACCCTCTGGTGCTCCTTTTTATTATTTTGTTAATGTTTCTGTATTTTCGTAGCCAGTCCCTTCACAGTCTGGCCGATTTTAATGACGTGCCAATTGACATGTGGAGAGTACTGGTGCCCATGTGGTGCCTGGGTGGTTTAAAAAAATGTTAAGATATTCACATGCTTGGGGGCTGCACTTCCTTTTCTTGCTTTCCATGCATCTTTAGTCTAGCTGAAATGAGAAAATTAGTAAAGATACATGATTACCATAGATCATGTTGCACCATCTCGCTAAAAATGCGTTCTGTTTCTTATCGAGTGCAACTTAAATTGCAGAACAACTTGTGATAAGACACTTATGTAAGAAGTACTGTATGTGTGCTGAGAGTTCAAGAAACCTGCCTAGAGGATTATACTATGGTGTACTGAATGGGTTGGCAGGCTTTTATCGTGCCAGACTCCGTCTTGCAATGCACATCTCTCCCCACCCACAGAAAAAAAGGGCTATAAAAGAGCACACTGCAACTGCCAAACATCTTTCAAACGTGAACTCTGCTGCCCAGAAGGCGGCTGCACCTCCACTTTGCGCTGCCATCCCACCCTGACATTTACTGTGTGCACTTAGCTATCTATAAAAAGCTGATTGATGAGGAAGACGGCTTTGTGTGCACAGCATTCAGGCTGGGTGCTTAAAAGGGATTTAAATCACGAGGCATGAGCTGAATTTCTGAGGGCCATCCAGCATGTATAATTTAAATTTTGTAACAAGAATGTGCTGTGGATTTTAAAACATTAAGGCCAGCCTGTCTGAGAAGCAACTCATCATCTTTGCCTTAGTCTGTTACAGGTGAAAGGCAGTGCCCGCTCTGGAGAGCCTCAAAGGAGACCATTCCCCTCACTGTGATCTCCTAACTTCAACAATAATTTTTGTCGTTCAGATCAAGTTTATCATAAATGGAGCTAAATACACTTTAGCTTAATTAATGAAACTGCTGTAACCTGTCAATGATGGTTAGTGGATGGGTAAATACTTGCACATTATTTGGATTCGCCTGTTCTTAGTTCCAAAGTATGCTTCTTGAAATTTGACAAACCAACAAGTAAAAAAGCCTGATTTTCTTTCATAATGGGATCCCCTGAGGTCCCAGTGCTTCTCTTGCCAAAGATATTCATTACGTTAGATTTAATGATTAAAAACGAGTCTTGTAGGCTCTATGGGAGTGCTAAAGTAGAATCTGATGACAATTTTACAAAACTAAAATGATCAGATTCATTGGGTTTAATTTGAATTTTGTATGTGATGTTTATTGGGCTTCCCAGAAAGGCAAAGCATGAAGGATTATTACCTCAGGAAATCGTCCCTGTAAGAAAATTAAGGCAACAAGAACCAGTTTCGTAACCCATACTACACCGGAAAAGAAATAAGACAATTAAAGTTTTTATTCAGGTTTCAAGTGAATATTGTAAATACAGGGTGAGTCAAAATTATGTTAACATTTGAATGGCGGAAACATTTTATTCACAAAGCATACTTCATATATGCAAGATGATTTACAGGAATGTCTCATCATGTTCAACACATGTACCACATGTGGCACATAAATTGTCCACAGAAATTGTATATAAGTATATACATAGCAGTACCATTAGTGTTAACATAATTTTGACTCACCCTGTATATAATAATAAATGTTTAAAGTAAAGGTGCCTTATTTACTAAACTGTTAACATGCCAACTGCTTATTTATATGGTTGCCATCCATTGCCCAAACCCATTTTGTCTAATTGAAGGTCATTGGAAGTCAATCCCGGCATCACCGGTTACAAAGTGGGAACTCTCTGTATAGGTGCCACTACAAATTCACTAGCACACCCAGATTTGCCAGCGGGGGGCTGGTTTAGAATGGCCACTTTAATTCTTATTTAAAGTGGTGCCAGTTTTTGTTGCATTGGTACACTCCTAGGGTGTCTTACGGTCAAATCCCACATCCGTTATTTGATGGTCTCCATCTTTGGATTGCTTTTCAAAGTGTTAGTACCAACATTCAGTATTACAGAATCATGATTGGCAACTCCATCACCTAGTGAATTATTAGGAATGTTCATGAGACCATTCTGGACAATTTTGAAATAAGACTTCGGCTTTTTTTCCATTTTTGACTCTTTGCCATTTAACTTATTTTTAAATTAACTAAGCAAACTTGGAAAATCAAGGAAAAAATGATTTTTGTATTCTTCTATGTTATCTTGTGCTATTTTCTTCTTATAAAGTACTGTCTGTTCTTATAAGGGACTGTCTTCAATTTGCTACATGACATAAAGACTAAAGGGGTAGATACCACCCCATTCTATTACACATAACATGCTGGGATAGGACCATTGCTCTTCTAAATTTTGAAATGTGCCTGTAAGGTCCAAATTAGTCAATAAAAGAATCAAGTGATCCATCTTTTTAATGCACAAAACAGTATGAAAGGATTACAAATTGACATCGATATCTCAACAGTATGTGAGCAACTGAAAAGGCAAATTAGGTTAGTTTACAATTCCAAAACTCAAGTTGTCTAGACGCATGCTCAAATCCGCTTACGTGCTCTGTGTACAGTTCTGGTCAGCATGCTACAAAAAAACATCGCAGCATTTAAAGTAGTGAAGGGCATGTCCTATTCTGGTAGTCCACAGGATTGGAAACTCTTTAGTCTTGAACAAGCCACCTAATCTAGATCTTCACTGACAAGGCTAATCGATCAGAAAGTTTTAGCTAAACTTTGCATCCCATATTCAAGGACACTAATGGAAATTAAGAATTAATAATGGAAAGCGCTTGGGGTACTGAGTCACTTGGGCACAGAGACAGCTTTATAAAAATATCTGGATGAGATACTGGAATTTATTAGTTGCTAGTTATCAAGTCAAGCTTGATGGTGTGAATGGTCTTATCATTTTACATTCTTTTCTAAGCTTAAGAACAGCATTGCGGGTGAAAGAAATTCAGATTTAGAATAAATAAAGTTAGCAGAGTAAAACCACACACCAATAATTTACCAAAGGCTAAAATGAGGAGAATGATGCGTCATTGAACAAGAATAAAGATAGCCCATTTGACAACGTCACATTTTGAATGAGTTTAAGAGGAATTGCATCTTCCATTTAGCTCAGTGATTGAATAGGCTGAAGGATGGCTGCCTCTCCTGAGTTAGACCAGGATGCACCGTGTATTTTTCACTAGTCCTTAGAGAATTGGAAGCTTATTGTCCAGAATTCTTTGAGCTTTCAAGAAATTGCAGGCCTGATGTCAAGTTGAAAGACTGATGGCAAACTCTTGCCAATGAGTTGATCCATTTTAAATTATACAGTCCCTTTCATGACCGACTATGCACAATACCCAGAACAACAGGAGACAATGTGTAGCATTTGAGTAAAATGAACATTCTAATTAGAAACTGTACTGCAATTGACTGTGCAATTGTTGAGCCAGTTAATTACATTATCTGAGCAGCCTACTAAAGAGCACGGGCCACAAAGTCCTATAACATCATTTATTAATTTCTTTCCTGAACCCGCTTTGCCAGGCCTAAATTCTTCCAGATTCGATATAAGAGAAGAACAAACCCTGGATGTAACACACTCCCATGATCACTTGCATCTGGGTGGTTTAGATTTGTCAGCCATCCTGACAACTTGTCTGTGGTCCCACTTGCATAAACACATGCAAAACATCTAGAAGACTCCCAAGCCAGTTACCAAAATGGAGCCAGAGTGCAGGAAACATAAGGTTTATTATTCAATGAGTATGTTGTGAATAGAGACTGCAAACCTATGCCAAGTAAAAGCACATTCTGTAAAAAATGTAATTCATTAAGCCTTGGTGTAACAATGAACAGTATATAGTGCCTTGCTGAAAAACACAATTATAGATATCCCACATACTGTATGTTACCTGATTATTTATGCTTGGAAAGACTAAGAGTTTGGAGTCAATAAAACTCTGGTAAGGTAAGGAAGTCTTGGTACAGAATGACAAGATGTTTAAAGAAAGCATGAGCTAAAGCGTGGATGACGCATTACTCCTTTGTAGAATGCACTTATTCATATTTGGCAGTTCATTTAACTTTGGGGTGCTCAATGCGTCGATCATGATCGACCGGTAGATCGCGTTGCATTCAAAATTTTGTTTTTTTAAACGTTAGTTTATCATTTATCCTCCCTATGGCATTTGCCACTTGATTGACATACAGGGCGGCCAGTCTGAGATCTCTTCTCTTCTAACACATTGGCCATCCCGCATGCATGATCAAACGCACGAGCTACTGCAAAACTCCGGCTATCTAAGTGATCTAGTTAGCCTTCCAATTTATATCGACTAAAGAAGGAATTTAAAAAAAGTTGTTTGAGGAGGGTATGGGCTGGATGTGGAACTGGAAGAGGATTTTTTTCTCACAATGTCGCAATCGAAGTGCATTTGTCTGATCTGTCAATCTATCATTGCTATTCCAAAGAAGGAAAATGTGGAAAGGCATTTTCGAACTGTTCATAAAAACTACGAAACTGACGTCCTTCCAAAAAGCGATCTGAAAAAGAGAAAGGAGAGGGAACTAAAATCGCAGTTAATCGGACAGCCAAAAAATCGGCTGAATTCAAAAGCTCCTTGACTGCATTATTCGGCTCTACTTATTTATGCGAGTTAGCCTTTTCCCACATGACGATTATTAAATCCAAATACAGTGGAACCTCGGTTCATGAAAGTCTCAGTACACGTACAACTCGGTTCACGACCAAAAAGTTCGCCAAACTTTTGTCTCGGTTCACGACCACACACTCGGTATAGAACAATCCAGTTTCCCTTTTGGTTTGTGCGCGCCGATGATTTCCGCACGTGTTGCATTGTTCTCGGTCAGACGTGCCTGCCTGCCTGCGCGTGCGTGCCTGCCCGCACGTAAGAGAGTGAGAGAGAGAGAGAAAGCGAGCGCGTGCATGCTGCTGAGAGAGAGCGAGTGAGCACATGCTGCTGAAAGAGAGGGGGAGGGTGTGTGCTGCTGAGAGTGAGCGAGCGAGCCTCCTTCTGCAGCTGAGCAGGGAGCCTGGGTGTTTTGTGTCAGTGTTATTCAATGTTTTTACATTAGTTTACTATTGCCCTGTGCATTCTATGGTGTAATTAACTATATTTGTGCTTAATCTTTAAAAAAAATATATTTATATACAGTTTGTACGGTATGGAACGGATTAATTGTATTTATATACAATCCTATGGGGGAAGTTGCTTCGGTTCATGACCAACTCGGTTTATGACCAGAGTTTTGGAACAAATTATGGTCGTGAACCGAGGTTCCACTGTACTGTAGTGACCATAAATGTATTTAATTGTTATTGTGCCATAAAGGTTATTCAGTTATGCAAGGTACAACAACATACATTATATGTATAAAGTATACTCAGTATGTATGTATATATGTACAGTATATATATATATATATATATATATATATATATAGCATTTTTAACGTTGGTAGATCATTTCGCCCTGGTCATTTTAAAAGTAGCTTGCAAGCCCTGATTTAACTTATGTGCCATTGGGATACAAGGGGGAAACTGAGGTACCAGGAGATAAAAAGAAAACAGGGATTGTTTGTGACAACTTTCTTCTGGATTCACACAGAGGAGAGAAGACAAGACAGGCATGGAGTGAAAAGAAAGTGAATTCCTTTTGAGTGTGTGGAGAACCTTAACCAGGAAATATCAAGTTAGATTCTGTTAGAGGGTCAGGGGAGGGATAGAGAGTATAAGGAATCAGCATGTTGGATCTTCTGAAGTAGTATTGGTGGTGCTGGTCATTCTGTTGCTCTAGCAAAAAAAGAGTTGTGCCATTTCTTTAAATTAGGAACATCACAACAAGTGGGAAATAACCTATGAAACATAAACAGTGTCACATCAACCAACATCAAGTGTGTTGTAGGGCAGCATGAGCACTGTAAGATTGCCAGAGCTTTAATGGTGGTTCAATTCATCCATCCTATACTAGTTTAAATCTCTTTGTAATGCACATGTAAGGAACAAACTAGACCCCTATGGGAAAAAGTTTCCACACATACTAGATTAAGAGGGTACTTAAAGAACCTAAAACATTATTTTGTTAAGTTTTATCAGAGGTGTAGCACCAGGCTTTTGTGGCTACAGAGATCTTTACTTTACTACATCATCTACTGCTGTATCATGCTCCATGGAAATTGTAGCTAATCCATTAAGACTCTACTGTGTCTTTATACTATGGAGTTGTATTTTTTTAATTTATTTTTAAATCACTTCTAGCTTTGAGAACCTGCATTCTCCTGGAGTAATTTTTTGTTTATGTCATCATTTAATGGTTTCATCTTTTTTTGTATTCACAGCCAGACATTGTTGACCATTTTAACATGCTGTACCTCGCTTTTTATTGACATTGTCTCATCCTGCTGATCAGAATTGGTGCCAGTGCCATAGTATCAGAGTGAATGGCTTGAGCGAAGTCTGACACCTTTCCTGAACCACTCAATGTGATTAGAAAGCTTGGTAAGATCCTTGGCCATTACATTCTTAATTGGTCATGTAATAGTTTAAAACGGTCTATTTGACTGCTGCCCCTTTGCTTTTATGCCACTTTAGACAATCACCTAGTTTACCTACAGTATATGGATAAGCCAGCCCTAGTTTTGGAGTAAAGCAAGGATTCTGATTGTGCCCCAGGCTGCCCTCCAAGTAGGTACACCATTAAACAGCTCTCATAAAGGAGCAGATATAACTAAGATCACCTCTTTTCATTTTTTTCACAAACTTATTATTTATTTTTTTTAGGCAGTTGGCCAAAGGTCTCCAGCAAACATTTCACTACTTAAATCGCTTATGCTGGGGCATATATCATGCCCATCTTAAAATGACTGTTCATTCACCCTAACACAGAAATGTGACCTATTCATACTGCCCATGTTGCACAGGCTGATACTGGTACCAGACTATGGGCAGACTGAATCTCAAGCTCTTCATTAAGCACAACATTTTGTTTGCATCACTACTGCCTTTTTTTTTTTTTTTTTGTTAAATGAAATTAGACAGGTTTTTGGTAGCCTTTACAAATGTTCAAAAAAGAGGTTCAAGACAAAGCAAAAAAAGAAATAAAAAGTAAATAAAACAGAGCAGTCAGGTGCAGATATGCATGGCACACTGACAGCAGGACGGCCAAGCAGCATGGAGGAAATAGTGCCGGAGACAGCAGCCAAATGTCAGCATTTCCTCAGTAAATATGGTTATTTATCACACACTGGGTACAAATTTTCACCGCAGGAAAAATGACATGGCTGTGCAGACATGCGTGAAGAAGACAGACCTCATCCAGCAGATGTTGGGTGTATTAACACATGCGGAACTGCTTTTAAGAGATTGAACGGACGTGGATGTGTTAACATACATTCACACTTGCATGACTTGGGTCACCAATGATGGTTACAAAATACAGAGAGAATAAAGGGACGCTTACTTTTCTTAGGGACCTAAACAGTGATATGGGAGATCAGCAGAGTAAAGTGACCATTTTATTCTGGTACTGTTATTGTAATCCTTATGAGATTCTTGTCTTATTGCAGAGGTTACACTCTCTGACAAGAACGTTTTGAAGGTAAACTATTTCAGAGGAGAGGCACTCCCTGCTCTATCACTTAGGGAAGACAATGAGATCCTTTGCGGGCCTCATAGTGTAACCCACTAGTTTAAAATACTTTTGGAGAACTCTGACATTACCAGGCCTGAAGCCTGGAAAAAATATGGACTAGACCAAATCAGCTCTGTACTCCTCTCACGATAAGTCTCCCAATCTTATTTCCCAAATTACTGATGAAAAGACAGTTAACTTCCATCCATCATCCAACCTGCTGAATCCAATCCCAGCCAACACAGGGCAGGAACTAATCCTGGGCAGGGTGCCAACCCACCACAGGACACACACAAACGGGCCAATTTAGAATCGCCAATCCACCTAACCTGCATGTCTTTGGACTGTGGGAGGAAACCGGAGGAAACCCACGCAGACACGGGGAGAACATGCAAACTCCACGCAGGGAGGACCCGGGAAGCGAACCCGGGTCTCCTAACTGCGAGGCAGCAGCACTACCACTGTGCCACCGTGCCGCCTGACAGTTAACTTGCAAAATATAAGTGAAAGGTAAATGTATTGTAAACCAAACTGTATATATAAACATAAAGAGAAAGTGCCCCAAAGCATATAATGAATTAATAAATAAGGAAAAGTAACAAATATTTATATACACAAAAAAAATGGCACTTCCTTGTTCCCTTAGCTAATAAAACTACTGTATATAGCTAATACAACAATATTCAAACCATACAAAACTATTCCCCCAAGTAAATATTACATACAATATATATTGTACAAAAAAATACCATAAACCCAATACACACAACATCTGGATTGGAACGGTTACTGCGAAGATGATGAAACTGACCTAAATCCTAGAATTAAAAATGAATTGAAAAAGATTGAATGAAATGATGTTGCTACCCCAAACTAAATAAAGCTGAAAAAATAACCAGAACAGCCTCACCCATCTGAGTCCCAGTGGATGTAAATTATTTTCCAGGAAGAAACAGGAGAAAACGCTGTTCTGCCCAACTGTGGTGAGGTGGGTTCTGGAAATCCTCAGCCCTAGGAGAGGACATCAAAAAATCATTTTAGCAAGTGCGGTTAAGATGGAATCCCAACTGAGGCCTGAAGTAACCTGCAAATAGAAGTCCCCAGGGTCAGCAGCTATCAATTTTGTGTCTTCCCCATTGTATTTCAGTGTATGGTTGCTTGTACATAATAAATAATTGACAGTTCTGAAAAAGGACAATAAACTGATAAGAGACAATTGAGCCGACCATTACAAATGACAAAAATCATGTAACGTGACTACAATGTATTCAGTATGCATTACAGACCCTTTAAGAACCCAGTTCCAGTCATCCTACTGACCCCTATAGGACATTGTTTCATCACCCAAAGATCACGCTTAGGATATTTTTCTCACATCACACACACACAGGACCAGCCTACAGCTTTTTCTGTCATAGCAGATGGTAAGGTAACTTATTCCAGCATACCTACGGAGATCCCATGATACCTATTTCAGAAATCTTAAGGCAGTATTAGATGTCCTGTTGCAGATACCCCAAAGAAGCATCTTTTAACTTGTATCACATATTTTTGATGAGGCCTTTCTTGTGATATTAACAAACAACACAAATAGGACACTTGTCCCTTTGCATCCTGGTCGAACTTATTTATACTATACGCAGAGGTGACTTGTTTCAGAATGCTTACTGAGACCCAATGGTACATTGTCTTTCAGCATTAGGACAGAGATCTTTTTAATCATTCACAGAAGATTTTCAATGCTTTCTGATTGTAAGTTTTTATAGTTGTGTCTGCCCCAACAGGACAGCTTCTACTGATTATCTATGAGGACATGCTATGATTGCAGGTAGTTCAAGGTTCAAGTTCAGGAGAATAGCTCAGGTGTACCCGCTCCTGAGTTGTTACTTCACCTTCACCAACGTAGCCTGCTTGAGCTGACTGTGATACCTGTCTGATTTCTTGCTTGCTGCTACATACTTCAATTCACAGAAGCTCTTATCTGCTTGAAGATACTTGAGGCATTCAAAATTGGACAGTGGATTCCTTAAGACATGCAATGTGTTGATGTGGGGAGAATATTAACAAGCTGCTCACAGCAGATGGTGGAGCAGAATCACACCAACATGCTGGCAGCCTGGAAACCTGGAGGGCTGGAATCCAAAGCCTTTGTCTGTCTGTGCATAAAGCTGTGCAGCCTCAGAGACGCTCTGTCATGGCGTGGCCCATGTTTTCCAACAGAGCCTTACCTCCACTTTTCAGCTGAATACACGAGTCCTGCTGCCAAAGGAATGACTTGAGTGTGTAGGGAAATGAAGCACAACTTGAAGCTGCAGCTGTTCTCCTAGGAGGAATTCGAGTTCCTGGTGTGCCAGCGAGAGAGTGAAGTGTGCAAGCCACCTGGATGGCCCACACATGCGGTACGTACCTCTGAAAAATCTCCCTTACCACATTTGCAGGGCTTTCAAGTAGAACTAGAAAAAAATGTTTGTTTTTTTTGCATGAAATCAAGCACATAATATGAAGACAGCTGGCAAAGGGGCACTGCCACCCTGCCAAAAGAGGGTCTGTTTTCGCCCTAATTATACAGGCGACACACATTTTTCTGTTCCCTTCATGTGCTTTGTGCCACTGCCACACAAACTAAATATGAAAGAAGAGATGTCAGCACTATAACATGCGCCAAAGGTTGGAAAGCACACTTGGCTTTTACAGTCTGGTGCTATGGCATAGGCTGATAGAGGGGCCATTAAAACAAAGCATATCTGATGGCTGTTCAACACCTGGGACAAAGTGCCACTATAAAGAGTACCGGTACAAGAAAATGTGGCGATATATTGGTAATAATAATAATGAAAGAGACATCAAGTTTAAGAAGGAATCGAATCTGGGGTGGAAGGGAGATGGGCTGGCTGCACATTTCTTATCTTAATATGCAGTGTAAGTTCAAAGACACATTTTGATTTGCTTATCTCAGAATATACATGACAGTTAATGCACAATGTAGAGAAGAAAATGCTAAACTACAGTTTAGTGTCCTCTCAAGGTGACTTGAATTTTTCTAGTTTTTCTCAATACCACTTTGTGATTTATTTATTTATTTATTTATTTTTTCTTTTACAAGTGTGTTGCCATGTTATTTTGTCTTTGTCAGTCAAGTAAGCCAATAGCATTGCATCAGCACTTCTCACCTATAAAAGATGGCTGTGTAGTATAATCTGCATCCTAGTATTGGGATAAGTTTAAAAAAAAAAAAAGCAAAAACAAAAACTTGCATTTCTCACTTAATTTAGCACTTTTTAGCACTCCTTGAATTTACTTGGTTTCTTTTTTGACTCAGTTGTTTGGCTTTAGTTCTTAATCCATTCCACTTTTTGGCTTGCACTTTACATTTGTTTTGCTTTCGCGTCTTACGATTACACTTTTCAAACCATCATTTTAAAGAAATAGTGCTCTTTTACCGGTGCCCTAAGATGATTTCTTCTGAGGCTCTACACACGACCAAGTGTACTGCTGACTTTGTCGTCTTGAACGAGCATGCAGAAGTACGCCGTCACTGCTTGGGTTGTTCTTTGTGTGCTCACTGCACCTTGTCCTTTGCTAAATTTGGTAAAGAGCAGAACCACTTAATCTGAATGGGAATGGGTTGACGGTGGACACAGAGTCCATTCTACTAGGTGCAAGGTAGGCACCTGCCCTGGACAGGGTGCCAATCTATTGTGCTGACCCCTGGCAGTAATCAGCCAAAAATGGAGTTTGTGCAGATTAGGATGGATTGTTGTGTCATTCTATGACAAAGCACTTGCATGATGAAGATTTGGTAATACAACAGTGTGGAGCAACAGGAGTGCTTTTGTTTGAAATTTTGGATTCTTAAGTGTTTGCCCTGATGGGTCAAAACCTTCTGGATTCTTAAGTGTGGGCTGATGGGTCAAAACCTTCAGATTAAAATACTTTTTTTTTTAGTTAGATTTTTGTGGCAACATCTTGCCTTCAGGCTGGTGTCTTTTTGAGTGGTAAAAGGAGCAGCAGCAGCAATATGAGATTCAGATTGAGAGATCAGTGTGCAGACAGTGTGATCTGCATGCCAAACTCTTATCTGAACCACATGCTGGGCATTGCTTTCTGTGTCAGACTTACTTGCTCACTATGTGCCAAGCAGTACCCTCTGTGCCAAGGCTTCCATGTAAACCTCAAGCGGTGCTGTGTTCTTTATAGGTTATGCTCATATAATGGTTGACACTAAGCTCACGTATATGCTGTGGCCTGGCAGCTCTCCTGAAACCAAACCAAAATGTGTATGTACCCTAAGATGAGCAGAGCTGATGCAGTCTCACTCCAGACTGTCCCACTTCCACTTGGGTAGTTATCCACCATCTGGTTTGAGGATACTGCCATGAGCATCATGTGGTATAATTTAAATATAGTTTAAATTATGATTTGAGGCAGAGTTCACAAACACATAATAGACCACCAAAAAAGGCAGAAGAAGAAAACAGCAATAAAACCATAATTAGGTAGTAGGATTGTTGTCGGGTTCAGGTAAAAAGGTTACAAGAGAGACTGAGATAAAATAATGTTAAGGAGTTAGGGAAAAATGTCAAATGGAATGTGAAATAAAGGAAAAAAAAAACAAACTTTAAATACAGAATATGATTATGTCAATATCCAACAAAGACATTAGTGAGCAGGAGGGTTACGTTTTAATCCATTGTGATTTAGAATCATTTATTTATTTATGTTCAGATTTTATTATTAAAGATCTGAATTATTTATTTTTTTCATTATTGGTGTTACAAGTTAGGTGATTTGCGTTTTCTATGAAATAAAATGAAGTTATTTTATGCTTTTTAATACATTCTTGTTTAACATGGTTGCTGGAATTTCACTTTACTCTGTGCACATCATAGTATTATTATTACGACATCTACATTACACTGAAACAATTACAAATCAATCAGACACACCATGTAACAAATCACTAGTAGGACCAGATAGCACTTACTGTATCCTCGAGTGGATAAGGGAACTTGTTAATACACATATAAACCATTAACGCATATTTGTCGAAAGTTACTGAGTAAAGACTGGAAAATAGCAAATATTATCCTGTTGTATAAAAAGGATGACTGGACTTGTCCAAGTAACTATAGGCCAGTAAGCTTAATGTGCATCACAGGTAAATTAATGGAAGGAATTATTAAGGATAAGATTGAGCAGCACATGGCAAGTACAGGGGTTTTACTGAATAGTCAATAGACTATTCAGATGTGGAGATCGTGTTTTACTAAAATGCTGGAATTCTATGAGGAAGCAACAAAAGAATACGATCAGAGTGGTGTATATGATATTATTGATCTTTATTTTAGGAAAGCTTGTAATAAGGTCTCACATGAGATGCTGGGCATCAAACCTAAAGAACTGGGAGCTCAGGGCTTAGTGTGTAAATTGGCTGAAAGAAGAGGGGTGTGGTGAGTTGATATACTTTATTAAAGGGGAAATTGTTATGGTGCAAGAAACCTTATCAGAACTGGATAACGTTAAGAATGGTCAGTGATAGGGCCATATATCTATACTAATAAACGGCAAAGCCCTCACTCACTCACTCACTCACTCACTCACTCACTCACTGACTGACTGACTGACTGACTGACTGACTCATCACTAATTCTCCAACTTCCCGTGTAGGTAGAAGGCTGAAATTTGGCAGGCTTATTCCTTACAGCTTCCTTACAAAAGTTGGGCAGGTTTCATTTCGAAATTCTACACGTAATGGTCATAACTGGAAGCTGTTTTTTCTCCATTTACTGTAATGGAGATGAGCTTGAGACCCGTGGGGGCGGAGTTTGACATAATCACGCCTCCCACGTAATCACGCAGTACGTAGAAAACCAGGAAGAGCCCCAAAAAGCGCTGAATAAAACATGCATTATATAATTGAGAAGGTAGCGAAACAATAAGAAGCGAGCGAGTGATATATACAACCATATTCATGAGTTCTGCTACTTCGGAAACAAAGCACAGTGTAAACCTACACTTTAAATTAAGTTCATAGACAGGCTGCCGCTGGCGTTTGTAATTTAGTGCCTGCCCATATAAGGCCGTCCGTCAGCGGCAATCCAATAGAAACACTGCCACGGGTAAATATTCACGGGTGAAGGACTGTGCTTATGGGGAAGAAGATGAGATAGTCAGGGTGGTGTTTGGCACAAACTCAGCGAAACTGCGAGAGAAAGTTTTAAGTACCGGGACTACGGTAGCATTAGATACAGCCATGGACATAGCACGACATGGCAACAGCACAGCTGGGAAAGTTCGATGCATGTACACCGAGCGGCTCACGTGAACTGACGCAGTGCACAGACAAAAAGCAAGAGTTCCGAAAAGCGCTGAACAAAAACCGAATTACACAATTGAAAAGGCAGCAAAAAAATATGAAGCGTCTGATACATACAAGATAAGTATGTAATAAGTACAGCTACTGCAGAAACAAAGCACACGGTGGAAAAAGTGAATGTCCCGCTAAAGGAAGACAGTGTAAAAAAAAACCCGTGCATGCAGTGTGCCAGGTCTCAGATAAAGAAGAAGACGAGCTCTTTATTGATGCAGTAAGAAACGAATCTTTTTCATAGCTTATTTAACACACTACGTCTCCGCTGCGATACGCGGGTATATATATATATATGTATATATATATATATACCCTGATCTACATACTCGAATAATGAATACTTTATTCGCAATCAATGATTGTTTTGGTAAAGCCATACTCAGTGTATTCATTAGATGAACGGTAAAAAAGTAAGAGCGAGGGGAGGATGACTTATTGAGGCATGCAGGCAAAACCACAATAGCACGCGGGCTCGATGTACGAAAAAATATATCTTTTCAAGTTCTATTTAGTCCATATGTGTCAAACTCAAGGGCCACGGGCCACATCCGGCCCGGCGTGTAATTATATCCGGCCCGCGAGATCATTTTATATACTGTATTATTGTTATTAATGGCCCGGGTATATGAAGCGCTGGTAACACAATAAACTACAGATCCCATAATGCAGCGCTTCACCTGCCTTGCTGAACACTTACCGCGTTAATCAAGTCTAGCTTATGATTTTGCAAGTTATTGCGAAGCTAGCCCACACGATGCTTAAGAGAAAAGTTGATTCTGAAAATAGAGCCTTTAAAAACCGATGGGAGGCTGAGTATATGTTTAGTGACATTGCCGTTAAACCCGTGTGTCTCATTTGTGGAGCTAATGTGGCTGTAATTACAGAATTTAATCTAAGACGGCACAATGAGACAAAACATCAAGATAACTTGAAAGACCTGCATGCAATGCAGAAGATACAGAAAGCAGAAGAATTAAATAAGAATCTGACACTTCAGCGGACGTTTTTACCCGTGCACAATCACAAAGTGATTTCAAGTGAAGCTGCTTTTATGGGAGACACAAATGCACCAGTGCAACTTGCCCCACTTTCCCTGTTGCCAAGTAATGTTGAACCAAGTCGTCACTACGGTGTTCCCAAATACGCACTTTGCTGATAAACTGAGCGCAC
>JANRMT010062814.1:90555548-90586718 GCA_026402145.1 Polypterus bichir lapradei | reverse complement strand
CACCAATTTTCAAACTTCCCGTGTAGGTAGACGGCTGACCCCATCTTTACGAAATTTGGTAGGTGACTTCCCTGCGCTAACCGAAACCGATGTACGTACTTATTTTGATGGTATGACGCCATTGTCGGCCGCCATATTGAATTTTCCAAACGTCACTAATTCTCCAACTTCCCGTGTAGGTAGAAGGCTGAAATTTGGTAGGCCCATTCCTTACAGCTTTCTTACAAAAGTTAAGCAGGTTTCATTTCAAAATTCTTCGCGTAACGGTCATAACGATCAACAACGTCCGCCATATTGAACTTTCTTATTCATGGCCCCATCTTCACGAAATTTGGTAGGCAGCTTCCCTGCGCTAACCGAAACCAATGTACATACTTATTTCGGTGGTATGACGCCACTGTCAGCCACCATATTGAACTTTCCAACGTCACTAATTCTCAAACTTCCCGTGTAGGTAGAAGGCTGAAATTTGGCAGGCTCATTCCTTTCAGCTTACTTACAAAAGTTAAGCAGGTTTCATTTCGAAATTCTACGCGTAACGGTCATAACGGTCAACAACGTCCGCCATGTTGAACTTTCTTATTTATGGCCCCATCTTCTCAAAATTTGGTAGGCGGCTTCCCTGCACTAACCGAAACCAATGTACGTACTTATTTCGGTGGTATGATGCCACTGTCGGCCGCCATATTGAACTTTTCAACAGTCTTTGTTACTTATGGGCCCATCTTCAAGAAATTTGGTACACGGGTTCCCAACGCTAACTGAATCCTACTTACGTACATATATACGTCCATAGCCTGCAGCTTGGTCACCATGTGAGGCGGCGTTGGGTCCCCCATCCCACGTTGTTGGCTGCCTGCCTATATAAGGCCGTCCGTCGCTCCAGTCTCTACATTCCCTTCCTTGCTTCGCCACGGGATTCACGTCTCCCTGCTGATAACTACAGCCTTTTTATTTAATCCACAGCTTCTCCGCTGTTTTATTGTTTGTTTATTACAATTATAGTTATTGTATAGGTATTTTACACTTACTTTACATTACTCAGGTACCCATTTCCTTGATCATTCCAACCCCCATTACCATGTCTATCGAGGTAATCACCATCGATCAAAGAACTGTCACTTACTGAGTGGTTTCCATGCCTGGAGATGGCACCTACCTTTTCCATTCTCTGTGTTACATATTGCATGGCCATATCAGGCTCACTCTTGATATCCGGAGGAACATTGTGTCTTATGTATTGAATGACTGGGACAGGTTCAAGGTGTGGACTGATGACGGTTCAGGAGATAATTATACTACACAGGAGCACTAGAAGAGTGAAATGCTTAAGCCCTTCACCTATGGTTTTGCATGTGAGTTGATGGCTGCCGCTGAATTGTTTGGTTGGTGCTTTCAAGTGTACCGAAATGGCCAAATATTTTACACCTTTTGACAACCGCCAAAGCCTCTTAAACATCTTAGATTCACAGGTGACGATTTCAGTAGTGGACACTTTGATGTTTATGAATGTTTAAACTCTCAAAAGCTGGATGTGAAGTTATCGATGAAACCGGTTGTAAGCTTACAACGCTTGACAGATGTCGAATGTCACTTCAACACAAGTCCTGCAAATACTGTTGTAATTGAAACAAACCATGAAACTCAAACTTGTTATGACAGCAGCAATCCAAACTGTGAGATTTGAGACAAGATTACTGTTCACATGGCCAACTGTAAGTTGCATGCTCAAGAGTAAGCTCAGCGCACAGCTTGGTCATGTTACAACCGGAGAGCCGAACTGACAACATGGTATACAAAGAGATCCTTAACAAATAATTATTGGCATATTTTCCCTCAGTTTAAAAAGGTTAAATTTTCTTCTTAATAAAAATTTTAAGGCAGTACTTCGCCGCTGCGAAGCGCGGGTATTTTGCTAGTTTTTAATATATGTAAATGACCTGTATAGGAATATAAACCATAAACTGTTTAAATTTGTACATGATATCAAGCTAGGTGGTTTGACAGATAATCTAAGATCCATTGAGTCATTATAGAGGGACTTGGACCGCATACAGGCATGGGGAGACTTGTGGCAGAAGAAATTTATTGTAAACTAGCTGACATACCCAGCGTTTCCCGGCAGGAAAATAAAGTGTTTTTTTTTTTTAATTGTTTGAGAAAAATATAATTTAAAAAAACACAACTTTAAAAAAGGGCGGCACGGTGGCGCAGTGGGTAGCGCTGCTGCCTCGCAGTTAGGACAGTGGTTCCCAAAGTAGGGGTCGCGACCCTCTGGGGGGTCGTGAGACATGGGGGGGAGGGTCGCGAGATGATTTCCAAGAAATCAAATACTGTATATTTTAACCACTTCCGAGGATAGTGGGGGTCACGAGTCACTGGCACGGTTATTTTGGGGGTCGTGAGCTGAAAAGTTTGGGAACCCCTGAGTTAGGAGACCCGGGTTCGCTTCATGTTCTCCCCGTGTCTGCATGGGTTTCCTCCGGGTACTCCAGTTTCCTCCCACAGTCCAAAGACATGCAGATTAGGTGCATTGTCGATTCTAAATTGTCCTTAGTGTGTGCTTGGTGTGTGTGTGTGTGTGTGTGTGCCCTGCAGTGGGCTGGCACCCTGCCCAGGGTTTGTTTCCTGCCTTGCGCCTTGTGTTGGCTGGGATTGGCTCCAGTAGACCCCCGTGACCCTGTAGTTAGGATATAGAGGGTTGGATAATGGATGGATGGACAACTTTACAAAACATAATAAATTAACAAACAATGAAGACTCACTAATATGCTTGTCTTGCAGTCATGTATGTATGTTATCATCTAGCTGTTGCTCGGAACCGGCCAGCTCTATTTAATTTCAAAAGCAACATGGGCGTGGTGCTGCTCAAACATAAAGTTACATAAGTTACTATTATACTGTATTGAGGATTACTTGTTTTCTGTGTATTGTATTGTATTGACCCCCTTTTTTGACACCCACTGCACGCTCAACCTACCTGGAAAGGGGTCTCTTTTTGAACTGCCTAGGATTTTTTTTGGGAGTTTTTCCTTGTCTTTTTAGAGAGTCAAGGCTGGGGGCGTTGTCAAGAGGCAGGGCCTGTTAAAGCCCATTGCAGCACTTTTTGTGTGATTTTGGGCTATACAAAAATAAATTGTATTGTATTGTACTGTATTGTAGAGAATGCTGGCAGTCACCGCCAGTTCGCCCTCTGGTGGTCGTTCCGAGTGTCACCTGGATAATAAACATGCATACAAGACTGCAAGATCACCCCCTGGGTTAGGGTTGATTTCACCAAACAGTATTTTCAGTCGACCAATGAGAAATGTGTGTACCAAGTTTCATGAAAATCGCTCCAGTCGTTCGTAATTGATGCTGGAACATACATATACTGTATACAAACACACAGATATACATTGACTTTTATATATACTAGGGGGCTCAGCCCCTTGCTCACTTTGCTCGCCCACCCCTGGGTTTGGTTTACCGAATATACAATTTAAAGAGATTGTTATTTTCATGGGAATTATTACATATGCGTTATTTTCACGTTTACTTTAAACCTTTTGTAAAAACAATACTTGCCCTTTAATTCCGGCCCCGGGCGTGGTTAAATCTTTCTCGCAGGACATATAATGCTGCTCGTGTTGGGGGGGGGGGGCTGGGGGGGTGACAGCTGAACGCACGTTAAGAAGATGCCATCGGATAATCTGCTGCTGTCTTTCTTCTGCTGCCGGCGAGCTGCGTGTTCTATTTGTCGTGCTGCATGTCGATCATTTCAAAGCCTGTACAACAGCTGTCCTTTTGGCACTTCGTGTCTCTGCCACTCGCGTAGCGAAGGGGTGGTGGGGGGTGGTGGCTTAACGCACGCTAAGTAGTTGCAGTCGGATCATCTGCTGGTGAGCTGCGTTTTCTGCTTGTCGCGCTTTGCGTCGATCATTTCAAAGCCTATACAGCAGCTGTCAATTTGCCACTTCGCGTCTCTGCCGCTCATGTTGTGAAAGGGCAGGGGGGCTGAATGCACGCTAAGGAAAAGCAGTCAGATCATCTGCTGGCTTTCTGCTGCTGCTGCTGGCAAACTGCATGTTATGCTTGTTGTTGTTTTAAGAGCTGGGAGCACATGATGTTTGTCTGTCAAAGGCATTCCAACAACTGCTTGGTTAGATGTCCTTGAACTTGTTTTAAATGTGGTCTCACTGCCTTGTCTCATGTGGCGTTAAAGTATCTCTTGCGGGACGTCAAATTGTCTTCACGTGACGTTAAAGTGTCTTTCTTGCGGACGTCAAATTGTCTTCCAAGAAGATCACGTCTTGTTTCCCTAGTCCTAAGATTTTTTTTTTTTAAATAGAGAGATAAATTAATGTAAGGTGTCAGTTATAGGAAATAAAATTGTTATATCTGAATACATAGTGGGAGGTTTGAAAACTGCACTGTTTTCAGTACTGCATATGATAAGAACTTAGGAATCATAGTAGACTCATCACTATCAACTTCAAGACAGTGTTCAAAAGCCGTTAAGAAGGCTAACAGAATGTTAGGCTATTATGGCACAATGTGTAGAGTGCAGTCCAAGGAGGTTATTCTTAAACTTTATAATGCACCAGTGAAGCTACGCCTGGACTACTGAGTACAGTTTTGATCTCCAGGCTACAAAAAAAAAATAGCAGCACTAGAAAAAGACCAGAGAAGAGCGACTAGGCTGATACCAGAACTGCAGAGAATGGGTTATGAAGAAAGACTGAAGCAATTGAACCTTTTAAGTTTAAGCAAAAGTAGGTTTGGAGGTGACATAATTGAAGTGTTTAAAATTATGAAAGGAAGTAGTTAATTGAATCCAGGCTGTTACTTTAAAATGAGTTCAACAAGAAAATGGAGGCATAGTTGGAAGCTTGTTAATGGTAAATTTAGCACAAACTTGCAGAATGTTTTTTTCACGCAGGGAACCATCGACGTATGAAATAAGTTACCAAGTAGTGTGGTAGAGACAGGACTTTAGGGACCTACAAAACTTCACTTGATTTAATTTTGGAGGAATTAAGTGGATAGTGTTGACATGCTTTTGTTGTGCTGAATGACCCCAAGATTCCGAACATGAGTTTCACAAAAGTCCACGAAAGAGCCAAGAAGTTCAGAACTAATTTTTGCTTTGGAAGGAGGACCAGCTCCCAGCACTTCCGTTTTATTTTGATTAAGATCGAGAAAACTGTCAGTCATCCAGGATCTTAGTTCTACAAGGCAATTGTACAGCCACTTTCATTGAAGAGTTACACACTGGAATATAGACCTTGCGTGGCATCAGCATAACAATCAAAAGAAACATTAAAATTTTTATAAAATAACTCCTATAGTATGGAGATACTGTATATAGAAAATAAAATAGGATCCAGAATGGACACCACATTTGACAGGAGCAATAGACAAAAAAGAGGAATTGAAAGTTACTGAAAAGTGTCTATCAGTAAGATATGACCTGAACCAGTTAAGAGCAGCCAGTGTGCTAGCAAAGAGGTGTTATCAATTGTTCATTAAGCAGTGGAATCCCACTGATTCCCAGTGGTAGGGGGTCAGGTCTATTTGTGCTACCAAAGCTGTTTGTAATCAATTTAGATTTAAGCAAGCATCATGATATGATGAGGTGTAGCCAGTCAGAAGGATTTGCCCAAGGGGGGAGCCAAACGCAAGCCAGGATGCTGGACTTGAAACAACACTGTAGTTAGAAATTGCTTTCACGACTGTTAAGTACTAGTATCATTTTCTTCCTATAGCCATCAACAGCACAGTAGGTGCCGAGGTCAGAAGGCTGACAAGTTTTGTTTCTCAAACAAAACAGTGAGGCTTTACTGTTCAGAGTTGCACTTCAAACTTCGAAGTTGAGCTTGAGCTTTAAGCTTTGAAAACTTAAAATAAGGCAATAAGCAGATGCTCCCAAAGCTGAAATATATATTTTTTTTTATGTGTGTACTGTAAAACGCAGGAAGAAGGAATGAGAATGAAATAACTTTTTTCATATTGCATCTCTCTCTCTATAGGGACCACTTGAAAGAACTCCCAAAGAGTCTCATAGTTATTCCTGTCTTTGTCTCTGCGTCCTGCTGAATGTACAGAACCTAATGACTTCAGGAGAGGTGCCTGGGTTTGTAATAAAAAAATAATCTCAAAAAGCCCATGTGGGTTCCAAGTGTTGAGTTTCTAGGACAGAGATAGGCAAATACAGATAGGCAAGAAATAGGCAATGTCAGTACATTAATAGTTAATTAAAAAAAAATGGAAAACTAAATAAAGTCAGAAAAATGGTGCAAACAATTACATGACAGTTACTGTGTAGCTTCGGAATATGTGTAACGTGCTCCCAAAATTAAATAGCCAAGCCTAAACTGCAAATTAGTGTAAATTAACAAACAAAATGCAACTTTGCATCAGGGCATGACATCAACCCCTGACATGACTGTCAGTCTTTTCTGGAAAGCATACAGTATATAGAATAAGTGCAGGAGAGGCAGAATATGCATATGTACAGTGTGACACATGGTTACAGGCCAAAAAACTGCCCAGCCCTGTCTGAACATTGTACCTAACATAAAGGTGCTAAAATCAGTCTTATTATTATTTAATCTTCATATTAGTCAATTCAACTACTTTCATTCCATCATTACAGGTGGTGGCATAAAATGGCACAACAGAGAAACCGGATTGGAAAACAGAGAAATGTAGGGATTAATAATGATAGCGCACGCATGAAGTATATGATATTGCAATGTATATACTGTATAATCTATTAGTAGTAGAAAAGAAGTGACTTAAGAAAAGGGCAAATTGAAAAAGTGGGTTTTTCAATAGTTTTCTAAATTGATTAACGGTATTAGCCTGGCATATTTCTATTGGTAAAGTATTAAAAATTTTTGGTGCATAACAGTAAAAGACCGGCACACCATTTCTTTTATGCTTAGCCCTCAGTTTAATAACCAAACTGTTTTTAGACGATCTGAGGTTGCAACTGGGGATGTAAGGGGAAAGGCACTCCAAAATATTAGTCAGTCAGTCATTCTCCAACCCGCTATATCCTAACAGAGGGTCACGGGGGTCTGCTGGAGCCAGTCCCAGCCAGCACAGGGCGCAAGGCAGGGTGCCAGTCCATCGCAGGCCACACACACACCCACACACCAAGCACAATTTAGGATTGCCAATGCACCTAACCTGCATGTCTTTGGACTGTGGCAGGAAACCGGAGCACCCGGAGGAAACCCACGCAGACATGAGGAGAACATGCAAACTGCATGCAGGGAGGACCTGGGAAATGAACCCAGGTCTCCTAACTGTGAGGCAGCAGCGCTACCCACTGCGCCACCGTGCCGCGCCTTTTGGAGTTTACTTCAATTTATATACCATTAGCAGTATTTTAAAATCTATTCTAAAGGACATAGGTAACTACTGCAGTGATGCTAAAACTGGTGAGATACGCTCACATTTTCTTTTGCTGGTTAAGACTCTAGCTGCTGCATTTTGAACTAACTGCACGTTATTGAAGTCTTTCTTAGGGAGTCCTGTTAGGAGAGCATTACAGTAATCTAGCCAACCTAAAAAACAAAAGTGTGACTTACCGTAGATACTCGCGTATTAGTCGATCTCGCAGATAAGTCGAGTGTATTTTTAAGCCGAAAATTACGAAATTTGTTATAACCCGCGTATAAGTCGAGGGTAAAACTTGGGTTTTTTCATGGACCGTTGTCTTAATAAGTACGGTCTTCTCACCAATACCTGCTACAGTTGATTCCCCGGCATATCAAATGTTATTGGCGTTTCATCCATGTTACCAATGTTACTGAGATCAAAGTCATGCCTTTGTCTTTGCTTGATAATAAATTTATGAAAGGAACTGACCTTTTCTTCCAGATCTTTCGGCAGCTTCTGCGCGATTTTTGTTCGCTGATGAAGGCACAGCCCATATCTGTTCATATACCACGTGCACCAGCCAGCCGATGCTTGAAATTCCAACAAAGGCTTATATGGTGTTATGGGTCCACAGCTCTCTTAGCAAAGGCCGTTTTAGTTTTTAAATAAATAATCACTGCGCTTGAGACTTAGCGAGCCGCAGGGCGATCCGAGGTGTGGGCGTTTCTCACCTAGTGCACAGGTGAGGGACTGCCCACATCCGTGATTGTTCCTGTGGCTAATGTGCTGCAGCTGCTGTGTCCTCTCTGCATATAAAGAGAAGCGCGAGTCAGTTAGAGAGGAAGGAAAAACGGAGTAAAAAAAAAAAAAACAAGGAAGAGAAAGAAAGACGGAGGTGGCTGGAGAAAGCAGGCGAGAGAGAGAGAGACGGTGCGAGTGGGCGAGCGAGCGAACAAGCGCTCGCAGGCAGCTGTGTGGAAGCCTGGGTGTTAGGTCGACACCCGGGAGTCAAAGTAGAAGTCGCACCCACTGAGCGATCATGTAGCGGGAGTGACCAAAGAAGAAAAGACTGTCCGCGTAAGGCCAGGACGGCAGCGGGAGTCGGGAGGCTTGGAGGTGAAGTCCTTGGTGTGGGCGTCCTTAATGCCAAGGTTCCAAGTCTCAGGCCTGGGATGAGTGCCAGGATCGGGAGGACTCCAGACCTGTGTGTGTGTGAGAGAAAGGGCAGCTGCTGAGAGAGCGTCTCGCCTGCTGTAAAGCCCAACCGGGAGAAGCAGGTGAGACGCTAGTTTAAAAGAGGCTTATTGATTTTAAAGACTGCTTCCAGCAACGTTTTAACCTCGGGTTTTTAAAGGATTGTTTTTCTATTTTATTGATTTTTAAACCTCCACGTTTGCTTTATGGATTATTTATTTAATGAAGAGCTATTTTGAATCACTGCACTGTTTACTTTGAACACTGATTTTGATTAACTGTTTTAAATAAAAGCACTGTGCACTATGCCATTACCCAAATTCTATGGAAAATTGTGTTGCCCCGTGGATAAGTCGACCCTGTTTTTTTGAATGAATTTTAAGGCATAAATGTTTCGACTTATACGCGAGTATCTACGGTAGTTTTTCAGCATCTTACAATGTTACAAGAGGTCTAACTTTTGCAATTTTTCTTAAGTGAAATAATGCAGTCCTAGTAGTATAGTTAATGTGTGATTTAAAGTTTAGATCCATTATCCCATCTAAGTTCTTAACTTCCACCTTGACTTTGAGTGCCAAGGGGTCAAGTTTATTTCTAAGATCTTCACTATTTCCATTTTTCCCAACAACTAACATTTCTGTTTTTTTCCTTATTTAGCTTGAGAAAAATGTTATTCATGCATTTAGTAATGCAAGATTAATATTGGATCAAAGGGCACAGAGAGTCATGGTCATTGGGTGCTATTGAAAAGTAAATCTGTGTGTCGCCTGCATAACTGTATTGGAGTACCTTGTAGTTTGAGATGATCTGGCCTAACAGGAGCATGTAAACTGAAAATAATACAGGCCCAGAATAGATCCTTGAGATACCCTATATAAAATATCACGGATCCTTGAGCTACAATCACTATAGCTAATAAAAAATTTTCTGTGTTTTAAGTTAAGATAGTAATCAATTTAGGACATTACTGGAGAGACCCATCCATTGGCTAAGATGATTAATAAGAATGCTGCGCTCAAATCTCAAAGAATGAGAACAGATATATTGCCTGCATCAGCATTAACATGCAGGTCATTAACTTCTTTAACCTGGTCTTAAACCTGTCTGAAACTTATCCAGCAATTATTTAAATTGTTAAAAACGTTTTTTTCTAGAATTTTACTTAAAAAGGCAGGTTTGAAATAGGTCTAAAGTTGTAAAAGACAGTGGCATCAAGATTATTTTTCTAGAATAGTGTGTTCAACTACTGCTGCCTTTAGAGTATCTGTGAAGATCCCAGGATCTATTGAGGAGTTAACTATATCAAGTACACTATCAATGAGCACATCAGAAACTTCTTTAAAAGCCATGTTGGGACTCGGTCAAGAATACAGGAGGAAGGTTTTGATTGAGTATTCTATGAAGTACAGGTAAGCCTATTTTAGTGAAGAAATTTAGTTCACCATAGTGAGCTTGATAAGGGTCAACAGTATAGGCTTTTGAGGGTTGCATTATATTACATCAAATATCGTTTATTTTGTGATTAAAGAATGCTGCAAAAGCTTTGCATGTTTCGCTTGATGTATTCAAGAGGCAATCCACTGATTGAGTCGGGTTTAAAAGATCATTGATAGTAGAAAATTAAACTCTTGGATTTCCTGCATAACCATTTTTAGTTTTCGAAAAATAGGACTGCCTCTCTAGTCAGATTGCTTTGCTGTATTCAGTAACATGCGCCTTAAGTATTTCAAAGTGAACTGTTAATTTAGTTTTTCTCCCTCTACGCTCAGCCTTGTAGCATGTTCTCTTAAGTGTAGACAGAGCATGAGTCTTCCAAGGTACGCTGGTGCTGGTGGATTTTTTAAGAGTTTTTTCTGGGGTTATGTGTTAATTACAGCTCTCACCTTAGCATTAAAATTGTCCACCTTACTGGTTACATTGCTTGCTTTATTATGACAAGCAATACTCTCAGATTTATCATGCATAAATTAGCAAACCTTGAGGCTGCTGTGGTATCATAATAATGTGTCTGATGATATGCTGCTTTTTAGTTCTAGTTACATGTATTTCTTCATCAAATAAAATACAAAAATAGTCAGATACAACAATGTCTATAACCTGCTTTACCATTTTGAGAAATCCAGCATGTGTCCTTCCTTATATGTAACCTGATTGACTTGCTGGCTAAGGTCAAAAGAATTCAGTAAATTAATAAATTCTCTTGCTTTGGGGTCAGACTTTCAGTATGGAAGTTGAAGTCACCTACCATTTAGGGACCTGTCATAGTTTGTTATTATTATAGATACTAAATCTGAAAATTCATTGATAAAAGACGCCTTATATTTAGAAGGTCAATAAATAGTCATACTCCTTGAATAGCTACACCAAAAGTACCAAAACTGACATCATTATAGCTTAACTAGTTCGAGAAAATACTTACTAGACCTCCTCCTCTTTCACCTTGGCGAACAGTGTAAACATAATTATAATTCTGTGGTGCTGCTTCAATTAATACTGCAGTGCCATCACTACTAAGGCACATTTCACTCAGTGTTAGAAAGTCTATATTCCTATCACTAATAAGATTGAACACAGCTGCATTGAAGTTTTGGGACCACTTAAGATGGCAGTTAAATTATTCATGTTAATACCGGTTTATCTGGACATTTTTTCTAAATTACAGTCAGTAAGTAAAGTGTTAATATAGTGCATATCCAGAGGTAAAACCTCTGCAACATTGTCATATCTTAACACAAGTTTATGACTAACATAAGATCTAAGATTAAGGAAGTTGTGCGCAATAGATTAGCCAGAGATATTTTCAGAGAGGACCCTGGCACTGAATCTCTTGGGGTGTAGGCCGTCACGCCTGTAGAACTGCAGTCTCTCCCAAAAAAGATCCCAGTTGTCCACAAAACCAGTTTTTTGTCTCTTGCAGAACCCTCTCATCCAGTTGTTCAAGACCAGCAGTCGACTGTATGCTTTGTCTGACCTTCTAGCCAAGGCCAAATGACTTGAAATGTGATTCTCATAGCTGGGTTTGCTCCTTCGCCCTGTGAATTAGGGAAGTCTGTCTTCAGAACCTTCAACTCTCCACATCAAATATCGCTTATGCCTGCATGCAGTATGATGGTCCCAACAACCATGTCCTTGTGCCTTTTGATGGCTGTCGGGGCTCTTCTCGTAATATCTCGAACTCGTGCACCAGGAAAACAAGAAACAAAAGTGTTACATGTAGGGCATGAAATACAAGGGAGTGTATAATTGAATCCTGAATATCAAGTACATCACCACAGTCTGCCAGCACAGTGGAGGAGCGAGAAGGGTGAAAGTGGTTTTGGATGGAAATGCTTACCTGTGACGACAGAGGTGATGTAGACTTGAATCCTCACTTGTCTTGCTGAAACACCCAGATTCCATCATCATCTTCTCGAGTAGGTGTGTGGGTAAAACTCAGTTGGCCCAATGTGCAATTCAGAGGTATTTCATTTTAGGTTATGGTGCAGAATCATCAAAGTTGTTTGTGGGCTCGTTTACACAGAAGTCACTTTCTATTTTTCACTATGTTGCTAAGATAATACCTAATCCAAATGAAACTCTAAAAACAAGACTTGTTTCCCTATTAATTTTTTTTCTTCTTGCTTGAGCACTGATTCTATCTCTCATGAAAAGCCTGACTTCATTTGGTCACTGTTAGGATGCTTCATTGTATGTGCCACCATCTTTTATGGTGGTGCCCAAAGAAAAATACAGGCACAAAATGGTGATTCAATAACTTCCCCAGGAGAATTGTAAAATAAATAAAAATTGATAACAGAATAAAGGAAAGTGTTAAGAGAATTAATTGCCAAAGTGTTCCTGATGGGGAAAGTTTGGTCCTTACTGTTATGAATTGGTTGAGTTGTTCATTTTTTGTGAGGATTTTGTTTTGTTTAGCTGTGACATGTTGCACACATTTTGATTTTTCACAAACATAGAATTTAAATTTTGCAGATTGTAAAAAATATTTTATGCTGTTTTCTGGCCCATATTTGCATGGCCATTTTTGAGCATTTGTTTCTTTCTTAATGGCTTAATAAGTCAGAAGAACTTAGCATATGATGTCAGCAAAGCATTGGGTTTAAAGGTCAGTGGTGGTGTCAAGATTGCGGAGAGATCCTTTTTTACTGAGTTGTGTTCCTTAGTAGAAGCTTCTTGCTATTAGACTTTTAGCCCTAATCTTCAACTTTGATATCTGAATTTTCTTTTTGGTTTTGTCTACAGTATTTTTTTTGATTACCCAATTTTGAACTTTGCTCTTTCTGACTATGTTTCATATTTGCCCCTTTATAGTCTTTTGTGCTAGTTTCTATTGTGCCTGCCTTTGGAGTAAACTTTATTTGTACAAACACATGCAGCAAAATTCAATCAAAATGGCAGGTGGATTATATCCCAATGGTACATTTCCACTGTAAGCATCCAATGAAACATTAAAGAATGATGAAAGAAGGTTGCAAGACAACAGAAAACATTGTTCCGAATCTTAATGTTCATATTTTATCACACCATTAGACATTCAGTGTCAGTTGTAGGAAAGTAACTGAAATACCTACTTGAGATTCCATGAATACATAAAACTAATGTAAGAGGAAGAGCTTTTAGCTACAGGGCCCACAAACTGGCAGCATCTCCCTTTCCCATATTAGAGAGACCCTATCAGTCTGAGCTTATACATAAAGACTCAACACTCATTATTTTTGCCTAGTGTTCCCTTGTTAGAGCTGCTGCTAGAGCTGTTCATTCAGCTTTTTTTAATAATAATTGTATCTGTTGTTTTGCTTGGCGGTTATTAAATATTTCCCATTCTCCTTCTGTTCTTGGAGTCCTGTGGTGGCACTTGGTTTACCTTGGAGCAGATGTGCGATTGCTAATGATGGACCCCTTGTCAGACTTTTATAGTATTCTGTTGTTTGCTTGTGCTGTGATATGTTGCCGAGAGTGTGTGTAGTGGGGCTGAGGAGCCGGCTAATCTAGGAAGCTAAATCTAACATTTGTAATGTAATGATATTTTAATAAAATATATACATATACTGTACATGCACACAAACATTTTTCCATGCACATTTTGCTTCAGTGTTAAGTTCAGGGTTTTTGTTGCTTGTGATTTTTTTTGCGACAATGTATTTGTAATTAGTATATATTGTGCTGGACTTATAAGACGGAAATGAAATGGCAAACTGAAAAAAGAGAGTTTTAATAACGCTGTGATTTTATTAGAAATTGTTTAGAGCAAAAAAAAAAAAAATGTTCAATGAACATGTCACTCATAATGCTAGCCAGTGGTCAATGGCGTGTATAGGTGCACAATGATTGACCTTGGTGAATAGATCCACAATAATGACTATGGCAGATTTGCTATATAACACTGGTAAATCAGTTATAAAATCGTCATCAAGTCGTATGGAGGCCATGCAATTAAAGCAAACCACCTGCAGGAAAGTTAGTAGGTTTGTAGCATTGAGAATTTGTGGAACAGAATGCATCACATTATGTGATATACATGAACATAGCAGTTCATGTAAAACAGACATGAATTAGCTTTTAAATGTCTAGCTGTTAAGGAGAGGACAACCATTCACACAGAATCCAACATGTGCAATAAATGAGGAGGAACACCTTTCTGTTGAGCCTCAAAATTTCAATATTTTGTTTTCTAAGGACAGATGTAATAGGGCAGGTAATTTGACATTGTTGTGGTTGTGTGGATTTTTGTTGTTATTTCTGATACTTGAGCATTTTTTTAATGTTAAATCCAGTTTCATGTTTGCTTTGTTCCTGTAATTTGTAAACTATTCAATTTATTCTGTCATTTTGTTTTGAATATCACATGATGCCATTTTGTTTATTAACAGGCTCCACCATTTTATGAATTAGTTATCAAGATGCTTTTTCCTCTTGCTAGGATCACGTGTCACAAAAGTTGCTACGTGTGACGTTGCTAGCATAGCATTAGTTAAACCAATGATGTGATACAGACTTTGTCCAAGGGGTCTGAAACTGGAAGGACAGAAGATTGCTCTTTAAAAGCAATATGTGGGGCAGAAATCAAAGTCAGAAGAATCTAGGCAGAAAATCATTAACACTGTTCACTTCATGGGCATGTCATATGCATTCAGATTAGTTCTTATTATATCTAAATATTATTCATATTGTGATAATAATATGCCAAAGACATCATAAAGGTTTGGGGCAGCCACCCGTATATTGTTTTTCCCTGCTGCAAAAGTTTATGTTTTTGAAGCACGATGTGCATAGAACAGAGTCCACAACAGAACTGGCTATAGTAGCGCAAGATGGAGGCTTTAAAGGTCTGGAGAGGAACTGATGTCATCAAAGGGGCCGGCTTTGGAAGTGATGTCATCAAAGGGGCCGGCTTTGAAAGTGACGTCATCAAAGGGGTCGGCTTCAGAAGTGACATCATCAAAGAGGCCAGCTTCAGAAATGACGTCATCAAAGGGGCCGGCTTCGGACTGGCATCTTCTGAGGCGCTGGAACCTTGCAGGATTTCCCGGGAAAGGTCTGTAGGGAACTGAGAAGGACAGTCACAATAACTCCCACATTTCAAAAAATCACTGTGGGGTCCCCAAAGCAGGTAAAGGGGTGTGGTCCGTTCTGTTAGGTACGGTACATAATAAAGTTTTCAGTCATCACCATGCCGCGGTCTGGTGAGCATCGAGGCTTTGTAGTGGAGGCTTTTTTCAAAAATGGTGAATCTGTAGCTGTGACGCAGAGGGTGTTTCGCACGCGGTTCAGTTTACGTGCTAATGAAAGTGTTCCAGACCGGAAAACGATTTTGCTGTCGGTTCAAAGAGTAAGGGCAACTGGAGGTTTTCAAACACCGTCCTCAGTCCTTGGACCAACTAAAGGAGGCAATTCAAGAAGAAATTGAAGGAATTTCGCCCGACATGCTAGTGAGAGCGATGGAAAACTTCCAAGAACGGCTCCAAATGTGTATCAGCCGTCAAGGCCACCATTTAGACGATATAATTTTTAAAACTTAAAGTAAAAAAACTTTTTTATATCTACATTTGGGAAATAAAAAGTTTTTGGTGATACCTTGTAGCATTCTTTTTCAATCCCCCTTTGAAATGTGGGAGTTATTTCTGCCGCATTTCAATTCTGCCCTTTTTGTATTATTAATATGTAGCCTTTGTCAGAATGCCTCAAATCTCACAGACTTACCACTGTTTATAAGGTATTGTACCATATAACTTCTCCTCACCTTCCCTTCTATATCTATGACCTCAGGCAATTAGTAAAAGACAAGCAGGAGTTAAGTCACACTTTAAATAATGTATTATTGTATAATTGATAATATTCATAAATAATAACAATATGCAAAGTACATTTGAATATTGGCAACCATACAATCTGATAAATGATGTGTAGTTTCAGGCAGCACACAGACTTGTTAGATACTTAAAATGTCTCTAGTTAAGTCCTCATTTTTGGTCTGCTTTTTTCAGAACAGGCTGCATGGCTGTCTCAATGTGTTGTCCTTTTCAGTTCATGGTGTAACAAAAAGATGCTTCTTCATTGATATTTGAGAGAGAGAAAGGGGTAAAGCAAGCAAATTTATAGATTTTCTGTCCAACCCCTACTGTCAATAGGATGCCATGGTACTTAAAGGCTTCTGATACAAGACAATTCCAAACAGCCATACTTCACACCAATGGGGTAGAGAATACCTTCACACCTGCCCCCAAAACCATTTGTTAAGGTGAAGCTTGCCAGCTAGGCAGTCTTGCTTTCCTGTGGGGGTTGACTGAGAGAGTCCAGCAGAGAATCACTTGCCAAACTTGTTTTAGGCACTTCCCCCTAACCTTGTCGTAAAATTCACTATCCTGACTTAGTCTAGGGCGGTAAACATGAATGCTTCTCACTAATGTAACACTAATATTAAATTGCTTTGCCTAAGTTACAAATAAAGAAATACAAATTATTTATCAACTTGTATGCAAAATTTCACACCGCAACACCAGTGTAACCGCCGGATGACAGAAAGTCAGGTTACAGATGAACCAAAGGTTGAGAAGCTGGGGCTGTGAAAATATGAGGGAGAAAGGGCAGTTTACTGACTAGTAAGTTTAGAAGTCTAAGGCCTTAATGAAGATTAATATTAAAAAATAATGAATATTTTTGTCATTGTAAGTAATTCTCAGAAGTTAATTGCGCATGTAATATCTAAAATTCTAGACTTCAGACCACAAAGTTGCAGGCTCAGTTATTTCCTTCCTTCAATGAAATGTTCTTGGTGTCGATATCATATGCATGTAATGTGCTGAATTCACTCACTGTGTGAGAATCTGCCTCCAGTGCAGCCATTGTGTTCTCCTTATGCCGGAGAAAGCTGTTTGTGTCAGACTGCCATGTTCACTACGCACTAGGTGATCTGCACAGTGCTCCGGGTGTTAAAGCATCTGCATTGGGTGGGTGTAAGCCTTAAGAGATGTTGTGCTAGGTTGAAATGGATAGTCTAACTGAAAACATATGAGATGGCTAAGTTGTGCTCAGGGCCAGGATGTAACTCTGCGAAGAATCGATTCTAGCTTGTGGCTTACTGGGCGTTCCATGTGGGTTCTTTGAAGAATTTCAGGGAAGCAGGCAGGGACAGTTAACTAGGCATCCATCTTTAATAAATTATTTCTGCCTCCTTTTTTTCCCCATTTTTATGGTTAATGCAAGATATAACAGATCAGCATCTGGTGGCAGAGGTAATGAAGGAAAAAGGGAGAAGCCTGCTAGGGCCTTGAGAGCCAGTGTTGCCCATACCTGCTCCATATTTATAGTAATCGGAGCAGCCATTACTTCTTTTGAGATTTTTAAGGTGGAACCAAATCCTGGGGATCTTTGCATCAAAATGACAAAGCTGAATCTGCTGCTGACGACGTTCTGAAGTTTTCTTTTGTTTTTTGTATTGATTCTGAGTCATTGTGTATTGTGATGGCAGCATAGGCAAAAGCACCGGGGAAGCAATTTCATTCATCTCAGTGGCAACAAATCTATAATTTTGTGTCACAAAAAAACAGTTATTTGTTAATATGTCACCCGCTAATCTCCATTCCACCCAATTATGTCTGGAATGCTTAACACATACGCAACTTCAGAAAGTGTTTGTCCCCGGATGTGTGTTTTCTGGCAAACAAGTACACTTGTTCTAAAATGACTGGGTCTTGAAGAAGAAATTGCTCAAGGGTGCCCCTCCTAGGTACCTGGACAATTTCTGCGTTTGCTGTCCTATAATGTCACCAAGCCTGAATTACGTTTGTAATTTGTTTCTCTAGTGACAGTCAGTAACTTGCATAAAGCCTCAGCTACTGTCTCTGTCCTTTCATAATAAGAGGACTGGTCACAAACCTAAAACAGTGATTGAGCCTTACTGGACCAGCAAGAAAGGAGGAGAGAGAGAGCTTGGAAGCATGCACTGATAGAATGGGTTGCCTCATGAAAGTAATGAAATAAGGTGATGATAAAAAGGGACAGGATGAATAAAAGCAGGAGAAGGTCAATGTTTAAGAACAGTGCTGAAGTGAAGTGACTTGAGGATGAGAGACAGTGTGTGTGTATTTGTGTGAGTGAATTCAGAAGTGAATTTAAAGGGAAGCAAAAGGAGAAGAGACAAAGAGCGGTGTGCTTATAAAGGATGAAACAGAAGAAACGTGCCTGGAAAAGACACGAGGAGAGAGTCCATAGGAGAGTGTGGAACAAAAGAAAGGTGAAAGTATAAAGAGATGAGACTGCAGAATGTGGTTTTATAAGAGGTATACATGTGGGAAGAGAAAAGAAAGGGCTAAAAAGCAGAGTGGAGAGGGCTTTTGTTTGAAGGGAGAATAGAAAGAGAGTTGGGAGTGTTAAAGTGAAGGTGAGCATGACCTTTGTGTTTTTATATTTAGCACATTATATTGGCATCCATCTAGACTGCTGTGACCATGGGCTGTACTGGCACCACTTTTCTAATCTTATTGTCTCATCGTTGATGCATTCAAAAAAAAGCAAAGGCGAGAGGACATGTCACCCTTCCAGTATTTTGTCATCTCTGTGATTGAACTTGCGTATGTGTAAGATTGCCTACTGCAAGTGAGCAATAATGTCACTCCAATGGCATTCATCTGGGTGATGTGGCTTCTTCACTGCACCCTGCTTTTTTGTCTACAGTCTCTTTATTGTGCTCCTGCTAGAAATTCTTATGAAGCCCCTAACACTTTTGTCTTGTCTTGAACACGTGTCAGTACAAATTATCTTTATTAATTTTAAATGACAAGTTGGCCATAGGGAGGTAACATAGCACAACGAATCTTGATGCTGCCTCACAGATCCAGAGTCCAGCAGTTTACAAGTTCTCTTCATGTCTGCTTTACTTTGTAGTTGGTTTTTCCCATCCACACTGTTGAGTGTGTTAAACTGACCCTGGAGGAGATAGTGCTGATGCATGTCTGCAAGTTTGCCCTGTGATAAACTAAAGCAATATACAGGATTGCTTTCTTGCAGCTGATATCGCCAGGATGTCCCGAAGCCCTCACAAATCTGAAGTGGATTTGAATATTAAATGGGTGGATATATGTTAGCCATTGCCTGCCTCCCTGTCCATAGCTGATTTCTTGCATAGACTCTGCTGCCATACAGTCCTGAAATTGGATTAAACCGTTTCATTCAATCATCATATCTTATCACGCCACTGCCACATCCAGGTAATAGCGGCGTCATTAGCATCCTTAAGATCTTCTTCGGTACATGTAGGGCCTCTGCAACATTTATGGAGAATGTGGTCCATTGTTTGGGTAGGCTCACCACAGGGACATTCAGCGCTTGTTGAGAGGCCTCATCTAAACAGGTTGTCCCTTGTTTTGCCCTCCTTTGACCTAGCTCAGATAAGCGCGACTCAGTCTTTCCTAGAGAGGGATGTTCCATTGAGTAGATGTTCTTGAGGTGTAGGAAGAGCTTCATTGGCAGGGCTATGGTCAGACTCTCGCCACCCCTCGAGCCTATGTTTTGTGGACTGCTTTTGATTAAGGGATTACACTGTGGCGACACTCTGACAAGAAGGTATTAGGCGATTTACCACCTTGTAATGGTGAAGCGGGTGTCTAGAGTCCATCAGTTTCTTGAACCTTTCTACTCTTGAACTAGTTTCTCATTGTATGTGGGGAGGTGAGATCCTGGCCAGCCTGCATAAAGCAGTCAATAGACATAAACCGTAAATGCTAAATGGCTCTAGACCAAGTGATTATGGCTTGTGCCATCATCTTGGAATGGAGTTATCAAGCGAGAAAGGGTGAAATAAAAAGTCCCAGGTATTTCTTAGGCACCATTATAAGAATCATTAAAAATGTTAGCCCCTCTGCACTAAGGGCAGGTGGGGCATTGCCTTTGTATCCCCCAGAAGATAGCACTGTGTGCAAAAATGAAATGAGTGCACACACCTCAATAACTGTACTGTAATTTGCTGAAGTAGCTGATGTTAGAGGTTTAAGTAAATGGGGAAAAACTTACCTTTGGAAATTCAACATGGCTAAACACAACCCATGACAAAAAGACATATTCTTAGACAAAAATTATAATCTAGTGAGACAACAAAAACTGTTATCCACATTAGAAAGCATCATATGTGCCGCAAGGCATATGCAAAATTTAATGAAAATCACGTAAGCTATTTTTCTGTGATTAGTGAACAAGTGGACATCTAAATGCTTACAGTTTATTGGAAATTAAACTTTGTAAGCTTTTTCTGTGATACATTCACTGTAATTTCTTCTTTAGAAAAATAATTCTTTTCGGAGTAGGTGAAATTATCTTTGCATCCCGAACCCCTAGCCTGTTTTTGGGTTGCTCGGGCAGTCCCTTGGATCCTTCAGTGTTCTATCCGTAGATTTGCTCATTTGGCCCCACCATAATTTTCCTTCCAAAAATGCCACCATTTAGAAAGCCGCCTTTCCGGATGTACAGTATATAAGAGAGGAGGCCTTTAAGGAAGGTTGGGCTGAACTCAGTGGTGAGGCACTGGGTGTATACTGGGGTCAGCCACATAAAGCTAGGTAGACTGTGTTATAATGGAATCCCTCCAGCAGACTGACTTACTAAAATTAGTCCATGCAGAGTGAAGCCATTTTGTTACATTGGATGCTGGATGGTGACACTTTGCGAAAGTGTTTATAGAATACTGGATCAGGCGCATGAGTTCATTTGGTTATTATTATGTGAGACTGTTTGTATGATTGAGTTCTGTTAAGCTGCCGTGCACAGCCCATTTGCACTTATAGTGGTAGCTCCATGATGGCCCAGGAGCTGAGGATGAATGAATGAAGTATGTGTGAAGGTGTTTGTGGACCCACCAGTTGAACTGCTGGAGGTGTGAACATATGTACTATATGACCAACTTGTCAGCCTCTAATTTTTAAAATCCAAATTCATTTGTGGTTGTATATAAAACTTTTGTTCCGGAAGAAGAACTCTACCTAGGAGATCCAGCATTCATAACAGCTACTAAATTTCAGTCCTCTATATAGGCCTACATCATAGCCAATACACACACAACATACACACATACACACACTGACCTAATTCCCTCTAATGCATCATACTGAGCAAGCTGCAAGTGTAATGGACGCTTTGGACTGAGAGTAAATAACCTTTAAAATAACATCGCTGCGAGCGAGTGCTGACACCTCTCCAGAAATGGCAAGTGTTACCAATTTCATATGTTGTTAATTTCACATAACAATAAGAATAGAACTGTGTTGGCTACCCGGTATCCATGGAAACCTTTCAAGACCTAAGCAGACCCCAGATATTTCTTGAAGGACTTGGACATTTTGAATGCATAGGTATGTGTCGTGTGCATATTCATCATTAAGTTCTTCCACATCCATAACTGCTATGTAGTGTTTGTAATACATCGTGTACCAGTCTTCTCTGTGCAGGCCTCGTAACGCAACGAGCCAGTCAGACTTTCTGTTTACTATTCCTATGAGCGTATTCCCATTCTTCTCATGCTTCAGTTAACTTGTAACACCACTGGTAACATTCAGATGGTGTGTCACTTTAGTGCATGTAGCTGACTTAAAAGTCCACAGGTGGGATTTGTTCCCAAGCTGTGCTGTGCCTCTGGTGACAAAGTATTGCGGCTGTAACTGCAGGCCCTCTGGCATGTTGCATTGCTGATGCTTTTGTTACTGCCTTGTTGCCCTACTCCTCTTTCTCCCTAATGTCAAGGCTTTGAAAACACCACAAAAAAGAGGAGATGCCTATGTCCTTCTCTCACCCTACTTCCACATCTTATCCCTCTGTTCTCCTGTCTTTTTCCCACCGACTCTGTCTCACTTTTAAGAACACTGCCAGTGACACCCAAACATCTATCACTATCCTGGCACAAGATCCTGGTGACTTAAGGTAGCATCTTCACACTGATACCCTCTGCTGGCATGGTCTGCCACTTAAAGAAGGGGAGTCAGCCAGGTGTAATTCTCACTCTATCAGCTAGTGCCAACTGATAACCCTGTTTCTTAGTTGGTTAATGATGATTACTGTAGCCCAAGTAGCTGCTCCAGTTGTATATTGTGTAGATACATTTATTATGCAAACCCCCCAACTGAATGTTGTCATCCGCTGTGGTTAGTCCTGGAAAGCCCACAATTACCACCAACTGACCCTAACCGAAAAAGTCTGACGATAGGATTCAAACCAAGCTTTGAATCCCAAATGAACTGACTCATGACTTCAAGCCAAAGAAACACTTCACTCTTGTGAATGGTCGGTAATCCTTTATCTTCTCAGAAAGAGCACACAGTCACATATACTGTATAACCTTTTTCTGCCATCAGATTTTAAGTGTTGTCAAGTTTAAAAATGGTAATATGGATGAAAAAGTATGAGACATTAGAAGGCGATTCAAATGTTAATACAGCTTGCCAAATCTTACGCTCTAGGTCGTCTCAGATAGTGGCTGCAGAATGTCACGGTGCCAGCTGAACACTTTGCTTATTCGCATTTTGAAATTCATAAGGGAGCCACCCAGCCCTTAGGGGGTACTTCATCATAAAAACCTTGATTTTATCACATTCTCCTTCCAATTTGAAATGGTAAAAGAAAAAAGGCTGGTAGAAGAGTCTTATACGAGTGCACAATGGAAGAAGAAATCATATTTGAGGATTTTGTGCAAAATGGATTTTATTTGCTTTGGAAAACTGACATAATTTGCATGAAGTCACATCAAATTTGAAAGACACATCAACTGTGAAACTTTGTCAGTGTGTCTTTGATGGTCTAAGATGCTGTCTGGGGAAAGTTTTGAAGGGAATGTCATGACATCTTGGAATTTTAATCTAACCTTGAAGGAAAATATACTGCACTAACTAGCAGCTTTGATTATAAAAAAAAACGAGATCAACTGTGCAATTTTGATGCATTGAGAAACTGCTGGGAAAATATCCACATGGAAATGCTGCCATCTCACTTGGCTGTTGATTGCAGATAAAGAGGTGGCAGCAGTAGGATTGTTAAACTGACTTAGTCCCAAATCACCCTGTAAAAGTGTCCTTAAATCACTTTACTACAAAGAAAAAAAACTTCAAAATGTGGTACTGTACTAAAACATAGCTCAAATGGAAATGAAGCCACTCAATCTGACATTTTTGGATTAGACAAAAATCTACACAAACTTAATGTGAATGCAACACTTTAGATCTTCACCACTGTACACCTCACATCTGTGGATGTCCATTATTGTACAGCTCAGTTCAGTTTATTTTAGTGTGATGTTCTTTACTGAATACATATTTGAGTGCTGTGTTTACAGTTATAATGCAAATTATATCATTTACATACATAAAATACAAATTATGCTGTAGAAACAGCAAAACAGAGCTAATTCAATTTAGTAAACATAATAATCATGACAATAGAAGTCCATTAACATTAAAATTGTGAAGTGGCCAGTTTACAACAGAAGAGAGAGAAACATTCCAGCATTCCCTGGGAAAAATAAACCGCTGGCTGGTGCACAAGTGGTCATAACAGACAAAGTCATAGATAAATTAACAGTTTTGGTGACCTAGGCCTACATTTTCTCAGTTACATGCCTCCACAACAGTTCTGTAGACCACTTTATTCTGTAGAGCAACTCCATTTTTGTAGACTCTCAAAATTGAGCATCTCAGCATACTTCCAAGACTGAGAGAGACCAGAAGGAGAAACGTGCCCATTTGACTGCAAGACTGGAGATGTAGTCAAAAATTCATAACACAAAAGCCAGTAATTAGAAATAAAAAAAAACGCACATGTCCAAAGAACAGTGCTTCAATCTGCAAACTCAGATAACCAGGAAGTGTTCGTCGCTGACCTTTATAACAACATGTGGTGACGTCACGCTTCTGATCATCAGTGCTGAGCAGCGTTGTAACAACACAGGAGCAACGTACCTAAAACGAAACAAATATAGTGTCATGAAAGACTTGATTTTACCATCTTTAGTAACACTTTCTGTTTCAATTTGAACAGAATGAACTCTTTGTGCTTTAATACAACCAAAGAGGCAAACAAAGACCCAAAATAGTACAGCATAAAGCTAGAAACCAGGTAGTAACTCACACATTCTGTAGTACTCCATTTCATTTAGACTTCCACTTCTCTTCTATAGACTTTCATCTCTGTATCTTTAAGTATGTACAGTAGACCTCCACTTCAGTCGAGCACCATTGTTGGGTGCCTTAACCATTATTCAGTTCTGCCATTATAGACCTTTACTGCTGTAGACAGCACAGCTGTCCAAATGCTTAGAATTGGTTTTGAGGTCCTGGTTTTCTACTGTACTCCTTCTGGTTAAAGTTGGGCTGAAATGAAGCAGGGTCACATGCCAAATCCATCCTGTTCAAGTGATTATAAGATCAACTGAACAAGTGCAAGAGTTCCACCAGGAGATCTCCATTGCTTTTATTATTGGAGGTTGAAGTAAAGAGTAAATACACTCCTGGCTGTAAGTTAGGCTGAAATGAAGTCTAAGACAGCTTTACAGTGGCCAGGCAGAGACAAGTAAGGCTAGGAGGAGCAAACAGACAACCATATCAAACTTCAGGCACATAGCCACCCTGTAAATGCGTCCCTGAGAACCCAGTGAAAAGAGTTTTTCATAAGCAGCCCTCGTTTTTTGGAAGTGATGGATCCTGAAACTTAAATGCACTTGTGATTCATATAAAAGGCAACCATATTAGTCCCAGCCATTTGTTCCTGTCCTGAGATTAGGATGTATCTTTCTATAAAAGGAACGGAGGCTGGCTCTGTTTTGTCTTGCAGGTGCAGCAATATCTCAAAGATGTCAGGCTGTCAAAACAAACTGGAAGCCGATGCAGACAGAAAGTGGCACTCTGTTAGACTTTATTTAACATCCTAGCCTGCCTGGGGGGTATCCTTTTAAAACCTATTTTTGCTTAAATATTTTATGTATTCTCCTCTAACGTTAGATGTAGATTTTTTTCTTTGGCATAAACATGTGAAAAAGAAAAGATCGGCTACAAACGGGGGCAATGGAGAGAGTGTTGAGAGGTCTGCACAGAAGTGCCACCAGAGGTTCACACCCAAACGTTCAAGATGACTGGCTGCTGTGTATCCTCAGTTGACAGCTAAGCATAGCATATCAGTGTGAACGAAGCAGACAAGCATGACAGGAAACTGGACGGCTAGATCGGCTGTCTTTTATCCCTCAGCTATCCGTAGTACTGTAAAAGAAGCACACAATGAAGCCTGAGCCTGCTAGATCTAACGTATCAAAAGGGTGCCCTCAGAGTCCAGGCTGCTCTGGGTGAATTTCAGGTAGGAAGACTCAGAAGTGCCTCTCATGCTATTTCAGAGAGATAATGTGATGATTTAATGTCATATGTGTAAGAACTGATTGTGATAGCAAAAGGCTTTTTGCATCTGAATGGATCTGTATGGGCGCCAGGTGTTCCTTAGCACTGAGGTCCACAGCTGGTCTTTGGGAATGACTGCCAGATTGCTATAAATATGGACATTTAATCAACACAGAAGCCTGTATTTGGTGCTTGAGAATGTCTGGATGTAAAATAGTTGCCTGCCTGAGATCAGTCTAATGGAGGAGCATTCAGGTGCTGTCTTTAAGGATGGCTACCAGGCTATTAACCAACTTGGCAGATCTCTCAAATTACCACTCTCTATGAAGAATCCTGCCGCTGTTGCATTCTGTAAAAGCTTCATTGACGGTCTTACCAGAGCATGTCTCTGGCTGTCCAGGTTTTGCTGGGTCTTCCCTGTTGGGGTGGCCATGCATGAATGTTGACATACTCATACTTCATTCCTTTCTGAGTTTAGAGATGCACAGCCAGGGTTCACTCTGACTGCCCTTTTATTAATACAGATTCCTGAGTCTCACTTCTATTATAGAAGAGGCACTTCTGAGTTCTGCCTTAACCAGCAAACAAAGAACACTGAAGTCCAGATATTTTAGAAAAAAGGCCATTAACTTATCCCTACCTTGTATGATTTATTAAATAAACTAGCAAAATACCCGCGCTTCGCAGCGGCGAAGTACTGCAGTAAAATTTTTATTAAGAAGAAAATTTAACCTTTTTAAACTGAGGGAAAATATGCCAATAATTATTTGTTAAGGATCTCTTTGTATACCATGTTGTCAGTTCGACCCTCCGGTTCTAACATGACCAAGCTGTGCGCTAAGCTTACTCTTGAGCATGCAACTTACAGTTGGCCATGTGAACAGTAATCTTGTCTCAAATCTCACAGCTTGGATTTCTGCTGTCATAATCAGTTTGAGGTTCATGGTTTGTTTCAATTACGACAGTATTTGCAGGACTTGTGTTGAAGTGACATTCGGCATCTGTCAAGCGTTGTAATCTTACAACCGGTTTCATCGATAACTTCACATCCAGCTTTTGAGAGTTTAAACATTCATAAACATCAAAGTGTCCACTACTGAAATCGTCACCTGTGAATGTAAGATGTTTAAGAGGCATTGGCGGTTGTCGAAAGGTGTAAAATATTTGGCCATTTCGGTACACTTGAAAGCACCAACCGAACAATTCAGCAGCAGCCATCAACTCACATGCAGAACCATAGGTGAAGGGCTTAAGCATTTCACTCTTCTAGTGCTCCTGTGTAGTATAATTATCTCCTGTACCGTCATCAGTCCACACCTTAAAACTGTCCCAGTCATTCAATACATAAGACACAATGTTCTTCCGGATATCAAGAGTGAGCCTGATATGGCCGTGCAATATGTAACACAGAGAATGGAAAAGGTAGGTGCCATCTCCGGGCATGGAAACCGCTCGGTAAGTGACAGTTCTTTGATTGATGGTGATTACCTCGATAGACATGGTAATGGGGGTTGGAATGATGAAGGAAATGGGTACCTGAGCAATGTAAAGTAAGTGTAAAATACCTATACAATAACTATAATTGTAATAAACAAACAATAAAACAGCAGAGAAGCGTGGATTAAACAAAAAGACTGTAGTTATCAGCAGGGAGACGTGAATCCCGTGGCGAAGCAAGGAAGGGAATGTAGAGACTGGAGCGACGAACGGCCTTATATAGGCAGGCAGCCAACAACGTGGGAGGCGTTGGGATGGGGGACCCAACGCCGCCTCACATGGTGACCAAGCTAAAGGCTATGGACGTATATATGTACGTAAGTAGGATTCAGTTAGCATTGGGAACCCGTGTACCAAATTTCTTGAAGATGGGCCCATAAGTAACAAAGACTGTTGAAAAGTTCAATATGGCGGCCGACAGTGGCATCATACCACCGAAATAAGTACGTACATTGGTTTCGGTTAGTGCAGGGAAGCCGCCTACCAAATTTCGAGAAGATGGGGCTATAAATAAAAAAGTTCAACATGGCGGACGTTGTTGACCGTTATGACCGTTACGCGTAGAATTTCGAAATGAAACCTGCTTAACTTTAGTAAGTAAGCTGTAAGGAATGAGCCTGCCAAATTTCAGCCTTTTACCTATATGGGAAGTTGGAGAATTAGTGATGTTGGAAAATTCAATATGGCGGCTGACAGTGGCGTCATACCACCGAAATAAGTACATACATTGCTTTTGGTTAGCTCAGGGAAGCCACCTACCAAATTTCGTGAAGATGGGGCCATGAATAAGAAAGTTCAATATGGCAGACGTTGTTGATCGTTATGACCGTTACGCGTAGAATTTCGAAATGAAACCTGCTTAACTTTTGTAAGTAAGCTGTAAGGAATGGGCCTACCAAATTTCAGCCTTCTACCTACACGGGAAGTTGGAGAATTAGTGATGTTTGGAAAATTCAATATGGCGGCCGACAGTGGCGTCATACCATCGAAATAAGTACATACATCGGTTTCGGTTAGCGCAGGGAAGTCACCTACCAAATTTCGTTTAGATGGGGTCAGCCTTCTACCTACACGGGAAGTTTGAAAATTGGTGACGTTGGAAAGTTCAATATGGCGGCCGACAGTGGCGTCATACCATCGAAATAAGTACATACATCAGTTTCGGTTAGCGCAGGGAAGCCGCCTACCAAATTTCGTGAAGATGGGGCCATAAATAAGAAAGTTCAACATGGCGGACGTTGTCGACCGTTATCGACCGTTATGACGGTTACGTGTAGAATTTCGAAATGAAACCTGCTTAACTTTTGTAAGTAAGCTGTAAGGAATGAGCCTGCCAAATTTCAGCTTTCTACCTACATGGGAAGTTGGAGAATTAGTGATGAGTGAGTGAGTGAGTGAGTGAGTGAGTGAGTGAGGGCTTTGCCTTTTATTATTATAGATAAAATACAAAAAAAAAATTAAGACCAAAAGAAACCTTAGCCACCTTACCAGCAATGTCTGATTCAGATGGCCACTAAACACAACTCTCATTGCACTGCTAAGGCAATCTCCAGAACTGCTGTTGAACGCATTAAGAAGCTGTAGCTGTGGCACCTTTGTAACCCAAGTGTTGGGGGTTCAGTGCTGGTAACTGGTGATTCTACAAGTGAATATTAGACTGGAACAGCTTCCAAGATCCAAATTGCCTCTGAATTTTGGAGCTGCTGGTTAATTCCTGCCTTTCCTTACCTTCCTACTGTTTTAGTTATTATCACACATTTTCTGAAAAGATACAAAATGTAAAAATAAAAAGAAATCCTGCCTACAAAGAAATAAATGGGTCTTGGTGAGAAAGCTGAAGTGTGTCCTGAACCAAAGCAGCTTTTCTCTATCTGAGACAGTTTGAGAAATCTAAACTTACTGTAATGAAGTTAGAATCATTTACAGAAATTAATTGAAAGCTAAATTTAATTAGACAGGGGCCTTACTGTATAGTCTGTTTTGCTGGGTCTGTATACTGTAATAAGGTGCTATATAGCGCCTGACCCGGCACAGACTGACGCAGAGGCACATACACAATGAACAGAGGCTTTATCAATTCTTCCCCCATGGGCACACGTCTTCCCCATGACCCACAGGCAATACACAGTCCCAATACAGCAATCACAACAGCACCAAACACTCTTCTTCTTTACCACCACTCCTCCTCTAGTTTAGTCCTCCTTCCTCCTGACTCTGGCTCCTTGAGTGGTGGTGGCTGGCCCTTTTTATAACCCACCCGGAAGTGTTCCAGGTGCTTGACCACCTGGTCCTAATTGCACCTCCGGGTGGGGCTGAAGATTCGTCCAGCCAGGCTGCTGAGTCCATGCAGCTCCCCCTAGCAGCCATCTGAGCCCCCAAGCAGGCTGTGGAGGACTCCATCTCCCATGGAGCCCTGCGGGTGGTTGGGGAATCGTCGTCGGCCAGGGAGGCTGCCACCAAGCGTCCCAGGGGAGGTACTGGACTGCTCATGGTGGCTCCCCTGGAACATAAGTGGCAGGGGCGTCCCTGCCGGGCATGGGATCCGGCTGTCCTTCACAATACCTACCATGATTTTTTCATAAAACAGTTGGCAATGGCCATTATTGGCTGTGTGGCCCAGCCACTAAGGCACTAAACTTTGAAACACAAGTTGGCTCCTTCATTTCTCACCAAAGAAGTGATCCTGAACAAGTTATATAACCAAATCTAAAAAAGAAATATACAGTATATAAACAACTACAAAACAACTCTTTACCTGAAAAGCGTCAACAGATGCCCAATGAGTATTTTGCTAACTAATGTGAATCCTTTTAGGGCTCTCAATTTTTGGAGAGTGATATATATTTATGTCTTCACTATCAAACCTATTTTAAGACTTTAGCTTCCTGTCTAGGACTTTCTTCTGATTTTTGCTTCTGATAATTTCTCCAGCTCCTATCATCCCTCGTCAATGTAACATCCACAGGAGGTTTTCTATATTTATATTTAATTGCATTTATAATTTACTAGCTGTCCCCCGCGACTCCACCCACTCTGGCAATCAGTAGCTATTCTCTAAAACACACGTAGCTCTGATCTCTCTCTCAAAAACGTCAAACGTTACTCCTTAACAATCTGTAGATGATAATGTCTGTTCAACAAACAGGTATCACTAGCTAAGTGGAGGCAAGGTACGCTGCAACAAGTGGCGAGACGTAGACCACCTTGAATGGAGGCTAGAGCATGAGTGAGAGGGCCCCGATCTCCTCCCCTTGGCCAGCCACTGCTCTCTCTGATTCACGCAAATAAATCGGTACCACAAGTGAACTATAATACTTAGCGGGATGAGAGAAGTTGCAAAATAAACCGGAATGTTCAAGCAAATTATAGAAAAAACCCGATCTAAATCCATCAAGTAGTTCTCTCCTGAAAAGTGGACAGACATACAGATGGACATTGAAGTATATATTGTAAGAGGTAGCCCAGCCACAGACAGACACGACAACGTAGTGTCCACAACACACATGTTTATTTACACAAATATTTACAAATTATTTAAAATAGTCCAGTCCTTGGTTCCTTCGGCCGCCTCCACTCCTGTCTCACAAGCTTTGTCCTTCTTCCACCCAACTCCGGCTCCCCAAATGGAGTGAGGCGGCCCCTTTTATCTTGTCCCAGATGTGCTCCAGGTGCCTGACGATGAACTTCCAGCAGCACTCCCCAGTGTGGCGGAAGTGCTGCCCTTGCACCCGGAAGCACTCAGAGCATAAACCAACCCTGGTCTGTCAGCACTTCCTGGTGTCCCAGAAGCGCTGTCCCCCAGGGATCAAAGACCGTCCGGGTACCCAGGGAAAAGAAGTGCCACTATCCCGGTTCCTCCTTCCTTCAGGCGTCACGGCAGGGCAGGGTTCCTGGCCATCTATCACACTATATATATATATATATATATATATACATATACAGTAGATATTGAGTACATGCTACATAAATATGTGTGGGTGTGATATATATATATATATATATATATACAGGGTGGTCCAGATCTAATTATGCAGATCCAGATCATCTGGATGACTTTGATTTATGCGGGGACGATTCCAGTTCGCACACTTCTCAATGGTCCGGGATTTTTTGGGTGATTTTCTATGTAATAATCTTAATAAATTATAACGTAATGAAAATTGCATAATTAGATCTGGACCACCCTATACATAATATATATATATTGTAAAAAAGAGACAAACACAGCATAAAGGGTTGGGGTTTTGGCCCC
>JANRMT010062814.1:90519261-90555538 GCA_026402145.1 Polypterus bichir lapradei | reverse complement strand
TTAGTACCCCGCCATTCCCTACCGGCAAACGTCCTTCGAAGTGGTTTTGGATCCGTCCGCGGTCTCCTACTCGCGCATGCGTGACAATATATACTAGCAGAATACCCGCACTTCGCAGCGGAGAAGTACTGTGTTAAAGAAGTTATGAAAAAGAAAAGGAAAAATTTTAAAAATAACGTAACTTGATTGTTAATGTACAGTAATTGTTTTGTCATTGATATGAGTGTTGTCATATCTATCTATATATATATATATAGCAGAATACCCGCGCTTCGCAGCGGAGAAGTAGTGTGTTAAAGAAGGTATGAAAAAGAAAAGGAAAATTTTTAAAAATAACGTAACATATAGCAAAATACATATCTATATACATATCTACATATACATATATATATATATGCATACCTATCTACATCATATATACACACACACATATACATACATACATACACAGACACACACATATATATAATTTGTGTGTGTGTATGTATGTGTGTGTGTGTGTGTGTGTGTATACACATACATGTGTGTGTGTGTGTGTGTGTATACACATACATACAAACATACACACAGGTATATATAAATATATGTGTGTGTCTATATGTGTGTGTATATCTTTGTTTATTTGTTTCTAGGGAAAAATAATAAAATGTAGTCTATAAGTTATTAAACAGTAAAACATTAACGTTTTAAGAAGTAAAGGTACATTGAGCACTACTGGAGTGGTTGCGGGTAAACTACATTTTAAAGACGGTATAACAGAAGAGGTAAGTAGTACTAACAGCAGCTAAAATGTATATGGATCATCTCTCGGTAGTAGATCCCTTTTGAAAGGCGCTACACGACGGCTGTGGTATAGAAATTACATTTTCTATGTGAAAGTCCAAATTTCTGCCTCTGGTAATGTGCCTTACCAGCAATTAAAGAAAATTAGTTTTGTGTCCTCTGCAGTGTTAAGAGAGAAAGGCTTTGGTTTGGGATAAAAGGAAAAAAGGTGTAAAGAAAGGAAAGTTGCCTTTTTCTTTTATATAGTATAGAGAGATGTGTTCGCTGACGATATGAGCGCCTTTTGGGGACAGTCGCGGTGGGTCTTGTGCAGACTGGTGAGACGTCCCAGCTATTAATCGGCTGTGATGGCACTGTCAGTCCTTCACTCCTGTGCGTGTCTTCATAATCCGAGCTGACGACCTCATAATCGTATACGTGCAAAATAAAGTGCGAAGCGCCTTAATATTATTTTGCCGCAGAAGCGCAGTCAGCGTCTGAAAGGCCGGCACAGCTATGCGCGTGCGCCGGCTGCTCGACTTTTGCTGGGCAGGAGACGCCAGTTTTTGCAGACACGTTCACGTGATCAAAAGTCTCCGCGCTCTTTGGAGGTCATTCATATACAAAATACCCGCGCCTCGCAGCGGAGAAGTAGTGGATTAAAGAAGTAATGAAAAAGAAAAGGAAACATTTTAATAATAACGTAACATGATTGTCATGAGTGTTGCTGTCATATATATGCCTGCCTAAATAAGTCACCCTCGCTTCGCTCTTACTTTTTTACCGTTCATTTAATCATGGCTAGTGGCGGAAAAATTATAAAATGGAAGGAGGATTACACTGAGTATGGCTTTACCAAAACAATTATTGATGGCAAATCGATTATTCATAAAGCTTGAATTGGTGATCTGTTTTTGTGTGTTAACCTCATATTTTTTCATACTTCTTCTCAAACCAAGGTGGTGCGAGGCTAAAATGAATTGGGATGCGCTGATCAATGTAATCGGTGTACCAGGAAATCATGCATTGACAAAACTTCCCCTTTGATTGTAATGCAAAGTGTGATTAAATGCATTATTTTTTAACGCGTTATGGAGCACATGCATCGAAGCTTCTCAGCTGTGCTTGTGCTAAGAAAATTAAACATTTTAAAAATAACGTAACACGATTGTCAATGTAACCTTTTGTAAGTAGTGCCTGGAGGATTCAGTGTGGAGAAAGTCTAGAGACAGCGTGTGTATTAACTTGTGGATTTCTCTGTATTTGGTGGCAGTGTGACGAAGTTGCTTCGGAAGACGGCGTTAGCCGCGGAGCTCAGCTCAGAGCGAAATGAGGTAAATGGGAGGGGATATGATGACGTGACTCCACCACCCGCCTTAACTGTCAATCCCCCACAAACACAGTCTCTCGGAATTTGCATAAGCACACCCCTTCACCTGCAATTTTAACTTAGTTACAAAGTGATCAAAACTCTCGTTTATATCCTGCGTCCTCTCATTAAACTTGTATCCCGCATTACCCGTGGGCACGAAAAGCACCAGCGGCAGCCTGTCTATTAAGTTAATTTAAAGTTTAGGTTTATACCTCGCTTTGTTTCCGAAGTAGCTGTACTGATGAATATGGTAGTATGTCACTCGCTCGCTTCTTATTGTTTCGCTGCCTTCTCAATTATATAATGCATGTTTTGTTCAGCGTATTTTGGAGCTCTTCCTGGTTTTCTACATAGTGCGTTGACAGTCAGTTCACGTGATTACGTGGGCGGCGTAATGATGTCACACGAAACTCCGCCCCCACGACAGTCAAGCTCAACTCCATTACAGTAAATGGAGAAAAATACCTTCCAGTTATGACCATTACGCGTAGAATTTCGAAATGAAACCTGCCCAACTTTTCTAAGGAAGGTGTAAGGAATAAGCCTGCCAAATTTCAGCCTTCTACCTACACGGGAAGTTGGAGAATTAGTGATGAGTCAGTCAGTCAGTCAGTCAGTGAGTGAGTGAGTCAGTGAGGGCTTTGCCTTTTATTAGTATAGATACTGTAGTATATAAAGTGTATTATACAGAGTATGTATATTATATATCATGTGTAAGTTATATAATATACTTATGCTATATATATATATTACACACCCTGTAACAAACATTGCTGGCATATATGTATATATGGTAAAACAAAATACAGAGTGTATGTTTATGGCTAAGTTCACTTAGTAGAGAATGTGCACAAAGCACCCTCAGCAGTGTTTGTTACAGAGCTGCATTACTGAACAGTCCTGCTCCAATACAGTTACTAGATGTCACTGTGATGAAGAACCTTTCCTAGCATGGTGTGGTGGACATGGCAGGAAGTGGATTGATGGGTAGACTCAGGTTGGAGTCACTATTTTTAAATTGCATTAGTAGCTTAGAAACTGTGGATGAAACACACATCCCTTACAACTTCCTCCTATGTTCCTATTATTTAAGTTCTTGCAGTCATAGCTGAATGGTCACACTCTTAACTTTTTCCTTAAATGGAAACTGTGTACTGTCAAGCATGCATGCCTCAGGGACATCTTTGAAAATAATTACGTTAGGTAATACCACCCCAAGCAGAGAGGGGTGCTATCATTAATTTAATGTTCTTCATTAAAATGTTGTAGTCGTCAGCGGCTGTCTGCTCTAAGTCATAATATACCCGTTGTGCTTCCCTGGTCAGAAATGGGGCTAAAAGTTGTGCCCACTCTTGGGTCAGCCTCTTATATCTGATGGTTGTCATTTCAAATATCAAAAGAAATTCTTCGAAGTCATTGTGGGGCCACATCGAGATCGAGCAAATCGAAGCCCAAGATCTTGGCACTGCCCTCATGGAACATCATTCTTCTGTCTACACAAAGTCCATCCACTATGTTTCAACCTGTACTTTCAGCTGCTAGATTTGTTCTTCCATGTTCTGAATGACACCACCAATGTCTTGTTGGGTTCCATTCTTATCCTGACGACTGTGCCACTGTAGTAACAAAGAATTGTTCAGGAGCTAAAGGTCTGGGTTACCAGCTGGTAATCCCTATTTAATAATGGGTGGTAAAATATGTAAAACAAAAGTCACTCACAGGTGCAGAACAAGTTGGCATTAGTTGATATGTTTCATCCTCATCCAAGTCAAGTTCTCATTTGAATTCCTGCTTCCAGTGACCTTGAGAATTTTATACTGGCATCCCAAAAGGAGTGTGGTTTTGCAGCGGAAGCAGAACTGGGTCCAAGCTTCTGTACTGCAATAAGAATGAAATGGAATTAATGACAGTGCTGCCTCTCTGCTTTGAGTGGTATTGTCTGCATTACTGAAACCTTGAAGATGTCCCAGTGGCACATATGCTTGATACATATATTATATGTACCCACATACATTTTCAAACCTTCTTATTCAAATGTATGTTTATATATAAAATGTTTGAGGAGACAGAACCATATGTATTCAGATGGTGTATTTGTGTGTATGTATACCAGCCCCCTCATGGCCCTAATTTAATTAAGCAGTTTGAGGATGTTTTGTTATGTAACATGCATACTGTACATACTGTATATATACACACACACACACACAGATGTATCAATCAATCCATTGTCTAAACTCAATTATACTATATATACTGTATGTTTTCCAGGTACATCATTATAGAATATTTTAGTCTTGCCTGCCAAGATTTTCATATTCTGTCTCTGATTGGTTGGATTGGCCTCCGCTGTGCAGCCATAAAGCTCTAAAATTTCATCTCAATAAAACCACAAGAGAGTTCTCTGCAAAGAAGCCCATTCAAAGAAGCAGCTGGGTGGAATCTCCACTCCAAAGACTTCAGCTCCACTGTCTGTGCATTTCAGAAGATATCGGAAATTAGCCTGAGCCCACTAGGGGGTGCAGCTATTTTATGTGAATAGGAATAAGAGCTCTTTGGAATATTTTGTAGTGTTTAATACAGTAAGATGTTCAGGACACATGGTGTGTTTATAATTAATGCATCCCCAGCATGTCTTGCTTTGCTATGACACAAGAAGGAGGGAGGATAAAGCTGAACTGGGAATGACCCATTTACAATACATCGAGTGCTCTGGGGACTGCTGGAGAGAGAGCAGCTGCCTCTTTGTCAATCGAAGGTGCTCCCCGTAATTGTTGGATGTCATCGGTGTAATAAACAGCTGTTTGTTTGGTACTTGTGAGATGTAGTTTTCTAAAAGCTGTAACACTAGTGTAAAGAATAAAACGTTGCTACAGAGGAAAGGCAGCAAACATATAAGATGGACATTACAGCACCTGTGTTCCTTTTGATACAGAATTGGAGTGACCACTGGCTGCACTGCTGGCCTTTGTAATTTCATTGCTGAGCCATTGTTACATATTATTTGTTTGTTTGGTTAATGTAGTTTTGTTGTTTTACAGATAACTTAATTGTTAACATTTATGCACTTTTGAATTTCTTAGAGAGAAATACCATTCATATAATTTAATATAGAGCTGGTTATTATTGTCCTTCATGACTGGATTGCGCACTCTTTTTAATATCATTGCAATTATTAGATACAGTAGATGCAATGTCCTGGAGGTGACCTTTGTTGTGCTTGTTGAGTCAGTGACATCACGTGATTGTCTTGTGTATTTGTTATTACTTCCTTTTCAGAGAATTGCTTCATTTAGGAAGTGCACTGTGTTAATGAGGCTGTATCACAGCTCTGAGTGGACTGTGCATATTGCCTCTATGTCTTGATATGTTTTCCCAATACAGTTCATTTTCTTCTAATAGCCAAAGTAGTCTAATGGGAGTCTCTATGTTGTGTGAATGTGCCCTATAATGAACTAGCATCCAGTCCAGGTTTGCACTCGGCTTTGTGGGCTGTGCCATTGAGTGGCTTTGACTGCTTATGAGGCTAAAATGGAAAAAGTAGGATCAGTTAATTGTATTGGATAAGAAAATTATTTACTGTATATACTCACGTATAAGTCAGGTCTTGAAACCCAAAAAATCGATCATAAAATCAGACCCCGACTTATACACCCGTTCAAAAATACGACACTTAAAGTTTTTTTTTTGTTTTTACATCTTCTTGCCTCCTTCAACCTCGCTCCAGTTTCTCAGACACATCAAATTTTATTGCAGCAGCACAGTTACCAATTTCTTTCGCTACTTCAACAGCGTTTAATTTAAAACCAGCTTCATATTTGCTTCTGATCGAACACTCCATCATAGATAAGGGATGCTCTTACGATAAAGGTGTATGAGGGTGTGAGATACAAAAAACCAACAAACAGTGCAAACCTTGCTTCAGAATAGTTTGGGTATTATCGTGTGGTCATGTAGGCACAATACATAGAAAAAAAAGGCAGTGTTGTTATATACTGCTGAAATAAATGGACCACGCAATCTAGTCAGTTCTTCCTTAACTTTATTGACTCCTCTCCTTTTCCTCTTCCTTTTCTCCTCCATCTCTTTTCTCACAGCGACCTCTGCCTCCTGACTGATTACATCAATATCCCACAAGTGTGCTCCGTGGTTACTCTCTCAGGCGGGCATTAGCATATCATAATCCCTTGGACCAATTGTGTGAGTTCTCCCCATTCGACTTATACGACCGACATTATAAAATACCAGAAATCATACTGTAAAATCAAGTCCCGACTTATCTGTGAGTATATGCGTTAATTAGTAGAATAAGAAAACTCTGCTGTGCTCAGAAAATAGGTACATGAAAAGGTAGGATCAGGAAATGTGTGGACTGATGAATAGTTTCTGAAAATGGACAGATAGATTGGATCATAAAATGAATTGTTTTTTCTTCTGAAAATGTTTAGATAGATTGATGGATGGATGGGTGAATGTTTCCATTTATCTAAAGGGAATGTCTCTAGTCTCTTAGAATGCATTGCACTTGACAATTTGCAAGCAGATGCTCCTTTCAACCCAATGAGGTATCTTACAGAAAAGTCCAACATTCCATAGTGTCGGCTGGTGAGACTGGAGCTCACAGAGAAGCTGGTACAGCATCTCCTTTAGTGCTGGATTAAGAAATGGTAATAAGAGTAACTTTCACTCTTCAAAGTCTATATGTGCATCTTAATGAGTGTTACTTTTCTGAGCCCCTTACCTCATTATCATTACCTTTACAATCGAGTTATACTCACTGTGGTTCCTTACTGCATTATGAAATGCTGCTGTATTGTACTTCTAAAATTCATGGCATTCTTTTGATAAAATCTCTTCTTCTTCTCAAAGCCTTTAATCATATTGGGCAACACAGGGTAAGCAAGGAAACAAAGTGCCTTCATTTGGAGGACAAACAAGGTATAAGTGGCTGGACTTTGAGGCTTTAGGTGATATATCAATGACTGTGTGGGAAACACTGACTCCTCTGAAAAACAAAAGTGAATCAAACAGTTACACCCTGAAAATTACTGATGTGAATGGTGGTGTTGTATGCTGATTGGACGTGCAAGTATACTCTGTCTATGTCACAATACCACTTCTGATACAAAACAGACTCCTAAACACTATGTCCACTTGGCAGGCTGGCAAACTGAGAAGATTTAACTCACAAAATTATTCCCACACAATTTTATAAACCTATGACTGACTACTAAACATTGGCTTCCCCTGAAGGAAATAAGGAGGCCTCATTTATGGACACTAAAGCAGTTACTGTTTGTAAACACTATGTCTGATTTACCAGCCAACAATTTGGGAAGACTCCTTCCTACACTATGGATGGTACTGGCTGAAATGGGGGCCTCTGGGCTATAAATGTTCAATTGACTTTGTAAACACTGTCCCTTCTGCGTCCTGATCTCTCAAGGAGTCGGTAAATAGTTTGATTAAAAGAGACCGGGAGATGGATGTAGTCCAAAAATTGTGCAGTTTTGGACATCAGGAATAAACAATATCTTTTACCCATGCCAAACCATGAACCAAAAAGCAGTCATAAAGCAGAAGAAAATAATTTGCTGAACTAAAGAAAAGTAACTCTATTACAATTTGTTTCTCCAGTCTAAAATATTTAACCGATGTGTACCGCGTCATCGCTCTGGTGTCATCACATTTTGCATGCTCTCTGATGCTTTCTTGGAAACTTTCTCATGAAAAATGCAAGGCTAATACACAGAAAATGGCAGTACCCATAATAAAATAAAATGTTTTGTAATAACAGTTAATCATTATAACTTTTTTAGGAAGCTTCTTGGATAATTTAAGTGCAAAAAATTGAGTTTCTTTTGTAGAAAAAACTCAAAACACACATATACATTGTGTACAAAAGTATCAAAATATGTCAAAAAATGAAAGAAAATGCCTATTCAAAGCATTCTGAAAGTCTTATCTAGACTTCACTCTTGGACATACTGTAAATGAAGTCACTGGCATAACTATAATCACAATGATTGTAAATTTGGTGTCTGCCCAGCTAGCTTTCATTCTGAGAAAATCTGACCCAGTCACACTCTGAGTTGTAGTGACTGAACTGGAGGTCTGCAGGTGATGAAACTTCTGTTGACTGGTAATTGCTGGGCTCTGCTGGACTTGTCTTAGGGACACCCAGTTATAGCATACATAGGAGAAAATTTACTGAGCGTAAACGTTATGACTGCTCAACTAGCAAGGAAAGTGAGAAGATTTGAGGAGTTCACACACACAGTGTTGTAGTGGCTGAACACTGGGCCTCCAGTTTATAAACCTGATTAGCTGATTATCACTGATTCCACTCAGAGTCATGTGGAGACTTTACTAATGAACATATACAGGACTCTGACAAAATCCCAATGATTGTACACTTTATGTCTGCTCAGTCAGCCGCCAGAGTGAGGAGGCCTGACTCATAAACCCTTATATACTGTTCATATTTCATACCTTCACAGTATGGTCCGGGTCAGTTTTGACCTAGGCCAAGAATTCCCTCGTAGTAAGTGTGTATACTGAATTTTGAACTACCTATCTATTTAGGATATACTGTATAAACAGTCTTTCTGACATTAATAAATGGATGATTAATCCTTAATGTTTCAGAGAGCACAGAGTGTGTATCATTTAGGTTTTACAACACTTATTTTTAGAGAAAAACATCTACTATCACACAATATTGTGTCCTGTTTTACCTAAGACATGAAAAAAAAGAGCCATATTGATTTAAAAAGATTTTATTAAAAGTGAAAATGGCAAGAACATGCTGGAACTGTTGGGATTTATTATATAGCATGTATAACCATTACAACTATTAAACACTGTCCTCACTGCTATATCATAAAAAGTCCTCATGATTACCAACTATAATTATCAATAATAATTCAAAATGAATTAACATTTTGAAGACAAAACATGAAAAATTTCTTATTGCAAATTAGTCTGTGCATTCAGAGCGGTAGGAAATCTTACGTGTGGAACTTGCACATATGTTTCCCACGTTTGCAGCAGGTTGTCCCTGTTTTGCAGTCCTTTTTTGCAGAGCAGAAGTTGCATCTCCTTCTCTTCTGTCCCCATGTGTGGGTTTCTTACATGACTTTTTGATCAGGGCCAGGCTCAGATCGCTGTGCTGCTGAAGCTGCTGGGCAGGGAAGGTGGTGTCGCTTTTGCATGCATGTCACTAGGGCCTTTCCAGGTTGCTCCAAAAAGAACCTCCTCCAGTTCCTCTTGCTTGACCTCCAGGTGGGGTTCAGCGCTCTCCATATGACAAAGACATTATAGGTTGATATGTTAATGATATTTTGGAATATCGTGATAGGCCAGCAGGCGTTTCTCCTTTTCTGGCTGTATGTGTCTGTTGCTTTGTCAAGGTTGTCCAGTCATCTTTTGCTGTCATTGTAGTCAAGGATGATGGCTGGTTTTCTGTCCTTCTCAGCGTTGACCTTTGCAGTCTTATGAAATGTGCTCATAAGGATGATATTCTTGTTTTTCTTTTGCATGTATGAGACAACCGTAGTGTCAAGGGTGGAAGCAAACTTAGAAGAAAAGACCTCTCTCCGCTTTGTTGTAATCCGAGCCGGAGGCATCTCAGATTTGTTTGACCTCACAGTGCCAGTCACTGATTTTCTTCTTCAGGAGTGTCAGACCAAGCTTAAGAAAGGTGAAGAAGTTGACACACGTCATGTTGTGTCCTCTTAGCCATTCTGCCATCTCTAACACAACATGCATGACTTGTTTTCTCCCCGGGGCTCCCTCAGTGGCTTCCCAGTATATACTTGCATATTCCTCTGACCTCTGTATGACCGTTGTTCCTTATGTGTACCATGTATGATCACTCTAATGCTGGTTTACTATTTCACTGTTTCAAGATGACCAGCAGGTGCCTGCCTCTGCGGCAACCTGGGCAAATGTGGTGAGAACACTGACAATTCTTTATGACGTGTCCTCCTTGAACTCTGTCACTATTGAACCATACAAAATGCACACAGACATGGCATATACAGTTTCATGATTCCCTAAAACCACTATTTTCTTTAATTTTGCCCATACTGGTGGATCTAAAATCCATCTCAATAGATATGGGTCAAATCTGACCCAGAACAGACTCAATGTACAAAGATGTATAGCACCTGTACAACGGTATAAAATTTAAAACTATTTTCAATTTTGTGTATTTTAGGTCACTTTAGGAAAGTCATCAAATTTCAGGCTATAATAATGATATTTAGGGTATTTTTAGTGCTGTCAAATGTCAGAATGGGTCAAATTTCACGCGAGCAGTAAGAGTTAACACAATGTAGCTGGTTCTTCTGAAGGAGACGTGACTTGGGGCATCCAGAGCGTTGCTAATGTAATTGGCATCATACTAACTGTAAACTAGGTTTGCTCAGCTAGCCAGCAGTATGAGAAAAACTGCCTCATTGAGACACAGAGAATGCAATTGTGTGACCTGGTAGCCAATGACTTTCAAAAGCTTTTGTCCACAATCAATAGCTGAAAGGACTTGATCTGGGGGCTCTCAGAGGTGCCATTGCAGAACAGGGAACCTCTGAGCTTTAATCACTTGCCACTGTGGATGAAAGGCCTTGATTCTGTGATGGAATGGGTGTCCGCTGACTTCAGACACACCTCTCTTACTAAGGAGCGTGAAGCCTCCTTGTTAGTCAATGCATTGGAAGCAAGCTGGATGTGTGCAGAACCATGTATCCTGGGTGGCTTTACCTCAAGTTGCTGTCTTCTTTGATCTGTTATTATGAATATTTTCGACAGTCCAGCTCAACTTTTTAAGTTGTCATGTTCTCGCATCATGGAGGCCGCTGTGCTCATACAGTTTGTTTGGACACACCCAAGAAGGAAACTTACACTCCTTAATGACTGCTGCCACTTTATCTCCTTGGCCTTCCTGTTGAGATGCATTCTCTATTGCACCATCTGCTACAATCCTCTGATCCTTTATCATCTTTTAGATCAACCCCTCTGTGATTTATAGTGTCTTTATCGCACACCACTTTTCTGTAGACTGGTTTTAGGTAATCAAAGTAACTGCATCAATGCAACCCTTTCAGTTGTACAACTAGTCCTTGTGCACCTTTCCCATTCGTGTGCTAAAGCAAATCAAAAATTGCTGGAATTCTAACAGTATGACTGATTGAATTAAGTCTTTGCAAAGACTTGCAGCAGATAAGAAATAAATGGAAATGAGTGGATGCCCAAATCCCTAGCCCACGACGCTGAGCCAATATGGCACAGGGCTGGGCTCTGCTATGGGCTCCGCGCAGTTTTCAATTCCAAGCACAGTCACTCTGCTTCATTTTTTCCATGCTTCCTGTGGAAAAATGCTGCTGATTGAGCCCTGAAACATGATCAGCATATCACATCAGGCTGGTACTCCATATTTAGATTGATTTCTTTGATTTATCTCTCATGTGTAAAAAACAAGGTCTTATCTCTAGCACTCGGCATGCCTGGCCAAGATACAGGTCAGTGGCAGCAGCGAATGTGCACCTCTAAAGTCTTTTTGGCATCCGCACTTGTATTTTCAGGTCTTTATGTTATAGAGCGCCTTTCATTAAAAACAATGACGGCACAGTACTGTGCTAGGCAGGCAGTAATATTGTTCTCTGCCATCATTTCAAGTGTGCCTAGTAGTACGAACTATGGTTTTTGAGTGATGGTGCAAGCTGCTCATGGCTTCGATCCTAGTACCCCTATACCACTTTAGCATGTAACCATTCTCCATTGTGGTTAGTGGAAATAGACAAGCACATTAGATTTCGAAACAGGAGCCTGACAGGGGTGAGCTGTGGCAAGTGCCATTCTCTAATAGTCTACATTTATATCTGATAAGCGCTGGGTATTGGTAAAGATCTACAAACACTGTTATATTGTTAACAGTGCAGGGCACAGGCTCTGTTTTAGAAGCATAGGGTCTATTTTGACTTTCCACCTTTTGCCCCCACAATACAGGGCACTGTCCACCTATAATATACTTTGCTAAATGGGTGAAGGATACACGTAAGGGTAGCTTGACATGGAAGGGCCAAGGGTTATGTTGACAGCATCACCTATTTAATGTTGAAGGTGATGTTCTTGGAGGTCGAGTTAATGCACCTCCCTGGCAGGAAGGATCTAAGCATTCACAGGAAAAAGTGGGCATGGCATTTTGGCTAGTGAGGCTGCTTGTCATTGGCCCCCCTAGTTAAAGAGTTAAATTCTTTGGAGCAAAGGCCCAAGTGTTAGTTCTAGTTTTATCCTTCTCCCAGTCTTAACTTGCTTATGATTTTTGCATACACAATGTGGCAGCACATTTCTGTAGAAGACCCTGTTGCATGACTGTATGACATCTTTCATAGTGAGCGCAGAGGGTAAAATGAATGAAACAAAATAAAGGGAAATCCTTGATGAAAACCTTGAGCAGTCTGCAAGAGACCTGTGCCTTGGGGGAAGACAAACAATCCCAAGCATAAATCCAAATCTACACAGGAATTATGGATAATTGTAATTCTGTAAGGCCACATAATTACAATATTTTTCACTTGTAAGTGTACAACAGAAGGAAAACATACAGCATGTTGCCTGGCTTTTGCTCATTTAGCACCACACAGTTATAATGCAGTACCAAAACAGCAAATACATTTGAGTAGTAAATACCTTAAAAAGAGAATCGCCTCTTTTGCTCCTGTCACCCTCAGCTGGCATGCAGCATTCCTGTTTGTCAAACTGGATTGGATCAGGAAAGCAAACTGGAAAGTAACTTGGCACCAGTGGGCACACTCTTGACTCATCTTAGTGTGATAGACTTAGCATGGAGATTTAGAAATTTGATCCAGATTCCCACAACCTTTTGTGTGAAGAAGCACTTTCTGACTTTCATCTTAATTACGCTTCCACCGATGTCCCTCAGTATGTGAGTAACTGTTTACTTAAGAAATACTCCTGGACCACGTTTTTGCTTTCTTTAAGAATTTTAAAGACCTAGAATAGATCACTACACAGCCTTCTTTGTAAAGAGGGTTAATTCCCTTAACCTGTCAGAGCAGGACATACCCTTTAGTTCAGGGATGCACTTGGCTGCTCTTGTCTGCCTAAATTCAAGGTCTGTCATGTCTTTTTTCTGTAGCATGGTGTCCAGAACTGTGCCAATCTGATAGTACAGTTATTAGCATTGTGGCCTCACATATGCAGGAGACTGGGTTCAAATCTAAGCCTAGTGACTCTGTGTCTACAGTTTGCATGCTTTCCCTGTGTCTGTGTAAGTTTTTCTAATATTAAGATTAATGGGCAACTCTAAACATGCCCTGGATAACTGAGTATTTCACACAGTGGGCTAGCACGTTGTCCTCTTTCCCTCCCACATCTTAAAACTTGAATTTGAAAAATAGGTGGCTGGAAGGAAACATGCACATCTCTAGGGTGTTCATTTTATAATTGTAGGCCTCAGCAGCTGGTAAGTTCATGCTAGCCAGGAGTCCATAGTTGTGAACAGTCATTTCTTTGTGTTAGACAGAGAGATTTGTCCCCGTCTACTCTGGGGTGGTATATCTTTTACAATAACTCCTATACAAATATACTATAGTTTAGGGTAGTTGGTCCCTTAGATACAATTTCCTATGATGTACTGAGCAGATAGTCTTTCATTTTAGCCTGTGGTGGTTTGTGGCATATGCCATGTTCAATGTGATGGGCTCGAAGGCTTGTGCAGTACTCTGTACACTTGTTTAAACCCTGTATATTGTATACTGTAGGCATTCTTCTCTCTAGCCCAGAGTGAGTCGTCCCATATATAGAGTATACAGTAAGAGTGTGTGTAAGTTTAGACTACTCTGCACTGTTTAGTCATTTCTTCATTTCAGCCATGGTGGCCGGTCACCTACTGCATTCTGTAGTCCCTGCTTTTGTGTTTTAGTCCCTGGCTGGGGTTCCACTTCCTATTGTATGTCTTTTTTCATTTTTGATTCTGTTGCCTATGTTAGCACAGTCTCCTTTGTTGTTTATTGGCAATCTTCTGTTTTTTAATAATTTTGTGTATAATGTTACCTCCATGTATCCATGCCGATGTTATCATGTTGCATGTATTGTTTTTTGGGGGATTCCCCAATAGGCAGGGCCACCTGTCCATCTCTGTCAAGGTACTGCCCTCCACCCTATAAAGTCTGGGTAAGCTAGCAGTACCTTGGAGTTTACTGAATGCATCTGTGGTGTTGGTGAGTTATGGAGATTTTGACCTCTCGCTGTTTTTCTACTTGTCTTAGAATTTTTATTTTTTGGGACTTGCTATTTCAAGCAACACCTTCTGAGCTCTGACTGTTACAGACCTTTTTTGGAAAAGACATTTTTATTTAGAAAGATTCTTTGCCCTTTCATGGGTGTTTCTGGGACTTTGCTTTTCTTGAAGGCCTCATGCCATTCAGTACTGCTGGGGCACAACAAGTGCCATACTTGCCTAGATTTGCTTTTACCTGACATACACTCCTGCTTGCTTGTGCCAAGGCCTGTAGACATTGTTCTGTGCTAGTTTAGAAGTAGCATATAGCTGAGATGATACAAAGCAGGTGCAGAGGACACAATTCCAAGTTTGTTTCCCTTGTACCATGTGGTCATTCATTCCCATAATCCCTTCTCTTCATGCTGTGCCATATAGTTCATCCCTCCTGGTTAGTTCAGATAACCGCCCACCATATGTTAATTGCTCCATTCAATTCATCTCCCTGTCTTAGTATAGGGTGTCTCATAAAATATAATCTTTACCTCATGTACCCCATGTGTTAGATTAGACAGTCTTGTACAACATGGCCATTGATCCATGTAGTAAACTTCTCAATGTTTCTTTAGGCAGCCTTGCCCCCCATATGGTCATTTCTCCATGTGCCCTATTTCTCCATGTCAGTCCATTAGGGCATTGCTCCGCGTAGCTGATTTCTCTAGCTTGGATTAGGCAATCTTGCACTATATTCTCATTCACGTTCCCAATTTCTCCATATTAGTTCAGACTGCCTTATACCGTTTGGTCACTGGTCAGTGTAGTCAGTTTCTCCATCTTAGTTTAAAATACCTTTTACCATATGCTCAATTCTTTATGCAGGCCATTTCTCCATTCTAGTTCAGACTGCTATGTATGGCAGGGTAATTCCTCCATGACGTCCTCCTCTCCGTGTGCCTGTTCAGATTGCTATGTATCATACACTCACTTCTTCACGCTTGTCTAGGGTGGTGTGTCTCATACAATAACTTTTTTTACCTGCTAGCCCAAAGCTGCAGATCCCTTGAAGACACTTCTTTATGCTAATCTGGTGTTACATACCCCATGTTGCCATTTCTCCTACACTGTCACAGTGATAACTGGTCGGTTCATTTTATGCAGTCATTTTGGAGGCTTGATGCCATGTGGGTGGACACGTGAGCTCTATGAATAAAGCTGTGTCATCTCAGATATGCTGTGTTGACTTTACTGCCCTGAACCCAGGCCTGAGTGGATAGGTCAGGTGGAAGAAAAAAATAATATGTCGGGCGTTTTACAGTATATCAGCCTCTATTGCACTCTCACTGGTGGAACTTCAGAGTTAACTGGAGGTTGGCTGCTGTTATTTTTAAGTTTTCTTCCAGCACAGACTTTCATTTTGCTTGAAACAATTAGCCAGTGTGGAGCTGAGTGTTTCAGGGTACAGGGAATCATGTCAGGTAGTTAGTGTCGTATGGGGCCTGTGTTTCTGAGCAGATTTACTCTATGTATGTATTTGTTGTGGCGGCACTGCCGACTTTGAGTGTTTAACCTTAGTGCAAAATAATGATGGCTTTTACAGACAACCATAGACAAACCACAATTAGCCTGTATTTCATGCTCCATTGGCGGTGTGTGTTTTTCTGAGGTGGGGATTTCGGGAGGTGGCTGCATAAACGAGATTGCGGGGAGAAACGCCATCAATTTCCCATTAAGACACCATTAGTTGCAGAATGCTTCCTACAAACCGCACCCCCCCCCCCCCAGCAATGACAACTCTGCTGGCTCTCCTCTGAGCAGAAAGAAAGCGGAGCCTGTGAGTAAACACACAAATCGCCTTCTATCTTTAAGGTTTAATGAGACCCAGACAGGCGGGCTGCTCTTCCTCCTTCCTGCGAATTACAGGCTTGTCTTCTCCGATTATATAAGCGGCCATGCTTTACGCTAGCCTGCTCTTTATTGTCGCTATCTTAATAACATCGTTTGTCTTAAAAAAGAAAAAAAAAAAGGCATTAGTGTGGCTTCCCAAACCAGAGATGAGGGATGGGCTTTACATACTCCCTTCATTTATTTAAAAATTATTAATATTTATTGGAGGGGATGTCATGTGCTAAATTTACAAGAAAATTAATCTGTTTTACTAGATTTTGGACATTAAAGAAAGCCTGAATGGGTCAAGTACATGAAGCTGGTTTCCATGGCAATGTAGTAAGGAAATAAAGGCGGCAAATCCTGATGATAAGATTTGGTGTGAATGGAGAGGAGTTGAAAAGGCAGAGCAGGGGCCCACCAGGTTGAGATGTTTAGTGTGTTGACCCTTCAAAGAAATCAAGTGTGGGTAGAAGGAGATGTGCAAGAAAGGAAAGGCCTCACAACAGTTGCAGAAAAGGGAGAGAAGGCAGAACAAAAAGGGCATTAGGGATAGGAAGTTGGGCAAAGAATGGGATCTGAACTCAGCAGAGAGTATGGGGGGACAGGCAGCATCCAAGCCATAGTTAATTCTAAAAGCGTATTTCATGTTAAAGGACAAGGAGATCAGCTCTAGGCAGGAACCAACCCCGGCCAGAACTCAAAATAAAGATTGGTTAGTATGAGCAGTCACAGCAGAGATAATGAGGCACAGAAGAACTTGGGCATTCACCTATTTTTGACCATGTTGGTGTTCTGGTCAAGCTAGTGTTCATTCCCTGGCTCCTGTTTAAAAATTTTCTTCCTGTCTTCTTTGTGTTCTTTTCATTGTTGTTCATTGTCTTCCATTATTTTTATAATATTGTTCCATTGATTTCTTAATGGGTGGCACGGTGACGTAGTGGGTAGTGCTGCTGCCTCACAGTTAGGAGACCCGGGTTCACTTCCCCGTGTCTGAGTGGGTTTCCTCCGGGTGCTCCTGTTTCCTCCCACAGTCCAAAGACATGCAGGTTAGGTGTATTGGCGATCCTAAATTGTCCATAGTGTGTGTGTGTGTGCGTGCCCTGCGGTGGGCTGGCACCCTGCCTGGGGTTTGTTTCCTGTCTTGTGCCCTGTGCTGGCTAGGACTGGCTCCAGCAGACCCCCGTGACCCTGTAGTTAGGATATAGCAGGTTGGATGATGGATGGATGATTTCTTAATTATCTAATTAGGTAATGTCTGTTACTTTTATTCTGTTTAGTTATTGTGCATTTTCTATGACTGAGGATTTGTCCTGTCATGTTCCCTGCATTTTCTGGGTGGATCACCAAGAGATATAAAGACATAAAGGCTTTTGGGAATTGAAGACAGGAGCAGTTCATTCTAATGTGCTCTGGTGTTTGGTGGTACAATGAGTTTTGTGTTGTGTTTTTTTTTTTTGTTTTGATTTCACTTTTTTTAACTTCTTTTGCTCTTAGGATTATTCTTGTCAATTTCATATTGAGCCTGATCTGCTTTGGATTGCATTGTAGGCAATTCCTTTTACCCCTTTTTTGGTGTTTTGAAATACTCTGTTGTTTTTCTCCATTCTTTTGAAAGATTCCATTACTTTTAAATGTAAAACACATTTCAAGAATAATTTTAACTTTTCACGCCAAAACCTCAAGAATATTTTGAATTTTTCAAGCCAAAGCCCCATTTCACCCACAAAAATGGGAAAAAAATTTGGGGTGAGGCCTCGAAAATAGTCAGGAAAGCAGGCCAGAACCCCCAGTGGTCTGTCCAAAGGAGAAGCACACTAATCAGCCTAAGATCAAGGTCATCCATCTAACCATCCATTATCCAACCCGCTATATCCTAACTACAGGGTCACGGGGGGTCTGATGGAGCCAATCCCAGCCAACACAGGGCACAAGGCAGGAAACAAACCCCGGGCAGGGCGCCAGCCCACCGCAGGGCGAAGATCAAGGTCAAGGTTACTTTATTGTCATCAGCAACTGTGTACATGTACATAGGGAGGTGAGACAACGTATCTCCATGAGCCCTGGTTCAACATATAGCAGCATACAACAAGGTGCAAGGTGCAACAGAAACATGCCATACATAGACAATACAACCATATTATAGTATAATGTGAAAATGATTTAAACCTTCCAGAATAAAGTAATATTACACTATAAGTAAGATATTGTACAGAGGCTATTTGCAGCATTGAACCCCATTGTGTTAGTGATAAGTGCATGGTTATCAAAGAACATACAGGACATCATAAGTGTGCCTATTGTATCAATAAACAAAAAAAAAGATAAAGTGCTGGACTAGCAAGACTAGCTGGGCTTCAGCCTACACCAAGACAAAAATGTGCTTCCAAATCAAAGTTAAAAAAAATAAATATATATATATATTCTTAAGGGCCAGTTCATACTTCATTCTCACAACATGTACGCTCACGCATCATGACTGCCACAGATTTCCCAGCATTCATTTCATGTGTCCTCTGAGCACATCCTCAAAAAATTAACAAGATGCATACGCAAGTTGCAGTACCAGCAAAAAATCGGGGGGCACAGTGTGTTAAAGAGTGTCTGTTTACTCTCAATGTGTGACAGCAAGCCACTTTGTAGATCCTACAGGGTCAATGTGTGTGCTTCGATGTTTGACGAATGGTCTGATGCAGTGAAGCAAATCATCAAACTTAAATGCTGACATACAAATGTATTCATGGTGCTTTTATTCATCTGTTTCTCACATAAGCAATACAAGTGTCGCATATACCCCATTGTAATGATGCTATATATTTTTAAGGTCTCACATACCATCTTCTGTGCCTTTCTCTCTTTTTTTTGCAACATCATCATAATATATTTGAGCCACAGAGGAAAAAAAAAAATTAGGGACACAGTGTAGAAAAAAAGTCCATTTCGTGATCAAAGTGGAAAATTCAACAACAACTACAACAACATTATTTATTTATATAGCACATTTTCATACAAATAATGTAGCTCAAAGTGCTTTACTTGATGAAGAAACTGAAAAAAAAGACAAAGTAAGAATTAAAATAAGAGAACACTAATTAACACAGAATAAAAGTAAAGTCCGATAGCCAGGGAGGACAGATAAAAAAAAAAAAAAAAATTCCAGACGGCTGGAGAAAAAATAAAATCTGCAGGGGTTCCAGGCCATGAGACCGCCCAGCCCCCTCTAGGCATTCTACCTAACATAAATGATCAGCCTTCATTGTATTCAGGGTTCTCATGGAAGGACTTGATGATGATGGTCACGTGGACTTCTGGCCTTTAATCCATCAGTGCAGGAACATCACGGTGCTTTGGTTAGGTGGTGGCGGCACAGGTTGCCACCACAGAAAACTGGAAAATGCACAGAAGAAAGTGTAGGGGTTAGTACGGTTTTTGGAGCCACCATGAATATTAAAGATAATTAATTGAATTTACAGAGCATCAGGATTAAACTAAAATGAAGTTATGAGAAGGCCATGTTAAAGTAATGTGTTTTAAGCAGTGTTTTAAAGTGCTCCACTGTATTAGCCTGGCGAATTCCTATTGGCAGGCTATTCCAGATTTTAGGTACATAACAGCAGAAGGCCGCCTCACCACTTAGCTCTTGGAATTCTAAGCAGACACTCATTTGAAGATCTAAGGTTGCGATTTGAAATGTAAGGTGTCAGACATTCTGAAATATAAGATGGAGCGAGATAATTTAAGGCATTGTAAACCATAAGCAGTATTTTAAAGTCAATTCTGAATGACACAGGTAACCAGCGTAGTGACATCAAAACTGGAGAAATGTGCTCGGATTTTCTTTTCCTAGTTAGGATTCTAGCAGCTTCATTCTGGACTAATTGCAATTGATTTATGTCTTTTTTGGGTAGTCCTGAGAGGAATGCGTTACAGTAATCTAGTCGACTGAAAACAAAAGCGTGAACTAATTTCTCAGCATCTTTCAATGATATAAGAGGTCTAACTTTTGCTATTTTTCTTAAGTGAAAAAATGCTGTCCTAGTGATTTGATTAATATGCGATTTAAAATTCAGTGTCACAGTCAACAGTTACCCCAAAATTCTTTACCTCTGTCTTGACTTTTAATCCTAATGCATCAAGTTTATTTCTAATAACCTCATATCCATTATTGCGAATCACTAAAATTTCAGTTTTTTCTTTATTTGGCTTGAGAAAATTACTAACCATCCATTCAGAAACACAAGTAAGACATTGTGTTAGTGAAACAACGGAGTCGGGGTCATCAGGTGCTATTGATAAATACAGCTGCGTGTCATCAGCATAGCTGTGGTAGCTCACGTTATGCCCCGAGATAATCTGACTTAACGGAAGCATGTAGATCGAAAAGAGCAGCGGACCCAGGATAGAACCTTGTGGAACACCATATAGAATATCATGTATCTTTGAAGTATAATTACCACAACTAACAAAGAATTTTCTATCTGACAACCAGCTCCTCTCCTAATCATGTGAGCTTTCTCATTTTGCGTGGCTTTCCAGTATACCTGCACAAAAACAAAACAAACAAAGACTTGCATGTCCAGACATGTGAGGTGAATTCACTCATTTGAGTGGCCATTTGACTTGCAGAGTGCACATTTACAATTTGCAGCATGCAAAAATGAGAAGAAGATTTACAGTAAGCCAAATTCTGGATCATATTTTTGGTGAAAATGAAGGAGAGGACACAGAGCAGCATAGCAATTCAGATGAGCAGGTTTCTGAGGAGGAAGACAATGTGGAGTATCATCCAGAAGACACTGACACATCTGATGATTTGGATGAGGAGGTCACTGGTGCTGAAGCTGCTCCTGCTGAAAGATTCAAGTCCAAAAATGGTAAGATCTTTTGGAGCTCAGTACCTCATGATGTACATGAGACCCAGACGCTGCAGCCTTTGTCAGACAGCTGCAGAGCTCACCCAGCACTCCATCCTCACAATCAGCAACACAGAGAGAATCTGCATCAGCATCATCCTCAGCCAGCCCTGCCTCAACACCAACCGAAACAGCCCCAACCCCAGTCTGATTCGAAAAGAAAGAGGTGTCAGGTTTGCCCAAGCAGTAAGGACAGAAAGACAAATGTATTGTGTTTCAACTGCAAGAAATATCTCTGCAAAGAACACACAAAAAGTGTCACTTTTTGCCACACATGCCTCTAAACACACACATACACAAGCATGTTCTTGCACACAGAGGTTTTTACTCTGATTTAGCTTTGTATTAGTTTTGGAACTTGTAATTGATTTCTATTTGTTTGATTTTCTTGAATCTTTTGTTTATTTGACTATGCAAATATATATTTTGTGTCATGACCTGTTCTGCTTTTCATTTTTTTCAGTTTATATTAAAGTTCTATTGCTGAAAAAAATATTTTTTTGCCTTTTCTTGATTTAAATATCTATGGGTCGAAATTGACCCGTAACACCATAGATGTCACTTTAGTCATTAATATTAAAATGAAAAAATAAATAAAACAAATTTATTTATTAAGAGATGTGTTCTATACCCCTCAGTATTAGTCAGGTAACACAACAACCTTTTATTTATTAATATGATTCTCTTGAGGTTCATTTTACCATTTTTTTAAATTGAAATCAAGGGGTATACTGACAAATAAAGGCCCAGAGGCCCACACCAAAGATATTAAAACCAACATTTTCATGGATAAGGAAGCCTAACAAGGTAACCAAAAGATGAGAAACAAATTGGATGATAGCTTATTGTTTTTAGTGTATTTTATAGCTGATTTAATACATGGGTCAAAACCGACCTGTTAACATAAGAGATGATAACAGAAAGCTAACACAAGTGGAAGGTTTTAACCTCGCTATAGTAGTTAGTACTATAAATGGACTGGTTGCTTAGAATGTTTGTAAATTTTGAAGCTGCTGATGAATCAAAGAAGCGTTTTTTAACAAAATGCTTCTTGTGAATATTTTCTATAATTATTTCTATATTAAATAGTAAAAGAAAATGATCTGATAGACCATTATCAATGATCTGCTTCACATCAACTTTTAGTCCTTTGGTAATTACTAAGTCTAACGTATGACCTGCTTTATGTGTAGGCTGACTAATGAGCTGTCTCAAATCAAAAGAGTCCAGGAGGTTCATAAATTCTTTTACTTTCAGGTCACACTGATTATCGATATGAAAGTTAAAGTCACCAACTATTAGGAGAATGTCATAGTTCGTAATTATAATTGACACCAAGTCTGAGAATTCCTCAAAGGAAGACGCATTGTATTTAGGAGGTCTATACACGGATAATACTAGAAACTGAGAAACTCCACGAATAACAATGACAAGATACTCAAAGGACTTTGGAATTTACTAACACTGACATCTTTACCACTCTAATCCCGTAGTTTATTTTGTCATTAAAGTAGAACATCATAAACGTCATCTTACAGCTGACCCATTTGTTAATCGCTACGTGCTTCTGGGGCTTTCTCCTGCGCTGACAGTAGTGGCAGGCAGTGATTGCTACACAGAACACATTAAATTTATGATATTCCAGCTCTCTGCACATTTAGAATTCTTAGATTTAAAATTGATGTCACTTTCATGGTCAAATGTGTTAAAGCATGTATGTTTCATTTTACAGTTAAATCGTTAACTTAATTTAAATAATGAATACTGTTAATAATTACACATGTGGGGACGGCATGGTGGTGAAGCGCTAGCACTGCTGCCTCGCAAGGAGTCACATCCCTGGTGTTCCCTGCCTGGAGTTTTCATGTTTTCCTGGTGGGTTTCCACATTGTGCTCCGGTTTCCTGCTTTGGACATGGAGATTTGGTGACGCTAAAATGACGGTAGTGCACGTGTGTGCTTGTATTCACCTTGCGATGAGCTGATGCCCCGTTCAGGAATTGTTTCTGCTTCGCGCCTGATGCCTACTGGAATGGGCCCATCCCTGGATTGATGGATGGAATTATTAAACATTCATACTTTTCAGAGATACTGTGGCAAGGTGGCCTGGGAGTGTTATTAGATGTTTCAGGCAATTCACAACACAGCGAAGTTGAATGTTGTTTTCTCACCATGATGATATTTCACACTGCCACCTGGTGGAATCCTCCAGATTTACATAAAATACATGCGCAAGTATATACAGTACACCGCTTGCATAGTAGTACTGTCCGCAGGTGCATGTGTCACGTCACGTGAAGTTTAAACTCGTCCTGAATGTCCCAGTTATATCAAAAATGCAGAACTACAGAAGGAAAGACTGCAAATCCCAGCCTAAGAGATGAAAAAGGGCAAACAAGGAATCTTTAAAATGTTTATTTCAAAAATACTCTTTAATAAAAGAAAGTTCAAAGTGCAGAAATGTGCAAAAGCAGTTGCCTGATAAAAAGGCAAACAAGTCACAAACACAGATCCAATACATAGGTCAAAATCAGAGCAAGAAGGTCAAAAAGCAGTAGCCAAGCAGAAACACTCACCAAATGTATACCAATGCACAGCAGAGGGACTGCAATTCCAATGAGCCTTTAGAGAGCTGGGAGGAGTCCATCACTATAGATTGACAGGCGGCGCCACCTCTTGATGATCCACCCACAAAATACAAAGGAAATGGAAGAACAAAATCTACACATAGATACTGTTTGTGTGCAGTCATTTTTTTTTGTTGTTTTTTAAACTCTGTGCTCCCACTCAGTCAGTTAATTTTGAAGTCTTTGTTACATCTCAGTTGGCAATTTACTGATCCTGGATTGGCCTTCTCTTCTTTCTCCCTATTTAGTTCCCTCTGTGGGAGGTCTCCTTTTTCTGAGCTCTTTAACACTCCTTAATGTACAGCTCACTTTGGGGTGGTGTTCTGCTAGGTTCTTGTTTGTTTCTTTTTCTTTCTCTTTTTCTCATTCCTCGTCTCTGTGCATAGGTGTATTGGTGCCGAAACAGATGCCATCTGACACCAAATGATTATTTGAAATTTTGGTCAGTCAGCTAGGATATGTGGTCGCTAAGTTCTGGCTCTTAAACAGTAAAACTGCCGGTTTACTTCCAACCTCTGTGTTACCCTGAGCAACTCACTCAACTTTCCAAAAAAATAAAGAAGCTGTAAATAGATGTAACCTATCCTGGCCTTATGAGTTGCCCTGGATAAAGATGTCAATCACATCCAGGGCAACACACATGTCAGTGTGATAATATTGACCCTTTAAATCTGGATTAATAACTGGAATGTCCCCTGTGGCAGGCCTGTGATGTAATCTGCAATTGCACAAAAGAACCTTCCCACCAGAATTTCTGGTTTCATGTGGCACTTCAGTAGAGATGCTGTACTAGATTTCTGGAAGAAGTCTGTCTTTGTAGGTGACTGGCTGAAAGCATTAGAATTCCAGCAATTTCTAATTAGGCTGTTTATCTAAAGTTTGCTGACAGCTCCCTCACTTAGCTGGGCCCGCTTTCTGAATTATTTAGCACTTTGCCATGGAAACCACAAAGTGAGTGGGAACATACTGGGAGGGGGTGCCTGCTAATGAGACCAATTGCCTGCTTCTTCAGGTGTGTGCGACTTCTGCAGCCCCCCCAAGTCCCACAGGTATCCACTGTGATAGTTCACACAGACCTCTAGATGTGGTTTCTATTATTGTTGTAAATGAGATAAGCCATATCAACTCAAGGCTCCAAGATCATGATAAGGACACCTTCTGTTTCTAAATACCCCTAATTTATTAGGAGTGTGGGGATGTCCCTGACTTTTATTTAGGATTCCAAACTCAACCCCAAGCAGAACCAGACTGAATAACAAAGGCTTTCTATGCTTTCATTTATTTATTTTGTAAAGCCAATTATTCTAATGGGATTGTGAGGGCCTTTATAATAAAATAAAGAAGCTGACATTTTTTTCTGGCATTATTTATTACATTTGAAGGATTTTTTTTTGGAAATTATTGGAAGCCTATTGATACAATACACAATCATATGCACATAGGCCCAAGCATGTAACACATGAATGACCCCCGATCATCAGTGCATATGTTTCTAAACCTTTCATCCACTCCAAAAAAAAAACTATTAGAGTGTCTAAAGAGGACCACATACTAATAAGAACAAGGCATCGATTGTACTGAATCCATTGTATTAAAACAATAATAACTTTGGGAAACATAATAGTACAGAGGTTAAAACTGCTATCTCCCAACCCCAACGACTTGGGCTCACTTACCGCCAGACCATTTGTCTTTTTGGTGTCCGCATGTCCTCCCAGTGTCTACCACGGTTACCTGGCCCAGTGTGAGTGAGTGAATGCGCTCTGTCATCCCATTCCAGGTTGTTAATTCCCACTAATGGAAAGCTAACAAGTGTCCAGATCTGGCTTGTGTACACTGTATTTTTAGCAGTGAACTAAATTAGGATTTTTGCAGACCTCTTCTTATAGGGAGCCAGAGGAAACAAGGACAGATTTCCAGTAAACACGGCTGCATTTTGGGATCCTTACTCACTGAGGCTGTTATAACCAATCTGTCCCTTCTACTCGCCAGCTCCTTCATGCTTTTGACTGTGCAATATGAATATTGTGTTGGCTTCTTTACAGAGCTGTAGACATTTGCTAGTATTTCAGTTATTTCAATCTGCAGCAAATGGCATATTGACAATGCTCCAGGGGCTACTGGTGTATGAAATGCAGTAGACAAATAAAAAACCAGAACCCAAGCAGACGTCTGTGGCAAAAATAAGCGTGGGTGATTGTGGGACTGCAGAACAGAGCACCTTCATTGAATGCAAAAAGCAATTCCATGCATCAGTCCTTCACTTAGATGTCAGCCAGGCCAAAATGCAGGTTGCAACACAAGTCAGGCTGACATTGCCTCAGCCTTGGCTTCTTTGCATCTACAGGTATGTTCTGCCGACTTGGTTATACTCACCTAATTTTTATATTTAAACCACAGGGCTTTGAATCTCCATGTCAGAAATAGCTCCATTAGATAATCCTGCCAAAACCTTGACATTGACACATATTTGGTTTTAACTATCATAGTAGCCCTGCAATACAATCCTATCTGAGCGGTTGTAAACATTTAATGTAATTTGCAAATCTTTGAAATGCAGAAGGAAAATTAAATACCTGAAAACATTTACACAGATGTGGAGAGAACATGTAGGCCCCACAAACGCAGAAACAGTAGATAACTTAGTCCAGGCCTTGGAAGCTGTGAAGCAGCAGTGCTTACCACTGTGCCATTATGCTATGCTGCTTTCATGTTTCTCCCATGTTGTTGTCAGGTTCTGGGCCTTTCAGAAATGTCACATTAATGGCTTCTGCTTCCATTCTTGTGTAGCCAATAATGCACTTATTACTCACACCTCACGCATTCAAGCACAAACCTCCAGTTATTTAGGGCAAATCACCATAGTTAACATGCAGGGAATTAAGAAATGTGTGCACTCGCTGTCTGCTAATAATTAGATGGGGTTTCATGTCCAGCACTTAAAGGGAACTTTTGTCCCCTCATCAGCAGGGATGCCTGGTGCTGCCCGGGTTGGGGGCACCAACTGTATTTCCTTAAAAAGAATAGCTAATGGTGTTTGATTATACAGGGTGGTCCAGATCTAATTATGCAGATCCAGATCATCTGGATGACTTTGATTTATGCTGGGACGATTCCAGTTCGGCGCGAAGAAGATTCTTCATGTCGTCAGTTCGCACACTTCTCGATGGTCCGGGATTTTTTGGCTATTTTTCTATGTAATAAACTTAATAAGTTATAGCGTAATGAAAATTGCATAATTAGATCTGGACCACCCTATACTAAATGGGTGGAGTTCAATGATGCGGATTTGTATACTGGACAAAAATAAAAAGGAATACCTGGTGCTGCCCAGAGTGTGGTTACAGACTAAATTTTCTAAAAAAACATAGCCTATGATCTTCTCCTAAACATATGGGGAATGTGTGCAAAATTTGACCGAGAGGGGTTTAGCAGTGTGAACTTGTATACCAGACAAAGTGTTATACAGTATAATCGATTAATAAATTGTATTGGTATTGTCCAGCTAAATGATATCTGAGAGTGTTCTGCCTAAAATCATTGATATCAAGGAGTTTTGTGCTTCTTTACATATTAATGGCTAATGGAAGGCATCTTGTGTCCAATAATTGAACACTGAAAACTGAGGTGAACTCGTGTCAGTTTATTTAATATGAAAAGAGGCAAGATTGCGCTGGTTTGGACATGTGCAGAGGAGAGATGCTGAGTATATTGGGAGGAGAATGCTAAGGATAAAGCTGCCAGGCAAGAGAAAAAAAGGAAGGCCAAAGAGAAGGTTTATGGATGTGGTGAGAGAGGACATATACGTAGGTGATGGGTGTAACTGAACAAGGTGCAGAGGACAGAATGATATGGAAAAAGATGGTCCGCTGTGGAAACTCCTAACGGGAGCAGCCGAAAGAAGAAGAAGAATGAAAGTGGTGTCCTGCCTATTAATTTAATACTGAGATGTGGAATATCTAGTAAGTTTTACCGGGACAATCTCTTTTCCAGTTATTTTATATTAGAAAATGAAAATCATGTGATGTCCAGATATTTAAAATTAATATTTATAAGGGTGACACAGTAGTTAGCATAAGAACTACTGCATCACACACCCAGCATCCTGGGTTCCAACCCTGGTTGTTGTCCATGTGTGGGTCGCACATTCTCCCGGTGTCTACTTGGATTTTCCTCCAGGTATTCCAGTTTTCCTTCCATGTCCGCAGAGTTGTGTCGATTAGTTTGCTTGTGAGTCTGTGTTTCTGGGTGGTCTTCCTGCAACTGACAGGACTATTGGCATAGGCTTCAGCTGCCTTTGACCCTAAACTGGATTAAGCAGGTTTGGAAATATTATGTTACAGTAGCTATGAAGGCTAATAGGCCAATTGTCCAGCATACTCATAATACGCTTTTGAAAGACAATTTATTATTTTTAGGCATATAAGGAATTTTGTGTACAGTTATTTAACATTAAATAATAGAAGTGGTGGCATGTATATTTGTCTATATTTATATTTTATGTTAACAAATAAAAGAGTTGTAGTTTCAAAGCAGTTAATACTGTAGAGTTCAAGGTTTCTTGTTACTTAATCTGTAAGCAGCATAACAAAAGTGAAACAGTATATGTCCATTCATTTCATCATTATTATTATTATTATTGGTATTATTATTTTTATTATTATTCTGTTTATAATGGAATTTGTATCAAAATATTCAGGATTAGTCACTTCTTAACTGAAAAAAATGAATTATTGAACATAAAGGATGAGGAGTAAATGGCACTCACCCTAAGTTTCAGTCCCCATTTTTTGAAAATTAAGAAGTGCCCTGTAACTGAAGAGATGTTGTGCCCAGTAATTTACTGTTACAAGTCCTGTAACTGAATACAGAATCCTCTTGTATAATTCCGAATATCTAAAAAAGACCTTTGCCAAGTTATTTAACACCAGCCGCTCAGTGGGCTCGTGTCCACTGATTTAAAAATGAGGTGCACCATTGCAGTTTTTTTTTTTTGACCAGTGTCCAGTAGTGTAAGCATGTACTCCCCATCATCTGGCTCTCTCTATTCCTTGCAGCGGTGGACGCCCTTGTTCATTTAGGCGAGTCCCTCTAATGTTTTATTCATCATGCGTGCCATTGCTGGGAGGCATGTTCTCTTCGTGTGTTGATTAATTATGAGCAGTGCCAGGCTCAGGACACATCACACTGACTCATATACAGTTGAGTTTTGCCGCGCTCCAGGATTAACCCTCTCATCGCTATGGTAACAAGCTCATGCCGGTAATCTGGTTCAGTGTCATGAATCAGTGGTGACATGCATGGCAGAGTGTTGGCCTCTCCTCACTTATCTCTTTGCTGGCCCTTTTTTTTATTCCTCAATATGCTCCATTTGCTCTTATTATTCATAGGTGAATAGTCTTAAGCGGCTGTGACTTCAAACTGGGCAAATGCTGCCTTTCTTCCTGTGGGTCTTGATGACTAATATGCTAAGAAACATTGCAGTGTTCCTCCAGACTTAGGCCACTGGTAATATCAAACCTGGGGAGTGGGAGTCTCCTGACAGATCAAGACAGTGGTGATTGTTTTGTTAAGACTCTAACACTTGTGAAAGTATACAGAGTATGAAATCATAGGGCTCAAAAATAAATAATCAAGTTTAGGATATAGATGATGGGGAAAAAAGAAAGCAAGACCCATCCGATCTCAATCCATTTGTTGAGGATCAAATGGAGGGGAGCAGGATGACAAGTCATTAACAGCTCTTCTGTAACGCCATTTTGGCAGATGGCCATAACAGTGCAGTGTCCTCCATGCCAAAAGCATGCCAGGCCTCTGCAATATGGAAATCAGCTATGGGAAGGCAAAGAAATGTGAGTCGATGTGTGGAGGAGACAGCATAGGCCTCAAAGTGAATATGAATGTCACACCAAGCAGGATGCTTGTAAGTGAGGACCTCTCCTTCACCTTACCTGAGATGAACTGACAGCGCAAAGAGCAGTCCAATCTATGGCGACCTGTTTGCCACCACAGAGGAAACACAGAAATGCCAACCACTCACTCATAGGTAACAGACATGGTGGTGCCAACCCTTTCCCCTTATTGCTGACCTGAAAACATCAACATTTCCTCAGACAGCAGGAATACCACTGGGCAATGATTAGAAATGTGGGCACATTGCATTGCAGAAAACTCCCAGCATGAGCAAGTTTAAGAAAGCTAGATACAAGTATTTTATATAACGGCTTTAATGTTGTGTCTCCATTCTTAATTGAGCCAGGGTTGGTGATTGAATCTGTGATCTCACCGTTCTTAGTTCATGTGGTTAGTGACTTGACTGGCCTGTATAACATGGCAATGACTTGAATCATGTGGAAATGCCATACCACCTCTTTATTTCTAGCTCGTTCCTGCTCACATCACAGTCAAAGATGAATATGACACCTTCACTTTTGTGACTTCCAGACAGTAGGTCAGAGTTGGCACCTCTCTTTGGGCTTCATCTTTTTGTTACTCTTCTGTCTTTGTGCTTGGTGCCAAGGCTCTACCCACCCCGTCAACTTGGAGACGCCTAGCTCATGGCATGATGCCACCTTTTGAATCTTGGCTGTGACAGGAGAAGAAAGGATTACTGAAGATTAAAGAAGAGCAAGTGTGCTCATGTGCAGAGGAAGGCAAATTAATCTTAATAAAGCAGCGTTAACATTTGAATTGCTGCTCTGAGTTTCAGTCTGGGCAAAGTGAGACGTTTTAGTGGCACAGAGTAGGTGCAACAAGGGAATCTGCCATTGCACCTGCGCAGGCCTCGCGTGGCGCCTGTCACTTATCAAGCTAGCACACTGATGATTTCAATTAATTTTTATTTATCAAACTGAAAATGAAATTTATTAGCAAATTGAGTAGCGGTGGGAGCCAGCCTTGAGTGGAAACTAATAATCATCGAGAGGCGGGTGCAGTAACGCAGACCTCTGCTCGGCAAACAGCAAAGGCACTCTGGATAATTGAATCCTTTTGGTGTTCAGAATGCGCAATATTTTCTGCTGCCTAACGACAACGAAATTGAGCGATAATGGAAAGTAAGGTGGGAGTTTTAAAATGCAGTTCAATTTTTACTTAAATATTGAGCGTGGCACATCTTAAATTGTGGTGGCGATAAATTTCTCTTCATCAGCCTGATAAAAGCACCTATTTGGCATTTTTCAAAAGCAGCTATTAAATCCGGGCTGTTTACTGAAATTCTGGGGTATTGGGCATGGGTGGTCATTTTCAGTCTTCAGCGCAGCATTCAAGAAACCAATTACTTGGAGACTTTGTATTGACAGGACGTCAATATTGCATTTTGTAAACTCTGACTTATAAGGCTGCACCGGTGCTCCCTCCAGGTGCTGCGCTCCGCTCCCTGATCCTCGAGTCTCATTTTGCTTCTGCTTGAGCTTCATGTCAACATTTCACTCTGCAGGAGAAGTGACCTGCTAGAAAGCATTAGGAAAGGCCCCAATTTGTCTTGCTCTTTTGTTCCTGCCAGGGTTAAGGGGCAAGGAAAGTGGGTCATGCGCCAGCCTTTTGTGGCCGGTCGAGTCTCAGGGGCCTGTAGCTTTACCTTCTTGGTAATTTATTAGAAGCCTATGAGTTGTAATTTGTGTGAACCAGCAAAGCAATTTTGATGGCACATCTTATTGTGACAGATTTCAGAGGCCTAGAATATCTGTACAGGCTTGAAATCTAATCCTGTCAGACCTCAGAGTGGCAGAGCAGCAAGGACCATTTGTAGTCCAACAGTTCCAGCATTGCACTCTAGAGATACAATCCTGTCCTGAATATAGATTGCGCCAAATTGTGCAGCCATGCTGTACAGACCGGTGTGTTGTCCTTTTAGGCCTCAGACCTTGACCACAATGACTTTCATTCTGATTTTGCACCTCATCGTCATGGACCCTACAGGTTTCAAAGGGATGCTTTTATATAGATTAGGAGTCTGTTCCTTCAATAATGCTTAGTTATGGAGGTGAACTGTAGTCTCCTAAAATCGCTATTCTGACCTGCAGCCTTGACATGAAAAGCATGAAAATTTTAATCTGCCACAATAACCTGGTTTCTAATTAAGTTATTTCTTAAGAGTTATAAAACTGCTGTGCTTACCCCAAAATACTGGATTTCCAAGGCCTGAAGCTGCTGTAAGCAGCTAAGATTTGATTCTGTAAGTCTTTGTTGTAGAGACAATTATAATGAATTAAAATCCAATTCCAGCAGACCTCAGAGTCTTGTAGAATCTAGACTGCTTGGTTGACTAGGCTGACTATAAAACACAGTGTGCTACAACTCACAATTTTTTATGTGTGCATATATACAGAAAAGAAGTCCAATACCACTAGCTTAATGGTCAGTCTGATCTTTAAAGATATGTGCTTCTTAAACTGCTACACAGACGTGTCGACTGATCCTGATTGATACCACATTTCTGGAAGGTTTATCATGACATGAAGTCTGATGCTAACAGATATCACTCAGCACCAGCCTTAAAACTAACATGTAGCATGGTTTTGACATATGTTACTTGAACCAAATAGCCTGACAGATGTTACTTTCTTAAAACTTATGTACTTACATAGAGTCTGACCCTGACCAGTATCACTCTCCTAAAGATGTGTGGTCTGATCCTGACAGATGTTACTCTTTTGGCACTCATAAACTAATATGTAGTTTGATCCCTACAAGCATCGTTCTCCTGAAACTGTTGTGCAAACCTATAGGTTTATCCTGTGTGATCCTCCAAGGGGCGTACTGCTCCCCAAACCCCAACACAGACAGGCTGAGACACAAGTTCAAAAGAGCACACCTTTATTCTTCAGTGGGGAAGTGTCTTTTTCTTGCTTCCCATTTCACCACACAGTACACAGCACCAAATATAAATAAACACACTTTTGATCTTCTTCTCTCCCTCTCTCTACGTTGCCTCCCCTCCTCTCCTCCTTACAAGCGGCTCTGGCTCCCTGATTGGTGGTGAAGCGGCTCCTTTTATAGCACACCCGGAAGTGCTCCAGGTGTTTCTCGACCTTCTTCTGGCTGCACTTCCGAGTGTGGCGGAAGAAGTTCCTTGAAGGACCCAGCAGCACCTACAGCACCTCCTGGTGGCACCCAACAAGCCTGTTCCAAACTACAAGTCCCAACATGCCCTGCGGGTATCCGTTGTGTTGTAGCAGCCTAGGGGGGCTGCCTTCTAGTGTCTCGAGGGAGATAATGTTCTGAATACAGTTTCTCCCGCGGTTCTTCCACCCAGCCGGCATCCCAGGCCCAAGTAATGCTCCTGGCCATCTGTCACACCTGATAGATATCAGTCTCCTAAAACTCCAGTGCCAGCATTAAGACTGACCCTGGCAGATATCACTTTACTGAAACTGCTACACTGGCATGTAGTCTGATCTCGAGCAGTGTCACTTTCTTGAAACTCTTGTATCGATGTGTACACTGATCCTGACAGACGACACTTTCTTGCAATTTCCAGACTGTCCTTAAGACTGATCCTGAGACGTAATCATTGTCTTTAAATTGCCTTGCTAACACTACATTTGATCATGGCAGATCTCACACTAGGGAATGTTTTATACTGACATGCAGAGTGATCCTGACAGTTAATTTTTGTCCTGAAACAGCCTTACTCATACTTATTCTGATCCTGATAGATATCACGTCTTGAAATTTCAGGACTGTCATGTCAGTTGATCCTGATAGATATCACGTTTTGAATTGATAGTGTGACATGTGGTCTAATCCTGATAGATATCACTCTTCTGAAATGGTTGTACAAACATGTAGGATGAGGCTGATAATTATCATTCTTTTAAAACTGCAGCGCATACCATGTCTTCTATCCTGCAAGAAATTGAAATCATTTGGGTGTCAGATCCTGATGCTGTAAAAACTACTGTATCCGCCATAGTGCAGCATTACGGATCTGGAGTGTCTCCCCAGTAGAACTTTGGTGTCTAGATCTACCATGCTGAGCAGCAGCCCAGTGTTAGTTACCCTGGTGGATCATGACATCCTTCAGATTCATCACCCTTACAGTCAGATTCTACCCTGCAGTCTGATCATTCCCCTACTTGTAACTGAAATGTCTAGTTCCTGGTCTATGACCTGGCAAAAAAACTTTTTCCTCATGGAAAATTAAAATGAAATGTGTATTTGTTCATTTTCCAGTTAAGATGATGCAGGATGGATGTTTTTATTGTAAATATTTTACTGCTGAGGACTCTGGGCAGAGGTGCAGGTAGTGATATTAAAGCTTAGGCTATCTGAGGATTGAACTGTTGCACCATAGAGATTTGTCCGTATTCAGCTGGCTTCAATATCCCTTTTGGAGCATGACCCCACTTCTCATGTTCCTTGCAGGGTTCATGAATTTGTGACACTCGAGTGATTCTTGCCATTCTGGCTCTTCTGCCTTGGCGGAGAGGCCTTTTAATGAGGCAGCACGACAGGTGCTGGCTTCAGAGAAGCCACCTTTCCTAAACACTCAGATTATAAGGTGAATTAACCAGGACTCTCATTGACAGAGTCAATTGTAAAATCGATAAAATGCTTGGTTATTATGTACAGCTGCATGGTGTATTGACGCTTAAAAAAACGAGAAGTGTATCTCTACTCATTCCAGCATGCTGTGATTACAGAGCGGTTACGTGCGTGACTTTGGGAAAAAGATTTGTGTTAGATTTGCATTAGCAGCTTGTAAACGTTGCCAGCAAATCAAAGGAGGACTTCTTTCATTGTTCATCTTGATAATGCATCACAGACACGCACATCTCACAAGTCAGATTAGTTTTATCAAATTCTGTGTTCTTCATCAGCGACTTATTTGCCGAGGTAAACGGACAAGGTCCCCAGAGACAGCAAGCTTTCATGGTGCATTCTCTAGGAGAAACAGTCACCTCACTGAGCTGGGTTTTCCTCCTCAGGACCTTGGATGGCCTTGTCTGGATTGCATAACAACCAGGGAGCTGATGGCAGGGTGACCCTGCCTTGGGGGGGGGGGGCTTTCACAGAGTGAGGTGAGAGAGCGCTCAAAATGTATTTGTATGGGAGGAAACTGTGAAAAAAGAGTCCAGACAGGCACAGGGAGACCATGCAAACTCCACACAGAGGGACATCAGGCCATTATTTGATCTCTGGAACTGAAGGACAACACCTCACTTGCTCCCATTTTGTTAAGTTGCACCCCTTTTAAAAGCCAAACATGTTGTGTTTGTCTAATAGCTCCAGTTAAGACCTCCTCTATGTAGGCTTTGAAAAGCAACCAACCAAGCAAGCTGCGTTCAAAAATGTTGCAGTTCACTATTACGTGCTAACATGCACTCTATTATCGTCATCATTATTAGTCACAAAGAACAAATGGGGGAAGAAAGTTCAAATATACAATATATATTATCTTCTTTTGTTTGTATTTGGTTCTCCTTAAGCTTTTTTACAATAGAGTGCATTGACTATTCTGCAGGGGGGGATAGTGTCGGGGAATCACCGGGTAGAGGGGTCCTTTCATTGGACTGGCTGGCCCAGTGCTGTCTCAGCTGTGGAATGGCCAATAGGAGGAGGCAGCTTGATGTGATATCATCTACTGTTAAATTCTGCTCTGTACTTGTAATATTTTTATTTTACTATTATATTGTATTGAGGATTACTTGTTTTTTGTTCTGTGTATTGTATTGTATTGACCCCCTTCTTTTTGACACCCACTGCATGCCTAACCTACCTTGAAAGTGGTCTTCCTCTGAATTGCCTTTCCCAAGGTTTCTTCCATTTTTTCCCTACAAGGGTTTTTCTTGGGAGTTTTTCCTTGTCTTCTTATAGAGTCAAGGCGGGTGGTTGTCAAAAGTCAGGGCCTGTTAAAGCCTATTGCTGCACTTCTTCAGTGATTTTGGGCTAAACAAAAATAAATTGTATTGTATTGCATTGTATAGTGGTGTAGTGGATAGGACTGTGTCTTCATGAATCCAGCGACCTTGTATTAAACTTCATGCCTTGTTGTTGTCAATGTGGAGTTTGTATATTCTCCCTATGTTGTTGTGGATTTATTCCCATATCTCCAAAGACATGCAGGTTAGGTTCATTAGTGGTTCCGAATGGACCCCTGTGTGAATGTGTGTGTGTATGTGTGTGTGATTCGGCCTTCAAAGTCTCCTGCCTTGCTCCCCCAGGATAGGCTCCGTCTCCCCATGGCTCACAATTGGATTAAGCAGGTCTGAGACTGTATCGCTAAGAATTAATGTGTTAAAATTGTGCAAGCCTGTCTTAGTGTTACTCTATGGCACTGAGTGCCCAAAGCTGTGTTCATTAGCACTTTCTGCCACGATTTATTACTCTGTACTGCTGATGTCTGCCACTTACCATACACTAAGACAGAGCTAAAGATTGTGGCTGAGCTTCAATGTACTGGTCTCTGTTTGCTGGACTGTGGTGGTGTGTGTGTGTGTGTGTGTGTGTGTGTGTGTGTGTGTGTGTGTGTG
>JANRMT010062814.1:90468928-90517457 GCA_026402145.1 Polypterus bichir lapradei | reverse complement strand
CCCTTCACCTGCAATTTTAACTTAGTTACAAAGTGATCAAAACTCTCATTTATATCCTGCGTCCTCTCATTAAACTTGTATCCCGCATTACCCGTGGGCATGAGAAACGCCAGCGGTAGCCTGTCTATGAACTTAATTTAAAGTTTAGGTTTACACCTTGCTTTCTTTCCGAAGTAGCAGCACTCATGAATATGGTAGTATATGTCACTCGCTCGCTTCTTATTGTTTTGCTGCCTTCTCAATTATATAATGCATGTTTTCTTCAGCGCTTTTTGGAGGTCTTCCTGGTTTTCTACACACTGCGTTGACAGTCAGTTCACGTGATTACGTGGGAGGCGTGATGATGTCACACGAAACTCCGCCCCCCACGGCTTTCGAGCTCAACTCCATTACAGTATATGCAGAAAAATAGCTTCCAGTTATGACCATTACACGTAGAATTTCGAAATGAAACCTGCCCAACTTTTGTAAGTAAGCTGTAAGGAATGAGCCTGCCAAATTTCAGCCTTCTACCCACACGGGAAGTTGGAGAATTAGTGATGAGTCAGTGAGTGAGTGAGTGAGTGAGTGAGTCAGTCAGTCAGGGCTTTGCCTTTTATTAGTATAGATTCCTTATTAACCCACTTCAGAGTTTTATTTTCCTTCAGATTCCACATTTTAGCATGTACCTGTCCTGCAATATATGTAAATCATTTTTACACCTGTTCTACTGCTCCTTGACTGTTTCAACACTTAAAAAAAGCTTATCCCAGTTTGTCCCTTTTGGACTTTGCCACATCTGTTCAAAATTTGTGCCACCAAAGATAAACTTAAAAGGTTTTATTCTTTGCATCTCTGTTATTTCAAAACACTGAGAACTGTAAAATATTGTAGTCATTTGACCCTACTGGTTCAACCACCTCTACACCCTGAATTCTGTCCTGGTTATTACAAAATACTAAATGTAGACAGGCTTCCCCCTGCCTTGGTGCTTTAACATATTGCAGTAAAAAAAACACTCACTGATTATGTCTACAAACTTGCTCTTGTATTCTGCTATTTGCAAGGACAGACCAGTTAATATTCGGATAGTTACAGTTCCCCATGACTATAATATCTCTATGTAAACTTGCCTTTTTTAATATCATTAGAAAGATGCACATTGTAATTACTGTCTGCATTGGGGGTCTATAGCACACTCCTAAAATAAGGATTCTATTGCTAATGCTTTATAGATGACTCCAGATGTCCTCACTAAGATAATGTTCCTCATCCAACTGAAGAAGAGATGCTTTTTTAAATTCTGCTTGACATAAGTGAGAACCCGTCTTCTTTTCTGTTCTCTTTATCCTTCCTAAGAATGTGTAACCATCTATGTTATACTCATCTCCTTCTTTGTTATTTAGCCAAGTGTAAGTAATTGCTATAATATAATAATTATGCTTGCCGATATACAGTACAACTCCAACTTACTCACTGGCTTGTAGCACAGGTAGAACTTCAAAGAAGACTACCTAGTCAGTTCTGTTCCTCGGCCCGGCACCTAACTGTCTGGATTGCAGAGCTAACAGTCTTCCCTTATGTTTATCATTTATGTATATGGTTCATCTGAGACCCTGGAAGTGAGTCCCAGGGTGTACTCGGAAATAGTTTCTTGTGGGGGCTTAAAAGCCCCTAATGGTCATATAGCCATTGAGCTTGTCATTGGAAGTTGAGCATAGGCAAGGGCTCAACCAGTGGGTGGAAAGGCCTAGATGTGTAGAAGGAGTCTGCAGTGTGGATAGATAACCCTGGGAGCAATGGAGGAGTGTTGTAGGTAAGTGAACCAGCCACCCGAAGGGGTGACCTTATGTGTAGGTAGCATGCACTGGATCATTAGGGTTTTGCTATGTTTTCCTCTGTGGTATACTTTCGTTTGTGTCTGTTATATTAACTTTCTTTTAACAGATTTCCTTTGTATTTTTCAAACCTTTAATCTTTTGATTCTTTTTTTCGGTTCGGAGCTGATCTGTTCCCTACATTCCACAAACTCATAGACTTGGATAATAATGTACATAATGAGATTATATCAGGATCGGCACGGCAGAGCAGGGAATACCATTGCTATTTTAATGGTCTCATGGTTTGCCATTTTCTATCCGTTGTTTGCACATTCCCAATGTCTAGATGGGGTTTCCATTCACGTCTCCAAATACATGTGACTCTGCTTGAACTGGCAGCTTGGTTGGTATTAAACTGGGAACTGTACATTAAGGGCACCCATATACTTTCATGGACATGATGTATGCACTTCTGTATGTATGTACATAACTGTCCTGTCATGCTCTGCTTTTGAGTCTATGGTTCCTACACAGTGTGCATGTGCATCATCGAAGCAGGTAAGTCAGCCCAAACACACAACTTGCATGTGTGTGAAAAGCTCTCCTGATGAGTGCAGTTGTCCTGATTGACTTGATTTTTTCTGTACACACGAGTATAAATTGTCCCTACAGGTAAATTATCCAAAGTGACTCTGCTACAGCTCAGCATTAGTCTATTTGTTAAACCTTTCTCTCTACTCTTTGCCACCTACTGTGGCATCTGTGTGAAGCAATGAGAATTAAAATAAGTTTTGTGTGTGTTTAAAGACACATGAGCTATATCAATGAACCAGGGACGTGAGATGAGTAATTGTTTTGTTTCTTTATTGCCTGCTAGGGTTACTTCAGGCATTGTGTCTTTTGTGAGCAGATTTCCTTTCCTGTCACTCATCACTCCTTGCTGTTCGCCTTACTCTCCTGTAATAAGGCTTATTTGCTCTATCAAAAGACACTTCGCAGGACAGCGTCTTTTCAAATATGCTGCTGTGTTACTTATGAATCAAGTATTGATGCAGGCCTACCAGTCAATCAGCCTTTCTGTATTTCAGAGGGCAAATACAACAACAAAGCACATTGAAAAGCAAAAACAAAATGACGAGAAAGACTTCAGTTAGTTCAAAACTTCAGAGAAACTACTTGTTGCAAAGTTAGAGCCGGAAACAACAAAGGGAATGTGCATACAGTAGGAGTCGGTGCACAGTCAGAATGGGGCTTGCATCAGTTTTAAACAAGTTCATTACAGGGATAATTGAAAGTTCAGAAGAGATACCAGACAAGTTTTAAGATGTACGATGTGATTAATTTTAAGCAAATTTAGGTAACAGTGCATTCAAGTCCTCACTCTCATGCTAGACCAGGCCACCTTTTAGTAGTATTGGAAAATACACATTGGTAGAGGACATCACTCACACTTCACTTTTAGACATGAAGACCACCTTTGTTGTGAGGATGCTCATTATTACTCACCTATCTGATTATTGAAATTGCATATTCCAGATCATAGCTTATTCCAGCAGCTTTGAACATACTGTACATTCAAGGACCGAGGACACTCATTCACATAGGGTTTCTCCAGTTATCGTGCAGCCCGTGTCTTTGGGATGTGGAAAGAAAACTGGAGAAAAGTGCAACATTCTCTTGAGCTGAACATGCCCATTTTACACAGATGGCACCCAAATGGTTATTTGAATTGAGTCTCCTAAAGCTGTTAGGCAGCCGCCCTACCCAGTATGCAACTGTTTGGCCTTGTTATTATTATTATTATTATTATTATTTATTGTCAAATATACTCACACAAGATGCTAATCAATCAGAAGAAACAATCATTCATCAGAAATCAAGGTCACAGGCCTACTAGAGCAGTGACCTCAAGGCAGGGACTAGCCCAGACTATCACAGAGCACACACACCTACACAGGACAAATTTGGAATCACCAACTAACCTGACCTGACACATTTGGTGATGAGGGAGGAAAATCATATTTTCCAACAGGAAGCCCACAGACACAGGGAAAACATGCAACTTCCACACAGACAACAAATGCGAGATTCATACCCAGGATGATGGATCCCTGAAGCAGCAGCTTAACTCTTTAAAGGCTGAATATTTTTTCCAAAAAAAAATCTGAAAAGCAATGATTTCACACAGAAATCAACATAAAGCGTCTGTTGCTGCATGCTGTGTCTGCCAGTTTGACAACAATGTGCGGCAGGCTTGTGGCCAGGCTGTCTTTGCATGGCAGGAACACGGTCTCTGTACACTGGTTTCTACCTCTTATCATTGTTAAGTGGCAGTCCTCCCTGGCGAGCATTGTCAGTACAACAATGAGCTGGGGACCAATCAGCTGAAGCTGGAACCTCACATTCGTTTTCAATCACATGTATCAAAATCTGAGTCTGACCAGTCATAGTCCAGTTCAGAGGTAATAGGCAAAATGTCGTCCACAGAGTATTTTGCTTTACGCATTCACTTTTTTCTCTCGCCAGATGTCAGTACCATTTTTTCTGTTGTATGTGCCTTGCTACTCATGTGAGCACAGGAAATCTCGGTCAGACCAATGAATCTAATTTTCCTTCTAGCAACGAGAGTCCAACTAAAACATAACAGTTGGTTTTGTCACAGTTGACAGTCGATTACCATCTTCAACTCCTCCTTTTGACAAAAGTCGACATCAGCACTGAAAGAGTTAAGCTACTGTACTACCATGGCATACTATTATTGTTAATAGTATTATCATCATCATCATCATCATCATCCCTGTGACCCTGAGCTGGATTTTGCAACTCTGATAATAGATATGTAGTGTAAACAATATTATTATTAGCAGTAGTACCTTATTTTTAACAGATTTCATAAATAATATATTCTCTTGTTATTTTGAAGACACCTTTACCCGTGGAAAAATCAGTGCATACAATACATTTACATGTAACATGCGTACAATTTGATATACGTTTAATACATTTGATTCCTCTGAAGCCAGAGCCTAAAAGCCGCACAATGCTTCTCCTAGTTATAAAAGACTTCACACACACAGAGTGAGGATTCAGTCTCCCCACGTACCCAAGAGGAGCACAAGGAGCTTGCCGCCATGAGAATTATCATGCAATCTAGAAGTGGCTTAATTAAAGGTAATTACATAGTTGTGCAAATTAAAGAAAGGCTTCACCTAAATCTGCAGACGAGCCTTCCAGCCTTGGGAGCTTAGCTGTAGGGGGTGAATGGTAATCCTTTCAAGAGCAGAAAAATGGAGGAGACCTGGGCAACTGAGAGCTCATAAAGGGGTAGACATCTGGCATATCCACCCCTGTTTACATGCCAGTTTTACTTGCAAAGTATTTTGATTTATAGAGCGGAGTAAGGTCAGTAGTGGAGTGCGTCAGGGGTCGGTCCAAGTACCATAACTTTTTCTAAATTGTATTATTGCCATTAATTTCAGTATACTAAGTAAACTTGTGAAATGTACAGATGATACTAAAACTGGAGAAATGGCAAACACTGAGCAGGCAGCCAAAACAATTCAAGACACTGCATGACGAATTCATTTCTAGCCAATGTTCGGGTTTCCACCTTCTGGCAAGAAGTTTGTCACTCACTGTCATCATGATGTGATCTCAACTTTGCCGTTATTGAGTGGAGGCCCACACTAAGAATCAGTTATTAAGATGTCACAACTCTACACACTTAGGATACCTTTTATAATTTTGACTAGTATTAACTGGCTGCCTACCGAGTAAGTAACCAATATCCTGACCAGCCCCATAATCCCAGCACAAAGCCTCCTGGAAACAGTAGTATTTACATTTCATGAATGCAGTATATTCATATCACCACAGTCATCATCCCTATAGCTTTGAGATTATCTCAGGGCACAACGTGAGCTACCACAGCTATGCTGATGACACACAGCTGTATTTATCAGTAGCACCTGATGACCCCGATTCTATTGACTCACTAACACAATGTCTGACTTGTATCTCAGAATGGATGAATAGTAACTTTCTCAAGTTAAATAAAGAGAAAACTGAAATCTTGGTGATTGGCAATAATGGATACAATGAGGCTATTAGAAATAAACTGGATACATTAGGATTAAAAGTCAAGACGGAGGTAAAAAGCTTAGGGGTAATTGTTGACTGTAATCTGAATTTTAAATCGCATATTAATCAGATCACTAGGACAGCATTTTTTCACTTAAGAAACATAAGTAAAGTTAGACCTCTTATATCACTGAAAGATGCTGAGAAATTAGTTCACGCGTTTGTTTTCAGTCGACTAGATTACTGTAACGCACTCCTCTCAGGACTACCCAAGAAAGACATAAATCGTTTGCAACTAGTGCAGAATGCAGCTGCTAGAATCCTAACTAGGAAAAGAAAATCCGAACACATTTCTCCAGTTCTGATGTCACTACACTGGTTACCTGTGTCATTCAGGATTGACTTTAAAATTCTGCTTATGGTTTATAAAGCCTTAAATAATCTCGCCCCTTCTTATATATCGGAGTGTCTGACACGTTATATTCCAAATCGTAACCTCAGATCCTCAAATGAGTGTCTCCTTAGAATTCCAAGAACAAAACTTAAAAGAAGTGGTGAGGCGGCCTTCTGCTGCTATGCACCTAAAATCTGGAATAGCCTGCCAATAGGAATTCGCCAGGCTAATACAGTAGAGCACTTTAAAACACTGCTGAAAACATATTACTTTAACATGGCCTTTCTATAACTTCAATTTAACTTAATTTAACTTAATCCTGATAATCTATATGTTCAATTTCCTCATAATAACTATTCAGGGTAGCTCTACAATCCGTACTGACCCCTACTCTCTTTTCTGTTTCTTTTTCCGGTTTCTTTGTGGTGGTGGCCTGCGCCACCTCCACCTACTCAAAGCTTCATGATGCTCCAACAATGATGGATGGACTAAAAGGCAGAATTCTACGTGACCATCATCATCAAGCCTTTCCGTGAGAACCCTAAATCCAAAGAGGACTGTTTCATTTATGTTAGGTAGCATGCCCAGAGGGGACTGGGCGGTCTCATGGTCTGGAATCCCTACAGATTTTATTTTTTTTTTCTCCAGCCGTCTGGAGTTTTTGTTTTGTTTTTTCTGTCCCCCCTGGCCATTGGACCTTACTCTTATTCGATGTTAATTAATGCTGATTTATTTTGTTTTCATATTGTGTTTATTTTTCTATTCTTTATTATGTAAAGCACTTTGAGCTACTGTTTGTATGAATATGTGCTATATAAATAAATGTTGTTGTTGTTTGTTGTAGCTTTGTGCCAAGCCCAGATCTTTTATTTTAAGAGTAACAGAGTCAGTGCTTTTGGGTAATTGCAGGCTACCTTTCACTGAAGGGGCTCTATCACAGTAATGCTCATCCCTGTTCTCCATGGCCAATTCATTATCCCACTGGAAATGTGATATGAGGTGAGCTGCCACTGAGAGCTTTTAGGAATCTGAGTCAATGGAAAATCAGACTCTCAAGATCAATCATGGATTTGGGTATGAGGAACATTTCTTGCTAGGGGCTCTGTGCTTTCCCATAAGTGTGACACTTGCCGATTGCTTGTGAGAAGATGTTAGCTTAAGAAAGAGCCATCTGAATATTTATGGGAGGCTCTGCACGTAGGACTGTTTACGTGGCTTAGCTCTGCTTATTTTCAGGCATATTTAACAAACAAAAAATATAAAGAAAATTGTGCCTTAGAGCTGTGTAAATATTCATAATGAGATCAGCTTATACTCTCCAGCCAAGTGGTGGTACCTACATATTTACAGTAAATATCAGACAGGAGGATCATTTTCCTCTCTGGGATGTGGCATATTAAAGCATGCCCCCCTTGAAGCCTGCTGCAGCTTTTATTTGTTCACTTCTCGAAGACAAGAAAAACAAAAGTTGTATCAAAACGGCATGCCGTTGTTTTCGACACACCCTTCTTCACAAAGCCTGGGCTCTTGCCTTATTGCTCGACTGCACCCAACTCCTTGCCTTGCCAATACACTTTCATTTTCTTCTGTGATTCCCTTTGTGCTCAGTCGTAAAGTGAACTAACACTGTCTTGCTTTGCAAATTACCCATTATCAATGTTTTATTGCCTTAGTGAGGACAGGACTCCCGTTTTGTGGAAGGTTTTGTTATTTGTGCAATTATTACATGTTAAAGTTATGTTAATGAAGGCATCTTTATGCCATTGTGCATTAATTCTGTGCCACCATGTCCATTTTATATTGTTTTTCCATGGCAGTGACCATATTGCCTACTGTTGCAATGGCCATTGCCAGTCACATGACATATCACTTTACTTTGTCCCACTTATGAAAGATGGCTGCATTCATACCCAGGCATACTTGCTGTGGATCAAAAAAGAAAAAGAAACAAAATTGAGTTAACTCTTTAAGGGCTGAATATTTTTTCCAAAAAACTCAGTTTTCTGAAAAGCATACAAATCGATGGTTTCACACATAAGTAAACATAAACCATCTGTTGCTATGTGTTGTGGGCGCATGTTTGGCATTTCTGGTGGCAGTGGCTGCATGGGGGCATGGTGAGCCAGCTGCCTAGCTGTCTTCACACAGCAGGTGGGTGGTGGTAGTGGTCTCAGTGTGACGCAATATGGTTTGTACCTCTTGTCATCATAAGTGGTGGTCCTCCCAGGCAAACGCTGTTGTAGGCGCATCAGCTACACAAAAGTGTTCAGCACCACGATCAGCTGGGGACGGATCAGATGATGCTGGTACCTCACTATTGTTTTTGATATCCATCTCCAGATCACTTGCATCAAACTCGGAGTCCGACAAGTCAGAGTCCTGTTCACTGAAATTACGTAAAACACCCATGGAGTATTTTGCTTTGCACGTTCGTTTTGGTCTCTCGCCAGATGTTAGCGCCTTTTTAGAGGTTGTTTGCTCTTCGCTACTCAGGCATGTGTAGGGAATCGAGGTTCAATCAACAAAAATATGTAATTTTCCTTCTAGCAAAGAGAGTCAAACTAAAATGTGAGGGTGAGTTTCGTTGCAGTTTACAGCTGATTACCGTCCTCCACTCCTGAATTTTGACAAAAGTCAACATCAGCCCTGAAAGAGTTAATGGTAATTAGGGGTAGAAACCCAAGCTAGCATTAGGATTTGTTTGTTCTGAAATTTGTGGTGAGTTTAATTATCTCAACACATTAGCTCTTCTGTCTCTCTGACTTTTTACCTGACTTCTGTGTTGTGGTTCAGTCAGTGCTCTTTCTCCAGCTTTCACTTCTTTTCTGTTTATTTCTTTACCCTGTTGTTTTTCATAAAATATTTTGTGTTTTTGAATATGTTTTTGTGTTCAGTTCTTTTGTATTGTATTGTACATGAACTAGGATTTTATTGTTTATTAATTTTGCTTTGTCTTCTTTTTTAATTTTGTTATTTTTCTTATCTTCTGTATGTTGAACCTAAGGGGACATGCCCCTTGATGCTGCATCTCAGGGACTTCCAATTGTAGACAGTCTGTTATAGGGCATTTGCTCTCCCACTTTCTGACATTTAGGGCCAAGCCACGACGCTTTGGGAATGATAAAAAAAAAAAAAAAACTAACGACAAGAGAGTCTAAGAGAACATGTGAGCTCCACACAGATGAAAGACCCAGGAACTGTGACGCAACAGCATTCACATGAGGTTCTGTTCCCTATGATTCCTCACCTAACTCCTAAATTAAAAGTCAATCAACCTGGGTAGAAAGAGGCTGCCTACCACAGAACCTGCAAAAGGATATAACTGTACCCCCTTTTGGTGACACATAATGAATGCTTTGCATTCCCAGTGCTAATTTGTACTTTCACGCTTACCTGAAGGTGTCAAAGAGAGACTGACAGTGTTGTTCTGTGGTCACCCTGTTTGTAATGGGACCCATCTAAATAAACATGCAGGTAAATAAAAAGGCAGCAGCTGATTAGCCAGCGAAGCGCAAGTGTTTGCATTGCGTGCTAAGTGCCTGCTTCAGTGAACAGCCCGAGTAATGTGTTTATGAAGCTGAAATTCCAATCAGTTTGCCCAAACATAATTACAGAAAGCGAAGAAGCACTTTCTCTGTATTGCACTCAGAATTAGGCGGCGGCCTGAAAAGGATGGAGATTTAATGACAAAAGCATGAGTGCCTCTATTGTGTGCTGCGCGGTGATTGTTAGGAGAGCTCGTTGACAGCGTGCTATGAAGGACGTTCAGATTTAGAAAGCAGTTTACCGAGGCGAGATGAAGCTAATTGAGGCAGAGATGAATGTGGCCCCCCATCAGGTTTGCTGTCGTCTAATAGCGTTTGATCTTGTGTGATTCTCTATGGCCCTGGGAATCATTTCCATCCTCTTGTTCTGTGCTCAGGCCAAATTTTCAACCTGCCTAAATCCCCCAGCTGGTTACCCAAGCTGAAAGACCACTCAGGCTTTTTGTGTGGTGCACCTGTATATATGTACGTAGCCTGCCTGTTGTTTTAACACCAGTGTACTACAATAAGTGTCCTGAACTGGACTTTAGGCACAGAATGACTGATGCTGTATGTAAGAGCCGGGCCTGGCCCCGATAGTGCCAAACACCCACAGCAGTGCAGCAGTGAGACTCCTGTCAGAGATATTATTATCATGTGAGATGAGCCGCGGGGATTAGCGGGGATTCACAATATGTGTCCCTGATATACAGTGATAAAGCTAAATAAGCCTTCTAGATTTCCAGAGATAAAGCATCCTTCTAACTACAGCATCTCTCTCGAGAAAGCTACGTATGAGGCCTATGAGTATCTCACATGCTGTTAACCCTTTGATATCTCCCCCTGGTTTGTATGGCAGATGCAGAAATGCTGAAGCCCTTTCATGGCATCTCTCATTCAGTCAGTGTTGAAAAGCTGCAGTCAAAATACAATATCAAAGTGGAGCACCAATTTTTTTGCTTCACTCCCTGACGAGAATTGACTTGCTCTGTGAAAAGGCTGGCTCAGCAGGTGTAGCTCCAGAGCTGTTATGACCTGGGATGGAATATGGTCTGTCCATAGTGACGCAAAATTTGGAAGTTTTTGACGAGGAGAAGTCATTAAGAATCCATTCAAAAGAAAAGTCAGAAGCAGGGAAAGTAGTTAACTATTGTCACACATGTGAGCGCTTTGCAAGGGTTTGTGGGGAAGATACAAGGGAGTGGTGAGAGAGAGAGGAAGACATCATCAATAAAACCTCTGATCTGATCCCATTTTGGTATGGAAGAACCAGAAAGTAGCAGTGAGTCAGAATGTCCATTCCAAGCTCCCATCAACTCTGTCCATTCTGATCACTCATTATAAATAAATGACGCTTACCACAAGACAGTATTCATTTTGATGTTTTGATGGGCATCTTCCAAGACAGAAGACCAAATAAAAAGGCCAGCAATAACGTCATCTGTTAACTTTTTTCTCCAAAACAGCTTTGTGGCATTTAAGCACCTTTGGGTTCCTTACTGTTTAATATTGTCAGTCTTGTTTTGTTCTCCGTTTGTTTCTACACCAGAATAAATCGTGAAAAACCGACCCCCAAAAATTAAAATGGAGAACAAAATTCATAGTCAAAAAATCATTGCAGAAGGTACTAAGGTAATAGTTCCGGCCATGTCTAAGCCAAACACACAAAACAATGCGGTTTGTACTTGGTTTGAGAATCCAAAGTTTGGACATTTAGCAATATATGTGACAATGACAGGATGTTTTCACATAAAACAACATGGATACTGTCATTAAAGTCTCATTCAAAAGGTTGTAACTTGTTAGAAATACTAGCAAGAAATGGCACTATGATTAGATCACATCAATTATAAATAAAATTAATTACAATAGGCCAAATTATAAAACACTGATTAAAAATTATTTTATAGGTTCTCAGGCAGTCTCATGAGAAAGATGCAATGATCTTTTCCTCTTCTAGGCACTAGTGATTTACCTAGGGTAAAGATCTTACATGAGAAGTGCCCAGTAGGAGCTAGCAAATGTCCTGCATGACCTGCTTTAGGAGAGCATCAGAATTATTATGGCAGGAGACAGATGCTTTGGAATAACTGGATGTTGGACATTGTGTTCAAAGGCAAAGGCTTCCTTCCAGAATGTAAAGATGACATGTAGGTTAGAAGAGAGGCTTCAATACTATGAACCCTGAGGAATTAGTAAATATGGAGTCTGATGAGGGCAAATTGATAGTATGATTAACTCTTTAAGGAATCGAAACAGAGATCTAGAAGAGGATTTAGAATGTGGGGATGTAGAATTGTTTGATTTACAGTATCTGGGGTTGAGTAAATCATGGAGGGGACATAAGACAGAGGAAAATCTAAAGCTTATCACTGCAAGGCTAACAAACCTTTACCTGTGTTTTTGTGATTTTTTTTTGATATATATACTCTTATTCACATTTTCTGGTCATTAAACTACAGAGTGGTGGCTCTGAGGCTAGGGATCTGCGCTGGAAGTTGGAAGGTTGCTGGTTTGAATCCTGTAAATGCCAGAAGCGATTCTACTCCGTTGGGTCTTTGAGCAAGGCCCATAACTTGCAATTACTCTGTTCAATTTAGTAGGAAAACCCGGGGGTTGATGGCAGGATTGGCACTCCAGCCACTGTAAAAAAAACTCACACTGTTCAGTGTGGTGCTGACGTGTCACCTGCTGCGTGGCTGCATTCGGATCCTAATCCGGGTGGTTTGACGTATGGTGGGTGCATCAATGCACTGTAATCAGTTCATACTTCCAACATCTCTTAAACTACTGTCAGTCATTCTTGAACACCTTAGTCTGATGTTAGGGCAGTCAAGTTGCAGTAACAACCGTGTTTTGCTTAGTTTGGGCCTTTTGGTCATCCAGCTATGTTTTTTATACACCTACACATCTTTGATTTTCTTCCCTTCGTTTCACAGTATATTACCTGCTCTTTAGGAGTTAGTTTATCTCAGGCAGACACTTACATTTATGCTAACTGCTGATTTGTTAATAAGGCTTTTAAAATTGTTCCCTATATATTAGGTTAGTGTTAGGGTCAGTTTGAGCAAAAGCCTTGGCAAACTCAGCAGTATATATTATATGCAATTCAATATTTACACTTCTTTTTTTCTGTGTACATGCTGGTTAATGCAGTGATAATGTAAGTGGATACAAAACATAAAGCAGACCTTGCAGCCTTTGAGGTATCCTGGATGGAGACACAGTTTGAAATTTTAGAAATAGGAATAGTAAGCTACAGGAGGCTATACTGTATATAAACCATTTAAGGAGTTTCTCTAAGAACCTTCGATGACCTGTAAAGGTGCAGATTACCCTCACACAGTTTTTATTTACATGCTCTAAGCCATTGCATTACAGAACAGGTAGAAAAAGAAATGAAATGATCTAGGTATACAATATCAAAAAGTTACATCATCTTTCTAAATCCTGTTTAATTTATCTGCTTTCATCAGTTTAAAATGTTAGATTGCTAAATTAAAAAAGACTGCCAGATGCAATTAAGTTAGCTTGTCAGCACTGCTCTCAGAAGTATAAAAGCCATTTTCAGTGAGTTGCCAATTTCACTGCAGATTCATTTACTGTAAACTTAACATTTTCTTGCTATCAGGGGCAATGGCACCGCTAGCTAATCAGACTGAGGCAAGAGTAAGGCTTTGGGTAGATTAAGTTCCACTAGTGTCTGCGAAGTCCCATGATCCAAAGGTCATTCAAAATTAAGAACAGGTTGTATATAGCCTGCCCGACCAGTGTTATCAGCCCAAGTTTTCCTTGAAATGCCCCCATCTGTAGCAAAGTATCTCACCCCTGCACTTGTTAAATCTTATTGAACAGAGCATTAGCGAACTAATTTCCAGTTTAATTATGGAAAAGATGTTGATAGGGATGCCATTGGACAACAGATGCTGACTCTAAAGCAGTGCAAAACCTTTTGTGACCCTCTCCTATGTAATGGATTAGGTGCAGCCACCTGTGTGTGGTGATAGGGATGAGATCCAGATTTTTTTCAGCGTCTAGGTAATGAAGAATGGAAAGCTTTGCATTATTGATAAAAACTCCTGCAGGAGAAGTGACATGTTTGCAAGTAAGAGAAATTCTTTAAGTCTCCCGATCCAAACCAAATTACAAAAGACAACTCTAAAGGGGATGAACCGTTTGACTTTTACCACATCTCTCAATTGCAATCTTTACATCCATCCATCCATTATCCAACCCGCTATATCCTAACTACAGGGTCACGGGGGTCTGCTGGAGTCAATCCCAGCCAACACAGGGTGCAAGGCAGGAAACAAACCCTGGGCAGGGCGCCAGCCCACTGCATGCGATCTTTACATTTTTTAAATAATTAATCTGAGTACCTGTTTACACTGACCAACAACCAATTGTGTTTCTCATGTATACATCTGTACTATAACTCTTTATTTAATGTCTACTTTTTTCACAGTCGGAGCATAGACTTATTAAGTGACTTGCTCGAGGTGATATATTGAGTTAGAGGTCATGACTTGAACAAGCAGTTTTAGGGATTAAAGTTCAATGTCCATACTATTATACGGTCTGTAGAAAACCAAACCACTATGTGCTAATACTGAATCATTGCCCTGCATCAAGGAAGTAAACATGGAGAATAAAGAATCATGTTGGTAGGGGCATATGCCAGTCTGTCTTCTAAGCCCCCGGTGTTTTTAGCTTAATTCTTCCAGTGGCATTATTTGGTTGTTTAACAGCTGTTAAAATGGGGCACTGTTTAAAGAGCAACAACAAAACTGAAAAGTGAGCCACTTGGCAGCTGGAACTGTAGTATATAAAATTATCATCATTTCATTAGACATGAGATGTTCTCACACCCAGCTGCTGATGTCCTATTTTGTGGAAACATTTTGATTGTCTTGCTGCTGCAGTCAACCAAAAACTAGTTAAGTAGTATGCTCTGAGGTGAACACACAACACTGATAGTTAAACACAATGTGATGGCCAGCAGAGACTCAGTTGGATTGTGTACGTGGATGTGCATGCCTTGTCTTTTTTATAACTCACCGTAATTAGACCTCTTTGTGCATGTGAGGGCCTACAGTGTACCCACATCTCTTTCAGGTTCCAAAGTTGAACAGCTGCACCTTTAAAGTCAAATGTAGATCAAATGAAAAATCCAATATGTATAATGCATTTAAAAAAAATGTAAAGGCAAAACAAATTACAGCCAGTTTAGGAGAAATGGCATCACACATGCAATCAAAAAAAGGCTTGTTCTCTGTGACATTACAATCGTTGGGTGTCTTGTATTAAGTTTCAGTAATGTTCTATACTTATATTTTTCTAAAAAGCAGACTGTACATATAAAAACACGGAATATTCTGAACTTGGTGAAGAGTGTGAGAATGTTTTGATTGGCAGACTGACTTATCCAGTGTTTTATATACACCTTACCATTTACACCCCATCCAGTATCGTCGCCACCTCCTGAAAGCCCTTACCCTTATGCTAGGCCACATCACTTAAAGGATACTGTGTGTGCCCTGCAAGTCAACAGTAATTCAGTTTATTTACCATATGTAACAAGTACATTGAAACTGTTATTCAAACTTCTTCACTGCATGATTAATTCATTATGTATTTTACCATACTGTATAATTTTAACACTGTGCTAGCCTGAATCCTAGATCACCCACTACAGTACAATGGGAAATGAACGTTTCTTGCTGCTGCATTATGAACTAACTACAACTAATACTTAGACTAGGAGTAAAGTGCAGCAATCTAGCCAACTATAAACAAAAGCATGAATTAATTTCTCAGCATCTTGCAGTGCTATTAGAAGTCTGACTTCTGCAATATTCCTTAAATGTACAAATGCAGTCCTAGTAATGTGGTTAATATGCAATTTAAATAATAATAATATGCAATTAGGTCAGAGTCCATCATTACACATAAATTCTTTACTTCCCTCTTGACTTTTAATGCTAACCGATCAAGTTTATTTTTAATACCCTCATTATTTATTTATTTATTTATATTACATTATATTTATTTATTTATTTAATCGTCTTTTTTGGTAACGATTAAGATTTCAGTTTTTTCCTCACTTAGCTTGAGAAAATTACCATTTACTATTTATTTGTCTTTAGACGATCTAGGAAGACCACCATATCTAATGATGAGTTAACTATGTCAAGTACACTATTATATAAAGGCTACACTCATGATGTTAGTATGCATTATGGAAGTAAGTGACTTGTAGAGCCCCAAAAATAATTGGGGCGCCATCCTGGCTACCCGATTTAATTGAAAATTAACAAAAAAAAAAAAACAACTTTAAAGAAATAAACAGTTGCTTGGGAGTGTAGTAAGAGACAACAAAATATAGTCAATCCAGTTCCATTTCAGTGGGTCTGACTGGGAAGCTCCATCCCATCAAAGGCTCATGTCACAAATGAGACGCCTCCTTCCAGGGGCGGTTATTTTTATATGCTCTGAACTAGAAGGGGTGTGGCCTTTTGTGGTCAGTCACCCACCTGGGCTGTCTTTTCTGATCTTTGTTAGAAAGAGACAAGACAGTTAGCTACAGCACTCCCTCTGGTCTAGGGGTGGTACCACATATCCAATCAGAGCTGGCAAGGTGATCCACAGACACGTATATATGACCGCATAGAAATATTTAATTTTTTTTCCCTCATGCAATATATTAGTGTCTATGGATGCACAAACACATGTTTGTACATTGAAGGAGGCCTGCTGTAAATTGTATTTGTGCTTTGTTATATAATGGAGTAGACTGTCATACAGAGAGGTTCCCTCCCACATGCTGATAGTTTCTAAGCTACTTGTGGTTGTAAAACATATGCGTATATGTAAGCAATATGGACAGTATGTTGATGTGTTTACTAGTATGTTATGGAAATGCTGTACGTTTAGAAAATCTTGGTACAAAAAAATAATTTGGGTCATTTTATGAATGTAACTGCAGTATATTCCTTCTTGTTGCATAACCAGTATATGATATGTACAGTTTGTGTTTGTATATCCATATTTGGCATGGTAAATCTATATGTGTGTGTGTGTATGTGTGTGTATGTGTAAAGTTTTGCAGTCACTGTTGCAGTGACCTACTTACCCAAAATAATGCCAAGAAAGCCAAATTTTACAATAATAGGATGTTTATTCATAAACTAAACAGGAAGGAAAGATAAGTACAGGAAGAGCAAAAAGTATGAAATTACACTAACAAAAAACCCTACTGGACCCTCGTACAGTACATATGGTTATTAAGCCTTCTCTACCGGCTGGGGGCCATGTGGCTACTTTTCCAGTAACATAATTGGCACTCCCATCATCACCTCTGTTCATGTTCTCTCCCTTCCTCCCTTCTTCCACCAGAATTGTCAGCTTGCCCATGCTTCACATTCTGTGGGGGCCGTATGGCTCTAGGTGTGTCTTATCTGTAGTGCCCTGACTGTAAGTTGACTGAGTCTTTTCTGATTCTACTTATCTACCTACACTTGTTACGTGTGAGGATATTTGTGTGTGAAGTGACCCCTGACCCAGCAATTAGCAGCTTTATGACTTTTCCTTTTTGTTTCTCATTAAGATAATGTGACTAAAGTGGAGAGAAAAGGAGACTTTTGATAAGGTGCAAGCTACTGCAGCAGAGCAGTGATTTACTTCAAACCGCACACAAGGCGATCTTGTTTGAGCTCTTTTTTCAAGCTTTTATCTGTTCCTGATAAAGTTTTATTTTCCCTATCAGCAGAAGGCAAATCCTGTAGAGGTTTGGATTAGCTGCTGGGGGGCATGGACCCCATAATTACATTTGTGCTATAGTTGGGAAATGGAGAAATCTGTTCTTTTCTTTTTAATCACATTTACCAAATTTCTGATCTGATAAGCTCTCCTGGAGCTAACCCTTATCTTGAACATGATGAAACCTCCCCCACAGTAAAAAACGAAAGAAAGAAAAAAAGAAAGAAAGAAAGAAAGAAAAAGCAAATAAGAGGCAGTAGTGAGACTGTCTGCAGGCTTTTCACGTTTACCTTGGCGAACACTCCAGCAAGAATCCATCTGCTGTTTAGCAGTTTAGTGACTGCCTTTTTGATGCAAACTGCTGACAATGATGAAGCGGCTTCCCTCCTTCTACAAAGATGTAATTTATTTGTGTGCAGGCAGCCACAGCCTTTCCCAAGCACCCTCAATCTCCTAGCCGTGTCTACAAATGCAGGCTTGCCATTGACACTCAGTCTTGTGGTCATCATCATACAGAAACCTTTTTAATTTCTACTTTTTGAAATCTGCAGTCCTAACTAGAACCTGCTGATCGTTTTGCCTAAACATGAATCGCGTCTCAACTCTCTGATTGAGCCTGTAATGGTGGAAGGATGTTGTCATTTCTGCATCTCCTTGATTAATTCCTTCCTGGCCTTGACTGAATTTATTATTTTGCCATTGTGATGTGGCCCCAACATCCCATTGTGAGGTTATAGTCATGAGAAGTACCAATCCACTGAATTAGGAAGAGGGCCGATAAAAGATATGATCTTTCACTGGGTATTCCGTGGCAAGGAGTGGCACCAGATGGTGTGCTCAGCGATGGTCAGCGAAGTCTGATAGGAGCATGGAGAGTCTGGGATAGTAGACTCATTTTCTCTGTTTTTGACTTAGACTGGGGTGCACTGGCTGAGCCAATTAGTGTATTCCAGGATCAAGAATGTAATAAATCAAGGAGTTAAAAGGGGTCACTGTTGCCTGGTGGTTGATATAGTTTTAAGAAAGAGTACAAATGGCCACCTCCCACTGGTGGATATTAACTTGTAACAAGAGGTCACAAGAAAAGGCATTAAAGTGTGTAGGGCCCACCCTTTGGATAAGCTGTTTACCTTTTATTTTTGGTGCTAAAATCTTAAGTCATATATTTTTGGTGTTAAAGATTCTGAGTAGTATTAAGACATGGTGTCATACAATCCATCAATTTATAACTGATTTGGAGACAGTGAGACGAGGAGGACAGACTAGGCCATTCTATACCTAGAGTAATCCCAGGTGTTTGTAGGCCAACATCCATTTGTCCACTCATTTTCTATCCTAGATTACTATTTTTGATTCGATGGTGGAATTAGACACAAGAGGGGAAATGGCCAGATGGAAAATATAATCCATCCAAGGGTCTTAAAATTCCAATGAAACATGTTAGGATAGGATAATAGGAGAGCTCCTCTTAGTTAAATAATCTGTTAAAAAATTCATTTGTGATCTTTAAAGATCAAAAGCGTTCTGTCACATGCTCACGTTGAATGGGTTCTTCTTAACATAGTCCCATTTCTAGGATTTGATGACCTCTAATGTTTTCCTTACCCAGAGTTTATTGTCTGATAAGCTCTGTGGTGTGCCTTTCACTGGGAAAGGGAAAGAGTAATGGGGATGATCAAGAGGAGGAACTTCAAAACTGTAACCAAGAGCCAATCCTATCTTACATCAGTACCAAAACGGAAACCCAAAATTGCTGTATTTAAACAATACGCTGAGAGATCTAAAGAGCACAAACTAAATATATATGTATTAAGTTTTTTATTTGTTTTTACACAGACGTGGAAGACTTTCATAGTGTTGCCCTGATGTCAGTCGTGTGACTTCAGGGACCATACTTCTCAGTAAATAAGTTGGGTCATGACAATGACATCTCAAAATTTCAACAGAATTGCAACAGAAAAGACACAAAACATTTTCCATTTAAAACAGATTCTTTGTGGAAAATAAATGCAACAGTCAAATTCAGCAGCTCCCAAAAAATACAAGAAGTAAAATATAAAAAATTGTCAAACATCTAGAAATCGTAACACTTTGTGGCTCTTGACCTCTCTCTCTCTCTTTCTCATGGCATGTGAACTTACTACTCTGATTCTGGGTTTCCTTGTCCTCTTTCTAAAATTTACCTATGCTTTTCTTTATCCTGGATAGATCCCACTCAGATTTTTAACCTGCTTATTTCTTATTTCTTATTGAGTGGTGTTTCAAAGGCCTATCTCAATTTCACTTTCATCTGTTACACAATAAAACAAAAGCCAATGAACGAGTGCAAGAAGACTTCAGACTGCTTTGGTTAACTATGTCGTGTGTTGCTCCATCTCAACTCTTCCACCAACTTACCTTTCCTTTTTTAATCTGTTTACCTTGATTTCTAAAAATAGTTTACATCGGTAGACATGCAGTAATATTCAGTCTGTTTTCTGTTTCATAGGAGCAGTTTATTCCTGTTTGGGCACACTTCAAGGAATGCATACCTAAAGTGATTAAAGGTCTTAGCGCACTGCACTAACTGCAGAGCTGCTAAACTGCTTTAATGTGGTGAGAATAATGGTTTGTGGAGCAACATGTTCGTCCTGACCAGTGGCAGCACCAGCTCAGCTCAGCAGTTTGCCTGGGTTAGTGCCAGTTCACCTCACCCCTTTAACAGGAGACTGCAACAGGTGCCAACTTTGGCTCTCTAGCGTTCCCATGCTGTCTGTTTGCTAAACGGACAAGATCCATTATCCTCACACAGCTCTGATTTTGGAGTGGTGCGTTTATACATGCCTGCCTGTCATTTGTCATTGTTAGAGTTCTCCTGGGTGCTACCCATCGCTGTTGCACTGCACATGTGACATGTGTCAGCTGGTAAATGACTATTCAATTCAAGGAGAAACTCCGAGCCAAGGTCAACCACATCCCTCGGAGATAGCGTGTGCATATTAACGCCGCACAGGAAAGGAGCTTCATTCTCCATTGCCAGCTGCGTTTTCCCATCTGATGGGATGCTTCAGAAACTTTTAGGCTGCTTGCTGAATGCTGAGGAGCTCAGCGTGTGATCCAATGAAGTGCCAGAAATGTAAGGGACCGCTTTTAAACAGCTTAGCTGTACAAAAAAAAGAGGTGCATGTCATAATTGGTAACAATGCAGAGCTACTCCATACCTTGTAAAGTGCACAGAAACAAAGAAGTAAAGTTCATGCTGGAAAATATTAAAGAAGAGGGGCAGCATGGGGTGAACAGATGCCTAAGACAAAATAACTGAACACCAGTTAAAGGAGCTGTCCAGCAATTTCAGTCAGATGGCCAAAGTTACTTGCTTGTTTGACACTGAGCACTTGCACTGTTACACTGTACGTCTTCTGGTTAGTATCACCATTTTAAAAAGGATACATGGAACATTTATTTTGAATATCTTTATATTGGGAAGGTCAGTGTAATAATTGAAGAATCTCCAATGAAGGTTTGCAATTTGGTGTTGCCCACTATGAAAGCAAGCATCAGATAATTAAGAGGTGGTGCAAGCAGACAAGCAGAGGAGGTAATTAGCAGATTTCAAAATCCACAAAGACGCATAGGTTGTCATCCACAATTAATCTGAGTAGTGGGAACATCGTAAGGCGTATTCCTGTTAAAAGGGGAGTCATACATGTATAAAATACAACATTAAAAAATAAATTAAACAATGGCAGTTAAACTAATTTGGAAAGGCAGACATGAACCATAGTTGGCACTACTTCATGGAACCAGGATTGATTCTTAGGAAGGTCTCTGTTAAGGTTCCACCTGAATAAAGCAGTGCAGTCCCTTTTATTGAGGAGCTGGGAGTACTTCCGGTGCCAGGGCTTTTGCCCACTTGAAATACTTGCAAGTCTTATGGAAGTTCCCAATAGCACCCCCGGACCCCAGCAGGTCTGTGCTACCAGACTACAAATCCAGCATTCCCTGCTGGCGTTCAAACAGGCACTCTAGGCTGCTGTCATCTAGCGTCCTGGGGCAACAAACATTCCTTAGATCCAGCTCTTCACTGTCCTTCCCTTTCATCTTGGCTAGGGAAGGTACTACAAATATGTCTGGTCAGGATGCCTGTCTATCTGCCTGGGGATTCCCGCCTGGGTAAGGAATCTTTTCTGGTCAGGATGTCCATCTGTCCATCCGAGAAGTCCCTTTTGGGCCTGCTGGCACCTTTCTTTGCCTTGGCCAGGATACCTGTCTATCCTGTTGGAGCTTCCCATCTAGGTAAGGAACCACCCCTCTCAGGGTTGGGATGCCCGGCCATCCTGTGTGGTATATATATATATATATATAAACAGTGGACCTCCGCGAAGTCACAGTTCAGAGTTTGCGGCCTCATTCTTTCGCGGATTTTCCTTAGGACCTAACTAATAATTGTTAGCAGAAAGCGCAAATATCCCCCGCAATTTTTTTGTGGCTTTTCTCATTTCAATACTGTACTGTAGAGAAAACACAAAGCAACCGTAGGAGAAAACGCGGCTTGTGATGGTGAAAGTAGCCAATCCGAGAGCGTTATTCATTTCTCCTTGCTGCTGATTGGCTGCTGCTCAGTGATGCATTTCCGGCAGATGCAGCCTGGCATTCCTGTATCATAACAGTTTACCACATGTAGCTATGTTGAGTGTTTCGATGCGCGTTCTTGCGTTTTTCGTTTTGTTTATCTTAAAGCCCTAAGATGCTGCCCAAACACCCTGCACCTTCTAAGGTTTCTGGCAATGAACCTAAGCTTCAGAAGAAGTTTAAGACACTCCAGGAGAAGGTTGAACTACTGGATTTTCCAGAACTAAAAAGTTATGCCACAGTAGCCATCCGAGGAGCTGTAAATCCTCTGCTTTGCTGTGCTGTCATTATCTTCATTACATACCTTCATCATACTGCACAGCTAATTCTTCATCATCATCATCTTCATTCAATATCATTCATTATTGGTGAGTACCTGTACATTTTACTGTATTTTTATTAAATTAAATTATTACATATCTGCCCTTCTTATACCAAAGAAAATGACAGCAGATACCAAAGAAAATGCGCTGGCATGAATTACAGTACATATAGGGGTAACATCGGTATTTTACATTCTAGCACTGCGGGAGACATAGCAGTACAGTACTGTACAGTATACGGGTTTACCTTTACAACAACAACAACATTTATTTATATAGCACATTTTCATACAAACAGTAGCTCAAAGTGCTTTACATTCTTTTTTTTAGGGTAATGTATTAAACTGAGTTTGAAATTAAATTAAAGTGGGGCATATTTAGGGTTTAAACTATAAAAATAGGCATTTATAAGCATTTTTTGACCACATCCAAAAATATATATACAGTGGAAAGAAATTGCTTTGACACAGAAAAAGGTTTGGGGTTTCCCGTATACTTGAAGTATGGCTACAAAATATCAAAACAAAAATGCTAAATGTGAGGTTGTTTACAGATATGAGTCCAAAATTGATGAACTGATTGACGGAAGGAATATAGCGGTTTTATAAAGTCAGGGAGGGGAAATGATGTAATCTGGACAGGAGCCGGAAGTGGTGTCATCGGTCCCGGAACCGTCAGTGACGTCATCAAGTCCAGGTGGGTTTTCCCATGTTTGTTCTGCAGGGACAAAAGAGAAAGGATTAGTGCACTCTACCATCCCTTTTAACTGCCTCCCTTGCATACGAGTGTGGCAATATAGGAGGTCATATCATCATATCATAACCCTTTGTTTCCGGCATTTAAGCCATTTATTTGCCGATGTACACAGTGTGGCCTGAATTCCCACTTGTTTTAGTTTGATTCCAAGCCTGGTATGTTATCGAAAGCTTTCTGAAAGACCAGATAAATCATTTTATATGCATCCCTCTGATTGTATGCTTTTGTTTTTTCACCAAATTCCAGCATATTTGTCGAGCATGATCTGAACCCATGCTAATTATTCATGTATACACCTTGTGAACGCCGGCCCGGACACAGACAGACGGACATCATAATTTCACCACACACTGTTTATTTACACTAATATTTACAAGTCTCTACCGTGCAATCACCCCCAGTGCCTCCAGCACCGATCCCCCAAAGTCCAGGCCACACAGTCCTTTTCTGGCCGACTCCTGTTCTCTCGCCAGCTTCGTCTTCCTTCCTCCCGACTCTCGCTCAGACTGCTGGGAGGCGGCCCCTTTTATGGGAACCCGGATGGGCTCCAGCTGCTTCCCGGCACTCCTCCGCAGACACGCCCTTGTGTGGCGGAAGTGCCGGCTGCGCACCCGGAAGCCGTCCGGGTGTCCCCTGTCGTCTTCCCCCCCAGCACTTCCTGGTGTGGCGGAAGTGCTGGGCTCCAGGGCTGTTCAGGCAGCGGGGCGCCGCCTGGCGGTGGCCACGGGCCCCTACAGGGCTGGGCTTCCATGCCCCCTACCCGAGGCCACCAACATAACCAGGGCGGACACCCCCTCGTGGTCTGGTGGAGGTACAGGCCCTCCTCCGGTCCTCCTGAGCCTCCCGGCCGGGCTCCCGCCCCAGCCGGATGTGGCAGATGATGGTCTGGAAGGGGGGCGCCACCTGGCGATGACCACGGGCCCCTACAGGGCTGGGCTTCCATGCCCTCTACCCGAGGCCACCAGCGTAACGCCCCCTCGCTGTCTGGAGGAGGTACAAGCCCTCCTCTGGTCCTCCTGGTTGGGACCACAGTGCCCCACCGCTAGCGAAGACACGTGGGTCCGAGCGACACTCCCCGAAAGGGCAGCACATCCCCAGAGAGGGTCCTACTATGTCCCCAGGGTCCAACACGGCACCCTGGGACATCCATCTTCGGCACCCCCTCCGGCGCCCACGTGCCCCTCTGGTTTGCGCCGCTCCTGTCTCCACCTTCCCCGCCAGCTGGGGCACCATCAGCCTCCCGGCGCGGAGCCCTCCCGCAGAGCGGCCTGTTCCAGGAGGGCAGGTCCCAGGCGACGTCGGGTTCAGGGCTCGTCGGGGCTTCGAACCTGTGAAATAAGCAAAGGGAGGGCTAGAAGCACTGCCCGGATACTTGCCCCGAGCATCCTGTCGGTCTCTGCACTGGCAGCGTTCCACCCCCCTGTCGACAGCCCACGACTTGCCTGTTTGGTTCCTCCGCCGCAGGTTCCCTGCCCGTCCTTCTGATGTCAGCAGGTCCGCTCTCGCAGGCGGCTCGCTCAGCCGCCCAGGGGTTTCCCTCTGCCACCGCCGAGGACGGCCTTCCTCCGGACGCGCGCACCCAGCGCAGCGTCCGCTCCTATCGGAGGAACCGGCATTCACCCTTCGGCTCCTCCTTCTCCTTTTGGACGGCCTGACGGTCTGGGTCTGAGCATGGCAAAAGCTCAAATCCAGCCCCGTCTGCGTCCAGGCAGAGCAACAGGAGACAGCTGCGGGCTTGGAGCGCAGGGCGCTAGGACCCAGGGCACTCATCAGCCTCGATCCTACCAGCCCCTGCGTGCTCGACCTCCACGCCTCGCAGACTGTCAGCCCCATCGCATCCGCTGTTGGGGAATTTCCTACTCGATGCCGGTCGTCCTCCGAAAAGTCACGGCTGTTTTCGGTAAATCCCCCCACATGCTTTACGGGGACGGCAATACTTACCACCCCCGCGGTGCTTTGCCTGCCTCCGGTTCCAGCGCCGCGCCGATCCTCCGTCTCCCACGGCGTCTCTCCCGACACGACCGCCTTCCCCGTCAGCTGCTCCAAGCGAGCGGCGAGAGCACTCAGCACCTCTGTTCAAGGCGAACACATAGAGACAGACAGTGGTGGGCTTACCTGTCCATCAGCCCCACTCCCCGCCTGTCTCCTGTGGGCCAGCCCCTCTGGCCCAATCGGGTCTCTCGTAGGCACGAGACTGGCATTCCTTGGTCCCGCCTCCATCCAATCCTCGGCGGGCACGCAAGACACACCGGCCAATCCCGTGCCTGTCAGCGGGCAGGACATCCGGCCCGCGGCCATCTTGTCTTCCCCACTCTGAGTGCGGTGACGTGCCTCCTTACAGCTACGCAGCTGCTGCGACTTTTCGAGCTGCAGCGGCTCCGACCTCGCAGCCTCCGTTGCTGCCGCCGCCACGCTGGCGACAGCCCCTGGACCGGCGCACTCCTGCCACCGGCACGGATCCGGACCGTCCCTGCCTGCGGAAAACAAGGTACAGTCTACCCCGAAGGGCCAATTACTGCAGGGCAGGGCACTCACCTCGCGGATCCCGTCATGCCGAGGCCCTTGCCTCGGTGTGGCCTCGTGTGTTGCAACGCCGGCTGGGCCGCCCTTCATGACAGCGCAGCTCTCGGAGCCCGCTGCACTCTGGTGACGTCTGGTTTTCCTTCCCCGCACCTGGGGATGGCCAATCCGCGGACCGCCGGCGGTCCCCTGGGCGAACCGCTCCCGCGGGGTTGTGCACGGGCCGCTCCCGCGGCGGTGTGTGGGATCCGCTGCTGCGCCGGGCCGTCCACAGACTTGTTAAAAGGGAATGCAGGTCCCCGTCTTGTACCAGACGGCCCATCCTGCCGGCTACGCCACTGTGAACGCTGGCCCGGACACAGACACATGGACATCATAATTTCACCACACACCGTTTATTTACACTAATATTTACAAGTCTCTACCGTGCAATCACCCCCAGTGCCTCCAGCACCGATCCCCCAAAGTCCAGGCCACACAGTCCTTTTCTGGCCGCCTCCTGTCCTCTCGCCAGCTTCGTCTTCCTTCCTCCCGACTCTCGCCCCGACTGCTGGGAGGCGGCCCCTTTTATGGGAACCCGGATGGGCTCCAGCTGCTTCCCGGTGTGGCGGAAGTGCCGGCTGCGCACCCAGAAACCGTTCGGGTGTCCCCTGTCTTCTTCCCCCCAGCACTTCCTGGTGTGGCGGAAGTGCTGGGCTCCAGGGCTGTTCAGGCAGCGGGGCCCCTACAGGGCTGGGCTTCCATGCCCCCTACCCGAGGCCACCAACATAACCAGGGCGGACGCCCCCTCGTGGTCTGGTGGAGGTACAGGCCCTCCTCCGGTCCTCCTGGGCCTTCCGCCGGGCTCCCGCCCCAGCCGGATGTGGCAGATGATGGTCTGGAAGTGGGGCGCCGCCTGGCGGTGACCACGGGCCCCTACAGGGCTGGGCTTCCATGCCCTCTACCCGAGGCCACCAGCATAACCAGGACGGACGCCCCTTCGCGGTCTGGAGGAGGTACAAGACCTCCTCTGGTCCTCCTGGGCGTTGGACCACAACCTGTTCAAAGTCGATCTCTGGCTTCTACGTAATACTCACTGGATTGGCTTCTGCTTCCTGTGACCCTATTATAGAAAAAAATAATTCAGAAAATGGATGGATGCAGATTTGATATCCTCTACACAAGAACTATCATAAGAAATGCTGCTTTCAAGTAGAGGTGCCTATTAATAGCTTATCAGGCCGTTGGATTTGGAGACAACATATTAAGTATTTAAGGGGCATGAAAACTGAAAATATGTGTGTGAAGCAGATCAACAAAGTCACCAGCATGAAATATAATGACATCTTTAGCCGGTCTTTATTTGGCTCAATCAGTGTGATCATGTTACAAGGCCTTACACATTGTAAATCTATGATGGCACAATGAATACAGCAAAAGCAGATATTTTGTGATTATTACATAATGTGCTGGATCATAAGTGAAATTGAATTAAATTGTATCTGAGATTAGCTCTATGCACAGATTTTGGAAGAATATCTGCATAGAGTTCTCCCCTGCTCTTCGTGTAAACTCCTAGCAATTACTTTTACATCTTGATGAAAGACAAAACGTGACTGTACAGGAATTTTTTTCTCCTTCCCACCACGTCCCTGCCACCAATTAGTGAGCATCCATCTGCTGTATTACAGGATTCTGTAATAAAATAGCATTATTTCTCTATTAATGTTTTTTTCTGTTTTTATATATTGCCATATTTTTCTTTCATTCTTTCTTTGCAGTAGCTTGGTGCAATAAGACTGAAATGTCACATATATGAGTTAATAAACTCGGTTCAGCTGCCTTCTTCATGTTAAGCTGTTTTCTTGCCACATTGTTGGCTACACAAGCTGCTTGACCTTTATGCTTATAACTTAGCTTATATAATAAGTGACCTTTGTGGCCGTTATTGACATATGGTGTATGTATCGAGTGGGTGGGCTCAGCCTCTTTCTGCCCCTCGAATCCAACATAGTCTCCAAGACACTAATGTTTTTTTTTCCTGAACTGAAGATATTTTTTAATCTGGCTTAGGAGAAACCCAAACTACACACAGAAAAGTAAAAGCTGTCCATTTTTATCAGGTTTACTTCCGGAGAACCTCCAATGCAGTATGAGCTTATGAATTTATAATGAAAGTAATGGACACGGAGGGTCAGGTATGATACAGTTTTAAATCTACATCTACACTACAGGGACCAGAAATTGGGGAGAGATGAAAGGATGTTGAGGGTCAGCTGTGGTACAATTTTAAATCTACATCTACACTACAGGGACCAGGAACTGAGCAAGGATGAAATGCTCCTGTGCAGGCAAATGTCAGAATAAGAGCAAAGAAGTTACTTAAGGGCAAAGACCAATTGTAGCTGGGAAATCAGACACAAGGTCAAACATACGGTGGCCATGAGGGCACAAGAGATTTGGCTAAAAAAATAATAAATAAGTGTCATCTGACTAAATTAAATTAAAAAAAAATAAAATAAAAAAAAATCTAATGCTTAATTACAGTTATATGTGGGGTTTTAATGTGTGGCATGGGCTGAACTTGTGCATTTTGAGAACTGTTGCTTAGCAACAAGTGAAGCTGCCTGCTGAAAGCCGCGTGGCTATGAGCAAAAATGGGCTCATGACAGCTGTTGTATATCTTAGTTTGTGTCCCTCCAAATCCAATTTTGTCATTATTTGAAACATTTGTTTTTGTTTATGCTGATCATTTTTGTTGTTATTTTTGTGACATCATTGTGCTGCCATTTGGTGTTCACAATATTCTCGCTCTGCTACTGAGAATGGAATTTATTGTAGTACTGCATGTGATACCATTATTATCATGACTGTCTATCAGGATGTAGGTGCAGATTTGCCTGTAACACATTGAACAAAAAAAATGAAGGCTGGTTGTCTTGCAGAATTCCCCATTTAGTTGTAATGTCTGAAGGATGTAAATAAAGCACAGTCATGCTTAGAAGACCATCTGCATTTGCCATCTTGGCAAAGTCTTCAAAGGTTTGGAGCTCCGGTCTCCACAGAAGACAATCTGTTAATGAATGTCAACTTCCAGTGGGACTCTTGTCAGTGCTATATAACTATATAACTCATCTGTGATTTGCTTCTCGCATCTGTGAGGACGTGGTGGATGTCAGCCAGCTGGCCCTCAAACCACACGTTTTACCTGGTAGGAAACCACCCAAAGACCAGATTGTGATCAGACCTATATATATATATATATATATATATATATATATATATATATATATATATGCTAGGGGGCGCTGTCCCCTGCTCGCTTCACTTGCCCACCCCCAGGTTTGTTTTACCGGATAGACAATTTAAAGAGATTACTATTTTCATGGCAATTGTTACATATGCATTATTTTCACTTTTACTTTAAAAATTTTGTAAAAACAAAACAAAAAAAAAATCGCAGGACATATAACGCTGCTCGCGTCATGAAGGGGGGCGACTGAGTGCACGCTAAGGAAATGCCATCAGATCATGTTGTCTTGCTGCTGCTGGCAATGAGCTGTGTGTTCTGCTTGTTGCACTGTGTGTCGATCATTTAAAAGCCTGTACAGCAGCTGTCCTTTTGCCACTTCGCGTCTCTGCCGCTCGCGTTGTGAATTGGGTTGCTGAACGCACACGTTAAAGAGAAGCGGTCGGATCATCTGCTGGCTTGCTGCTGCTGCTCCTGGCGAGCTGCGTGTTCTGCTTCTTGCTTGTCGTTGTTTTAAGAGCTGGGAGCACATGAAGTGTGTCTACCAAAAGCATTCCAACAACTGCTAGGTTAGATGTCTATGAACTTGTTTTAAATGTTGTCTCACTGCCTTATCTCGTGTGACGTTAAAGTGTCTCTCGCAGGACATCAAATTGTCTTCCAAGAAGATCTCGTCTCATCTCCCTAGTCTCCTTCCCAAGATTTTGTTTTATAATAGAGTTATATATATATATATATATATATGGGTTTTGGAACGGGTGGGGCTTTGATCATACCAGAAGTGACCTGGTAATCCGTGATTTTATCCTCTTCAAGTCTAAGAAAACAGACAGAACATAAGTTAGCAGCAGTGTCACACTTAAATCCTCCCCCATATTTGTTCAGCACAAACTCATAATACAGTTCCTATGCCAACGTGTCTGACACCACTGATATGGATAAAAGGCTAAAAAGGAAAGGAGTATGTTGGGTAGTTCATTAAGGAAAGTTTTAGAGTGCAGCTAGGAATCTTTTGACTTCCAATCTTGATTAGTGCTGTGGGCTTTAATGTCCTGGTTCTGACTTTTTTTGAGTATCCTTTGTTTTATCCCTTTCAGTTTTTCCATTTCCTGATCCACAATACATAACCTTTCTGAATAGGTTATTCTTGTTTATAACAACAGCCCTCAGTGGGCCATGCTAAACAGTTTGGTGGGATCTCTGTATAAAAGAAGCAGCAGCTCAGATCCTTCTTTCTCACAAACTCTTCACTTTTTTGTTCTCCAATTTCTCTTTTACTTTCAATCTGTTGGCTGCCCATCGTCTTTGCATGAGGCCTGTCAGCTGTTGTCTTCCAGCTCTAAGTTCATATGTAACTGGCATTTATAATCTATACTGCGCTTTACCTCCCCGGGCATCCTCACTTCTAGGGTCAAGGCTTGCACTACAGAGCATCTGGGCTGCCTGGCTAAAGTGCCCTCTGGTGGCCTGTGTACACATTGTAGCCCAATTCAACAATTTTTTATCAAAGGTTCAGGCATCCTGTGTGTCATGACTGGCATGACACATACTCGGCTGGAATGCACTACCTAACTCATCTTATACTCTTTTAGGTATTTGGTGTGTGAAAAGACAGAGAAGACAGTGGCCACTTTTTACCAGGAGGGAGAAGATGACCCTCAGCTGGGTATTTGATGAGAACTTCCGGCTTTAACATCTGGGAAGTTGGATAGGAATCATGGTCCACTCGGTTCATTCCTGATATGATAAACTCTGGAGGAGTATCTGGTTGGCGTCACTCATGCTGGCTTCTTCATAGGGTTTTATGATGTTATCTTTATTTCTTAAATATTGGCTGATTAGCCAAATACTCCCTGTGCAGATCTGTCATCATTACAACATTTGTGAGACACAAAAATAACCAGACTGGGCTTGGGGCTTTCCTGGAAAACCGTCTGGAGGTTGGACGTGAATTATAGAACTATATCCCCTCCTACATACCCTCTCAAACTGCTGACTGGCTAGGTATATCCTGTGAATAGCCCAGTCAGTATTTGAACAACAATCGCTGCATGAGTTGCCACGATAATGTTGGGTGAAAAAATGAAATAGTGAATCAACATCAAATTTCTCGCAAATTTTCTCTTTTTCCGTAAAGCAGTTTTTGACGGACAAAAGCATTCCTGTCCTCGATCATCCTCCCTATTCGCCCAATTTAGCTCCCTGTGATTTTTACTTGTTCCTGAAAATCAAAAGTGACCTGAAGGGAACACATTTTTCTTCAGTGGATGAAGTGAAGACAAAAATGGCAAGCCTGTTGAAGAACCTGAAGCAAGAAGACTTCTAGCACTGTTTCAATCAATGGCAGATACATATAGGGCAGTGTAGAGATCAGGAGGGGGAGTAAATAGAAAGTGACAATGTTTAGTAATTCATCGATAAATATATATATATTTTTACCAATCTGATTATTTTTGTATCTCACCTCGTATGTCATGAACAATGCTAATTACCGATTCAAAGCTGCACCGTAATAAACTGTGATTTGTACAAAGGCCTTCCATTCATCATCACTTCTCAATGTTTACAAAAGACTCAATTCATGAAGAGAATTTCTCCCATTGTTCACAGAGGCATAGCTTTTCTAGAAGTTTCATGTAGTACTAGGGCGTTGTACCGTGTTAGCCATTATGAATGTAGTGAGAAGTCAAGCAAAATGACATCTTATATTGGCTAACTAAAAAGATTACAATATCCACCCATCCATTATCCAACTCGCTATATCTTAACACAGGGTCACAGGGGTCTGCTGGAGCCAATCCCAGCCAACACAGGGCATAAGGCAGGAAAGATTACAATATGCATTTTATATTATTAATATGCAGATGTCATTTTGCTTGACTTCTCACTAGAAGTTTCATAAAAATCTGAAGACTAGAAAGCAATAATTGAGACACCATTGCAGCCATTGATCCATAGTGCAAATGGACTGAGGTCCTCCCTGTGCTCACATCTAGAAGGCAACGCTGTGTCTACTGTCCAATAAAGAAAAACACTTTTGTGTGAAGACTATTGTCTGCATCCGAGCGAGTGCTGAGAAGATGTTATGAAGTCAGGCAAAGGGCTAAAAATAAGTTCACAGTGTGGGACCATGAGGGGTGTTTGTGATGGAATTTGAACACACAGCACCCTGGGTGCAAGGAGACATGGAAAGGGGCCCAGCAGTGTATTGTGAGGAAACTTTGTGTCAGGATCAGATTAGTATACTAGTATACTAGATTAGTATACAGTGTAAGGCTACACTGGCTGCGGTGTACAGTGTGTGCATACTCGTCAGTCCCCATCATATTTTTGTCAGAAAGGAACTGGGTTGTCATTGCAATTAATGCTAGTCGTATTGCAGATGAATCTTTGTGTGCCTTAAGTATGGTGGGGATCACAGTGATAGTGACACAGAACAGTGGCCTGTTGGCAGGGTGGGCTGCTTAATCCTGAACAGTAAGTAACGGAGCATTGGGCTGTTAACTGGTGAACATCATACTTAGCAAACAGCAGGTTCAAGTCAGCAAGTCACACATGTTGCTTCCATCTGGGAGTAGAGAATTCAGGGTATAGCTTGTCTATTAAACGTTTCTATATTTTTCATACATTATTAAGCCTGCCTCATAGAGTTCAGGATCATGTAAGGCTGAGTCCGGGCTAGAAACGTCAGGTGCAAGGTAAGAGTCAACTGTGGATGAGGGCGCCAGTCTGTGATTGGACACACTCGTTCATACGGAACTGTATGGAATGTGCGAGGTAAAGTGGAGTAGTAAAAACAAAAAAACACCCAGACACAGGGAGAACGTACACACTGCACATAGAAAGGATTCAAATGAGTCCAGATGCAGACCCACTGTGCCACCATGCTGCCCTGTGTAAGATTTATGAAAAGAAAGACCCCATGCTGTGTGCATATCAAAGTCAAGCCCACGAAAGATAAAGTATCCATTAAGCTTTGCTCAGTGCTGTTCTGAACTCTTAGCCATACATTTTTCCATATAGTTTGGGAGAGGAATTGTCACAGTTGCAGAGTTTCATAACAAAAAATTTGATTTTCACACACTTATGTTGTTTATGAAGAGTGGGCTTGTTGCCTAGGTGAATATTATCAATACTTATTATCGTGTTCATCACTGTGCTCAAGCTGTCAAATTTCTGCTTTCTCACTTGACTGTGCTTTGGCTTCTGTTAATGGTGCTTTGTCTGCTTAAGGCACTCAGGCAAGTGATTAGTGTGATTTGTGTGGTGGTGACTAAACAAAATGTTTTATGGTCCACTTCATCGTGTGGCACTTCAAAGTGTTGCTTTGTCTTTGACTGACCAGAGTTTCTATCAAATGGCCAAAATGACAGAGGACACCTCCTTCCCACGTGTTCACTTCAGACGCAGCCCTAGAGTCATTGTTGATACTGAGATGGCATCCCACGACTGCTACTAACAGTAATGTCCAGAATCATTTGTAACTAAAGCTGTGCCTTTTATTATAAAGACACCTTCAGGAAATAGAAAAAAAATTGTTTAAGTAGATGGTATGTGTGAAATTGTTTAAACTCTGTTAGAATCAGAGATTAGAAGGAAGCTTTGAAAACATAAAGCAACTTCTCAGCGGCACAGAAAGCAGTCTGGAGAAGATGATGTACCAAAGACTGCTGAGAACTTGATTAGATTAGCTGGAGACTTGCTTTGCCTGCGGTTCGTAATTAAGAGAACAGGGCAATGTGTGAACTTACAGGAACCAACGACACTGGCACGAAATAAAAAGATAAATTAAAAAAGTGGGGGGCTGCTTTCTCAAGCTCATGTCCAAATCAGGGCAGAGCAGGTTTCATAGCCGAAGGGAGTGCTATTGCTATTCGGTGTCACCCTGCATGGCCTCTGTCACCGGTGTGATCCACCCTGGCTCAAACCCCAGGGCACATCAACCAGACATTACGGGATTGCTGGGATGGACAGGCCTTCTGTCTATGGCTGGTTCCCCCAGAATGGACAAACCAGTTTTTGAAAATTGATATGTGAGTAATAACTAGAAATAATTATAATAGCAATACTGTTCATGAATAAATAAACAACTTCTCACATTTGCCCTTGTGCTCCACAGTCCTGCCTTGAAGCAATGAGGATTCAGTTGGCACACAATATCAGCTCACAGTTCCTGTGTATGAGGAGGCAGTGAATTGATGCTGTAGCAGGAAGAGTAATTCCGAGTTACAGGAAATGACATCTTTGAGAATATTTCATTGTAGTCTTAAGGCAGAGCATAGATGACGTTACATCATCATTTGGAGGACCAACACACGCCAAACCACCTGGATTGGGACCCAAGTGCAGCAGGTGACACCACAGCACCACACTGGAACATTGGCTTGCCACAAGCCCTGACTTTTTTCCTGTAAATTGGAGGACGTGCGTGCAGAGCTGGATGCAGATTAATAGTAATTTTGAACTTAATAGGTGGCATAGCTGACTAGAATCCAGACTCACCTTCAGACAGTGGTGCCTTATGTTTAGACCAGTAACTGCAAACTGCACAATAACATACAGTGAATACACTTGACTTGAGCATTCCTAGTTTTCATCCTCTTTCTCTGTATGTTTAGCATTCATTTGCTCAGAGGTTGATGCGCTTGCTGCTTCCTGAGCAGATCTTCTTCTCCCCACCCTAGTGGCCCGCTTCTTCTGTTCTTCTGTCAGCATCTTTTCACATTAAAACTGATTAAGTCAGTGTTTGTGTTGCAATTACTTAGTACGTTTTCTTTAATTTTTCACTTAAGTTCTTCAACCTGCCTCAAGAATGATTTAAGATATGAAGAGGTAGGGGAAGTGACGGCGAAGGTGGTAGGGATGAGAATGGCGCCTGTATGCATGCATGCTCCGCACGGTCGCCCTGCTGGCCGCTGCCGACAGTTGATTCTACAATAAATAAAATAAAAAGAGGAATAACCTTGGAGGTCAATCATCACCCCGAAAGTGTCACGTAGTATCTGTGTACCAAATTTCAGGTCAATAGATGAAACGATTTGCAAGCTACAGGTGATTTAAAATCCTGGACAGACAAACGGACAGCCATGGTAGTGTATTATATATAAAGATAGATTTTTTTCCTGCTATCCCTGTGGTGTGTTGGATTACTTAGGAGGTAGGCATGCTTCCCTAATGAGCAGATGAGATTAAAGATTCTTGTAGTAGTTTGATCCGAGGTGCGGTTGATTTCTTTTACTTTATGTTGTCCCACAGTGATTCTCTTGTGCATTTGAAAGAATAAAGACACAGTTTTTATACTTGCGGTCTCCTTGGCATTATCCTCGCTGTGGAGAGATGCCATGAGAATGTCGTCTCCTGTTACCATGGCATATACTTGATCAGGCTTACATTAGACTGACCCCTTTTGGACTTTGTCATTTGAAGTTTTGGTTCCCTATCTAAGCCAATATATTATCTGGCTGACAAACAACAGTAAAGTTCTTCAAAAACTCAAATTAAACTGCTTAAAAGCATCCTACTGCTTCATTTATATTCATCAGTTAAATCATGTTAGGTCACTACTCAATGTATCAATTTATTCATCATCCATCACTAATCATGTTAAACCATTACACTCATAAAACAAATTTACTCATTCTGTTGCAGTTACTTTGCAAAGGTAAAGAGTCCAGTGGGAAAGAAAAGAAAAAAAAAATGAGTAAGAGATTTATAAAGCAATTAGGAGCAGACAAAATCTTAGCCTTAAAACAAGCAAAAGTCAGAATACCACAAGAGAAAGATAGTAATGATTGCCAAAGTAGAAAAGTCAAAGTCAGAATAACATTTCAAAAGTCTTCACCCTAACTTACTTTACTTATTTTGTTTGCCAATAAATAATAGCTCCCAAGATTTTTTTTTAAAGCAGTGATGCAATTTACTGCTCGCTGCCATCTAATGGTGACACAATGATGTCATACTCCACACCCATGTGACAGGCATCCTTACCCTACACAATATAGTCATAGCTAAGAGAATGGACACAAAATAATGAGACCCATGGCAAGTAACCATTGTAAATGCAATGACATCACTATCAAAAAGTGAAACTATAAACAGCTAGAAGAACACACTCCAAAAGTATAAAAATGAAACCAACCATACTTCAAGACGCTAAAGCCCAAATTAATCCCTTATACATTTAAACAGATCATTCATCCTTTCATTCATTGGGTAATTTTAACTACTATATTTAGCAGATCAGTTTATTCATTCATTAATTTTTTTGTTCTTTCATTTCCATTGGCAGAGTCATTTTAAACCACTGTACTCAATACAATACAATACAATAAAATTTATTTTTGAATAGCCCAAAATCACTCAAGAAGTGCCACAATGGGCTTTAACAGGCCCTGTTTTTTGAAAGCCCCCAGCCTTGACTCCACTAAGAAGACAAGGAAAAACTCCTAAAAACACCCTTGTAGGGAACAAATAGAAGAAACCTTGGGAAAGGCAGTGTAAAAAGAGACCCCTTTCCAGGTAGGTTGAGCGTGCAGTGAGTGTCAAAAAGAAGGGGGTCAATACAATACAATACACAGAACAGAACACAAGTAGTCCTCAATACAGTGTAAAAATAAAAATATTTCAAGTATGGAGCAGAATTTAATAGTAGGTGATATCACATAATTTGATTTGGATTTGTTTACATTCCTGGAGACCTCAGCCATCAAGCTGCCTCCCGCTTTTGGCCATTCCACAGCTGAGTCAGTGCTGGGCCAGCCAATCCGATGGAAGGACCCCTCTCCCCGACAATTCCTGCGATCCTCCATCAGGGATGACTTTACCTTAGGAAGGCAAAACTACTTGGTAGGTGGGCCGTGTCACCAAGTGACACATTTGAGTACCGAGAAGAGAAACAGAATAGGTGAGGGTTAGTAACAAATTATAACTATCATGTTACTTATGTTTTTGAGCTAATGACTAACAGTAGAGATGCAGTCTGTAGCTCTAGTCAGGGTATGCTAAACTGAAGTAGTGAGTCTTCAGCTGGGATTTGAAAGCTGAGACCGAAGGGGCATCTCTTATAGTAGCAGGCAGACCATTCCACAGTTAATTCATTTATTCATTTTCCTTCAATATATTCAGGTGTCGCTGGTAAGAAATTGTCTTGGGTCAGCCCTCTTGGCTTCATGTTCTCAATTGGAGCTGGATACAGAGTGCAGAGAACAGCCAAATTATCTAGCTGAGCTAAAAGAAGTGGCATGTTATGATTTTTGTACCTGCTTACTAAACTCAAACAAAAGTCAGACTTGTACTTCCACATAGATCTGAGTAAAAAGTATAATCCCCTCACCATTCAACCCATCCAAATCCCTAATCAGTTTCAATGTGCTGGTTTACAACATGCACAGGCACAGAAGTGGGGCAAAAGCTTTTAAAGTCAGAATACCCAGAAAGAAAGAGAGGAAGCCATATAAAAACCCTGTGGCACAAAAAAAAAAACAACAATAAAGGGTAAGTTTTAAAAGGAATATAAATAAATACTTTTTAAAAAGAGTGAAATTTCAATAAGAAATTTGAAACAATTGATATTTTAAAAAAGGGTTTGCACACTAAAGACAAAGCAAAGACAAATAAGTGCAGAATCAGCCAATCAGTACTTTTAAATTTCCTTAAACCAAAGAATTCATCAGGTGCCAGATAAATTGAAAAACAAAGCAGAGACAAAGAAACATTTCCAATAACAATACCGAAGCGGCCCTCTTTAAGTACTGCCGGGGGCGGTTGTTCAGCTGCAGCATGAGGGGGCCCCATCGCCCTAGATGCGGTATGTAAAAGTAAGTCGCCATTATAAACATATAAACAGAACACAATACAAAGTAATTACTGAAAAATATAGCATAGGCAGACACATATTTCATAACATAACATACCAAATAATTTTCAAAATGTAAAAATAAGATATACAGTAAATAAAGAACATTTAAGCCACGATTGCACATTCAGCTTTAGCATTACAGGGATGGTTTCGGTTACTAAAGAGGCAGTGAAGATGCTTATTGTGTTATTTTGGATCATCTGTATGTGCTTGGTGATCAACACCTTTTTCTGCGTCTGTGACACAGACTGTAAATTTCTTAAAAGTCCTTGGCTTACATATTAATTCTTGCTCCAAGTCAGGTTAGAAAGACTTTGCTTTCACACATTTTTACTGACAAAAGCAATATGGCTCTTTTGTCAGTCACTATGACATCCTAAGGACCACTGCATTCTATGCACTTACTTACAGTGGGGTGCAAGCTGACGCAATCAGGTGGAATTTCGAGAAATCGTTGACCCCACTGTCCACTCATACAGATACGCACATAAATCACCAACATGCACAGTGCTGTGACATCCCCATCTAGCTGTGAATATCTGTAGCTTCTTCCAGAGAATGCTAAATTAGGTGAGTATCAAGCTTATCGTGGGCACTTGGGAAGTGCAATCAGTATTTATAAAGCATCACAACGGAATGTGATTATAAAGAAAAAGAATACAAGAAGCCAAATTAAAATTTTAACAAGCACGAACAGGCGTCAATAAATGTCTCTGCAGCCAACTCTCTAGAGCAGCTTCCTTGACTTTTACAAAGTAGTTTGAGAAAGATTTACAGTGACAGAAAAGCACTTGGCCGCGATTGATTGCAGGTCATGTAGGACAGCATGAGTAAGTACCAATCCACTCTGCCAAATATCCGCCAAATGCCTTCATGAAACACGCGGTCAGTTAGCTGCTGTCTACGGTAGTAAGGGATGGCTACCATGGCACACATCCCATTACGTTCTTGCACTCGGACCCACTCTAATCCTAAGGAGTGACCATTAAACCCACTCTCCTTGATGGAGAGCAGAAGACAAAGAACAGAGGCGTGTGCTGCAGTGGGGATGTTGCGCTCCTCGTAAAAATCCAAGCTCACTTAGGCACCTATAAAAAAAAGATTTATCACCTTGGCTTCATGAAAAATATATAGGGAATAAGTGATGGCTGGCTGTTGAGCAGATCATAGATTTTAATGAGATGTAAGTGACCTCTTGTTAACCTCACCAGTGCTGCAGGTTTTTGAGGTCAGCCTTGCGGAGTTCACATAAATTATGAATGATACCCCCAAACCATCACTTGTGCTAAAAAAAAAACCAAAAAAAATCCTGTTTTAAATGCTATGGCAGGATGATCAAGTTATATTCAGAGGAGAGAGGCATATCCGATTAGACGATGATCATAAACAACAAGATTGGCTCATCAACTAATTTAACTTAAAGGAGGAACTATAACCATATAGGGGAATACCTGAGGGCTTCTCTCGAAGACCACATGTAGGTGCTTCAATCCACTTTGTTAGGTTTCCTACTATTGCTTTGTTTATTCTTGCTATGAGATAACTGATATTTTTGTTATTTTTTTACTGTAAACTAACCAAAGTAGCCAGGTATGAGACTCTCGGGGTAGAAGTGTGGAATACAATATGGAGTTAAGATGAAATGGCCACCGACAGATGATTAATACCTTCAGAGAGCCTCCTGCTGAGAGTGTAGTCTAGCAGGATGTTCATCTTATGCATGATGGGAATGGGCAAAGGCTGAGATCCTTGGTTTTGGTGTAACGTGTATCTCTGTCTTATCCCATACTGTGCATGTGAGACTGACATTCACACTCTTTTCGGCTCTGAATAATAGCTCACAAAGAGGTGTATGGATTTTTAAGTCATCTTTTAGAGTGTGTTGCACAGCATTCACTCCTTAAGGACTTTTTACATTTAATTGTTTTTAAATATGGGTTCTTAAGATGTTTAATTGAAGGATTTTGCAATTGTGCTTAGTGACATGAAAATTCCCCATATCTTTCTTAAATAATTTTAACTAGAAAATAACAAAACACATCTGAGGGGTCCACCATTATGTCACAGTGACTGGCACTACTGTCAGTAGCTTCAGGGGTCTGGGTTCAAGTCCCAGCTGACTCACTGTCTCTGTTGGTCTTGCATATAATGATTTTGGTGAAGCTGGTTGGCATCTCTTAGTCCTTCAAGTATCAATACCCTTCTAAAGTCCAGTGGTGCAAGAATAGGCTGTGGTTGCCTGCATCCCTCTTTTAAACTAACCTAATTATAAAGTAGTGCTGCTGTCTCATGGATCTGGCATTCTGGGTTATATCCCATACCCAGGAGTAATCTGTCTGGAGTTTGCATATTCCCTACATTGGAAATGTGGGAGGAAAACCAAAAACAGGCTATTAGATTGACTTGCAACTCTGTCTCGGTGACAGTTTAAGTGTGGAGTGTGTGCTTGAGTGGGCTCTGTGATTAACTGGCACCTTGTCCAGGCCTATTTCCTGGCTTGTGCCCAGGTGATGGCTAGTTAGGGTCAGGGCCTCTGAGACCCTGAATTGGAAAAAAACAGTTTGGAAGAAACAGCTGTCACCCCCTGGGTGACCTAAAACCTCAAAGAGAAAACAGGCAGGGGGAAGTTTAAACCATAACCATTTATTCTCTTTGAAGAGGCAGCACTCCTATTACAGGACGCTGTGACTAGACGCACACCTTTTCTGCTAAATGAGGTCTTTTTAATACACAAGTAAAAGATACAGAATTAGATTACATCATACAAAGTTTCTTATAATCATTGGCTGCTTCCAGTTGCTAGCCGGACACAGGGCAAAATGAACCATACTAAATTATAAGTGAACACAGTCAGCAAAAACATTAATGTCAAGCATTGTGTGTTTGCTTTGCCATTTTCCGCTCCTTACTTTATTAGCGCCGAAGCTGAAGGCAGATGCCTTCCTCATATAGAAAATAAATATATAGTTTCCTGCTGACAGCCCAGTGTAGTCTGTTTGCATCCCGTCTCAGCTTCCCTAAGTTACCCAGAAAAGCTTTTACATTATATAGTTAACTTTGCTAAATGTGCTTAATTACTTCAAGATATAAAATCCAAACCTCACAACTATTAATTAATTTGTCTTATGATATTTTTTTACCACAAAAGTTATAAGGATATTGTTACAATACTACATAATATTCAGTATATTTGAAAGGTGTAGTGGTTAGCCTCTAAAGATCCAATATCCTCTGTTCGAATCCTGCATCCAGTCCTTCTCCAAGTATAGTTTCCACAAGGCTGGATAATAAAGTGTTAGGTCATCATAGCACATCAAATCTTGACCTTATGTTACGTTGCAACATGCCACCTTGACTTCTTCTGTCCTTCAGTGCATCTTCTACAGCATCCTGTAATAGACGGGCTCTCACATCAAATCTGTTTGTCAAGTTGAGCCATGTCAAGAAGTGACGGCAGCCAAGAAGATCCCTGTGCGAAGCGTATGAGGCCGCATATCGAGAATCCCACCTGCTTTGTGTGCTCCCCTTCACTAGGGTATAATTACGGGCCTTGTAACACATTATCTCTCATTTGTCTTTTAGTTCCTGCCACTCTAAGCAGGCACTGGGCAAGTTGTCTTTATTTCTTTTGTTGAGCTTAGTTTAAGATAGAAATGCTCACATTTGCTTTTCAGTTTTTTTATTCTGCAGTTGACTGAGTTGATTTGTCTTTAAGCAAGAGTTTGATTTAAAAAAAATCTATATTCACTTTGTAAAGAATGGCAAATTATTGACATTTGTGATCTGGTTAGCTATGTTGTTGCTTTAAGTCAGTCAGAATTACTGGCTTTTGCAGTTCGTCAGGACCAATGTTTTCTCTGAAATCCCAAGCTGATTTAAATGGTTTAGAAGGTTAAATTGAGCTACAAATGTAGCTTTCTGTCTTCTCAGGTTTTAACAGCACTGACAAAGTGGAATTCACACCTCAGAGTCTGTTAGTGTTTTGAGACTTCATTTTTAGCAATTGCTTTGTTTTTTAAGTGGCATCTTAGCCAAATAGTTTAACCATCTAGTTTTACTTTGCGGGGCATGGTGCCACAATGGTTAATGCTGCCATTTCACTGCCTCTTGGGTTCAAATCTTGGCCTAGAAACTGTTGAGACTGGGTGTGCATTGCATCCACAGGTTCATTGTAAAATTTGCTCCAAGTGAATCCCAAACACATTCATGTTAGACTGAGTATTGCCTTTCAGTTGGCCCATTGTGAGGAACTGTGGGTGGGTGTCTTGGTTACAGGAGCAGGAGGCACCAATCCCAAGACTGTGGACAGGACTTGGGGATTCATAAAATAATTGAACCATATCATGTCCTTTTTTGACCTATCCTGTTAGTGGTTTGTTTACTGTACCCCCTGTAGCATTTATGCTGTCCATGCACTCACCTTTAATAAATGAAAAGTTGTTTCTGCAGTCCATTTATTGAAAAATAAATTTCTGAAAACCACTTATGCTAATGTAGAAACACCAGGGGCTGGAGGCTGACCTAACAGCATCAGGCACAAGGCAGGACTCATTCCTCAAGTTGGATATTATTTCAAATAGTATCCCCAATGGTATATTTTGCTTTTACACACAACAGCTGGCAGCACAGGGCACAAGGATGGAACCAGTCATGTACAGGTCACTAGCCTATCCTACGGCCTACTGCCACACACATCTAAACTCCAGCAGAGCCAATCTAGAGCTGGCGATTAACCATAACTAGCACGCCTTTGGCAATGTGAAAGGAAAAACCCCTCGGACATAACGATATACAGTATGTGCCAAAACCATGCAATGTCTGCAGCATTGGCAGACCTAGTCAAACCTGGGTCCTAATCACTTAATCTATCTGTCGATCCATTTTCTGAACTGGGTTATTCCATTTTTTTGTGACAGACAGGCTCCTGCCCCATGTTTCCAGAATCCTAAAATTGATTAGAGAAGTCATCTGGACAGAGTAGTGGTCAATTCTCTAGCATCTGATAATAGCTACCAAAAGGGAAAGACTAATTGAGTTCAAAGATAAAAACATAACTGATCAGGAGCCACAGAAACAAATCGACATAGAAAATCCATCCATTATCCAACCCGCTATATCCTAACTACAGGGTCACGTGGGTCTGCTGGAGCCAATCCCAGCCAACACAGGGCACAAGGCAGGAAACAAACCCCGGGCAGGGTGCCAGCCCACCGCAGGACATAGAAAATGTGTTTCCAAACTAATGAAAGGTTTTCATTTGTAAATCAAAGCTGAACAATGTCTGTACATGTGACTTGATCATAAATAAGATATTTGCCACAACCACACTCTATACATGACACATATGTAGCCATGCAGCCTAGCTCTATACCACATTATACCAGCCACCATTCAAAATGGTTAAATGATGATTCAGACAGCAAACAATAAACAAAACCAAGCTGAAATAAAGTTAAAAATCCTGTAATGGTAACGATTTTCAGTTAATCTGTGACAGTCCTGAACAAGACAACCAGTACTGATAGGCCCTTCAGTCCAATGTAGACTTCTGTAGTGACACCTGTGAAGCAGCAACAACATCCCATTTTAAAACTTTCACAATCCACTATAACCTGGGCATCACACCCTCCCAGTTTTCAATGGCTACTTCATCAAACGATGAATAGCCTCCCTGATGTTTCTGATGTATTATCGATATGAAGTTCAATCCACTCTGATAACCAAGCCCAGTTTGCTTACCTGTAAAGAAGTTTCCACCAGCTTGGATACACCATGAACCTCACATGCAAGCCTGTTAGGCCATTTTAAGTTGATTTTCTGAAACAAATGAGAACAAAATAAGGAGGACTACAGCATAGAGGGGAGAAGCATCACAATACCATATAATGAAAGTCCTGGCTCTGGCTATTGTTGAATTGTCTAATTTGTTTAGTATTGTAGTGATTTCAACATCACTAGTTCATTGTGGACACTGTAGTGTTCTGCATCGTGGCCTACTGAGAGAGTAAGACAAGTTTAACGGATGTAAGGCACATTAATAAATGAATCAGTAAGGTCAACTTAAGTACTTTTGTTTAGTGGAGGCAGAATCAGAATAGACGATGACAGCAAAATCAGAGGGCATCATGAGTAATTCTTCCAATCCACTGGACCACCAGCTGATTCCCCTATGAGGCACTGATTTGGGCTGCTGAATTATGCTATAGATATAACATCAGACATTTTATTGGACTGTATAATGCCTACTAATGTCTTAAACTCCCATCTTGCTCATCTTCACATCCGCAAGTTATAATAGACACACGTGCCTAAGAGCAATTTATTATTAAATCAATGCTATTAGATTGTGTGTATAGTTCCAATTTTGAACCATGTTTAATGTTGTATGTTGTTTCTGAATCAAATGAATCAGTAGAGTTTTATCTGCCTCTCTGTCTGTATTTACATTCCTAATGACAAGGAACAAGGAATCATAGTGGACTTGTCTTTATCTATATTAAGATAATGTACAGAAGCAAGCAACTGAAGGCTGTTCGGGATATTAGGTTATATCTCACTATGTGCAGTGTACAAGCTGAGAAAGGTTATATTTAAGTTATATACTGCTTTAGTGAGGACTTACCTTGATCACTATGTGCAGTTGTGCACTCCATGTTACAAAACGAAGACAAAGCCACTTCAGAGAGAGTCCAGAGGGGCATGACTAGACTTTGAACTATGGGGAGAGATTGAAGGAGTTAAACCCTTTCAGTTTAGGCGAATGGAGATGTCAGTCAGTCAGTCATTATCCAACCCGCAATATCCTAACACAGGGTCATGGGGGTCTGCTGGAGCCAGTCCCAGCTAACACAGGGCGCAAGGCAGAAACAAATCCCCGGGCAGTGCGCCAGCCCAACGCAGAACACACACACACACACACACCCACACAGCAAGCATACACTAGGGACAATTTAGGACTGCCAATGCACCTAACCTGCATGTCTTTGGACTGTGGGAGGAAACCAGAGCGGCCGGAGGAAACCCACGCAGACACGGGGAGAACATGCAAACTCCATGCAGGGAGGACCCAGGAAGGTCTCCTTACTGCGAGGCAGCAGCGCTACCACTGTGCCATCGTGCTGCCCCCGAATGGAGATGAGACATGATTAAATTACTTTAACATTATGAAGGGAAATTAGTACAGTGGATTCCTGATACTGCTTTTATTATGCTATTACATAATGGACAGAGTTTATGGGTGGTAGCTACCAGAAAATGAAACTTCAAATAATAATTCAAATAACCAATGATCCTTCCTGTCATCCAAGTCTTAGGAACAACCATAAATGGAAGTCAAAACAGAAACAAAGCTAGGAAGAAACAGAAAAGTCAAATAGCAAAAATCATACACAGTTTAGCAGAGTTTTTTGTTTTTTATCTGTAATGTCGGATGACCAGGAAGTGCATATCTCTGTCTTTATACCCTGGCAACGGTCACATCAATGCTGCACACTTCCTTAGCAACTTGATGGTAATGGGATCACCAATGTCAACGTCCATGTAACAAAACATGGTGTCGAAAATAGAAATCTTTCACATCTTTAGAAACACTCTCATTAAAAGTAGGAGCAGAAATGAGTCCTCATATGTCAAAACCCCCATAACGAAGAAAAAAGCTAGCACAAAAGTATGAGATCAGAAAAAAATGTAAAACAAACAAAACAAAACAAACAAAAAAAATAATTCTTCAACAGGACACAGAAGGAAACTTATTAAAATTAAGGTTGTGGGTTAGAGTCGGGGACTTTATGTGAAAAAGACTGGCAAGCTCATTGGACTGAATATTCCACTCTATCTATCTATCTATCTATCTATCTATCTATCTATCTATCTATCTATCTATCTATCTGTCTGTCTAAACTCAGGTATAAGATAGGAGTCTGCAATTTATGGGCTTGTCCATTCAATAGTATTCTGTTTAAAATGGTTATCACTAATTTCCTTTCAAAATAACACATTCATAGCAAGGCTTTTATTCTTCTATTTTAATCTGGCACACAGAAAATCTTGAAATCCCTAAAAGGTTGCCACAATCCACTTCAGGCCATACCCACATTCATGACTTTAAAGTCAAATATTAGGGTAAGAAAATCAGACAAGGACTCAGGAGCCCAATGCTGCATTTTTCTTGATTTCTCAGCCCTGACTGCACCCAGCTCTTTTTCGACTATTGTGCTGGACCTGGCTTGTTGGAGTGATGCAATAAAAGTCATCTAGAGTCACCAATGAACAATTAAAACAAGTAAATGTGGCACACACCAGGAAATCTATTCATTTTCATTCTGATAAAATATAACGGCTGCTTGGAAACTCCCTGCTGCAATCAAGCTTGCATGTACTAGGGTTAATTTAAAGGTCACCATTTCTGCCTGGCAGCAGGAGTCCGACAAGGCTTGCAAGTCAATGATCTCAAAGGGCATTGGCACTTTTCAAATTGGCTGCAATCAGTGGCGTCTCTTGCATTAGCCCAGAAGGAAAAAAAAAAAGTGCGAGTGTTTAGGGAATTTAACAGAAGCCCTTTGTTGGCAATGCCTGCATGTGGCATTCAGCATTTCTAACCATTGAGGCCATTGTCACCTATTAAGTGTTTTTTCCCTTTAAGTCTAATTGTTACCATGAGGTTTTTGGTGCAGAAGGGTTATGTTACTTCTTCATGAGTATTAAAGTAGAGATAAAGACTGCTAAGTAGTATGTTGGTGTAATAGCTTGTGTCTGCTGGACATTGTACTCAGTCCCAAGCTCTAGTGAGAATTGTCCCTGTGAAGTAAAGTAAAAAACTTATGGCAGAGTGGTATTGTTGGCATGTGGCTCTACCTCGACCAAGTGGAAGCCATCAGTTTCTAGTAAAAAATCTTTAAATGAAATTCAGTGGAGCACATTTAGTTTGACCTATTTGTGGCTGATAATGCCCCTGAATGGATCTAAAATGTGATCCAGCTTGAGTTCAATGATGAGTCGACACGAAAAACGTCTTGTAGACGAGTTATCATCTTTTATATAGGAGGCAACAGATTCAAGTCATGCATAAAACACACAAAATGAGGACTTCACTGGACAATGACTGACGTTTTTTGCCTCCTTGGAGAATGCAGATGATTTCCACTGAGTGGCCAGTGACATTAAGAACTTTCTGCTATAGGATGACTGAGTGCACATTTAAGACTGGACCTGGTGAGCACAGCAGTCTCCAATTCTTCTGAAGGTCTTCTGCATCTATATCAACATGCTGCTTCAATTATTCAGCAGTACAAATGAAAAATCATTTAAAAAGACAAAGAACATGGCCGAAAAGCTCAGAGCTGTGTGCGGTGTCAGTGTGCTTATTGGTAGTGACAGCATGATGGTTTGAGTTTCTGAGGGAGAAGGCCGATAAAGCGAGTGGTGCTTTTTAATACAGGCTTTCAAGAGCAGAGCTTTTTAGTCAAGGAATGCTATTCTCTGCCTTGACAATTTATCTCTTTTACCTTTTATATCCTTAAAATTTCCATGAATAATGCAATGAGTTTAAAGCCTTTGATAGTTTAGATGTTGGTCTAAATCACTTTGAAGTAGAACTACAGAAAGAGCGGAGTAGTGGCTTGTGTGTGAGCTCCAATGCAAATCCTGAAGATGGCAGGAAGATTATACGGATTCTCAGTGAGCCGAGGCCACGTGCCAGGGGGTGTGCACTGCTGGGGCTTTGGCTTATTTTCTTTACTTCTTGTCAAAGCTGTTGTAGGAAGTGTCTTATGTGCGTGTTGAGAATGAACCAGTCTAATGGTTCTGTTTAAACGCAACGTCTTGGGTTGAGACAGGCCAGGTCATTTCCATCAGTCAATGGGAGATCGTTCAGGTGTGCTTTTTTAAAATCAAATGTTGGTCCTACATCAGTTTCTCAATCACTTTCACTATGGTTACTCTAATCTGGCTTTGTGGTTTTAATACCTTGCATGCCAGCAGCTCCCACTCACAGCTCTTTTGCTCAATGGAACTTTTCTAATTATGATTATTCTCTTATTCTCTGGTGAAGAATTCCACCATTATAGCTCCCCACCATACTTCCAGGGAAGCAGTTTGGCCTTGAAGCCAAGGATTTGCTTTGTAAAGCATGAGGTTAGAAAGTTCAAATTTATCTTCTGAGCTGACAGATACAGAGATGCATATTGTGACTGTAGGGCACCTAAGTAAAGGTAAACAAAAAGGGCCAGAGGAAATGTGTCTGACTGTAACACCTCGCCATCAAAAGTCCATAGTGGCAGCATAATGTAAGTGGCTGGTGCACTGGATTAAAAAACAAAAAAACATAAGGTTGCTAGTTCATATTCTTCTTCTGACTCAGTATGGGATCCTGAGGATATCACATAACATACCTGTGCTTCAGTTATATAAAAAATATGGAGATAATTATAACATATCCTGACCCGGCAAGCCACCTTGGGTGAAGGTTTCTTCCTTTTATTTCAGAATATTAAAAAGAACATTTTTTTTTGTGCTGTGTGCCACACAAAGGCAGCTGTCTTGAACAATAAAAGCGTCTGTGTTCTGTCAGCTTTCTTATATAATAACAAGTACGGAAGTGTTAGGTTACTATCTATCTATCTATCTATCTATCTATCTATCTATCTATCTATCTATCTATCTATCTATCTATCTATCTATC
>JANRMT010062814.1:90411008-90468918 GCA_026402145.1 Polypterus bichir lapradei | reverse complement strand
ATCTATCTATCTATCTATCTATCTATCTATCTATCTATCTATCTATCCTTGCATGGCCACTATTAATATTGTTAATAAGTAAATCACATACTATCCAATGAAAGAATATGCAGGTTTTCTGTTTTGAATTAAAGTACCTTTTAAGTAGTAAAAACAAGTTCATTATGATATACTCTATCTTGCCAGCCACAATGCTTATATTCTGCTTTTCAGAATCATTGATAAGTGGCAGTGGAGCACATAAAATAAAAGTGAGCAGATTTGAATGCTGCCTATATTTAGGAAACATGAAAGTGGAATTCCTAAGTCACAGCATTATAACTTCAGATCTGTAAATTATCCTCTTACATGTCCCAAAATTCCCTGCAGTGTGGCCTAGTTTCTATGGAGGTGGCCTGTAAAGCACAGTACTGCTAGTTCAGACCGTTCTACAGACTTACTGGACACCACATAGCACCATGTGTGGGAATTATTAATGTGTGCACCATACAACTGTGACAGAAAATTTCTTTCAGATGCATATTCTGCAAAGGTCAGTCAATCAGTCATTGTCCAACCCGCTATGTCTTAACACAGGGTCACGGGGATCTGCTGGAGCCAATCACAGCCAGCACAGGGCACATGGCAGGAACAAATCCCGGGCAGGGCACACACACACACCAAGCACACACTAGGGACAATTTAGGATCGGCAATGCACCTAACCTGCATGTCTTTGGACTGTTCGAGGAAACCGGATACTGAAAAGGTGCATTATAAAATACAATTTTTGCATTGAAAATGATAAAGGTAAAATTAAGTGACTTCTACAGGACTGCATGTTTTCCTATAACTACAATGTATTCCTGTATTAGTAAGTTTAAATTTTCCAACAGAAGTTTAAAAAAGGGTTCCTATTATAGTGTATGTGATTCATGGCTAAAGTATCACAGATGCTGAAACTGTTACCAGTGAGCCCTGTTACTAGCAGCTATTAATTCAGTGACAAAGTGACAACTGTCCATTACGGTTTCTTCTGAAATGGCCGGTCTAGACTATTTAAATTCACACCTTAATTCTTAGAGTCCATTTTTCCTGTGTGCCCTGAACTCCTCAGGTAACTCCACAATTGCACTGGTGTGAAATCAGACAGGCAGTTTATGGGTTCCATTAAGCTTCAGAATGAATTTGGATCATTCAGGTCACATATGTCACCATCTTTGGGTTTAGTGACGACTAATGCCATCTGTTAATGCTGTGTAAAGGCGCCCTAAATATAGGCTTCACTACCAATATATAAATAGAGGCGTCAATATGAAGGCACCAAGTGTGTGTTTCTGTGTGAATGACAGTGGAAGTGTCACATAAACAGCTAGTTCTTTACCAATAAGCTGATGCTTGTTTCATCACGGCAAAATCTTTTTTTTTTTTTTTTTGTTCTGTTTATTTTAACAAGTAGATTGACAATTTGTTCATAGCAGTGGAATGTTCAGCAGTCGTATCTAATTTCAAGAAGCCTGCATTTTGCCCAGTGAAATTATGCAGCTCTTTTTGACCTCTGTTTTATTTAATCTGAACAAAAAAGTTATTTTAATATTTTACCAGGTAATTTGAAATGCATGCCTCTAATATTATACATTGATTGAATAAGAAAGAAATCCTGAAATTCACATCAGTCAATGTGGGGATTTATTGCATTTGGAGCCATAGACAAGAAGCAATTTACTGCCCACAATCTCTTTTCACGCAGCCCCAGTGTGACAGGCAGATTTCAATAAATGCAGTCGGAATGAAATTGCATTAGTGTACACTTCCTCCTCTTCTTCTTGTCGTCGATCCTCATGTTCTTCTCCAGCTGGCCTTCATTAAAAACCAGAGCAGGGAATAAGCACCAGTTCTTCTAAGGGAATGGCATCTGGGCTCCTTTTCTGTCTGTCTGTCAGAGCTCTTTGATTTTCTTTTATAGTTTGTGCTGAAATATTAATTTTAAAATATTATTTAATAAAGAATAATAACAAAACATGTAGCTCAAATCAAGTCACTATTATTAAAAGAGAAAATATCACTGTATGCATCAATTTCACAATCTGTAAGTCATTTTTTATCTCTAATTGGCCTCGTGTTTAATTTAATTTTTAATTTAAAGGTATACTCCACCCAAAAGCAATATTATATACTACCCCATGTGTGGTGATGACTGAGAAAAATTCTTATTCTCATGTTTTCATGGAGAATGAGTATAAAAAAGGTTTATGATAGAACCCAAACTAATGGGTATCAATGCTGCACAAGGGCAAATAATATGAAAACATCCATGAAGAAAAAAAACATTCACATTACTTGTGTTGCATAATTCATAAGTCGGCTAACCAGTCCTTTGCTCACAACATGCATAACATAAAATCAGCATACATCATAAACAGGAAACATATTCACCTAATACTGAGCTTTTGAACCAAATGTCCGTGACTCCCCCACATTCATCAGTCAAGAATCTTGTCTTCAGTGGGTTGAATTCTTGTTTTGTTAGGTTTTGTCTTTACTCTGTTTTCTTATTTTAATTTCTCTCATATTCTTTTTCAATTGCTTTTAAAGTAATTTGTTGTATACTTTTTGCAAGTTGTTCTTCTAGATTCAGTACTATGTTATTTTAGCAAACTAAAGTTAAAAAAATCCTGTCTTGAATTCAAGGTGAGTAACATATAAAAATATTTTAGGGTGGACCATTCCTTTAGTTACGTGTCCTTTTTTACTTACATTCTTTGCCTTCACAAAGTGCAGTAGTATAAGAACTATATTTATAAGAAATAGGAAATATTTGTATTTTTTGCCTTGTCTTTAAATGCTTAACACTGTTTTGTTATTTTCTTTTTTATTCATTTGGAGTTTGCTCTCTTAATTATATCTGAATACCATATATACTCGCGTATAAGTCGGGTCTTGAAACCCAAAAAATTGATCATAAAATCAGACCCGACTTACTGTATACACCCGTTCAAAAATGCGACACTTACATTTTTTTTTACATCTTCTTGCCTCCTCCAATCTCACATCAGTTTCTAAGATACATTGAATTTTGTTGCAGCAGTGCAGTTACCAATTTCTTTTGCTACTTCAGCAACTTTTATTTTAAAACCAGCTTCATATTTTCTTCTGACCAAACACTTCATCGTAGATAAGGGATGCTCTTACAATAAAGGTGTATGAGGGTGTGAGATACAAAAAACACAAATCAGTGCAAACATCGCTTCGGAATAGATCGGGTATAACTGTGTGGTCACGTAGGTGCAATACATAGAAAAAAGGCAGTGTGCTCCGTGGTTACTCTCTCAGGTGGGCTTTAGCATATTGTAATATCTTGGACCAATAGCATGAGTTTTCCACATCCGACTTATATGATGAACATTATAAAATACCAAAAATTATACGGTAAAATAAAGCCCCGACTTATCAGCGGGAAAACTTATCTGCGAGTATATATGGTACTTCCCAGTTCCTTATCCTGATTTCCTGTTTCTTTAGTTGTTCCTCCCTCTAGCAGTACGAGTGTATCTGTAGCGATTCTGCTCCTGTGCCACCCACCACTGCACCTCCTGGCTGTTGACCAGCGTGATAACACAACCCCTTAGGGTGGGGTACTGTCATGTCACTCATCAGACATTAGAACATTAGAACACTCTAGACGAGAACAGGCCATTTAGCCCAACAAAGCTTGCCAGTCCTATCCACTTATTTCTTCAAAAAAAAAACAGTTTTGAAAGTCTCTAACGTCTTACTGTCTACCACACTACTTGGTAGCTTATTCCAAGTGTCTATCGTTCTTTGTGTAAAGAAAAACTTCCTAATGTTTGTGCAAAATTTACCCTTAACAAGTTTCCAACTGTGTCCCCCGTGTTCTTGATGAACTCATTTTAAAATAACAGTCTCGATCCACTGTACTAATTCCCTTCATAATTTTAAACACTTCAATCAATGTCACCTCTTAATCTTCTTTTGCTTAAACTGTTTAGGCTCAGCTCTTTTAATCTTTCCTCATAATTCAACCCCTGTAGCCCTGGAATCAGCCTAGTCGCTCTTCTCTGGACCTTTTCTAGTGCTGCTATGTCCTTTTTGTAGCCTGGAGACCAAAACTGCACACAGTACTCAAGATGAGGCCTCACCAGTGCGTTATAAAGTTTGAGCATAACCTCCTTGGACTTGTACTCCACAGATCGTGTTATATATCCTAACATTCTGTTAGCCTTCTTAATGGCTTCTGAACACTGTCGGGAAGTCGATACCTTAGAGTCCACTATGACTCCTGAATCCTTCTCATAAGGTGTACTCTCGATTTTCCGACTGCCCACTGTGTATTCATACCTAACATTTTTACTTCCTGTGTGTAATACTTTACATTTATTGATATTAAATTTCATCTGCCACAAATCTGCCCAAGCCTGTATGCTATCCAAGTCCTTCTGTGATGATATAACGGATTCCAAATTATCTGCTAATCCACCTATCTTGGTATCATCTGCAAACTTAACCAGCTTATTACTTATGTTCCTATCTAAATCATTTATATATATTGGTGGTGGAACACCACTCTTAACATCAGCCAGTTCTGATGAGGTTCCTTGCACCATCACCCTCATGTCCACCGCTGTGCCTTTTACCACACACTCAATCCCACACTGCCCTTGTTGCCTTCTTTTATGCCAATTTAATAATGAGGTCAACACAGAAGGTAGGTTTAGGGGTATATAGTAAGGAGAGGAGTGGTCATCTAAGGCATTTTCATTGAGTCAATTAAATCCCAAGTATTTGAGCAGTTCAAGTTTCACTTTTAATTTATACCCCATTACTGACTTCTTTGCTTTACTGTTTTCTTTGTTGCTTGTCCTTTTGGATTCCTTCTCTTCTGACTAGCTTTGTTGGATGATGACCTTGCTCTCATTTTTATAATTATTTTTTATCCATGAACTTATACAAACAGTAAGGTGCCTGGCTGTCTTAAATAGTAGCTGGTAAATGATGTCACACAATAGCATACCTGGTGATCGTATGTCAGCAATGCCACATTGCAGCTACAATGAAGTGTCACAGAAATAGAAAATGGTTGCGTAAAAACTTTACAGACAAAATTAAAAAAACATTTGCACATTAATAAAACGTGGTTCAAATTTACTAAAATGCACAGAGCTTTAAATTAAAGGCTCCCTAAACTTTAAAATGACAATGGCAGATACTCCAAACAGAGAAAACATCACAGAAGAAATGCCACTGTGAAAAGTGCCTAACGCACCACGGCGACTACTCGTATAATGCTAGTGGACTGATTGTGTGTTTCTGTGTGTGCTGTCAAAGCTCAGAGACCTGCTGCCAAGCTTTAGATGCAGCAGTGCTCTTCTCGTGGTTTCCCCTTAATACTTCCATTCTTGCAGTTTCTTTTCCTGTTTTGCCATTAGATGTGCAGACATGTTTTGTTGAGCTACTGCTTTGACCAAGATTGGGGAGAGTACACCTATGGAAATAAAATGACTATATTTAAAAAATTAAACTTATTTTAGATAACAGCCAGCTTATTTATTTCAAGCTGTGTTATAAAGGCATGCAACTCTTAAAAAGTTTTTTGATGAATTTACTCCGACAGGTTCCTTCCTCAAGCCTACAGCATTATCCGGACCTTTGCTCTGCTTGTTCTTATAGCATGTCACCTATACTTAACACAGATTAGCAGTTGAGAGGCAGACAGAAATGCTTAACTAGAACTCTGCCAGCCTAAACAGTGAATAACACCTAGACAAGGTCAGAGAAAATGTGGCTTCAGTTGAATAAACAAGATGTATCCGCCTCAGACATTAGAACGCATACAGCAGTGTCTTAGGAGTGCGGTGGGAGCTTCAACCTAGGTAGATTTTCAAAGGAGGCACTTGACGTGACAGGCAGGATGGCATTCTTTTTGTGTCTCATCTCCCATTTTCTGTTAATAGCAGCCCCTCTGTGTCCCATTCGAAATCTATACTAGTAATAGAATAAAGCCTGCGTCAGTAGGGATCTTTGTGAAATTCTAGAGACTCTTTCTTGCAAACTCATTTTCCCGGAAAAAACACACAGGTCACTTTTGTATGTTCCTTAGTGTCTCAGATGTGGCCAGGAGATCCGGAAAACTCCTTGAGTTGGGGTGAAAGAAGTCCACTCGTCTCCCTCTATCCCAGCAGGCTCCCCAGGTCGCATTCTTTTGCCTGCAGCAATAAATTGCAGGAGTGGGAAATTGCCTGTCGCCAGCTTCAGAGATGGTAGTGTGCACCTGGAGGGCTGTGAAGGCAAATTATAAAGCTATTATAAAGATGAACACTACCAATTTTAATGAATTAAGGTTGAATACAAACACAGCACAGAACACCCTAATTATATGTAAAGAGTAATCAAAGCAGCATGATTGATTTTCTAACTGTGTTTGTATTTCGTGAACTGGAATCATCGCTTAGCATCTCGTGTGTAATAGGTTTCTACAGCTGTGAAAATGAGGAATTAGAGATACAATTTTAATAACAATGCTACTCCGCAATAGCAGGCGAGGGAGATCATGGCTCCCTTTTTCCAGACAAGAAAGTGTCCTATATGTGCCTGCCACTAACCCGTCCATAGCAGAAGGCTGGGAGGGCCACACCACTAGAGATGGAGGTTGCAGGTTTTTTAGAGTGGCACCAAACGGACACCGCCAAGCTGAAGTCACACGCCTTGAATCCAAGAAAGAGGCTTCTCCAGTGTGCTGGCAAAGTAATGCTACATTTGAAACGCCAGTCTAAATGAAATGTTTGCACATGGATGAGGCTGTTTTGACGGAAGTGCCTTCACTTTAGTTTTGGTGCAAACTACCTCTGAAATATTGAAAACCAGTAACGGCACACTGCACGATAATGTGCAGTGAATACACTTGACTTGAGCATCCATGGTTTTCATACTCTTTCTCTGTACGTTTAGCATTTGTTTGCTCAGAGGTTGATGTGCTTGCTGCTTCCTGAGTAGCTCTTCTTCTCTCCACCATAGCGGCCCGCTTCTTCTCTTCTTTCGTCGGCATCTTTTCATATTAAAACTGATTAAGTCAGTGTTTGTGTTGTAATTACTTAATACGTTTTCTTTAATTTTTCACTTAAGCCTTCAATCTGCCTCAAGAATGATTTAAGATATGAAGAGGTAGGGCGGTAGGGATGAGAATGGCGCCCGTATGCATGCGCCATACGGCCGCCCTGCTGGTCGCTGCTGAGTGCTGATTCTACAATAAAATAAAAAGAGGAATAACCTTGGAGGTCAATCATCACCCCGAAAGCGGATAGTAGACGTCACATAGTATATGTGTACCAAATTTCAGGTCAATAGGTCAAATGGTTTGTGAGCTACAGGTGATTTAAAATCCTGGACAGACAAATGGACAGCCACAGTAACATATTATATAAGAAGATATAAACTTCTTTTCTAGCACATGCAAATGTGAAAAATAGTCAATGAGAGCATCAGCTTTTCCCTAGTTGAATTAATTAGTAATGTATTAATATTGGATTTTTAATATGCTGTGGAATTAAATTAGTTTATTTATTTTAATTAAGCTTCTTTCTTGGAGAAAGAAAAACATGCTGAATATATCAATGAATAAACTGGGGACTAAAATATGTATCCTCTTGATCTGTGTAGTGTCGATGTTAGACTTTCACAGCACATTGCCTACATTTCTTTAAGATGTGGTTTGACAGAGCAAATCCATGACAGGGTCCCATGCTTGTTTCTCTGTAAGTAGACAATGGGGCACACCTAATAAACCATGTGAGTAGATTGCAGGCAATACCAGACTTGTGATTGGATCATAGTTGTATTGCTCACGAGTATGGAAAGGAGAAGTGTGGGAATGGACGTCCGCTAAAGTAGCTGCGAACACGTGACCAGGCTACTCCCATGCTTATACTGTTAAACGTCACAGTCAAAGACACATTTTCAGTATCAGCCTGCAGAGATAAACTGTGTTTGTAATTTAAGTGAATGGAAGTGTTTTAATTCTAGGGGCTTTAGAATATTACTTTTATTATTTCACATTGTTCAGGATATTTGGTGCTATGTTTAGTATTATTTGTCTATTTTTTTTTTGACATTTTTCTTTCCGCAACACCATTTTATTTTCATTATTTAGATATGGCACCATCATTTTTTGGTTTTTTTACATTAGCGATAACTGCTATTGCCATGCCTTCAGTGCCACAATAATGTCAGCATGCCAATACAGTTTAAGTTGATGCCATGTAGTGTTTTGTTGTCCAGGTTTATGGATTCAACTAAAATCAAAATCTTGAATAGTTAGTATTTGGAAGAATTACAGATTTAGAACTTGTGTTTCTTCAATAAATTAGTATTTGGGGCTCTGACGATTGTTTCTTTGTTTGTCTGTTTGACTCATCACCCTGACTCTTTGATTCTGAGTAATGTGCCTTTTTCTGGTCCATCAATGATTATTTTCAGGTATCTGCCTCTTCACAATCTGACAGAACAATAGGATGTCAGAATACATTACACTTAAGCGTGCTCTACTAAACAGGAACTGAGATGGCAGAGGAGTGGAGCAATGTTCACAGTAGCCAGCCACAGCCATATGCCACGGCCCAAACCTCATACCGCTTGGCAGAACAGCATGGGGTCCCATACAGATTTGGTCAACCATTTTTTTTTCTGTTCAGATAGACAAAGCAGATAGAGAATTTCTTTAGGGGGAAAACTTTACATAAAAGATATTTTAATTGAGACTAGTTAAATTGATAATGCCAGTTGCTGTAACTCTGTAAGTGCTAATAATTAATAATCATCCGTACTCATTATACTAATTAAGTTAATGAAGCATTAATTCATTCATACATTGATTAATTTTTCCAGACCTGCTTTTTCCAATGTAAGCAGTGCAAATGAAATGTGAAATCTGATTTTGCTCTCCCCCCCCATCCACATTCACTTCCCTGTGATAAACTGATTCTGATATTGTAAACATAATGTTGGGGTCCACCCTAACAATAATTTACAGTATGTGATATTTCTAAAGGAGTGATAAAAGTGAAGAGTGGAAGTGCAAAGGTTGGGCCGAATTTGTGATAGGAATCGTTTCTTCTGTGTCGCCTCCTTATTAATGATACTGATGAACATCTACAGTCAGTGAGGAAGTCGTATTAGGGTTACCTCAATCAGACACAATCTTTGTGGACAAAGCTAGTTGGTCCATAAAAGGTGTACATGATACACCTTTTGAAACTATGCTGCCTTCTGCATAATAATATAGACAAAAAGACAAAGATGATGAGTGCTTGCAAGTGTCTTCTTCATAGGAACTGTCTGAAATAATGCCTGGATGATGCTTTCTCTTTGCAAGTGCAAATTTTAAATTAAAAGGCCCACTCACTTAAGCGCATTACCAAAGGGCATAGTTGAGAGATTCATTCTGTGAAAGAGTGACTACATGACACTGCCCCCTGAAGGCACCAGACCTAGAGTTCTGCTCGCCTATAGCCTTGTGAAAGCCACGCTTCATACAGCCAACTGATTGGCTCTGTCTTTGCTTTGGGAAATTAGAAAACATTAATATGGATATGAAGAGTAAGCTAAAAATAGCAGACCCTTTTTCTTTTGTTCAGTGAAGCATAAACAATAGGGATTAGACTGTCATTAGTGTTACTGAGCTCGTTGTACAAAAATAGCAGCCGACTGAAGATCAGGCAGGCGCCTTACCTCTGATTCACTCGGCCTTATGTAGTGTAGATGATGAAGATTTTGGGGGGGGGGGGGGAATCATCTCAACTGCTTAACATTTTTGAACTATTTGCTGTATTTATTATATTTCAGTTTTTAAGATTAAAAATATTAATTTTGACAACATGGTGATGCCATACAAATTGTTTAAAGGATTTGGCACTATATTTAGTATTTTATTTCTATTTTTGTTTTCCTTTTTATTATTCTTTAAAACCATTTTGTTTTCATTATTGTGATATGTCACCATCAACCACTAATGGGTTAAAACCTCAGTGTGGAGTTTGTTATGTTTTCTGCATATCCGTGTATGCTTTCTGTGGGGACTTCAGTTTGCTGTCACTTCCCAAAGATGTGTGTGTTAGTTTAGTTGGTGACTCTGTATTGGTGCGCAATGAACTGATGTCCCATCTAGAACTGGTTTCAGCTTTTAATGCATCTTGTAAATAGTGTAGCATTCTGCCCAAAAATGGATCTCCTCCCTGAACAGTGCATTGCATTTAAATATGACTTTTGGGTAGGTTGTCTGCTTTTCTGTTTGAATACACCAACTTCAAAATGTTGCCTTCTTTGTATACACATTTTGTTTTTTAACAGACCTTTCTTGTTACATTATGTTTATCAATTCCTTGCCTTATTTTTATCACACAGGCTGATTTTTTTTTTGTTTTTGCTTCATGCAAATGATCAACTTGAGTTACATCTTTTGTAATGTATATATGTATAATGCAAAGTTGACTCACTCACTGACTCACCAACAAAAATGCTATTTTCTGTAGAGTTAAAAAGCTGAAATTTGGAGGGATGGTACACCTAGGGTAATAGGTATCAGCTACGAAGCGTCACTTCAGTACATAAGTATTTAGGGGTAAAACCCCAACCTAAAAAAGAAGAACAAATACCCCAAAATATCATTTAACTGAAACTTGATGACGTTATAGAAAAAAAGTAACTGACGTGTTATTTTTATTTGTCGATATTTGTTATTAATAAAGCTGTAACGAGTAGGGTATTCTGTGGTGGGCTGGCACCGTGCCCAGGGTTTGTTTCCTGCCTTGTGTTCTGTGTTGGCTGGGATTGGCTCCAGCAGACCCCCATGACCCTGTAATTAGGATGTAGCGGGTTGGATAATGGATGGATGGATGGAGTAGGGTATTCTAAGGCAGCGCTTCCTTTTTTCCCTCAGCTGTGACCGCACAGAAAAGTGGGGTGTGCATTTCATGCAGATGGACACCTTAAGCAGAATGGTGTGACTATACAAGCTGAGGCTGTGATCAACGTAGAGAAATGGGGCTGTCAGTGAGTGAAAAAGGGCAGCTGTCCAGCACAGCAAAAGGAGACAAGATGGTGAACTGCATGGAAAATGAGGTGTGAAGTGGATGAAGAAATGTTAGGCAAAACTCAAAGAAGACTTGATTAGCAAGTGGCTTGTTCCTACTCAATGCGCTATAAAATACATACAAATTCATACTGGATTGGATTGTCAAGCGGACTTAGGTACATAAAATTTAAAGAATAGGGGGTTAGGGGGGTTGCTTGGTGGTAAAATACATGTGTTATTGCAGAAATCTAATTTGCTCCCTCACACGTCAGACTGTAATGCGTCACTATGCTTCAGTTCTCAAAGCAGAAACAGGAAACTGGCAGTATGGCATACCAGCCAAACCAGGAGCAACAGTCTTCCTTGATTACTTTAAACACTTACACAACTCACTAAAGGTTTTACCCACGAACAGAACATAGAGTAAGTGGACATTGAGCATTGTCTACTGTATTACGTCTTTTCACGCGTTCTTATCTGTACAGTGCATAAAATGTCCAGTCATTACACGGTCCATGTAAATGTTCACCTTGTAAATGCCATTGTTGTATGTAATAAGTTAAAGGAAACCACAGTTCATTCTACATTGCTTTTGATCTAAACCCTCTAAAACTTTGTAACAGTATAAGATTACACATAAAAGCATTACATACAGATTTGGTGGAAGCTACCATTTTCAAAGCATGTGCAACGTTGAAATTATATTTATACCTAAAATTCCCCTTATTCATATTAATTACCTGTTTTGTTCAAAAGAATACAGTTTCCTATTAGTTTGTTTTTTTGCAATGACCATCAACCAAAGCCAAGTCACTAGGAAAAACAAGAATTCATCTGTGGCAGGAATCTTTCACTCATGTGCAATTGTATATAGTATGTTCAAAAGGAGCTCCAGTGAACTAACAATACCTAGTTAACTTACGTCACACTTCTGATATATTCTATTAACTGAGGCCCAGTGTCATAGGAAGTTTTCTGGGCAAAGCAAGGGTAAGTGTCACCATAAAAGGGAAAAGAACTTGCCTAAATCAGTATCTGTGCCTGCTGTAAAAGCTAAAATGTGAATAGTTAATCATTTCAAATGGTGTTGATTATCACAAGGGGACCTGCCCAGACCTGAAGGAGGATACAGACAGTTTACATGCAGCTGAGTATGAGAACACCTCCATAACACTGCTAGAGCAACAAGCAAAAATTAGTGGCACCCATTCAAGTTGTGGTAGACTGAAGAGTAGAGCAAGATTTCTCCTTGCAGTGTATGGATCTTCAAGATATGAGCAGCACCTTCACTAAGAACATTCCTGATTCCCCAAGAGATTTAAAAGAGATCCAGCTGGCACATGACTTTGATCCTAGAAGGCTCATTGATCATAAATGGTGGGTAAATGGCCTTCTGTGTGAAAACAGTTGGAAAGTGAGCGAGTTGTATGGAGTACGGACATATTTGCTTACTGGGGGCCTTGGGTTACAGTTGTTTGATTGTTTCTGATTCGTACAAAGTTTCTGTTTGTAGAAGGTTATAAAAATGTCCCACATTTTGTTATTGTGATGTTTAACTTACACTTGTCTTCCAGTATGTATTTACATCAGTGAGTTATGTTAGTCTATGTCTTCTTAACTAGGCAGTTATGTTGTGTGGTATATTAAAGTTACTCTTATTATTCTAACCTTTAATCTTCAGCTTGCACGACTGTTGAGCTATGCCACTTGGTAGTTATGTTATACCATTTGTGCTATATAAATGTTAATGAAGCAAAGTAGGTCAGTGATATGTTCTACCTGCTTGATCAAATTGCAGATGTCTTGTGGTTTATGGCATTCAGGTTTAATGTCTGTCTAATATTTGTCTTCAGCTACGTGATTGAAATTTAATAGTTAATTTATTTCTCAAATTTTATTGAAATGTTATTGAAAGAAATTTACCCAGTGACATATTCTGCCCACTCCTGGCATTTCAAGTGATTCATTATGGCATTCTAGTGTAATGTTTTCCTAATGTAGTATCTATTCAGAACTGTGTAGACTGGCTAGTTCACTTATTTTGCGCGTTTTATGGAAATATTCTTGAAATAATGTTGATCAGTGATATATTTAGTTCACTCCTGGCATTAAAAGTGTCTCATTCATCATGGCATTACAATTTAAAATCTGTCTAATATCTGTCCAGAGCTCTGCCTTTTGGACTGACAAGTGAGCTTATGCCACGGTGACACTGTGTACACCATCCAATCAGAAAGAAAGACTTCTCTTACCTCTGTAATCATAATGATCAGCATTACAAATCTGCATATCCACCATAGAGGAGATGTGCCCAAGAAGGCAAGATGATGCTAGTCTTCCACTGGGTCAACATGAAATAATTTGAACCAATCATTCTGCTTATTTTACATTTACGTTGAAATGGGTTTTTATTCCCTGAAGTCACTGCATGTTTTGGGACAGTTCATCTAATCTTCACACAAGTTGATGACTTTTCTGATCTGGTTATGCTGAGCTCCTATAACATAGATTAGAGTTTAATTACATGTTAGCACAATAAGATTGAGGGATTATTATAGTTTAAAATAAATTGTGGGTTTCCCATTTATTGGGTGAAATTACATCTTAAAGCATTTATCCTGCATATTTGCTTTTCAAAGCTGCTGTTTTCTCAATATGAAATTGGATTGGGGTGAGTAAGCAGGCTGACCGAGGACCGTTATCTGTATAGCCACATTTATAGAAGGCCAATTAGATATTACTTGTACCTTAAATTATTCAACCTGTCTAGTTCAATTTTGGATCTGTAACATCAATCAACAACGATGAGTACAGTGCCAGTTTATTGCCTTTTTGTGCTCTCATGGTTGTTTTTTGTCCCCTTGTGCCTGGGTGTGAAAAGCTCCCTGGTGTCAGGGATGCCAGGGGCCATGACCCGGCCGGGACGTCTTGAGGGACCGGATGTGGGTCTGTGCCCGCCCTGGAACACGTGGGGGTTGCCTTCCGGGTTGCTTTGGGGGCCACGGGTACAGGGCATGGAAGCTCCACCCTGTAGGGGCCCGTGGTCACCGCCAGGAGACGCCCCAATGCCTTGGGGACCTGTTACCCCAGCACTTCCGCCACACCAGGAAGTGCTGGGGGGAAGATTTATGACGGCGCCCGGAGAGCAGCCGGGAGGACAGCCGGCACTTCCGCCACGCTGGGGCGTGGCCAGAGGAGGATTGCCGGGAACACCTGGTGCTCATCCGGGAACCCTATAAAAGGGGCCGTCTCCATTCATTCGAGGCTAGAGTCGGGTGGAAGAAGGACGAGGCACGAGAGGAGTGTGGAGGCGGCCCGAAGACAAGGCATTGTGAGGCCAGGACTGTATTGGGGTATTTGTGCACGTGACTGGGGTCTGAGTGACCATTGCGGGGGTCTTTGTGACCAATTATATAACTGTAAATAGTGTAAATAAACGTGTGGTGGTGTTTAAACAACATGTCCGCCTGTCTGTGTCCGGGCGTGGTTCACACTGGGTTACAAAATAAAAAGAGCCAATACTAACCATTCTGGCATAATTTTATAAGATCATCTTTGTAGCCCTGGGACTCAGTTAAACTGGAATTTCATTTTAAGGAAGTACATTTTTCAGTGGCCAGTGAGATGATGCATAGTTTGTTGAAACATTAAGATATTCAGGTCACAACTGGTCTGTGTTTAATAGAGCCATGTTTGCATGCCTTTGCATCACTAATGCGACTGTGTTGACAAAATTAATTAGTCCTCTTGAGTATAATCAATGATTCTATTAAAAAATTCCTTTTCTAAGGACTGTTGTGGTAAATGTGGTTACCTGCTCAATTTACAATTACTGTTTTCTTTATGAAGCACCTTCCTTTGGAACACTTGCTGCAATTATTATTTAGTCATTCATCTTCATCATCATCATCACTTTCCTTATACTTTTCCTTGTGGGAATTGCAGTAGCAGCATGCTACTACTTTTCTCCTTGTGAATCTGAAACTATTCTGTCCACCCTGGCCATCGGACCCTACTCCTTTTCTATGTTAACTAATGTTGTCTTATTTTAATTTCTTATTTTGTCTTTTATTTTTCTTTTCTTCATTATGTAAAGCACTTTGAGCTACTTTTTGTATGAAAATGTGCTATATAAATAAATGTTGTTGTTGTATTATTGGAGTATTTGTTCCAGTAACTTTGCATAGGCTTTTCCAGGTACGTTGAGGAGTGTGATCCCTTGGTAGTTTGAACTAACCCTATTGATCCCCCCCTTAAAAAAACACCTTAGATGTAACACTAAAGAGGTGCTTTAGCCAAGATACTCTCCTAACATCCAGTGCTTTGAGCACTTCCCAAAAGACCTAACCACTCTTGCCACTGCAATCGCTGCTATCACCTATGCCACACAGACGGAGCCAAAACCATCTGTTGTTTCTGGCACTGCCACCTCCATGGAGGGTAAATGAACCAGATAGGTCTAAGAGTTCCTCAAAGTGAAGGGCTCCTTTCACCACCTGACAATCTTCCCAGCTAAGGCCAAAATTCCCTCAACCTTGCAGAGAACAGTCTGGTCAATGTTCTTACCCTGCCTTGGTCATTAAATTCTCCTTGAAGCTATATACAAAACTCATTCTCAATGGCCTCACCAAACTTCATTTACACATAAACCTTTACTTCAGCCACTGCCACCTTTTTGAACACTGCCAATACCTCAGTCACATCTGGAGATCCCCCTGCTAACATTTCACAGAAGGCCTCTTTCAACAGCTTCACCACTTCCCTTACCAGTAGTGTCCATCAACTGGTTCTAAAGCTGAAAACAAAGAAAACCATCTGGCTACAGTTCTTTGCAGCTGCCTGCACTTCTGAGGTCCAATTATGGTGCCTACTGCAAGCTTCTACAACTGATCAGTATTGCACATTAGTGGATTTGATGCTCCTTTGGGACTGGGGTATTATGCCCATTACTTTGAGAAAAAATTGTTGCTTGTGTGTGTATATACAGTATGTATGAGCAAGGAATCCTACCCAGCCCGGGAAGCCAATATAATGGAAAGACAGGGGAGTCAGGTTATTCTGGTTATTTTTTTTCCCCAAAATGATAGGTGGCATCATCCCTGGGCTTTGTTATCTCAGTGGATACCCCCAGAGCATGTTGGAAACTAGTCCCTTGCAACAGCACCTGTTGGGTTCCGTGGGTGTTGCCAGGAGGCACTGAAGGGATTAAGGAGTAATGCTCATTTTTTTATGGGACTTCTGCTTTATCCGAAGTGCTTCCGACAGCCAGTCTTGGGACACCTGCAGTACTCCCAGGTCCTGCATAAAGGAAGCAGTGCAGGCGAGTCAGATTTGGGAGAGTAGATGGACATATTTATATATGTAAAATGTATTAGTATAATTTTTTTCTTATTGCTACTCAATTATATATATATATATATATATATATATATATATATATATATATATATATATACCCCCCACAGGACGATACACCAATGTGCAGTGTATCGACCAATGTGGAGGACTACTTCTCTGTTGCCGAGGTAACCTCAGGTTCACAGAACAGCAGTAGAGCACCACGGAAACAACTATGAGCCAATCGGGATCATGCTCTAAGCACCTGTGGCCAATGGATGAAGCAAGGGAAATTATAAATGCAAGGAATAGTATAACTTGGCCACTGCCCTGGCCCCTAATATGCCAATTTGCTGTGCCTGTGTATAGGAGAGTGGTAGTTCCTGCTGCAATAAATAACCGTGCTGTTCCTGTTTCATGTTGAATAAAGCTGGTTTTGCGAAAGTACTGAGACTCAGCCTCTTGTTTTAGGGTGCAAGACAGCAACTCATGCATCACAATATATATACTTACTGCAACCCGAAGAGTCCCTGGCATTTTTACTATATTCGTGAACATGGAGGGGGATCAGTTAACTCTTAGGAATGACCCAGTGCAGAAAGCGTGAACCCATCGGTGCTTGCTGTCCCAATGGCTTTCATAACAAGACTATGGCGATACCAAATCTTGGCTGTATCGCTGGCATATAAGTCCTATGAATTTTTGTCTCCAGAAAATACCTCCAGATAGAAAATGTTTTTAGTGAAAACTTCAAGCTTTGCCCCCGTTGCTGAGGTGTTTCACTTGCATGTTGTTGAGCTGTGGCATTTGCTTCGTTTCAACGTTGTGTCTCTGTTTCTGTGTCATTAGCACAAATTTGTTGCATGGTGGTGTCTGCTTTCCTAGTGAGGTGCATGCAAGCACCGAAAAAATTTAAAAGTGCATGCATGCTCCACCTAATGGCTGTAGCTGATCATAAGCAGAGCGGACTGCTCCATGCACATATCTAGGTCTGTCATATACCATACGTTTTTGTATCATTTTTTTTTTGGTCTTCATTAGAATCCAACAATGATACTGTCATGTCAGTACAACGAATTAAATGTGAATACATAAAAAAATACATTATATACTGTGCTCAACTAAGAACAATAATGGTTCAGTTAGCCCTTCTCAAGCCATGTGTGCAGCACAATGGTAGTGCAGCTATCTTGCACTAAGGAGATTATAAGTTCATGTACTGGGTCCTCTGTGTGTGAAATACTGTAAAAAGGGTTTTTTTTTTTCATTTAACTAAAAATTTCACTAAGATCAGTGGGGCACACCTCTAGCGTGTGTATGTGTATATATATATATACAGTATATATATATATATATATATATATATATATATATATATATGTATTTATGTCTGAATCGCAATCTGATTATTAGGTGATTACCTACCAGGTAACACTTGTGGTTGGTCAGCCAGTCGGCAAACATCCACCATGCCCTCTCAGTTGCAAGAAGCAGCTGATAGATATGAGATACATCCATCCATCCATTATCCAACCCGCTATATCCTAACTACAGGGTCACGGGGGTCCGCTGGAGCCAATCCCAGCCAACACAGGATGCAAGGCAGGAAACAAACCCTGGGCACGGCGCCAGCCCACGACAGATTACCCTACTCGTTACAGCTTTATTAATAACAAATATCGACAAATAAAAATAACACGTCAGTTACTTTTTTTCTATAACGTCATCAAGTTTCAGTTAAATGAGATTTTGGGGTATTTGTTGTTCTTTTTTAGGTTGGGGTTTTACCAGGGCACACACACACTAGGGACAATTTAGGATCGCCAATGCACCTAACCTGCACATCTTTGGACTGTGGGAGGAAACCAGAGTACCCGGAGGAAACCTACGCAGACACGGGGAGAACATGCATACTCCACACAGGGAGGACCCAGGAAGCGAACCCAGGTCTCCTAACTGCGAGGCAGCAGCGCTAACACTGCGCCACCATATCACCCATGAGATGCAGCATCTAGCAAATATTACAAAGATTACACAACACGTATTTTGCCCTTATTGGGGCTTGTCAGTTGTATGCACGTTTGCATCCCCTTATATATGAAAACTTTTTATTTAATCACCAAATTTAAATTTTTGTATTTACTGCTTTTGATTAAAATTTGAAAAGCATGTCCAGTTAAGATAATCTCTCGGTCATCACTAGATGGTGAAGCAGCATCATACTGATAATAATAGCAACAATAATACATTTTATTAGTAGAGGTTCTTTGCCTGTGCTCACAGTGCTTTACACTTCATAATCCAACTGTTTGCATTATATACACCTAACTGGAGCAGACACTTGCTTGGTAATAGAGATATACATAGAGATTAATAATCTAATTCTCCCTTTCAAAGGAAGGATGCACTTTGTTCTGACTGGACTGTTGTCCACTTCCAGGAATTAGTCAAAGCCTCCTCCTTGAATGTGTCCCACAGAGCTGGCATGCATCACTTTAAAACTAGTAAGAAGTATTTATTTTGCTTTTCACTTTTCAATGGTTCTTTATTATGAAAAATACATTTAATAAACTGAACCAAATATACTGTAATTCAGCCTCATTTTCACTAGAGTATTCCCAATGGCCTGCTGCGTCTCCTTGATCTAATTAATGACTCAGTCAGTCCCCTATATATTTTTCCTTTGTTAGCTAGCACTCTCTCAGACATGCACACTCTTGTACTTGTAATTAATCAATCAGATACTCTTCTTATGTATAGCTCCTTTTGCCAGGATCCTGAAGCACACTTTTATTATTAGTAGCAATATGTCTGGCTCAATAAAAAAGAAACACAATAAAGTGAAGTTTCAACAATACCGCTTTCACATATAAATGAAAGGGGATAATTGGGAGCAAATTACAAAGGAAATGTTGTCAACAATGGCATGAAAAGTTCCAAAGGGGTGGAATTAAGAGGAAACAAAAGAGAAGAAATTAAATAAGCCGGAGTCAGTAGGCGTCACTTTCTGTCATTGCTTTAAAGGCTGACATTCATCATCGGTTTTATCTGACATGTTTTAACTTCTTTTTACTTTTTTCAGCTACTATTGGGGGACTTCCTCACATTTTCCAGAATATCCACACATGGCCTACTGACCCATACCCAAGGTGCTTTAGATTGGAATCCCATGCTTTCCAGTACTCACTGTCTCCACAGCTTTACAATGGCCTAGGAGATATGGGGGGCTTAACTGCAAGGTCCCCAGTGCCTTTGACATATAAGCTGAGCACCATATATTAGTGTTTTATTGATTGCTGGTAATTTTAATTCAGAATTCTAATAAGACAACAACATCGGCATTTAAATGCATATTTTTATAAGATGGCCTGCTTCTGTGTATCTTGTAAGAAATCACAGCTGGTTTGCTTTCATTTTTAAAGAAATGCAATATGCGCATTTTTTGCATGTCAGAATATATTAAATTCTTTTGTTTCAATCATAAGCACTGATGCAGAATGAGATACTCCTGGTTTACATGCACTCTGTGCCTTCTCACTGTTAACAGAAAACAATTACTGAGAATCAGAATAACGGCTGTGGTACCCGGCCCGGACACAGACAGGCGGACACGTTCATGTCACCCACAACACGTTTATTCACCATTATTATTAGTGCCACACAACCCCAAAGTCCCGGCCACAATACAATGCCTTGTCTCTTCCTTCAGGCCGCCTCCTCGTCTCTTCTCCAGACCTCGTCCTCTTCCACCCGACTCTAGCCATTGTATGAACGGAGGCGGCCCCTTTTATAAGCACCCAGATGTGCTCCAGGTGTGTCTCTCCCACCGACATGCCCCAGTGTGGCGGAAGTGCCGGCTGCATCCCTGTAAGCACTCCGGGTGTCCCTGCTCGTCTTCCCCCAGCACTTACGGGTGTGGCGGAAGTGCTGAGGTCCAGGGTCCCCAAGGCATTGGGGCGCCCCCTGGTGGTGAGCTTCAAAGCCCTGTACCCGTGGCCACCAAAGGCAACAGGGTGGTCGCCCTCACATGGTCTGAGGGAGGCATAAGCCCCCCTCCGGTCCTCCAAGGCGTCCCGGCTGGGTCGCCCCCCCAGCCATCTGCGACAAGGCACAATGGGTAACCCTCTGGTTTAGGACTCCATGATTACAGTGCATGTCAGCCTTGATGAGAACACTTTAACTCTGCTCTCTTTCAATACAGTATATAGATAATAATTTACATACCGTATAGTAATGACAGCCATCATCCATCCATTATCAATCCTTTCACTCCACTACATCCCAGTCTGGCTTGGAATTACCCTCATTCAAGCTGCCTCCCATGCGCACGTGTGTGACAAGTCATATTTATACTTTGCTTTGTACACTTTTCATATCATTATTTCATTACATCATTTTGGACCTGTAATGACTGAATTTAAGGTACACATTTTGCTTTATTATCCTTTAATAACCCAATAAAGAACACATTTAACACCATTATTTCAGTCCATCTTTTGTGCCAACCCTGTGTCGTTACTCTGGATACACAGTAAGGTAGACATTTCATCTCATTCCATGCATCATTGTATTCTTCCTCATTAAATTACACTAGATCTACAGTTAGGTACACAATTCACATGATTTTTTTATATGTCATTGTGTGTTTATCATAATAATATCTTAGAGTACACAATGCATCATTTCACTGTAACTGTATAAGTGAGTATGAAGTATTTGCCTTGTAAGAATACTATAAACTTCAAAAGAACTTGGATACATTTCCTGTCAAAGTTGCCACATTTCATTATATTCCTTACAGTTTCTAAAGAGAGAAGAATTAAGGCATGAAATAAAAATACAGTTCAGTGAAAGCCAGGAGGTGCCCGTCTGATTAAATGATTATTTAACACAAAAACCAAGAGCTCCCAGGATGAGGATTAAGAAACATGGCTGTGATGCACTAGAAGGCTCTGCCAAATGGAGGCATTGACTCTGAGTGTGATGTGAAAGGAGTTTTTGACCTTCTAAGATACACAAACAGTAAGGACTCTTGGACTGCATGCCTTTCACATCAATATTCCATACAGTAAGTAAACAGCATCAAGAGACAATCGCGCTAAAAAAAAGCAAGCAGAATATAGTATTGTAAAAAGCTTGGAGCAAAGAGTCAGAGTAGTGGATGGAAAGGTGCTGCCAGAACAACTGACAACACTGGGAGGCACAACATGCAAGCAACAGCCAAGGCTGACCACTGGTGAGAGCAATGCTGGGCAAATAAGAGCTGTAGCCTCTTGGGGTTAACCTGCAGCTGCGGACTGTTCTAATTCTTTTAATCTTTATTCTGCTTCCTTAGAGGAGGCACAAGAAAAGCTGTATTAGCAGGACACCTTGATAGATGATCAAAAACTGGATATGTTATGGATTTTGTTTTCATAATCCTGTGAAAAAGTAAGTCCACCCTCATTCAGTTTTCTGATTTTACATATCAGGATGAAAGTAATAATCCAGTCCTCACCAGGTCCTAAATTTAGGTAAATCTAACCTTATGTAACAACGGTCAAGTTACTTTGACATTATTTATTAAGCAAAACAATAAATTAATTTTTAGTCAGGAAAATGAGATCTTTATTAACACAAGTGATGCAACATGACTCAAATGGCATGGCTCAGTCCATTGAAGTCATTGATAACCCGTCCTAAATTTCTTAAAATGGCCGTGTGTGTGTGTGTGTGCATCTTACAAATGCTCTGCCTCGCAGTGAAATTAATTAATGAATATTGCCAGTCTAGAGACGAGATGCTATCTGCAAGGATCATTAAAGATGTGATAATGACAGAATCTTCTGAAGGCCATGGAAAAAAGAAATGATCCATGGAGCACTTTCCCTGCCTCTCTGATTTGCTACGCTTATTTTTGATTGCCCACAAGAAAGGCATAGGAGGCTGAAATTGGTATTAGAGACACCACCTTGAATGAAGCGATTCGTCTGAAAGTATGCCCTTCTGTGAATAAAGCACAAGTAATTGTGGAGAGAAAGTGAATAGTTAACATCTGTTAACTAAAGTGTACTGCAGGCAGCGGCAAATGATCATGTTGCACAAGGCAGCACCATGCGATGCCATGATTTATTACAGCAGATTGCCTCATTTCATTTCATAAAAACACTGAGCTGATCATATAAAGCCCCATGACTGCAAAGAAACCCACAGCTGGTAGTTCCATCATAAATCTGATCTTGACACACCATTTGAACCCAATTGCATCAGACCCTGACATGTCAGCTAGTGCCACACTAGGAAGGAAGATATTATCCGATGCCATCTCACATTCTGGCAGAATGCAGTAGTTTAGACCTTCAAATATCATAAATTTCATTGCATATCTCTGCGCCCTTAAAACAGGGTCAAACAAAGGAACTACATTTAAAGAACCTCGCTGGACCTGTCTATTCTCCCAATAAACTCTGCAATTGTTCTGCCCACAGGACCTGCCAAATAAAAGGGGTCTCCATTCATTCATCAAGCTGCGGTAGCCAAGAAAGAGAACAGACACATATACCAGATTAGAAGAAAAGAGGAAGAGAGACCAGGCAGAGGAGTGCTTGGGAAAAATTAGTGGAGTCCCAGCATGGCTCCAAGACAGTCTGCCAACAGTAGCCATGCAAGGTTCAGGTGCCTTCTGAAATAAACTCCGAGACTCTTTGCATTATATTTAAAATGCCTTTGAGGGTCACCATATGGTGCTGGCTTACATGGTGAAACTGCTTGTATAAATGTAGTGCGATTTGCACGGAGTTTCATCCTTCTTCCTCAAGCGGCTCTTTTTTGTTGCATAGCAACAGGCCTCACCACATGCATTCACCTGATGATTTTTGCCAACATTAGAAAATATTTAACCAAATTTCGTCAGTCATCTGCACTCTAGCATACCCTTCATCTCAGCTAATAAGCAACTGTTGTGCAATTTTTGAAACTTTCCTGTTCCTCCATGGTATCAACTTCTGTGCCTGTTTGTTGGCTATGAAGTTTTAATGTTTTTCTGAAGAAGATTCTTTATGTCTGTGTGCCATGTTGTTTGCCATATTCATCACAATCATGCTGTTTTTTCAGTATCTAAAACTTGACAAATAGTATTGAGTTGAGTGCTTTAATTAAAAAAAAATTAAAATATGGCCTGATTACTTGACATCACAGTCTCACCATTGAGACAGGGCACTACATGTTCTAAGGAGCAGCATACCATGTCTAAGGAGGCAGCTATTGTCTTTCTGTCTTTTGTTCTTCTTAGTTGGAACAAACATTTGACCACGATGTTGTACTCTGGGTGATTTTGATCCAGCTCCTTGATAACTTTTACTCGTTCTGCTTTTTGTCAATCCATACATCTCACTTCTAGTAATAATCGAGGCACTATATAGAGGATTGCTTCAAACTACACTTTACTCATGTCATGTCACACCTTTATCACTACCCATCAGCTCAGCTATTTGTACCACCTTCAGTTACATTAATTCATTGGGGTTTTGACCTAAGAGATTGTGGTTTTGACTCCTTCTTCACATGTTTCTTATGCTGTTTGAGTTTTACTGATCCTTTCCCTTTTGATGATACAATATGCCATTATTGTTTCTGAATGTAACATAACATAAAACTATGACTCGCTTAATCTGAGAGTTATAGAGGCCTAGAACATCAGGTGCATGGCAGGACCCAACTTTGAATGGGGTTTTCAGTCCACCACAGGGCCCGCTTACACATACACCCACAGGACAATTTAGAATTTTCAATAAATTTAATAAGCATGTCTTTGGGATTAGGTAGAAGAAGTAACAGTAGTAGTATTGTCGCATGTTGAATGTAAATTGGAAAAAAAAACCCTCTAAAAGTATACAAAGTCCACACGGACAATAACTTTTATTTTTATACTGTATTGAGGATTTGTTCTGTTCTGTGTATTGTACTGTATTGTATTGACCCCCTTCTTTTTGACACCCACTGCACGCCCAACCTACCTGGAAAGGGGTCTCTCTTTGAACTGCCTTTCCCAAGGTGTCTTCCATTTTTTCCCTACAAGGGTTTTTTTGTGAGTTTTTCCTTGTCTTCTTAGAGAGTCAAGGCTGGGGGGCTGTCAAGAGGTAGGGCCTGTTAGAGTCCATTGCGGCACTTCTTGTGTGATTTTGGGCTATACAAAAATAAATTGTATTGTATTGTAACTGGATATGGTACTTGAACCCAAAATGGTGAATGTGTAAGCCAACACATCTATATTCTGATTTTTAGTAAAATGAATTCGTCCTTTAGTAGAGATACCAATTTCTGTTGCCTTCTCAGCCAATAAAGCTGTACCAATGACTGATTATAATATCTGAGTGAACATTAGAACAATCTACATGAGAACAGGCCATTTAGCTCAACAACAATCCACTGTACCAATTCTGTTCATAATTTCAACACTTCAATCATGTCTCCTCTTAATCTTCTTTTGCTTAAACTGAAAAGGCTCAGCTCTTTTAATCTTTCCTCACAACACATCCCCTTTGTCCCTGGAATGAGTCTAGTCGCTCTTCTCTGGACATTTTCTAGTGCTGCTATGTCCTTTTAGTAGCCTGGAGACCAAAGCTGCACACAATATTCAAGATGAGGCCTCTCCAGTGCCTTATAAAGCTTGAGCATAACCTTTGCTATATAACCTGACATTCTGCTAGCCTTCTTAATGGCTTCTGAACACTGTCTGGAAGTTGATAGTGTAGAGTCCACTGCGACTCCGAAGTCCTTCTCATAAGGCACAGGTGTCAAACTCCAGGCCTGGAGGGCCGCAGTGGGTGCAGGTTTTCTTTCTAACCCCTTTCCTAATCAGTGCCCAGTTTTCACTGCTAATTAACTTCTTTTCACTCTATTTTAATAGCCCTGTTTTTAAGGATTGAGTCTTCTGAATTGATTCTTTGCTTCAATAAATGACAGCCAAACAGAAATGAGACCTGAAACGAGCCAACAGATGACCAGCTAAATTGGGGCTTCAAACTCCAACCAGTTCCTTAATGAGAAGCTGATTCTTGCTGTTAATTAAACTCGTTATTCAATTCCACAGCTTGTTGCTGCTCTCTTTCTGCCACAGCAAACATTTCCAAAACTGTTGATATTCTGTTTTTTTCTAAGAACTCCTAAAATGTTTTGGTAACCTGAGGGATCAACCTTACTTAATCTTTATTTTCAGATTTTGTTTGATGGGTACAGGTGAGCTGGTCATGTCCTGCTTGTTTTATGTCTCTTTACTGTCCGGCTGCTAATTAAGGAAAAAACAACTAAGAGGCCTGAGTCAGGCTAATTAAAGCTAAGGCTAAAGAAGTTAATTAGCATCAAAAACTGGTCACTAATTAAGAAGATGGTTAGAATGAAAACCTGCAGCCACTGCGGCCCTCCAGGACTGGAGTTCGACACCCCTGTCATAAGGTATACTTTCAAATTTCAGACCTTCCATTATGTATTCAAACCTAACAATTTTACTTCATCTATGTAATGCTTTACATTTACTGACATTAAATTTCATCTGCCACAAATTTGCCCAAGCCTGTATAATGTCCAAGTCCTTCAGCAATGTTTCAATGGATTTAAGATTATCTGCCACCTACCTTGGTATCATCTGCAATCTGAACTAGCTTGTTAATTCTATTCCTATCTAAATATATATTTACAGTATAATAGCACTGACCCCTGTGGATCACCACTCTTAACATCAGCCAGTTCTGAAAGGGTTCCTCGCACCATCACCCTCTGCTTCCTGTGTCTGAGCCAATTTTGCACCCATCTACACATCACACCCTGAACTCCCACGTCTTTTAGTTTGATGCCCAACTTCTCATGTGACACCTTATCAAATGCTTTCTGAAGGTCAAGATAAATAATATCATATACTCCATTTTGATCGTATCCTTTTGGTGCTTCCTTGTAGAACTCCAGCATGTTAGTAAAACACAACCTTCCTCTTCTGAACCGATGCTGACTGTTCAGTAAAACTCCTGTTCTTGCCATGTGCATCATCTAATTCTAAAGAAGTTCCCCTCACTGTTACCCTTTGCTTCCTGTGTTTGAGCCAATTTTGTGCCCACCTACAGACCAAACCCTGCTCTCCCACTTGTTTGATCACTATCCTTTAATGTGGTACCTTATCAAAATCCTTCTGAAAATCAAGATAATAATAACATATGCATGTCTGTGATTGTATTCTTTTATTGCTTTTGTTGTTTGTTGAATTCTGGCATCTTAGTGAAACAAAACCTTCCCTGTCTGAGCCTTTGTTGAGTATTTGTTAATACTCCTGTTCTAGACATGTGCTGCTCAATTTTGTCCTTAATAATTCCTTTCATTAATTTACCTGTGATGCACGTTAAGCTTACTGGCCTATAGTTGCTTGGATCTGCTCGATCACCCTTTTTATATAATGGGATAATGCTTTCTATTTTCCAGTCTGTCGTAATTTCCCTTGTGTGCAGTGATGTCCTAAAAATATGTGTCATGGGTTTATATGTGTACTCACTAACCTCTTTTTGAACTCAAGGGTAAATAGTATCTGGTCTTGATGATTTGTTTGATTTCAGTCTATTTAATCTAAGCAGTACTTCTTCCTCTACAATTTCCAAATCCTTCAGTACCTCCTTTGTGGTCCTGTCTACCACTGAGAGGTTATCCAGTTCCTCACTTGCGAAGACTCAGAAAATGCAAGTTTAGAGCATCCACTATTTCACTATCTCTAAAGTTTAATTTCCCTTTACTAATCCTGATGCACTTCGCTTCCTCCTTGATTGTTCTTTTACTACTGAAATACTTAAAGAGTCTCATTTGGTCATCTTTCACCTTATCTGCTATATTTCTCTCCACCTGCCTTTTAGGTTTCCAAATAACTCAATGGTTGCCCTTGTGCTCTCTACATGATACAAATCTCATTGGAGCTGCAAGTTGCTTTCCATATTCAGTTGTTTTTTCCTTGCAGCTTCTTTTTCAACTCTTTATTAATATACTGTAACATTTTTTTTAATTTCCTACTAATTCCAAATGTAAGTATGTGCCTGTCCTGCATTACATTTAAAATGTTTTTAAACCTGTTACACTCTTCGACTGTCTTAAAAGTTTTTGCCAGTCCATCCTCCTTAGACGTTGCCTGATCTGTTCAAAATTTGCCCTACCAAAGTTAAACTTAACAGTTTTCATCTTTGCATTCTCGCTCTGAAAAAACACAGAGAACTCTATAATATTACAGTCTCTTAACCTAAACACAGAGTAGTAGTTCAATCACCTCTACACCATCAATTCTCTCCCGATTATTACAAAACGCTAAATCTAGACATTCTTGAGACCACATTTAAATTTTTTACAGTCGTTCCTTGGCCTTTAGTAACCAAGTCATCGTTTTGGGTGTTTGGGAGATAAGGGGACATAAACGGTTAATTTATTTTTTTGTTCAGACACGTTCTTAATAATGTTTAAAATGAAGTATATTTGGCAACATTGTCTTTTTGTTTGTTACATGGAGGCCACCATTTTATACATTCTGTTTGGTCTGGTTGCCCAGATTTGCTTGGCAAGGACAAGTGGAAGTGTGGGGTGCATGGCTTCACCAAGTCAAGTATATAAAGGTCAGTGTTGTGCACTTCCTGGTTTGTCCAAGTTTGTGGATACAAACAAAAAGGACAGGTATTTTTATTAGACTAAGATGATAAGATCTTAGATCTCACTGCAGAGCGGTGGCTCTGAGGCTAGCAATCTGCACTGGCAATCGGAAGATTGCCAGTTCGAATCCTGTAAATGCCAAAAGGACTCTGCTCTGTTGGTCCCTTGAGCAAGGCCCTTAACCTGCAATTGCTGAACGCTTTGAGTAGTGAGAAAAGCGCTATATAAATACAAAGAATTATTATTATTAAGATTCTCACATTTTCCTTGTCTTTCTCTCCCATTCAAATGGATGGATGTTTGTGGGCAGCATATTGCCACACACCTGGCACTGCGCCATGTATCATGTGCTCCTGGGCATTTCAGATTGCAGTTTCTGAACCTCTAGTATTATTTAATGAGTTAAAAATTCCTTTTAAGCTAACAATAAGAGCCCATTGCTATTTTTGTGATCACAAGGGAAATTCTAGTATTTTGTTCATAGGAAGTCCCTCCGTCTTACTGTTTGTTGTACTTTCAATGCATAGTTCTCCATGGCTATGACAGAGATTTTTACTGAATCTTTGGTAAGATTTTATGAGTTTTAAAGCCCTGTGCCCATACAAAATGAGAGAAATCCTCTGCTATGGAGTGAGCCTTACACAGAGGCCTGTTTTTGGGAGATAGAGCAGGCTGTACAATGTGCTACTTCTGAATATGTCTGAGCCAAGAAATTACTTTCACAGCAGAGCTGAGCCCTTATTGTGCACAGATCAGGAAGATCCACTCCAAAGCCTTATACCTGCTGCAAGTGCTACCGAAATAGATTGTGTTCATGACAACGACTGCACCTTCAATCATTTAGACTCTCAAACTGTGTGGTTTAATGAAGACACACTCTTGAGTTCCAACTGATGAGTCTTATGTTTCTATTCTGTGGCTTTGTATCTACCAGCTATTACAGAACAAATGGGATGTCTGTTGTCAGAGATGGGAGGTACTGTAATTCTTTCTGTCATTTTTGTTGTGCCATATCATGGCATAGATAATTTATTATGATCCATCCATGTTCTCCACTACTTACATAGTTTAGATTTGCAATGACTTTAGCTTAACTGAGACAAAATTGTTGAGATCTGTGTTCAGTTACGTCAGCTAGAACTTCATATTTCTTTAGCTCACTAAAATTCCTACCCGCTGCACCCTGATTCTGACAGCTTTTCGTAGTTACTTGGAATAGCTTTATTTAAAATTGAGCATTTGTCAGCTAATGTTGTTTACCTCAGTAAGCCAAGTCCTAGCACTTCTTTGGTACTTGTAGCTCAACTAAGAGCGTCTGGTCAGAGGGCACACATATAGAGATGAGTGCTTTCTTCTTTGGGTGGAGTATTCCTTTAAAGAGAAAAATGAAACGATTGGGAAAACATGTAAATGAACAAAGCTGCCACAAGGACAATCTGTGACTAGGATAGAGCTATGAAAGTGGGCATGCTGAAAAGAAGGTGTAAGGATATGACAGGGTGTCATGGAGCCATTAGGGATGACAGTGTGTACACAATAGGATGAGGTGCTAACAGTTAGGTCCCAGGATGGCATGACGCAACTCACACAAGTCTGTGCTGTGGGCCACTTTGGTGTGCTGCTGTTTATTTATTTTTTTTGTCTGACATCAGGACCTTTCGCTCGTTTGATTCTATTTCTTATCTGCTGTAAAACAAATCAAAGCAGAGACATAACAAGTGTTGAGGTTCAGGATAGAACTCCCATTTAACTGCTTTTGTCAAAATAAAGATAGCAAAGAAAAGAACTGTGACATTTTTGCCAACCTGTTGGTACACTAGCGTATCCCGCAAGGTGCTAATCTAAGGGCTGATGGTGATGGCCTGTTGTGGTCATCATTTAAATAATGAGTCTGGAAGAGGTGGAGTTTGTTGTACTATGGAAGTGGTGTCACTGGCTTCTTTCTTAAGTGTTCTATACCACTCAAGTGGTGGAAATGGAAACTGAGGTAAAGATTGTTGTAGCTGCGTTTACCCAAGATTACCAAAGTTCTGCAGCTTCAGTACGCTTCATGGAATTCTGGGAAAAACTTGACACGTTGAAATGATTCCACAAACAAAATATCTTTGTTTGAAAAACTTTGGTAAAATTTCAAAGTGACACAGTTCACACATAGAATAGAGAAAAGGTTGGTATTGCAAAGAAAAGAAAAGTTCTTGTTTAAAAAAAAATTCTGTTTAAATCTTGTAAATCTTTATTCATTTCTTTAAATTTGCTTATACAGCTGGACCATTTCTAAACGGTCAGAAAACTGTATGCTTATCCCATTTTCATACTGTAAATGGGTCTTTTGGTCCCTGCTAGCAAGGTGACCTGTTCTAAACAACAACTGACACAATTAACACACTGTATCACAAATATATCTAAGAAGGTTCTATCTCATTTTAACTTACAGGGGGTTAAAGGCTATACCGTAATCTTTGGCTATAACAAAAAATGATATTCAAATTAAGCAAACACTAATATGATTTTAACTTAAAGCATTAACTTTGTAAGATAGGCTGTTACAATTGTGTAACTCTTACTTTTTTGCCCTCGCTTCATCAATTTGTTCTCCTTAGACACTCACCATGTTTGCATGTTTGACACTGCCTACTCAGCATTACACTTCTTCAGAGACAGTTTAAGAACTGTGTTTCATTATTTTAATTTATCCTTCCACAAATTAATTATAGAAAAAGTGACATCATGGTTGCATCCATTTAGCTGAATGGTTGCTAGGATTTTGCATATTACTAAGGCACACGTATCGCATGCGGTAAGGTGTGCGCAGTGTGAGGGCAGCCATCTTTTTTAATGTTGCATTGCATGTTAGAAAACATCTGAGGATTGTTTAAAATAAAGGAAAGACATAGTGTGAGAAATCGAATTTCTTATGCAATTAAGCACAAAGGAATAGATTCAGCCTATGGCCTATTTTAGTGACATCAGGCTTTGTTTAGCCCGTGATCTAGCTTGCCAGTCGTGTTGTTATGATTCCTGGTATTTTTGGAAACTTTTCTAAGCATTATACATTTTTTTTGTGCAGCTTTTCAAATGTATTTTTTTGTTTTCTACTTATGTTTTGGTTTGAGGCTTGTGATATTTCTTTATTTATCATTATATTTTGAAATTACTGTGATTTTTTTAACAGACTTCACCATTTTGAGGAGTTGCTACCATGACATGCTGATCATAAGACGGCTTGTTCCTTGAATTTGCACCATATGGGGCAACGATACCTGGCCTTTTGTGGCCTTCATTGTCCACATTTGTGGATACACTTTTTGCAAGTGGTTTTGTAAACTCGCTCTGCGGTGGGCTGGCGCCCCGCCCGGGGTTTGTTTCCTGCCTTGCATCCTGTGTTGGCTGGGATTGGCTTCAGCAGACCCCCGTGACCCTGTAGTTAGGATATAGCAGGTTGGATAATGGATGGATGGATGGTTTTATAAACTTTTCACACTACCAGGCTGTTAAAGTCAATGTTTATTATTTCCAGGGTACCCTTATTCATGGTGTGCCACATGAAGGTATGGCAAGCTACATCACACCATAACGGGCTCCATTATATCAGCCATCGTTCTTCCGGCCCACATCAGAAAGTGTTAGGCTACATCAGCTATAAGTGAGCCATGTCACATCTCTCTGTTACTTATTGGTTTGTGCTACTCTAAGATGTTCACAAAATTAAACCTGTTTACTGCTGAGTTGAGAAAACGTCTTGGAGACCTAATCCTGGTCTTAAAAAATCTAAAGTTGATCCAGCAAACTTCTTGCAGTTAAATAGTGAATCGTATTCTCAACAACAGTTATGGAAATGAAAGGGAAGCTAAAAGGCATCTGTTCATGCAAAGGGTCATGGGAATCTAGAACAAACTGCCAAGGCACGCAGTTCGGCTTTTGAAAAGTACCTGCAAGAAAGAGGCTGGAACAACTGAAGCTGGCAGCACACTATGTGACTTTTTTTAAGAATTATTATATTCATTTACATAATCTTAAGAATATTACGTCAAGTCGTGGACAATTACAGTGCCCCCCCTGACTTTCTTAACCATAAACAACTAAGTCATCATACTCTGCAACTCACACCAATAAAAATCAAACTGGTTTGCTTTTATCATAGCAGATTGCCAGTCATAAGGGTGGGATCGTATATGTGTAAGAGTTGATGACAAATCAGTGCTCAGACAGAACTGTACTGCCTATCATGCCCACAAACAGTGAGGAACAAGAGTGGATGTGAGAAAAGAAGGACAGCAAGTGTTTTGCACTGTGTAAATGGTGGAAAAGCCCATCGAAGTTTGGGGCCAACACATACATGTTTGCAAAACAAAAAAAGTAAAAAAGATGGGCTGAGATTGTAGGTGAACTCAAGTGTTAGTTTAGTCTCCAGGATAATTATGTAAATTCACATTGATTTGCCGCTAAAATGAAGCGAACCTGTGATACTTTTATATTGGGAGACTTGGAATTGTAATGAAAATCGTGAGGGAATCATGTAATCAATCAACCCCTGTATTCCTTTTGTATGGTTTGACAAACTGAGAGACAACTGCAGTTGTTAAATTTGACATTCTCTCTGACTAGAAAGTGTGTCAAATTATGTAGTTTGATGCCAGCATTAGCTATCCTGATGAACTGAATGGTCTCCTCTCATTTGTCAGACTTCTTGTATTCTTGTGTGCCAAGCTATCAGGCTACATCCAATTCTTTTGTGCAAATTTGTGAAAACTGAAACAATAGTAAGACCATACCAGGCCATGTTACAGCCTATTGTGTAACAGAGGATTTCATTGCGGAAAGCCAAAGCACAGTGCACCTCATTAACACAGAGAGTACTGCTCTGTTCTTACTTTATCTGCACTGGATAATGGGAAGCCTCCTCTCATCTACTGTGACTGAACGTTTAGGTGACATATCCTTTATTTTCATTTTTGCTGCGTCTGATTTCAGCAAACTGACGTTAGAATGAGAATGGAAAGCGCTCTCAGCAAGAGTGAACTGCCCAGTCCATCAACACATGTCTGATTTCTTTCTCTCCCTCTCTTTATCTTGTTCCTGGGGCACATTTTTAAGTCCAGCTCTTACAAGTCAGGCGAGCCTTTGCTTGGCATTCTTTCTTGTGCAATCTGGTAAATCCCAGCTTTGCCAATACAGTGTGGATTCAGCTCATTAGAGGACAAAGGGCAATCCCGTGAGAAATACAGCAAGGTTTAGGACAGGTGGCCTGCCAAAAATGATTGCCATTCAGGTGTCACATCATTTTCTCCTCACTCGTTCAGTCATGATACCACTGCCCTTCTTTCTCTGGGATATTTGGATGAACCGTATAAGAACCTCATCTTCATTCATTAGGCCTTATAAACATACACATCTTAGATTGGTGAAGAGTCCTGTCTTCAGTTCAAAAGCTTGTTTCCAAGTGAACATGCTTCCTGTTTATGCACTACTCCAATTCTCTAAAAGTGTTTATTTAACAGTGGTTTAATAAAAAAATTATCTGTTTTGCCCATTGTGAATATATGACTGATTGACTTGATGTGTAGATTATGTCACAAGAATAACATGAGATTTGTTCATGGACATTTTTATACTATTTACTGTTGTCCAGAGTTGGTCTCTATAGATGACCATATTGTCAGAAACTTTGCTATCCCTGTACTCCATGAAAAAACGGGATTGAAAATTTTTCTTGGCCATCAGTACAAACCACATGGGGATAAGTAAAATTAAAAAAGTAATAATGTAAAGGGGCTGTGAGTGACAAGGATGGAACCTATGAATTAGGAATGCTGGAAGAAGAAAGCTGCATGGGGGTGTAAAGGTTGTCTGATGTGAAGATGTGAAAGGGTTTTTTTTTTTAATGGAGACATTAGGGATTTGAGAGTGTACAAAATGGGATGGGCTGCTAACAATTAGGTGTCAGGATGGCATAACAGAACTTGCCAACTGTGCTGTGTGCCACAGTTTTTATCCTGTCATTTCCAGTGTCTTCTGCCGTCAGGACCTTTTGCTTGTTTGATTTTATTGCTCTAAATGATATTTTTCTGGTTACATGACATTTGTTTTTGTTTTTGTTTATTTTAGCTCGCCCCGTTTTGTTCTCTCTGGCCTTTTGCTTATTAACTGACAGTCAGTTTTAATTGAGGCATGCGCCAACACCCAAAGATGTAAACAGAAGCTGACATTTAATCTTTTCGCACTGAGTGAACTTCTCTCTGCTTCTCTTATCAGCCCCGGTGCAGGGTTTTATTGTCTTAAGTGTTTAGTGTCTTCCTTTTCTTCACTATAGCCATAATGTTACAGCGCTTCAACTGTGCCTCACCTTGAGCAGTCAGCCTAGGCACTGATGACCACATGGAGTCCATGGGATGCAAGTCTGCATGTGCTGCTTTGAGTGTAGTAAAGAAAAAATATTAAGAAACAATCCTAAATTCAGGCTAGCTGCTATATGTAAGGAATTTGCATGTTTTTCCTGTGCTCGTGAAGGTTCTTCTCTGCACATAAAGCGATTCAGGTCAGGGTAACTGGCCTGGCATTGGCATTTGTGTGACCTAGTATGCCATGTGATAGACTGCCTTGTGAACTTTAAAAACTTTTGCACAACACAGTACTTTTAATTTTATTAATTTTGCTTTATTACATAATGGAATAAAGAATTTAAAAAGGAAGAGCGCAAAGAAACTGGATAATTCAAAAAATGATTACAAAATAAAGATAAACTGAGAAAACCTCTCAAAAGCCAACCAAATTAAGTAACCAAAATTTCAAGTACAGAGTATTTAAAAAATCCAAAAATCTTAAATCCAAAACAATAATCCTTTGGCAATAGGAAGCCAAAGATCACAGATGCAAAACAACTAACACCACAGCAAAGTGTCTATAAATGAATTAGTAGGACCAGACATGTACTCATATGATACGCCAATTTACAAGGGACTGGAGGGAAGAGAAAACACAAAGTAAGGTGTAAGGGGAACAAGAGTGTGAAATCATGGAAGAATGATGAATATAAGGAGAAACATCAAATGGGCGAGCAATAGACCTAACAGACTGGCACTTCATGCAAGACTGGTTCTGTCATTGTATCTGATGCCGCTTGAATTGGCTTTGGTTGTCTGTGACATTGTGGTGAAGATAGCAGGTATAATAAATGGATAGAGGATTATCAATGACACATTTGGTTGATCTCTAATAAAACGTGCAGTCAAGGGTGGTATAGTGGTACATTGGTGAATCTGCTCTCTCACAGTTTCAAGGAACCTGACTTCAAGGCCAGGCATATTCACCCTTAGTGTGACACTTTCATGTTCATTCATTCATCATCTGGACCCGCTCTTTCTAGTATTGAATTTTGGGTCAGTAGCCTATCTGTGACATCAGGTTTGAGACAGGAATTCACCCTGGATGGGATGCCAGTTCTTCAAAGGGTATACTCACTCAAACTGGGCCAATTTTTAGTCATCACTCACTCCAGTTTGCCCAGCTTTCATATGTAGAAAGAAACAGGACTTCCTGGAGAAAACCCTTTATGACATGGGGAAACATACAGATTCCACAAGGGCAGTGACCAGACTTTGATTCAAACGCAGGTCCCTAAAGTTTCAAGGCAGTGACATGATCTACTATGCCACCTAGTACTTTGGTATTTGTTTTTAAATGCAATTGCTATTTACTGTAAATGGGTTTTCAAAAGAACTGCACTAGTTTTGGTTATCCCTTCTTCTTCAAGTCTTCTTTTCCCAATCCATTTTCCTATTTTTCTGTATGTTTAATTTAGTCACAATAGTACCCATCCTGGACAAGAGGCCAGTCCATCAATAACACATTCACCCACCAGTTTTAGTCACCCTAACCAGTGTGTCTCTGAGAAATGAGAAGAAAGCCAAACTACCCAGAGAAGGAGCAGAGACAATATTTGGGCTAGGATTTATTCCATTTGCTTTGGAGTTGCAGCACTATCTCCTTGGTTCATAATGATAATTATATTTTTTATGAATTCATGTAATGTTTGATTCCTTTAACGTCTCTTTTCCACCAGGGTCTAATCTATCAGCACAATCATTGCTCATTCCTTGAAACATAATTACACAAAAAAGTGCATGTTTCCTAGTATCTCCTAGTTTGATGGGTTTTACCAGATAAAATAAAGTTATGGTACCACTTATGTGATCAAAGGGAGTGTCACAGCTGTTTTTAATGCAAAAAAGTGCCATGATACGTTAAGAAAAATGTCACTTGTGCCAGTCATGTCACCCTGACAGAAAAGCACTCCTACAGGAAAAATGGAAGTGCCTTCAATGAGGTTACAGAGTAGAATAATTAATACTCACCACCTTTAACTTTGATAAGCAATATTAAATCTGACACAATCTGATTTTCTCACAAGTGTACCGGGTGCCTTTGTCAAACGCCTACCTTTGTCTCAAATGAAGGAACAATCAACACCTACTTTCTTTTTTTAAATGAGCAGCTTTAACTCAAACAGTCTGCGGCAGTCCGACACCCTGGCATGTATCTTAACTGCAAATTAAAAGGAGCCTTCACGATCATGGAGCTGGTTGTGTTAACACCTCACTTATTACTTTTTTACTAAGCTGTAGAACCATTATGAAAAAATTTGCAAGTAATACCTTCACGGCACAATAAGAGGAAGAGCAGCTTGCTACATGGGCTGGCAATGAAAAAAAGATTACAAAATTCAATGCCAAAGCTTCACCCTAAATACTAGCTGGGGCTAGAAACAACATAAAGGAGACAGGGCAGATAACTAACAAAAGTACATGTGAACAGAGTGCAAAAATATGAAATAATTAACTTCATAATACTATATAAATACAATAAAGACAAAACAAAAAATAGAATTATCAAAATTAGAAAATAATGTTCAAATAAATAACATGAACTTTAACATAAAAGAATATACTTGAGCCAGAGATGAGGCTAAAATATAACAGCTGTTTAGTGAAGAGATTTTCCCACTGTAGCAGCAAAACACCACCCATTAAATCTAACGTTATGTATATGACACAATGCAACTTTCCTAATATAATTTTATCTTATATTCGTTTAGAATTCAGTTTATGTTTTCCCAGCCTTTATCTGATTTTGGTCTTATAACTCAAACAAGCCTGAACACTTCAAAAAAGCCTTAGGCCAGGTTTATACTTCATGTGACACGACGCACGCTCCAGCGGATGCTCCTGCTACGCAAGTGTTTTACTGTTTATACTTGCGCGTGCTTTACATAAATATGGAAGAATTCACCAGGTGGCAGTGCGAGATATTATCACGGTGAGAACAGGTTCGGCTTTGCTGTGTTGTGAATTGCCTGGAACACACATTAAATTCCAATGACACCTTACCGCAATATCTCTGAAAAGGATGTTTAATGATTAAATCCATCAATCTAGGCATGTGTCCATTCCAGCAAGCATTGGGCACGAGGCAGAAACAACCCCTACATGGGGCATCAGCTCATCGCAAGGGGAATACAAGCACTCACATACCACTTCTGCATATCTTTAGAAGGAAACCGGAGCACAGTGTGGAAACCCAGCAGGAAAACATGCAAACTCCAGGCAGGGAATACCAGCGACGTGACTCCCTGCAAGACAGCAGCGCTGACGCTCCGCCACCGTGTCACCCCCAGGTGTGTAATTATTAACAGTGTTCATTATTTAAACAAAATGTAACGATTTATCTGTAAAATGATGAAATGCATTAAAGTGATATCAACTATAAATCTAAGGATTCTAAATGTGCAGAGAGTTGGAATATCATAAATGCAATGTATTCTGTGTGGCAATTGCTGCTGTCAGGTCAGGAGGAAACCCCAGAAAAAAAAGACGGCACAAAAGATGGTATGTGAGACTTTTAAAATGTATTGTGTCATTACGATCGGGAATAATGCAACGCTTGAATATAAAAGTACCACAAATGCATCTGTATGTCAGCATTTTGCTTCACCACATTCATCAAACATCGAAGCGCTCACATCAGTCTCGTAGGATCTGCATAGAGACTTTCTGTCACAGGTAGATAGTAAACAGAGACTATGACGTCACATTCCAACTTTTATCACACTTATTTAGGACCTGCTCAGAGGACGTCTGGGAACGAGTGGCAGCCATGATGCGTGTGTGTACGCGTTCTGAACCTGAAGTATAAACGAGCCCTTAGACCTACACATTCAAAAAAGGCCTAAGATCTCAAAAGGGAAAGAGGAACCATCAAAATCCCAGGCCCAGATAAATACAACTTTATATATTTAATTATGTAATAAACAGTAAATCCAAAACTAATGAAAAGAACAAAAAAAGTTATCAGATTCAAAGTATTTCAGAAATTTTTAATAAGTGAATAATAAATAAATAAATAAATAAAGTAAATAATAAGTAAATACAAAACACAGACAATATAATTACAGATAAAGCCAAATTTGTAATCCAAGAATCGAAATCAAGAACAACAGCAAAACTAAGAAAAATCCAGAGTAAAAAAGGGTTAAAAGGCTAACAAACTAAGTGAAGACACAGAGAAGCTCATAGGGAACCAAATAACAAAAGTAAGCAGTTGCACGTACCTCAGCAACTTTCTAGGTGCCTGCTAGGCCCTTAAAAGATTAAGCTTGGCTTATTTTAAGTCAAAGGTAATTCTTTACAATCAAGGTATATATTAGTTTACCACATGCAACTTCATTCTAAAGTGAGGCATATTTTATGAATTTTAAAAAATAACTAGCCCACTCTTGCATTTTATTATTTAGCTTGTGGGTACCAGGCTCCTATTGCAAAAAAAAGCCTTAAAATTTCCTGAATAAGATCATTTTTCAAGCCAAAAGTGTTCCTGAGCCTTTTTTGGCATGTTAAGATTTTACACATATTGCAAAATATCATATCCACCTCATTTTAAAAAGGAAAAAAAAAAGCAAAACATTGTTGTGGGATTTTAAAAAGAGACCAGCAGTGTGCTTCACCTTGCTGCTGGTCTTCCTCTGCAGCATGCTTAAGGGCCAGGGGCATGGTTTATCCTTTAAGTAAGGGTTCTGATAGCAGCCCACATTAGCCGTGTGTTTGCAGTCCTAGGAAGCGCTTCTTCCCTGATCTTCATTTCAACATAAAAAGGAGAAGGAAAAAACTAAGATAAAGGAGATTTACAAAAGCAAGAAAAGATTACCAGATAATAAAAAATACATAAAACCTATTAAAAACAATAATATAAATAAATGAGAGTTAACAAATACATATTGTTAACAAAATTAACAATACAATTTACAAAAAGTAACAATAAACAAATAGTAAAAACATGACATAAATCTGGAATGGAACCCCTGCAAAACTGTAACAGCCTAGGGCATGGCAACTTGAACTGCTGGCCTGCTGAGACACTGAATATAATCTGTACACAAAGCAACATTGAATGTTAGTAATACATCATATAAGAGTAAAAGCTGCCACACTAAAGTTCATGACTTGAACATAGATAATGTGTATATACGTTATAGATATAATGTATACTTTCACAATCAAGAATTGACTCATCATTTACACCTACTCTTTTTTGTCTCCGACTATTGATCAAAACCTGGCCTTTGTGCTTACAGCCAAAGTGGGCTAACTGGGCTAAACAAATTCTTTGTAGGCCTTGCAGAAACACATACTACATTTGGACTATGTTAGTCAGAGTTGAGGCAGCTCAGTGGTCTAGTTGTTAGTACTACTGTTTCACAGCTCCATAATGAACTGTAGTAGGCCTGCATAGTGATGAGCAAAGTGTTTTGCACTACATTGAATTAGCAGAAAACCTCATTGCTTTGCTTTGCAAAAAAAAATACCAAACAAATGTATTTCACTTCCTGCAAAATTTGTGCCACTAACACAAAAAGGTGTTTATTTTCTACATGGAAGTGTTTTTATGCATTAATTGTGCATGCATCTGCCTGTCACTTAGTATTTAAATGAAGATCTAGTGGAAAAATGTTTAAAAATCACAGGACTCTTCTAGTCACGTTCAGACATTTTCTTGACCCATCAGAGATGTGTTTGTATTTGGTAAGAAGACTCACACTTTGCCAGTTATGATGACAATCTTTGTTATCACCTTCACACTGCATCTCCGTAGTGATAAGCAGAACTGATGTTACTGCTGCGCTGGTAATTACCTGAATTACGCAGGTGCAGAAAAAATGAAAGTAAACACAGAAGTATGAATGAGTCTTCAAGAAACAATATTCTGTTTTCTCCCCCAACAAAACCTTTAAAACTTCTCAAAAACTCTGTAGTAAGTTTCACATTTTGGAATTGTGAAGTCGCCAGTGAAATGAATGAATTTTAGTTTCAGTTCTGCAAAACTGTATGGGTCTCAAAACTTGGCTGTTTTGCTCATCACTAGTCCTGGGTTCAAATCTCAAGTCACACATTCCCTTTGTGTCTTCATGGGCATTTCCCCCTGCCACTTCATTGTCCCCATACATCTCAAAGACCTACAGATTGAATTCACTAGCTGACTGTAAATTGGCCAGGAATTACTGCGACAAAGTGCCTTTTGATGCACTGATGTTCTGCCCAGAGATGGTGCCTTGCACTCAGTGTTACTAAATGTAACTCCAGCTACCTGCACTTCTGTAATAAATAAGACAGATTTGAAAAATGACTTACTTAACAATGTATACTGACAGTTTGTGAATTGTGTCAAATAGGTCAAAGCCTGTTAATTATTCATTATTTGTTATAGTTTTAGACACCGTGAACATGATGTATTATTAAGGCCCTGGCCCCCAGAACTATGAACTGGATTAAGCAGACTTCAGATGAGATGGATGGATATAAATTATTAATTATAATAAAATGTTCAGTTGAAACCCATTGAAATGTTATACATAAAGCCTGCAAATTGGTTGTAGTCTCCTCAATCACACCTCCACGTACATTAATAGAAGAAAACATCTTTTTCAGAGACTTCTGCGTGATGATGTTTAGGCTGTATCTGTGCAGCTCATAAGTTTGCTAGGGCCATGAGCTGAGGTCTTTCACTGTTGATAACAGTGTTTATCATTTCTATCCCCTGCAGCAGAAACTTTCTTCCACATGCATGGCTGTGCTCCTAATTACAAAGGCACTTATCTCTGTAAGGCTTCCTGAATTCTTCTCCCGCCTCCCTCACCATTTCATAATTTTATCATTCAAATATCTGTTGGAGTAATGAACTAGAGCAGCACTCCATCTGGACCATGGTGAACCATACAACTTGTTATGTTGCATTCTTTTTTCCAGTAACTTATTTTTATTTTGAGAAACTCTTGACTTCCTGTGATGTGATTTGAAGGCACCATTTTTAAGTAGATATCACCTCTGGAAAAATACTAAACTAATTAAATGCTTTAATAATCATTTTTATTGACCAGATGTATGATGTTGCTCTGTTTTGACATAAATATTAATGTTGCATTTTTTTAATCTCTTAACTTGAACTTTTTGGGATAAAATATGGCACTTTTGGGAAGTCTGTTCTTTTAGCTGACAGACTGCATAGATGTTAGAATGTAAGACAAGTAACACAATGGAGAAACTACCTAATGTTACTTTGCAACACCTTTGTGATGTAAAGTGTCTTTTGATGAGATGGTCTGTGAAGGACACCATATCAAGTAAAAAAAATGACTGGTTCATTAAAATTGAGTGAAGAAAGACAGTAAAACATAGTGTGTTGAGAGGCCTGAGCTATGCTTTCTAAACTTCGCACCATAAAACAGAGCTCATCAAGTTTTGTATGGAGCTGTCCAAATGCTGAAGCCAGTTGCCCTACACATCACCACCAGCTGCCTTGCAATTGTTATTATGTAATAGCTGATTGTTGGAGTTTCTGCTCTGTAAAATAAGAAATAGATTTTCTGTGGGTTTGCCTTGTCTTTTGATATTTAATAAAATTCTTAACACTGTGGTATAACATAGCAGTGCTGCCTCACAGCATCCAGACACAGTACTGGGTTCAGACCCTTGGCACAGTTATTATATGGACTTTACCCTTTATATACTGTGTGATTTACAGTTTTTAATTCTAGTTAAATGTCAATTCATGAGGAATTCCATAGTCCTCCATTTACGAGGTGTGACAATTTAATTCCTGGAATGCATCTTTAAAAAATATACACGTGGAACCGTACACTAGTGGCTACTGTCACCTTCAAAGTACTCCCCTTGTGCATCTATACACTAACTTAAACGGCATTTCTATTTCTGGGAGCAGGCCTGGAACTCATTTTCAATAAATATTAATGTCCGTCACTGTTGTTTTTGGCTGTCCACTTCTGGGGTCCTCCGTCACATCTTCTCGCCCATCTCTGAACCTCTTATGCCACTCAAACACACTTGACTTTTTCATAGCATCTTTACCATATGCCACTTGCAACAGTTGTAATCTTTCTATTTGCTGACATTCACACAAAATGTAATATTAATACTCATGCGTTGCTCTAAATTTTAATCACCTGTTTTTACTCCAAAGTGTACACACAGATATCTATTACCTTCCCAATAGTAACTAACAACTGGTTCTACAAGCTTGCAATTTATGCACATATTAGTTCAAGCATGTTCAAACACGAATACTCATGTGATTTTGATACAGTTACATCACGGGTAACACTACGCGGCCATTCTGGGAATTAAATTGGTGCACCTCGTATTTAAGGTATCATATCACTGTACAGCATACTTGAAGGCAGGGATGCTTTCATCAGCCTCATCCACAGTGTTAATGTGTTGGTGTACCTCACTTCAAAGTCTATCTAGGCTGTCCATTTATCATCATTCACAATTTTGAACTCTTAATGTAAAGTTGTGTATTTTTATACATACTTGTTTACCATAGTGCCAGAGGGAGGTTAAGCATGCAAATGAGAATTTCAATGTACTACGAATGCTGCTACTGCATGTCTTTCGGAAGTCTCATGGATGTTTATGTTTTGTTACTCTGAGTTTTTTCCCACATTCCAAAGGTGTATATACAAGGTGTACTGGTGACTTTGAACTGGCTTGATAGGAGTGAGTGGGCATGTATGAAAGAATGTGGTCTTTACTGGACTGGTACTCCATCCTGGGTTGATCTCACCTTATTCCTCATTCTGTTGGGATGGGCTATAGATCTGTTTAAACCCTAAAATTAAATTAAGTGGGTTTGGAGTTAGAATGGATGGATGGCAGGGTGTATTGGATAAACTGGGGGAAGTGTAGTTTTGCAGCATGTCACAAAGTACTAGGTTTTTAACAATAAGAGGCATTGAAAATTTCAGAAATAGGTAATGTTAAAAGTGGTGTCCCTCAGGAATCAGTGCTGGGGCCGCTGCTCTTTTTAATATTTACATAAATTATCTGGACAGGAATATAAGCAACAAGCTGGTTAAGTTTGCCTGTGATGGTTAGGTTGCTCATTAAATGAGAGGGCAGATAATGTAGAATCAGCTAAATTGTTATGGCAGGGCCTAGACAACATACAGTCTTAGGCTGGTTTGCGGCTGATGAAATTTAATGTAAGTAAATGTAAATTATTACATGTAGGAAGTAAAAATGTTAGATTTGAATATACAATGGGAGGCCTGAAACTTGAAAATACACGTTATGAGTAGGACTTAGTAGTCATAGTGATCTCATGACTATCTACATCAAGACAAAAGCCATTAAGGAGACCAATAAGATGTCAGGTTATATATCACAAGATGTGGAGCACAAGCCAAGAGAGGAAATGTTTAAATTATAAAACATCACCTGGAGTACAGTGTACAGTTTTGACCTCCACCTCATAAACAAGACTTAGCAGTGCTACTGAAAGTCCAGAGAAGAGCAACTAGGTAGATTTTGAGACTGAGAGGTATGAGCAATGAGGAGAGATTGAAGGAGCTGAACCCTTTCAATTAAAGAAAACAGATTAGTAGGTAACATGCTTGAAATGTTTAAAATTATGAAAGAAATTAGTACAGTGGATCCCAGCTGTTACTTTAAAATAAATTCTGCAACAAGAACATGAGGATGTAGTGGGAAACTTGTTAAGGGTAAATTTCACACAAGTTTTTCATACAAAAAAACACAGCCATATAGGATAAGTGGTGGAGAGTGTAGATCTCGATTTGGACAATCAAAGTGAAACTTGTTTTAGAAACTTATTGGGCTGAAGACCTGTTCTAATCACAGTTGTTCTAAGAATCTAATGTTCCAAAAGCTGTTATCTCTCTTAGCAGTTGGAGCTACAAATGGACAGGTCTCTTTAAAGAATGCGTGCAGAGAAGAAGTAATGGAAACAATACAACTGGTGCAGCATGAATATTATAAATATTCAAAGCGGACCTCGTGGCAAATATTAGCAGGTCACAATCTGAGTATTACACATAAAGCAAGTATTGTGAAAATGTCAAGAAGAGAAAAGAGCATCATGCTATGTCAGAATAACAGGTCTACTAATTTTCTCTGTTTGTAGTGTTGATAGAATGAAGTGTCGGTTTTATATTTTTGGTGCCTTTTTTGTAACTCTAGTAAGAGATTTTTTGGTTAACTTTTTCATTCATTTGAAAAAATGAAAATGTATAAACATAAAAATATAAGCTAGTCATCTAAATATAAAGCAAGTTAAGTTACATAAGCTAGTTAAAAAATGTCTTGTGTGTCTCCAGGTTTATAATAGTTTGATGAAAGTGAGAAATTATCATTCTAGGTTTCTTAGTCACGTGGTCAGGGGTGACATGCAGGGGGCCCCACTTTTGACAGCAGGGTCGATCAATTTGGGAAGGAAATAAGTAAATGGAAATGTTGTTTTTGTGCAGCATATTGAGGAAGGCTGTAAGGCACAACCGTGTACACAATCTACCTTCAACTGAGGCTGCAATTCTAATGATGACAATACTGACAAGCCTACCCATTAAACTTGGCATCACAGCTGGCACAATTTTAAAAGCATTTTGATGAAAAACTGCCTAAATTAAGAGTCTGGCACAAGAAATGTTTCTGCGATTCAGACACGTGGTATTCAGCATGTCGGTGTGAAGATGGAGGTGCTGGCTTTTTTTTTTTAGTGCAGGGAGATGCTGCTAGTAGAAGTAAGAAAGAGACATTGATGAGGGGTTAATAAGAAAAGCTTTACACAATAAGAAACATGGCCTCAAAAATAATGAGCCAAAAAAGCAGAGTAAAGGTAATCTCTGTTAGAAATGAGAATTTTGCCTTCTTCTACTACTCACTCTCCATCCTCAGTGCTATTTGACCTGCTAATCCAAACTAAATACATGAAGGTGAACAAGCAAATAGGAAGACTGGCCCCCTTTTCTGAAGTAGTGGTGCTTCATCTACTCCCTGTTGCCTTTCACTATTCTAAAAAAAATATTTTAACGAAAAGGAAAAAGGGAAAAATGCCAGAAAGAATAAATATATTGATAGTTTCTCAGGTAAATATATTACGCCAGTCCTGATGCCAAGCATGCCTGTTTACCACTGTTAAAATACTTAATGCCCCGATGAGTGACATCCACACAGTGGTAGCGCTGTTGCTTTGCAGTAAGGAGATTGTGGGTTTGCTTCCGGGTCCCTAGTGCATGGAGAGCACTTTGATTAGTGAGAAAAGCGCTATATAAATGTAAAGAATTATTATTATCCTTGACTATGTCTACTGCTCCACCATTTGGGTGCTGTTGTCTGACCACCTTAATTACTTTGCTGTCATCTCAGTGTATTTACCCAGTTGACCATATTAATTGTACAGGCTTCCGGGCATTGAGTCTTTCTTTATTTCATCACCTTTGTGCCATGTTTTGTTTAATTGATTTTGTTTGTAATGTTTGTTCTAGGCCTTTCACATTGTTATTTATTAATCCATTATTTCAATTTCTGGTTACGTTATTGGATCTGTTGGTATCTACTCCATTCTTTGCTGTTTTGGTAAGACTGATTACTGAACATTTTCCATTTTGAAAATGTCTCAAAGAACTGTACCTTGCCAGATTTCCCTTTACACAAGAGTTTCAGTGATTATCAGTCCTGATAAGGGCACTCTGTTGTCCAGTGCCAGCCTTGACCCTTGGTGAAGTGCAGTACACCAAGCTCAGTCAAGCCTTTACTTAGTAGCAGTAATTGACGGTTTGTGGCATGACTGCCATTCTTATGACTCCAAACCTGCGGGAAACAGGTCGCAGTCACAAGTGTAACAGTGCAGGGCACAGCAGAGTTTTTTAGAGAGTCCTATCTGTTTTGTGCTGATGTGAAGTATATCAGGACCAGTAAGTCAAAGTTTGATTCTTTATTTGTGCCTAAGATGAGTTATTACACAGTACACTCAAGTTCATTGGTACAGTTCTGTATGCTGTTTCAAACTCATTGCCAAAGGCGGGATGCCACATGTGTCACATAACCTAAAGAGGGATGCAATTTCAGTTGACTGAATCTTCATCACATCGCCTAAGGCTGAGCGTGATTTCAATTAACTTGTCAAATCCTAGATAAAGAATCGGCTACACCCAGCAGATTAAATAGAGAAATGAAAAGTGAACAGTTAAAGCCACTAATTTGGAGTGTGTTATGAAAAAGAAACTCGGAAGCAAGTGGTTTTGGAGGAGAATGGAAAGACTAAGCTAGATAGAAGGAGTGAGTATGGTGGAAGTGAAGAGAAGAATAGCGGAAGAAAGGACATTGATGATTACAATTCCAATAAGACAGAAGTGGTGACATTTAGGCCGGTAGTTGATATCACTAAAAGGAGATTAAAGGTGAATGGAAGACAGAGAATGCTGCTAATGGACAATATTAAAGAATGGAATGTAAAAAGGAAAGTGCTAGACAGAAAAGGTTGAAGTTGGCATTACGTGACAAGAACCTGCCCACTGGCAGAAAACTAAACATGGTGACGCTCAATAATTTATTTACATGCTGTAGCCTTGTCATCGCTGGCTAAAGTGTCTTTTTATGGATAATTGTATTTGTTTTATAAATATCTTTCTGTTTAGGTTACTTTTCTGTGTGTATTCTATTACTTCTTAATGAGTTTTCCTTTGGTAGTTAACTACTTTGTATTATTGTATCATGTTAATTATGTACTGATGTGTTATATGCCTCTTTGTCTCAGTTTTGAGCCTAAAGCTTTATTTTCACTTTTGCCGTTTATGGGCCTGTGCAGGACTCACAGCCTGCTGCTCGAGTTTTTGGGGAGTAACTCTTATTTTGAATTTTTAAGCCTCATTTGAAGCCTGATACTAGATTTTGAATTCAAAACCTCATTTTGAATCTTGCTAACTGAGCACAAGATAATACGTTGCTTTCAGTTTTCTCATAAATCCGAAGCACAATTTAGCACCACTGTATTCAAGAACAAAACTGTTTGGAATTCTTAGCAAAGAAATGGGGTCATGGGATATCCTTTTTAAAATCACAAAGGACTTAGATGAAGTATACGGCGTTGCCAGGCCATAAATGAAAGAGGCAAAACAATGTTTTGGAAATTAAATATGGCTAAACACAACCAAAAATGAGACAAAATGATGTACTCTTAGACAAATGTTGTAATCCAGTGAGATAATGAAATTGATATATAAATTAGTGGAAAAGAAAACACTGTACCTGCAGTCTTAGATGTGATCCTGCTTTGGCTCGTAGAAAAGTTTGTGCTCACTGATGATGATGTCCTCCCATCAGCCCCAGCTGACTCCTGATGGGAAATGGAGACCCTGCACCAGCCCTGGTTTTTGTTTGCTTCCTCCCATTGCAATACCTTTTCCAAAATGCTATATAGCCTTTAATTTAAGTTGGACAAATGGCAGCGCATACAAAAATTTGTGTAAGGTTGTTGACCAGTTTTGTAGGATTAGTAAACAAACAAGACAGCTTGTAATGTTTTTTATGCAATTCAATACTCAAATTTGCTACCTGTGTTTTTAGACCTTCTGGTAATGGCCTATACTTTTGTTTTTGACTTTAATTTGGATAAACCCATTTCCAAGTCCTCCACACCTGTGTCTACTGACAGAACATGATGTCATGAGACACAAGCTCTAGAAACCCACTATCACTTCATAGCAATGGGTGGCACTCTTTTGTGACAAGAACCAAAATGATGACATGAAGAATTTTAAAATGTAAAGTTAAATAAAATGAAACGTCCTAAAATCAAAACTTAACATGCAAACAATTATGACATTAGATTTTGCGATATTCACAGCCTTGGAAAAGGTTAAGCAGAAGACCAAAAATGATTTTTTTTCTGCCCAGGAAAAATTAATAAAGATTTAATAAATTATAAAACATGAAACTTCAGTAGAGGACAGCTGTAATTTATGATCTCAAAGAAGGCGGCTGGTTCAACGAACAACAATATTTATTTACTGCATAGTGTAGGCAGAAAATGCCAGTCATAAAGAAAGAGGAAAATACTAACAAAGTTTGTCCACAGTAGCACTTGTGAATGCACACATTCAGTTCAGTTCAAACTTATTATCCCGGGGTGGGGGGGGGAATCTGGATTGTCAGCAGTTTTTGACAGAGCGAGCAAGATACCATGTTAAAACCACAGCAAACTAGATCTCATCTTCTCTATTTAATTTAATATTGTTTCTTTGTATCAGCATACTGCTGCTGGATTATGTGAATTTCCCCTTGGGATTAATAAAGTATCTATCTATCTATCTATCTATCTATCTATCTATCTATCTATCTATCTATCTATCTATCTATCTATCTATCTGGCAAACATAACTTTATACAAATAAATATAATAATACAGTGACCAGAATTCTTATGTATTGTAGCAGAAGACGGGACCCATGCCTGGCCAGGATGCCCCTTTGACACTGGGACTGGAGGAGTAGCCATAGGATGTACACTACGTCCCCCGGAATGTGTGGGGGCAGCCCTCCTGGGTTACATCGGGGCCACAGACCTGTTGGGCTCCGTGGCCACCTGGAGGAGCTGCATGGCTTAACAAGCTTGTGTGGGCTGGAATGCAGCCACACCCAGAAGTGCAGCCTAATTAGGCCAATTACCACCTGGAGCACTTCCAGAATGGGCTATAAAAGGAGCCTGCAGCCACTGCTCAGGGTGCCAGAGTCGGGAGGAGGAGGACGAAGCTGCCTTGGAGGAGTGGTGGTGGTGGAGGAAGAAGAAGAGTGTGTTTTTGGGTGTTTTTGGGACTGTGTAGTTTTTGTTTCATTTTTACATGCCTCCGTTGTCAGTCTGTGTCGGGTCGACGCCTATATAGCACTTACGGCCACAGTATATAACATCATATATAATATATTCGTATAAAAATTAAAAAGAGTGATTGACCAGAATGATAACTGTTCTACTCACAAGTTAACCCTGTGGATTTTTATTAACATAAAACTCACCTAGAAGATTAATAGCAGTTGGAATGAAGGAGTATTTGAATTTGCTTTTTATCCTCAAAAGTGTAAGCATGTGACCTGATGGCAACAACTAGAATTGTGATTGAAGTGAATGAGTTCTGTCTTAGAGGATGCACCCGGTTATTTTACTGCTTCATTTTGCATTTGAATTTGTCATTTTTTTTTCCGTAACATTATGATTTCCAAGCTAGGCCAACAGAGCATAAGTTAAGATAAACTTGATGCAAGATTCACAATTTCAGGAATGGTAACAATTGAAATGAGAAGGAGCAGAAGTACGGAAGAGATACCCACAAGACATTGCTGGCAGTGTGGCGCTCCGGCCATGATAATCGCTCTCACTTCAGAGACGCACAGGTGCTTTATTTCACAAAGCAAGTTAATGTGTTGGAGAGTTGGCTAGTAGGAAAGACTGATGCCAAAGAATCAGCTCTTCCATCTGGTTTCTTAGGGTTAGGGAGATGCATTCACCTTATAGAATTGGAGAACATCAGTTTGTACATAATGGAGGCAATCAACTTGCATTTCGGCAGAGCACGCTTTGAGTCAGAGTCCTTTTCATGCATTCACGTCATTTTTAAATATAAAGCAGACGGAATTCATCTTGTACCCTGTTCTTCTCTCTACCTTGATATTCACTGATATGGGCGCTGCACAGGAGATGAAGGCATGTGCCAGTTGTGTTTAAAATGCCACCAAGGATGCTATTGTGTTTCATAGAGGCTTGATTTGTTTTTACCTTAAATTAGAATTTGATTTGTCTGTTATTGTTCAAAAGTAGAAGTAGATCTTTTTCTCATTCCCAAGTCCAATCTCTGATCAGACCTCCTTGTGCTATTAAAGCTAAAACAGGCTTTCAACATTTAAGTGCCTGAATGTATGAGTATGGCTCAGTTTGTGAGCATTTCACCTAGTGTGACCATCTTCAGCTGTGACAACCAAGGTGGAATAAGTGAAGGTAATTTAAAATCTCACTACACAGACTGTAGAGTTAATGATGATAGCAAAGCTGGTATTAAAAATGAAGACATGAATATCAAACAAATCCCTCTGTCCACTCCTTCTAATATTAATATTGCAACTTGAGTCATTTTAATGAGCTGGTGAAAGGCTACAAGGAGGCAACCAAGCAGGTTTAAATTTGAAATGTCCTGGCAGACTTTCTTCTTGGCAGAGTGACACAGTTGATTCTAGGATGACACCAGCTACCTACCCATACAGTACTTGTCAAGAAGCAGCTTATACAGAGATGTAGAGTAGGGAGAATATTTTACTGTATAAATGTATGCAATGCTGTGGAATGTGTTGGTTTTGTCCTTGGACCTGATGCAGCTAGGTTTAAGTTCAGGTTTTAGCTCCCTATAAATATATAATGTAAAAAAATGTTTCTGAATAAGGATGGATTAATGGATTTGCCCTTGAAGACTAAAAATGAGAGGAGCGATGAAGCTATGTTATCATCGCCACATAGTGTGACAAACCTTAGGACTGGGCTTAATCTTCAGAGGTTGCCTTTACAATATTAAATTAGAAACAGCATTATAGAAGGATTGAGATGGTGGCCTGAAGAAGACACACTAGCAGGTTTTTATATTGTACCTGTGGTGAAAACAGGCAGGTCAAAAGGCCAAAAGAATATGAGCGGCAGGATCAGGAGGTGGAGAAAACTTAAGTATTGTGGCTTAAGAAAAAAAAAGGGGTCTAGAATCAAAAAGACAAAAAGAATTCCAGCCTAACTAGACCTTCAAGAAAGCCATTCCATAACTAAAGGTTTATGAAATACCAAGAAAATCAAGATGTTCACAAAATGGAGAAGAGATCTTTTAACCAGGAGATAAAAAGGGCAAAGGTCCGTCAAAATGTATTCAAAAACAAACATGAATCAGACAATTGGGAGGTGAAAAATACATAAGGGTGCCATCAAAGATCTTTCCTGAAATATCCCAAAGCTGGAACACCAGAAGCTGCATGTTGACATTTTATATGGACAGAGTACAGTGAAGTAATATGCCAAATGACTTCCTGTCATGTGATTGGGAATGGCCTAGTGACTACAAGCAATATGGCTGCTGCCGTGAAAGAAGCAGGTAGAAAATGGCTGTGACTGAAGGTGCCAACAAAATGTTGATGTCAAAAGAAACATGAACAACCCAGAAAATAATAAATAACAAAAGATGTACATAAATTTGTCTTAGTCTTCAAAAATGCAAGATCATGACAACTAGCACTGACTGGCAGCAACTTTCCAAAAACTTGGATACAAGCTGCGCTGCATTGCCATCTTAAAAACTGCTTCTGTGATGATGTCATGGGCAGCATTGGGTGTCATTGCTGTAAATGACATGGCCATGGAATTAAAAATATTGAACAAAATTGCAATACCTAAAGCAAAAACTAGATCTAAAATGACATAAGAAATATTACTGTAAAAGAAAACAACTACTGGCATCCGTCGACTTACATTTAGGTTATGTTCCGACATAAGACTATATGGTGGTATATCGATAATTATAGGGGAGAGGTCAAGTATATCTTGATGGCATTTTAGGGCAAGGATACTCTTGATTTCACAAAAATATCGAAGCTACAAAATATGAAAGTTAGGAGTTAGACATTTTTTTAAACAATCTACAGTGTTAGCATATCAGTGACGTTTTCCAGATTTTTGGCTCTTAACAGGCAAAAGGAAGCCTCACCTCTTCTTTTATGCTCAGCTCTTGGAATAATAAGCAGGCTGCCATTGGAAGATCTATGTTATGATTTGGAATGTAGGGGGACAGGGCACACCAAAATTTAGGAAGGAGCAAGATTATTTAAAGCGTTATATACCATTAGTAGTATTTTAAAGTCAGTTCTGAAGGAAACATTTAACCAATCAAACAACATTAAAACTGGTGAGGTGTCTTTAGATTTTCTTTTTCTGGCTAAGATTCTTGTGCTACAACCACCTGATCAAAGCAAATACCCTAATGTGACATGAGACCCATTGCGTCAAATCCTCTAAGACAGATCCTTAAAAAACAAAGAACTGCTTAAGAACATTTAACTGGAGTTTTTTTTTTTTTTTTTTACATTTTTCTGTCCACCCTGGTCAACAGACCTTACTATTGGGCTGTCATTTAGAGATTTAAAATTACAATTCTATATTTATTAATTCTAATGTCTCTTAATTATATGTCTTATGTGAGTGCCCATTGTTTATTTTTTACATCCTATTTATGCATCACTATTCTTATCTAATTTTAATTTGTTTTTCTTTTCTTTTATTTATATCGTTTGACACCTTGTGCTACGTTGCATGAAAATGTGCTATAGAAATAATAAGTGTTGTTGAAGTAGAGGGCACCCATATGGAACAATAACATTAAATTATAAACTACAAAACAGGTTAATACCTACTTTTGGTTTTGGAGAACAGGCAGCATTTGCGTTACTTTGACTGTACAGTGGGGCACAGGGATGCTGGAAAACCTGGAGCTGTGAAGCTAATAGTGGCACAGGCATGCCACAAAGGCAAAATGATGAATGAACCACAAGATTAGAAAAAAACAGTTGTCAAAAAATTAGTTTGGTCAAAGCCAAAACATCAAAGCCCAATGCACAAACTCAAATCTTAACACTGTACCCCCTAGATTGATACGATTACTAGGTAAAGCTGTTTCCCACTGTGTTCACACTCTTAGATCCTAGAACTAGTGTGCTGCCAAAATAGTGTCCAGGTGATGAAATCATACAATGCAATTTCCTATGGTCACATGGGGGCAATGGAGTACTATTGCCAACAACAATATGGCTGTCTCGAAGTAGTAAACACCCAAAATGGCAGCACCAAAAGTGAACAAAATAACAGAATCTATATATATAATTCACTAAGGGCACGCAAGACACTGAGCGCAAGCAAGACAGAGAGCCACACCCGGCAATTCACAGAGCCCCGCTCCCCCAAATCTAAGACCATGGGATACGCTCGACAGAGTCCTGCCCGCCAATTGTAACCCTCCTCCTGCATCCACCGTCGCCCTTGAGACATGTGCACTGCCTGCTCATGTGCTCGCACGCAACAACTCACCAAACACAGCCTCAGTCGCTTTTGTCTGTGCTACAGTCCACATGAGAGAGACACACACAGGCGCGCGCGCGCGAGAGAGAGAGAGACACACACACACACAGGCGCGTGCGAGAGAGAGAGACACACACACAGGTGAGCGCGTGCATTGTTGCAATGTTACTTCTCTTGGTTGTTTATTAAATTACGGATTTTTCAAAAGTTCATTTTTTTTCCCTGTGCTTAAAACTCATTAAAAAAAAGTGTTTTTAGCGAGCGGATCGTAGCGCTATAGCGCAAACTATTGCAGTGTTAGTTTTCTCTATTGTTCGAAGTTTTCTCAGTGTTATTCAATGTTTTTACATTTAGTTTACAATTACGCTGTGCATTCTATAGTGTAATTAACTATATTTGTCCTTAAAAACTTAAAAAAAAATATATTTACATACAGTTCGTATGGTCTGGAACGGATTAATTGTATTTACATACAATCCTATGGGGGAAATTACCTCGGTTCATGACCAAATTGGTTTACGAGTTTTTGGAACAAATTATAGTCATGAAATGAGGTTCCACTGTATATATAATCAACCAAGTCGTCTGACCATGGGGTACGCACGACAGAACCCCAACCGCCCACTCTAACCCACCTCCCGCATCATGGGGAACACACGACAGAGCCCCGCCCGCCAACTCTTATCCTCCTCCTGTGTCCACCCTCGCTCTCGAGGCATGCGCACTGCTTGCTCATGTGCCCGCCCCCACCACTTCACCAAACTCATCCTCACTTGCTTTGGTCTGTGCTACAGTCCACATGCAGCTGTGAGCCACGTTGACTGTTCACGTTGATAATTATGAGGCGTATGCTACGCCGCGGGTTGGCTAGTATAGTATTAAAAGCAATGGTATGCCTAAAATAAACAAGTAGTTACACATTCAAACCCATTCATAACCGGTCCATCAAAGAGGCTCTGGTAGAAGGCCGCTGGATTTTCTGGAGAGTTCTAGGGGTTGGCTAGAGTCTGCTGTTCTTAGCCTAGAGTCGGGAGGTAAGTTGTTGAAGGCCTCACACCAGCTGATCAGTAGATTGAGAAGAGCTTGAGGTCAAATAGCGAAGAAGAAATAGTGTGGGATGTGATTGGGAAAGTGTAAAAGCCCTCAGAGGACAGGAAAAGACCAAACTCTGTTTACTTAGTCCATAGAGGCAGACTGTTTTTTCTGTCTATGTATTCTTTTGTTGCTTTAAGTTCTCTCGTTATTTATCTCCTCTGTTGGGTGTTATATTCTGTAATATACTTTATATTTTTTAGTGTGGGTATGGATGTATGTGTGTGTTCACCCTGTGATGGACTGGCACTCTTTCTAAAGATTGCTCCTGCCTTGTGCCTGATGATTGTTGGGATAGGCTCCAGCGGCTGTAGGTTTGGCTGGCAATAGTCATTCACTATATGTACATGAAGTCTGTGGCATGAGAGCCTATAAGTACTGTATGTGCTTGCGTTTTTTTTATATTCCAATACATGAGAGACTACATGTTTATATGAGGCACAGGTGCAAGCAGGTAGGCATCAAAAATGATGTATTATGTTCTGAAAAATCTTGTATTTTATGAGTCTAAGTGAGTGTGCACAGGTAGCGAAGGGTTATTACAGATGGAACTACAAATACTTTGTATATAAACAGGCCCCATTGTGCGTATGTGCATTCTGTATATGTTTGTGTGTATTTAAGAGTTAAGGAGCATATGATCTCCTGGAAAGGACAACAGGAGTTCAGCATGCTGAAGGTCAGGTAAAATAACCCTGACGAAAGAAAGAAAAAATATAAAAAGATGAGACGCTATGCTGTCTGGCACAGGGCCTGAACGAAGGAGTTTTATTGTTAAAAAAAGTGCCGGGCAGCCTCTATGATGTGTTTCAAAGCCCGTTCTGCCTGGTTAAATGTAAAGATCCTTCTGTAGGCTCTTCTCGTTTCTCTGGAAAGCAGTAAACTCTAATTTTTGTAGCTGTCAATTTATAAAAGCATGCCATCCATGTGTAACAGAGCTATCGGCGCACACCCTCCGCCTCTGAGATGGAGCCACCCGTTAGATAAGATCTATTTCTTTTCCAGTTTATTGGGAACAATGTTATTTCTTCAAACACTGCCATGTATTGATTTAGTGGTTATGGGGTGTTTTTTTCTTAAGCAGACTGGAATTGAATTCTGTTTTTGTTCTGTAGCATTCAGATATGACCACAAAAATGAAAAAGCCTCTGTGTTTCTTACCAGTTGTTGCCTAATGAAAGCAAATGAGATTAATAGCAAAAAAAAAAAATGCCGCCCCACTCTGCCTCTGAAATTAGAAGTCACCTCTGCATGAAAGGAAAGGCCGGAGAGGAAAACACCAAGGCAGATCTCAGCCCCTCCAATAAACATGATTGAGGACATAATCCATCGGGTGTCAGCCTCTCAGTTTACTTTCTTTGAGCAGGCGGACCTCGGCAAGACTGCCGTTTGTTGCAGACTGCCTGCCGACTTGTCGCAGTGTGCAGTTATAGATCTGATGATGGCTTCTTGGGGTTTCCTGAAGGCTTCACTTGGTGAGCTTGAGTATCTACATGATGTACACTGAGATATTACCTCAGCACTGTGGAAGAATGAAACATAAACTGGTGGGCATCTAGAAGTTGTGGAGCTTTGGTAGAAGAGCTGAACCGGGGGACGTGGTGGTGAAATTCTGACAAGTCACTGAGCCATCCAGTGGTTCTGATGTACCTAAAGGTCCATCTTCTCATTCACTTATTTAACCCTTTCTGGTCTTAGTAAAAATATTAGTATATTTTTGTGTTCAATGCCCCACCAGCACCCTGTATTTAACTCTAAGCACGGTGGTATCTCACTGCTTCATAAGGCTATGTTAAGTCCTGGGCCAGTCCTCATTTCTCTGAAGTTTTATCTTCATATTATTTTTGTGAGCTATTATTTGCATTTTGGGTTTATTCCCATGTGCCAAAGATGTGTGTTTGTGTTAAAAAAACTATACATTAGACTAGTGTAACTGAAGGAATCCTCATGGCCAGAAAAAAATTCATGGCAGGAGAAGAAACAACCAGGACAAATAAGTAATTTAGCAGTGGGATCCCAAGATAGACGTTTATGATGGAGTTGGGCGAACAAAGTGACTACCCATTGCTGCAGTGTACTTATCTGTCAGGATTCCACCAAAAGTATTTTGAAGTTCATGTTATTCTAATAAAACAGTTGTCGCTATTTGGGCCTCCCTGGTGGGCTTACTAAATTCCTGTTTCTGCTTCATCACCTGCAGAGCTTCAAGATCATTTTATTTTGCTTTTACAAGATTGCAAAATAAGTTTAGCTCTAAGCATAAGCTGTCAAGAAAAGCTGCAATATCTTCTGATACTTAGAATAGAATAGCTACTCTGTAAAAGGAGGGCGAAGGAAGTCATGGATCATCCATATACATAGTGCACTGCCTATCTCAACACTATTATGCATTGTTTTCTTTCAAAATATGTATTTATTCGATTGATTCCAATATTGTAAATAGTTACCCCAGTTATATACTGAGGATGAGTCAAGCACTATTTTAGTAAACAGTGTAAAAGAAGCAGAAAAAAGCAGAAAGGTTTGGGGATCCACCCCGTATATTGTTGATGAAGCACACAAAAAGTCAAATTAGAGTGATCAATATGAATTGAATCAAACATAAGACTGAAATGAAGGGTGGAGGGATCGGTCTTATAGGAGCTGTGCAGGAAGAGGTGAGTTCTTAGGCGGAAGTGAGGTCTGTAGGAGGGCGTAGTCTGGCAACAGAAGTGGGTGGGGTTCTAGCTGAGCTTTCCTTCTGCTGGTCTGTGGGAGAGGGAGAAAAAGCATTAGTGCAGCTCGTCAACCCCCCGACTCACCAGCTTTTTTTTGACAATGTTCACAGTCAAAAGATTAGTAAACCAATTGACAGGTCTTCATGTGAAACAGCCAGCTAGGAGCATGGCAGACACTGAGCACAGAGCAACATAATGGGAGTGCAAAGGCCAAACATTTTAAAAGACACACACTACTGATTTGTCAAGTCTTGGACAGGACACACTGGTTTAAAGATTAAAAATACTACATCCAAGACCAATTTGGAATTACCTATCGTGCATTTCTTTTGGATATTGGAGCAAACAGCAATGAGAAAGATACTCACATGGGGAGAGCACACGGGCAGCAACTAATTTGAACCCAGTCTCCTGGAGATGTGGTGCAGCAGTGCTAACCACTACACTGCCATGTTACATTCATACCATAGCATTAACATGTTCAAACCCACTCAATCCATGGGTCAATTTCATGGGTCCCGAGCTCATTCCAAAATTGCCTGGGCCCTAACCCTATTATATTATATTATATTATATTATATTATATTATATTATATTATATTATAT
>JANRMT010062814.1:90356847-90402815 GCA_026402145.1 Polypterus bichir lapradei | reverse complement strand
AGCGTCCTGCTCTCAGATTGTATCTCTCTTCACTTTCTTATGTTCATTTCTAGCTCTCCTGCAGTTCTGCTGCTCTCTGTCTGACCGTGTCCCTGCTTTAATCTGGAGTGACTGGCCTTTCTCTAGGATAGTCGAAACAGCACAGGATGTTCACAATTAAGTGTCCTTGTTTCATTCCTTGTTGAATGTTTTCCTCTTTAGCAAGTCTCTATCACAGTTTGTGGACCCCAGAATGCAGTGTTCACCACCCTGTACTTGTGTGTTATTATCATCTTCAGCTTTGTTGTTAAAGCTGCGTGCTTGAGGGCATATTTTTCTGTAACTCATATCTTCCATGCCTTTTTTCCATTAGGAATGGCTGAAATTATTGATGATTGTGTCATCAAAATATGATTAGAATTTTAAATGAAGAAATCAAGGCATCAACTTTGCCATCAACATGGCCATCAAACCTGAGGCTCGGGATTCAAATCTTGCTACTGACACTATGTGACCAAGAACCAAGTTAATGCACAAGCCTGTGATCCAACTGGAAAAATAAAAGGAATGTAACCAATTGTAATCTCAAATGTTGTAAATTGGATTGGATTTAGGCATTAGCCAAATAAGTAAATATTAATAAATAATAATGAAAGAAGAATAACAATAACAAGATTAAAACAGTCTATTTGCATTACTGCTTTAGAGAAAGGTTGGTGGATTTGTTGAACTGAGTTTTTATTTACTAGAATATGCCTTCATTATATCCTTTCCAGTACATGTCTCCATAGCAGTTGCATACAGATAAATTTGTGGTCTCTGCTAAGATGATACATGTTGCTCTCTAGGATGTATTATATTGAGAGGGACACACGGACAGAGCAACATTAGTAGTTTGTGTAGTTGCTGAGGGTTAACTAGGATGACAATGGCCCCACTGTAAGGCAATATATACATAAGCACAGACAGCATTTGCTGCTGCCTCATGGGAATGTCCTTGGCAAAGTCACATATACACATATGGGCCTTGGTATAGTCAGCTGATTCCCTTGACAGGAGTGTATAGAAGGAGCAGCATATTCAATCAGCACACAACACCAGCTTTGATGGTAGATTTGTTTAGGCCATGTACTGATTTAAGACAGCATTTATTAATCAGTTATTGAAAGGTTAATAACCTAACTTAAAAAATTGTTCTCTCTCAGTCTTTATAGGCTTGTGTAATCAAATTATTCTTTTTCACCTAATTTTAGCATTCAAAAACCCTTCAAAAGAATCAAACACAATGATGACAGAATCTGTACTCCAGCAATCTCAGTTGTCAGTTCTCTACTATATCTACATATTTAGATTAAATGTTGAAAATGATTTTTTTTCCCTCTATCTTTTAATGGCCCTTTTGTGCTCTCATCATCTCTAAAGCCCAATTACAGTTTGCTCTTTGCCGTTGACGTCAGTGTCATTTCATGAATGCATGCCTGGTAATATTGTGCAGACAGATTCCTGCAGGCCGCTGGTGCTCCAGCAACACGCACATGGAATCCAATCACCGCCAGCAGCTCCCTGATTTTAGCCCTTCAATCATCTCCGGACGCCGTGCGGCAGCCTGCCACCGTCCACTTCTAGCTGTCATTCCCACAGAGCAGCGGGCCGGGAGATGGAAGGATTGCAAATGTGAGGTTCAGCCAAACAGACAGCTGCTGATGGCGCCTGTCGTTTGCATCCAGAGAGCCTCATCTCATCTATTGATGCCAGCAAGAAATTGCTTTCCTCCTCTGGAGATGCACTCCTGCCAGCCAGCCCTTGTCAGAGAGGTGGGTATTGAGGGAGCTTTGGTCTCTCGCTTTTTGGCCTGACTTCTGGGGTCTCATTTTTGTTTCAGTATTTTGGGTGAGGATAGACACAGAACTCTGGTTCTGCACTGACCATTGACTCACTCCTTTGTCTTGCTCCTCTCAGATTATGATATGTAATCCAAAACTATTTTTGGCACAGGAGTGCACCTGTTGGTCGCATGTAATCAATCCATCACCTTCCTGAAAGTGAAGTTTGCGCGTAATTGCTGGGTTCTGATGGCCATTATGCTCTTCTGAGGCTCCTGTATTCTTTTAGATTGATGAAAACAATTGTGAAGTGCCATGCTGTTATACTAGTGTAACGATACAAGATGGACCACGTATTTGAGTGGTTTACTCTGCTGCTCCTCACCAGTAAAATGAACACAGATGGAAAAAAGAGGCAGGCAGAACTGAACTAGTGCAGGAAATTAACAAGACAAAGAGATCTTAGACACCATCTGAGGTCAGGACACTGGACCAACAGCACACTGATCTGGAACAATGTGACACACTGGCCTTCCATATTCATGTCTGCAGTCATCATCAAAACCCAAAAGCTGATTCATTGAGTCAGGATTCAAAAATAGCAGCTGTAGACAAAAGACAGGAGAATGTGGAGGCATCTTGGGTATTCCAGAAAAGTTAACTAGTAGACATTCTGAAAGATAACGTGCTGGTTCAAAGACCTGTGTTTGAATCATAGATGATGCATATTATCCCCATGTTTATATGAGTTGTTTTCTGGAATATTTAACATCCACTTTTATGAGAAAGTTAGATAAAACCAGTTAAAGCAGCTAGATCCTCCACTCTTGGAAAATAGACTGGAATTTATCGTCATCCAAACCATGTTTCCCCACCCTAATACAATAGACAACAATGATGCTTTGTCCATAAATGTTCTGACAGTGGCCCTGCTTGGAAAATAGTACCATCAAGAAGCATTGATACAGGTTTATATGCACTGGTTGGTGCCAGATGCAGTCTACAGAGAAGGTGCTGTTGTGTTCATCCAGTATTCAAATGGAGAATGGCAGCGAGAGACAATACCAAAAGGCCTCCACTACTGAAAAAACAGAGCCAAAGCAGAAGCCCTGGCCAATGTAGCAAATGCTATTAACAGCAAAGCAAATCTAGGCAGCCATGTCTTTTTCACTGATGCTATTTTGGTGCAGCACACAATTTATACCAACAAGTTGCCATTGTTAGAAAAAGAGTTTTAGCACGGTTTTTCAGCAGACCACCTCACTCTGTGATATTACATGAAGACATGACTGGGTTTTTGAATCTTGGTGCAGATAAAAGAGAAGAAAACCATCATTACATTTCCATACAAAACACCACCAACATGGAACAGTTAGCATCAGTTGTGTGAACTAGACCTGGTGGTCACTTTAGATAGGAGGCAACACTTGCGCAGGAAGTTGCACCTTATGTCATTCCCTAGTGTGCTTTTGTGGAGAAGTAGAGCATGGCCTACAAGACTGCAGGAGCCTCCAGTCCTTGAAAGAAAAGATTAGTCAAAGCAGTAACATCTGTATGGGCCTGGGGATTCTTTGCAGAAGACCGTGGCCTACAAGTGTAACATTAGAAGAAAAAGAAAAGAAAAGTTCTTTTTAGAACATTAGAACACTCTAGACGAGAACAGGCCATTCAGCCCAACAAAGTTCACCAGTCCTATCCACTTATTTCTTCCAAAAAAACATCAAGTTGAGTTTTGAAAGTCCCTAACGTCTTACTGTCTACCACACTACTTGGTAGCTTATTACAAGTGTGCATCATTCTTTGTGTAAAGAAAAACTTCATAATGTTTGTACGAAATTTACTCTTAACAAGTTTCCAACTGTGTCCCCATGTTCTTGATGAACTCATTTTAAAATACAAGTCTCGATCCACTGTACTAATTCCCTTCATAATTTTAAACACTTCAATCATGTCACCTCTTAATCTTCTTTTGCTTAAACTGTATAGGCTCAGCTCTTTTAATCTTTCCTCATAATTCAACCCCTGTAGCCCTGGAATCAGCCTAGTCGCTCTTATCTGGACTGAACTGAACAATAAGATGGAGTAGTGGTGCTTCTTCCCAGGAGCTAAATTTCTTCACAGGGATACATTTATTTATGTATTTGTAAGTCTCAGTTATTTGAATTAATTAATTGACTGGTTGACTCAATTAATTAATGAATTACTGTTTCACGCCTTAGACATGATTATGCCCAGCACAATGTGAACCCCATAATGGCCACATGGAACCAAAGGGATACAATGCAGTCAGTAGTAGTGGTGAGGCTGGCATTCAAACTGCTGTCCAAGGTTGTATCAAATAGTCTGTGCTGCCACAGCAGAAGGAGCTGGTGGCTGACCTGATGAAGTTTTAATTTGACAACATTTCCTTTCGCTCTCCCCAAGCCCCTGTGCTCGTTTCAATGGTTACATTAATATGAATAATAATGCTGTTTTGTATGTCTGATGGATGTTTCCAGCACGGCGTTGCATGATGAGCAGGTGAATGCCTGCCGTCTGAGCTCAGCCTAATTGACAGGCTGCTACACTGCAGCTCGGGTGCCCAAAGCTTTCATTCTACATAGACAGTTTCCATCTGCTGGATGTTTTACTACGTTTCAGCTTTCTTCTGGTCTCTTTGAATGTATTTATCAACATTAAGGAATGAAGACATATGCTGTCATAAGTAATGAGTTTTTGTTTGAAGGATCGGAGTGGCTTGAGGTTTTCATCTCCCGACAATTTTGCTCTGCTTCATGCATTTGTGTTCTAAAGGTTTTTTTTTGCATTTTGAAACTCGCTTACAGGTCTAATGGGCAAGGGAGTTGTCAGCCAGGAAATGGCAATATGGGACCGGGATAAAACCCTAAAAAAGGGACACAGAGAGGGAGAAATGGCTAAGATGGTTGAGGGCAGGTGACCCAACAAGTGCCTTTGTTTCCTGACTCTCCATTTAAAATAAGGATGGGTGACAGGATTTTAGAACAGCTTTTTCTGGAAAGTGGATGGCACATGGTCTGAGGTCAAGATTAACAGCACCATATCAGGACTGGCAGGAAGGGCCAAGTCAGAAGGAATTGATTCTTGTTGGTGTTCTCAGTGAAGCAGCTCAGAAGGCTGCCTAAGGCTGCTGTCACATTACAAGACTTGACACGACTTCTAATTAGTGAGCATGTCAAATTACTGACTGCTCATCGGTCTCAGAGGATGTAATATTATATGTCTAGGATCTGCAAGGGTAACTAATTTTATGATTCCCTTGCGACTTTATATTACATCACAATTGTGCCACAAAAATACAATGACATCACTTTGTTTTGGCAGCCAATCAGTGTGGAGCACACCAGAATCTCTTTTTCCTTTGTCTGCTTTGTTGTGATGCAGGAAAACTTGAAACGTTAGACTCGGCAAAGATGTCTATTCAGAGTTTGAAGAGCCTCTCATTTGTTTACACAGTTCGACACTCGCTTTCCTTCTTTCCTTGCAGCTGACATTAGTGTCCATTACCATTACTCATTGGCTGTTAACTCGCATAGACACAATAGTCCACCCATAAGTCTAGTGACTCATAATGATAAAATCAGACCTCTTTGGTTTTATTGTAGCAAGTCCCCAAAAATACAATACAATACAATTTATTTTTGTATAGCCCCAAATCACACAAGAAGTGCTGCAATGGGCTTTAACAGGCCCTGCCTTTTGACAGCCTCCCCAGCATTATATAAGCAGACAAGGAAAAACTCCCAAAAAAAAACCCTAGTAGGGAAAAAGAAAGTAAAGCATTATGAATTGAGTAGCTGAGGTGTGACACTTGTTTGCTGGCAATAATGGGAGTGTGCAACTGCCCACAACTTGTTCTGATTTTATTAAAGGAATGTTCCACCCAAAAATAATATTTTTTAAAATGTTACTTATCGTATATTGGTATTGTAGTGATGGGTGAGAAATTTTTTAAAACTGTTGGAGATAATACAGAAGCACATTAACAGAAACGCAGGGTGCTAACCGCTGCACCGCCATATCCATCCATTTATTGGTGATCTTGTTACGGAATTTTGCTTGAGGCTGCCAGTTGACTCTAGCCAATGTGCTAGTGAGGCCTGTACAGTTAGTAATATAATGCTGTTTGTGCCTTTTACTTTTGCAGAAATCTAGATGGAAAGGAAATTCACTGACATTCTTGTCATTATTATAGTTTCATCTTAATTTGCTTGCTTTTGTAAAATTGGACTTTTAATTGTTTCAGAATGGTTTTCAAGCAGTCAATTACCAATGAGCACATGCAGGTGGAGGAAACAATGCATCCTACTGGGGAGCGGCTCCTTCAATGTCATCAGCACCTGCTTGTGCTCATCATCAAGTAGCTGCTTTACAAAAATTCTAACACTGAGCAGAACGGGGAAGAAAAATTTTAGCAAGCCTAATGTACTCCTTTGTATAAATCACTCACATGTGTGCTAAACTTGTTACAGGAGTGATGCATCAAATTATGATTGCATACTTGACTGACACCTTCATCCAGCATGACAGACCCGATCAGGACACTCATTTATGACAATTTTCTACAATCAGAGCACAGGCAGCTTAAGTGACTTGCCTAGGGTCTGACAGTAAGTTACAAATTGAACTGGCAGCCTTGTGGTTTAAAGCCCAGTGACTTAGCCACTCCACCATGCTGCCTTCCCAGAGTTCACTTTAAGCACTTTGCCACAATTGTGCAGTTAGCCAGTTTTCCACAGCCTTCCCAGTAAACCTCAACATGAGGTAAAGGCCTGTTCCCATTTTCAACAGGCCAAAGGAAGAGATGTTTAATGAGTATATCAATGACAGCATTTACTTAAAAATGAGAGTCTGACTAGCCTAATTGTACTATTTTTTTGGTATTTTTGTCTTTATATGTTATGTCAAGACAAATTGTGTTTTTCTGTAGCTTGATCCCATTTATTGCTCACTCCTCTCACCCCTCCACACCACACAATTCTCTACTTGTTGTGGAGTCTTTGCAAACTTCAGATGATGAATGAGCACAGGACAATTGCATATGTCTGCCCTTCTGAGAGCAAATGCAGTTTTGGTCATGCAGGTGTAGGGACCCGCCATGTGCATGCTCATCCTTAGACCACTTTGTTAACGTTAATTTTGTTACCTCATCCTGTGTTTCAGCTGTCATGAGGATGGTGTAATAATATTATGATAAAAATGTTTACTTAGAAAAAAAAATAATACTTTACAACTTACTGCAGGTTAAAAATAATAATTTTAAAATCTCAGAAACTGACTGGTCAGCTAGCCTGGAGGAATACAGGTGGGCTTAGATGAAAGACCATTAAAAGGCCAGTATAGCCTGGAATGGAAAGAAAGGTAAAATTTTTGATAGCACTTCCATATCTAGGAGGAAATCATGGGCTGTAATGGTGGTTTGGGGGAAATCATTGGCTGGAATCTCCCTGCGTGGAGTCATGCTGAAACAAGACTGAATGGAAACAGGAGTCTGCTTATCCAATTGATATGGTGGGCATATCAACGAAGCCAGACGAGCATAAGGATAGAGTAACAAAAAAGTCCCTCTCTCTCTCTCGGCTTCCATATTCAGACAGGCCATACCTCCTTGTTTATAACACTCCATTCATGTTGAACCAAAGCCTAATCAACATGCCAAGACAGAAAAGCCACCTGATTATCACCCAGGTCATATTATTATTATTATTATTATTATTATTATTTTGCAAAACTCAGTTAAACTCTGCTTATGTTTTATGCATGGTATTGATAATGCATAAATAAATGTGTAACTCTTTCTTGTTTCTGATCTGGTCATGCATAAAAGGGTAATTAAACATATGAGGGCAGAGATGATATAGCAGGGAGTTTGGGACATTTGTTAAGGTCTACATAATATAGAGTAGGAAGAGAAGAATAGGGTCACCCTAAGACCCTACCAGGACAAAAGTCACCAGCTAATAAGTAAAATGAATGTAGGCAGCAATGGTGCAGCCTTGAGCCGAATGGTACAGGTATGGCATGAATGTCTAACTATCTATCATACAGCATAGTGCATACTTTACCTGTTTGAGTTACTCATTATCTATCCCTTTAAAGAAATGAGCTTTTCTTAGAATATTAATTATGCTTTTTGTTATTCTTAATTGCTATTCAGACTCTTGCAGATCCCTTGTCAGTAAAGATTTTGCCTAAAATGCAGTTACAATAAGTAAGATGTCTCAGTGTGTCCCTAGAATGAGGCTAATTAGGTATATATCTACTAGCTGATTACTGAAATATACAGCTGGATTCTTACTAATCACCAACATTAACACTTTACAAGAGGGGCTGTCTATAGTGCGGTCGTTAATTGTTTACATCTCTGTATCAAGACCTTAACAGAGACTGTTTGTGTTGTATAGCAGTAAGTGACTAGTAAATGCATTATGGCAAGTTATGTAAACCCCAGTTCTAATATATTTGCCATTTTATATCGTTACAATAATTACATCTTCGATTATGAGTATGATTATTGACAGACTAACATGAGAGAAGGGAAATTGTAAACATACACATGCACACACTTCAGTGTCAAGGACAATACTGCTCATATCTTTATAGTACTGTCAAAAAATCATATACAGTAGTCTCGGATAACAAAAGTGCAACACAATAATGACTATCCCTTCATCCATTATCCAACCCGCTATATCCTAACTACAGGGTCACGGGGGTCAGCTGGAGCCAATCCCAGCCAACACAGAAAACAAACCCCGGGCAGAACACCACCCCACTGCAGGGCACACACACCAGGGACAATTTAGGATCGCCAATGCACCTAACCTGCATGACTGTGGGAGGAAACCGGAGTACCCGGAGGAAACCCATGCAGACATGGGGAGAACATGCAAACTCCATGCAGGGAGGACCCGGGAAGCGAACCCGGGTCTCCTAACTGTGCGGCAGCAGCGCTACCCACGGTGCCACCATGCCGCCTCCATAAAGACTATCTTTGACTTATTCTATCCCTAATGTTGGCTCACATTTTTTTCCAGCATCACATCAAATGTGCTCCCCATGGCAGTGCATCAGGCTAATACCTCCAGGAAAGCCTAATCCATCCCCGTCAGTCTGATGCAGTGATTACCAGTCAAAACTCAGTCATAGCATCTATGAGCAGCATTTGATTACAAGGATGTTTGTCATAGATCATTCAAACTTCTTGATATGATTGTGGAAACAGGAGTATGGTAGAAGGAATTCCACTGACATTCAAGGCTCCTAACACTTACAGTTGATTTTTTGTCTGCTGATGACTGCTGTGTGTAATCTTTTGCAAAAAATGCATTAGCAGTTGCTACTGATGTGTATACTGTGTGAAATATTGTACTTACATGGCTGCAGTTTTGCTCATATGGCATTTAGAACTGAAGACATCTGACTTGATCAAACCATTAAGGCAACTGAGAAAAAACTGCAACTTTTCCTGTAAAACTGAAATAATACTAACAATACGTCATACTAACAAAGGTTCATACTTTTATGGTCTGGTCTCTTTTTAATTTTTTGAGCATACTTTGCAGGGTCAGTATGGCTCCTATTTGGGGTTTTTAACTAATGTATGTACATTAGAAAACAGTAGTAACATTTTCTTTCACTTTCTAAGTATACTTAATAATGATGGAAATCATAATTGTTTTTTGGCACCTCCAGCATTGTTTCCTGTGTGTGCCACTATTTTGTTGACACTTTCGTGTGTTAAATCGACACAGAGGTGACTGTGTTGTGGTGTGAAATGTTGCATTAGTTGATAAATATTTTGTATGTCTTTATTTGTAATTTATAACACTAATGTATATCATTGATAAGAACAGCAATGGTTTGATGGTTAAGAACCAGTCCTTTGTAATTTTACGACAGGGTTGGGGGAATTGCCTAAAACAAATTGGCAAGTGTTTCTCTATGGGACTCTCACAGTCAACTCCCACAGGAAAGCCAGACTGCCTAGCTGGCAAACTTCAGCTCAACAAATGGTTTTGAGGGCAGGTGTGTAAGTATTCTGTGCCCCATTAGTCTGAAGTATGGCTGTTTGGAATTGGCTTGTATCAGAAGCCTTTAAGTACCATGATGCCCTATGGGCTATAGGGTGTGGAAAGAGAATCTATAAATTTGTTTGCTTTACCCCACTTTCTCTTTTACAAACATCTGATGAAAGAGCATCTCGCAAACCATGAATTGAAAAGGATAACACAATGAACAGCACAGCTCTATAGCCATATTGAGACAGGCATGGCACCCTGTTCCGAATAAAGCTGACCACAAATGATGCCTTAACTAGAGTCATTTTAAGTAACTAACAAGTCTGTGTGCCACCTGAAACTACACATCACCATTTATCAGGTTGTATGGTTGCCAATATTCAAATGTGCTTTGCTTATTATTTTTATTTATGAATATTATCAATAATACATTATTTTATGTGTAACTTAACTCCTGCTTGTCTTTTACTACACCTGAGGTTATAGATGTGGAAGGGAAGGTGGTGAGAAATTATATGGTACAGTACCTTATAAAGAGTGGTAAGTCTGTGAGATTTGAGGCATTCTGACAAAGGCTACTGTAAATATTAATAATATAAAAGGGGTAAGCAGTGTAATATAATACTCTACCAAGACAAAACAGACTGGAAGTGTACTCCATGTGGCATCATTGGCATGACTGCATAAAAGTGGATGTGGGGCACCTCCTGGTTTTCCTTGATTATGGATCGAACCTCAATGTAATAATATACGCATTTTTGATGGCAAATTTTCATTTTGACAAATTTTGGAAAAGTTTAATTTCGTTACTATTCTAGTATGTTTTGTTTAAGTGATGCCATTCACTCGTATTATGTGACCTCTCCAATACATTTGTACAATGTCTCGTTTCGTGTCGAATAGTTGGCTTATTTTTCAATTAGGCCCTAGCAGTAGGTTTGTTTTTGACTTATTTTACTCTAGTTTTTGCCCTCGACTTAATGTCGTACCATGAGATTCATGTTTGCCTGCTCATTTATTTTTTTTATTTTCCCGTTTTTGACCCATTTTTGTCCCTGACTTTAATACCTTTGCCTTGTTTTTTTATTCTCTCACAATTATCCACAGACACATGTATACCTGTTAACACTCAAATCTTTGGCATGTGTGTATATTTATTGATTCATATTGGAAAACAACTTTACTATGAGTATTGTTTTCTGATTTTGGGTTTGACAGCAAATCAGTGTAACTTTTTGGATTCAAATTTGGCTTGCTTTTTCAGTGTACATCTTATCTCCTAATCACTTATAAACTCAGAAACTGAACCCTACAGAATTCCTAACTAACCCAGGAGTCCTTATTTTTTTCATGACAGAACACATACAAACTGAAATGCTAGAAAACAGAAATCTAACAGTTAGCTAATTGTGGCTAAAATATGGAGGGAATCTATCTGCAAGCGTCAGTTAGGTTCTGAAAAGCCTGATGTTCAACTCCATACATTTTCATCCCTGGTGGACACTGGAAAAAAATTCCAGGTAGAAGTCATTTCCAAAGAGAGCCTAAGTGTGAACTTGCAGAGAGTGAGGGAGCCACCATTCAGGACAAGGAGAGGGCTCACTTCAGGAGATCTTTGGTTTCTCCAAGGTTAGTGTTGTAGTCAGGAGCTTGTGGTGTTCAAATACTATGTTTATTTTGAAAAGTAGAAGCTATATTGGGGCAGACAGTGAAAAAAGAAATTGCTCTTCTTAGAAGCATTAAGTAAGCCTTTATGTGTCAATCATAAACATTATTTTTTGGTTGTGGACTGTTTATTAAGGAGAGCCATCTCAAGTGTTTTTTGAGGGCTAGACTAAACCCTAAATGTTATACTCCTATTGGTGGTTGGGATGGCCATACTGGCACCCTGCAATGGAGTCCCAGATGATCCCACTCTCTCCCTAACAGTCCAAATCAAATGGATTAATTAACCACTTAATTTGCACTCTTCCTCAGCTGCAGGAAGCCAGCATAGCCTAGGCAGCTGTGAGGTTATGTCATCCTAGAATTTGGTGCATGTTGAGACTCTGCCGGCAGTATTCTGTAGTGGAGGTTTGCTAATGGGGATATTTATCATGGGACAATGAGGATAATGTATACATTTAATTATAGAGAAGGATGCAACAACTGACCCAGTCTGTTTAGTTCCCTGTAGACTGATTCTGTCAACTTTCAAAGGCCCACAGCTTGATCATCTTAAGGTCTGGTCATGTGACGCATAAGAGCTGCAAAATCTTGCTTCTGAAATCTAATACTATCAGCTATGAGGCCTGCAATTTTTATTTATCGTGATTCTGTTACATTTGGGGCTTGCATAGTTTCTCTATTATAGTCTTACTTCTGTTGGAATGGCATTTTTTTTTCTTTTGTAATTTTTGTTTTCAGACTTAAAATCTGCGTCTTTTCTTTTTTTGTTAATTATTTCGGTTGTTCTGCCTTTTTGTGTGATTTAATCTGTTTGACTGGTTATACCTGTCTCTCATCTAGCTTGACTATAGGAAAAGTTGTAAAAAGTTGTTGTAAAAATTGTATTAAGGTTTAGTGTTGCAAGAGAAAGAAAAAAACTTTCTCTGTTGGCATCATGGCAAATGTAAAGGTAAAGAATGTATTGACAACTGCCTTTTGCAGTCTTCTCTACTGGGCAAACCATACCTAATGCCATAACGGTGGTTCTGGGGTGTCTTTATAATGTAGTGCCTGGAACAAGACAGGCATACACGTTTGCTATGTATCCTCTAAATCATTCCTCCATCTTCCCATAAAATCATCTATAGCCCTGCACCTTTAATATCTTGTAGTTTGACTCTTTTGGAATTATTTCTCTTTTAATTTTGGTTTTAAACATTAGACATTAGACATTTGCTCATTTTTAAAGATTCAAGAGTATTCATTGTCATTTCATCCATACACAGTAGTACAGCATACAGTGAAACGAGACAATGTTCCTCCAGGACCATTGTGCTACATAGAACACATGACAATGAAGAATCCACGACACATAACGTAAAGACACATAATATATAACAAGGTGCATGTGAGTCAAATGTGTAAACATGTGCAACCATTTGCAACATTGCAGAGCAGAACACATATATTAGATATCAGTCCGCTTGGGGGAAAAACCTGTTAGACATTCTGGTGTAGGACATGAGTTCCCACTGGTTCATTGAGAGTTGTTGGAGTTCAATATCTCAGAGTATCTTGTTCTTGGATTTCTTGCTGTTGTCTTTGTCGTTTCTTAAAAACTTATTTATTTAGCCTTGCGTTGCCTTTTTTAGGGATATCAGTTTTGCCTGTTTTTTTCCCTTTTTCCTTGCCGTGCCTTTTTTTGCTTCTTTGTGTTAATGTAAATAAACTCCTCATTGTATAAAAATTATTTATTGGCCTTGTTTTTCAAGTCAGAGTTTTTATACAGCTTCCTTTCCCTTGAAGGACAGTTTTGCAGCTTTTGGGGCCACCACCATCCGATCAAAGCACCGTGATGTTCCTACATTGATGGATTAAAGGCCAGAAGTCCAGATGACCGTCATCATCAGCTTCTTCCATATGAACTCTGAATACCATGAGGACTGATTGAGGTCATTTGCGTTAGGTAGAATGCCTAGAGGGGGCTGGGCGGTCTTGTGGCCTGGAACCCCTGCAGATTTTATTTTTGGAGTTTTTGTTTTTTCTGTCCTCCCTGGCCATTGGACCTTACTCTTATTCTATGCATTTTTTATATATTTTGTCTTTTTTTCTTTTTCTTCATCATGTAAAGCACTTTGAGCTACATCATTTGTATGAAAATGTGCTATATAAATGAATGTTGTTACATTTTTGAACTTTAAAAGCCTGAGTCCCTTTTTGGGCCGGTGCAGACATTGAAGCCTGCCTTTAAAGTTTGTGGTCAGATTGGCTGGAGTGAAGCCTGCTTTTGGGTTCTATAAAAACTTTATACTGGTCTGGTTTAGGATATTTTGAGGCTTGCACTCCTTTTCATATATTTGCATCTTTCTTCTGCTTCTTTCCTAATCCCCTTGCCATTTTCCTCAAGCTGGTTTAGTTATTCCGCATTATGCAATAATTTTAACTTGAAGTTAGCGCTATACAGTTGTGCCTCCAGTTCTGAATAAAACGTCTGCTCTATCCATCCATTCCCCAACCCGCAAAGCCTTCTCCAGCACATCCCAAAGATTCTCAATGGGGTTAAGGTCTGGACTCTGTGGTGGCCAATCCATGTGTGAAAATGATGTCTCATGCTCCCTGAACCACTCTTTCACAATTTGAGCCCGATGAATCCTGGCATTGTCATCTTGGAATATGTCCGTACCATCAGGGAAGAAAAAATCCATTGATGGAATAACCTGGTCATTCAGTATATTCATGTAGTCAGCTGACCTCATTCTTGGAGCACATACTGTTGCTGAACCTAGACCTGACCAACTGCAGCAACCCCAGATCATAGCACTGCCCCCACAGGCTTGTACAGTAGGCACTAGGCATGATGGGTGCATCACTTCATCTGCCTCTCTTCTTACCCTGATGTGCCCATCACTCTGGAACAGGGTAAATCTGGACTCATCTGACCACATGACCTTCTTCCATTGCTCCAGAGTCCAATCTTTATGCTCCCTAGCAAATTGAAGCCTTTTTTTCTGGTTTGCCTCACTGATTAGTGGTTTTCTTACGGCTACACAGCTGTTCAGTCCCAACCCCTTGAGTTCCCTTCGCATTTTGCGTGTGGAAATGCTCTTACTTTCACTATTAAACATAGACCTAAGTTCTGCTGTTATTTTTCTTTGATTTGATTTCACCAAATGTTTAAGTGATCGCCGATCACGATTATTCAGGATTTTTTTCTGGCCACATTTCATCCTTGAAGACGATGGGTCCCCACTATCCTTCCAGTTTTTAATAATGCGTTGGACAGTTCTTAACCCAATTTTAGTAGTTTCTGCAATCTCCTTAGATGTTTTCTCTGCTTGATGCATGCCAATGACTTGACCCTTCTCAAACAGACTAACATCTTTTCCACGACTACGAGATGTGTCTTTCGACATGGTTGTTTAAGAAATGAGAAGCAACTCATTGCACCAGTTGGGGTTAAATAACGTGTTGCCAGCTGAAAGATAATCGTCCATGCAGTAATTATCCAATAGGAGGCTCGTACCTATTTGCTTAGTTAAATCCAGGTGGCGACTTTTTTTTTGGCCAGGCGGTGTATTTTTGCCTGTGTGTGAAGAGGGACTATAGATTTATTGGGAAGGTAATTGGCCAATACAGGGCCACCCAAAACATAGGGTTTTGGGGAGGACAGCTTTTGTGAAATTCTTACTTGCATGCCCAACTAACAGACAACACACTGCCACACTGGCACCTACACCCCCTTTTCCATTCTCTTTGTTCATTTATGCTGTCATTTTACACCTTCTGGTATACTCCACTAGATGGACCTGATGTCCTAGGCCAAGAGATAAATTACCCACATAGCCAAGAGTGTTTCCACAAGTGACCCTGGAGTGCTTACAGGTTGGGGGATAAATGAGCCACTGTAAACTGTAGCCTAAAGGTCTACACCGTCTCTCTCTCTCTCTCTCTCTTGCAATTTGATTCTGTTTCACCACCTCTCTCTTTCTTTCATTTGTCTCATTTTGTCTTCCTCTTGTAGAGGTAAGGTCTAACAGACCTCTGTCAGAGTCTGACCAAACTAGACTGCATGCCAGTTATTTTGTAATCTGATTATTTAAGCTTCTGCAGCTTTTCTGTCTTGTATTCAGTTCTGCTCAGTTACGTGTAAGTCTTGCGATTGCAACTTTGCCTTCTTCTTGTAGTCTCTGTTAGATGTAACTCCTGCATCTTTTCTTGTTTTTGTTTTATTTTGTTAGATGAAAGACGTGTGTGTTTTCCCAATTGTAGTCTGACTCTGTTAGATATAAGACCTGCACATTTCCTTTCTTGTAGTCTGATTCTGCCAGCTGCATATCCCATAGTTTATTTCTGCCTCTTGTAGTCTGGTCATGTCATCTTTAAGACTGGCAGTTTTCAAAATTTTGCAGCAAAATCATGTCAAATTTCACACCTGTTAGCAATTGCAGTTGCACAGCGATTCGTGCTTGAGGCCTATTGGGTCTCTGTGTGCAGTATTCTGTTTCTTATAGTACAGACACTCAGCATAATGAAAACTGTTATCCCTAGTAGAATTTGAGCAAGGGAAAGCTGGTTTTAGTTAATGAAAGGAAGCAGAGTGCAGCTCTGTCGTCACTCAGGTCTCTTGTGAGCAATGGGAGCTGAACCCTGAGCCAGAACAATTAATGAGGCATTGTGGGAGATGCACAGTGGTGGTAATCCCAATTAATACATAAAAGCGGCTTTTGGCAACCCTTGCTCATAAACTCATTAACTTTATTCTACAGTGGCTTTAACTGTGCAAAGCAGCTTTCTGTCTTGAATACCATCCCATCTCCAGCATGCGCCCTGATGAGCTCCTGAAATTTTTCTGTGTGGCCTTACAGATGGAGAAGGTCACAGAGTCACTGGGGGAAATGAGAAGGTCTTCAAATTATAGAGTAGATCAAGGAGTGGAAGCTCCCTCCCCAATCAGTAATTTTTTTGTCATTTTCTGGTGAGTTAAAAAAATTTTCACAGGTGGGTTATTCCTCGTTGGAGCTTGAAACCTGCTTAAGGTCAAAACAAGTGTTTGGATTGGTATCATTTCATGTGTCTCAGTTTTATGGCCTCCAGTGAGGATCAGCAGGAGTTCTCAATACCTTGTCTTCCAGGCTCACCAACATCAAACCTGACTCTGGATTTGAAATGCAAAGGCAGCGTTGACATTTCAGTAGGTTTTTACGCATGAAAAAGACAAGCTATGAGAAGCAGACAGCACACCTAAGGAAGATGAAAGGACACCCTAGGAACAACCCATCCTTGGTTCTTTCATTTCCTGCCATTTCCCCAGAGAATGTTTTACAAGTTACTCCTGCTGGTGTCTCTTTGTCATTCTCTGCAGAACTCTATCAGATGGAATAACTTAAAACAACACAGTGAATTACAGTTTAACGTCGCACTTCATTCACATCATTAGTACTAAATAACCCAAATAAAGGTGTGTGAGATCGGTCATAGGTTTCTCCTATGGTGTAGAACTGTAGTCTGTCTAACTCAGTGGTTCTCAAACTTTGGGGCGAGCCCCCCTAGGGGGGCGTGAAGATGTGAAAAAAAGAAAACAAGAATCGAAAATATGAAAAATACATCTATTGAAACCAAAACTAATTAACTTAAACTACATTCTGATGCTAGAAAAATAAATATAGAGTTAGATAAATGTCGATAAAAGTTAAGTTGGTATAATAAAATATGCATCTATGATATACTGCATCATTAATTAAAAAAGAACAAATTGGTATTAGTGGGCTCCTTTCAAAAAAACGTTAGGGGGGTGCGATTAAAACTGTTATGAAAACTCTGGTCGCAAATACATAAAGGTTGAGAAATGCTGGTCTAACTGTTGTTTCCATTTAAATAAAACAGAGTCTGGGGCCGATCTGTAACAAACTATGGGGAATTGCCACCCTAGTATCCTGTTTGTAGGTTAAATCTAACTTCCAGCTAAGCAAGTCACCTCATTTGAGGTGGAGGGTGATGACATGGGGCAGTGAGCTGTCCAAGTTGTGTTTTCTACAAGGCATGTCATCAAACTGAGCAGATTGATTTGTTCATGGAGCTGTCCAAGTGTTGAAATCACTCCTCCTGTGCCTCATTGGAAACAGCCTTGTTGATTACCATCGAGATGTGCCCATGTAATAGTTAGTTAGAACACCTGCTAGTTAAACTATGACCTAGATTTGTTCCTACCTGTCTTTCTCTTTTCATATTTATTATATGTTGTGCCATATTGGTTTAGTGGCTAATACTGCTGCTTCACAGCTCCAGGTCACTGTCTATGTGAAGTTTGTATCTTCTTCCAGTTTTTTCATAAACTTTTCAGTGAGTAGTCTGGCTTCCTCATACATCCTAAAGATATGAAGTTTGTTGTGATTTGAAATCATAAACATTGCAAAAGGGGGTACTGAGCCCTCCAACAATACCCAGGGAGCAAGCTGGGTCCTCCACTGGCCAGCCCAATGGATGCTCACCCTAATTCAGCTAGTCCCATAATTATTACCTGCTGGTGTCTGTCCCTGCAGTCCTCAAAACAGCAAACTGGCTTTTAAAATATATCTTAAAGTCCCAAATGTCACAAATGTTTCACAAGAGGGAGAAACTTTGAAAACTCAGGCATGTTAGGACATACCAAAATGGTAAATATTTTTAATAGAATACATTTATACACAAAAAGCGAAAAATCACAAAAATGGCTCAAAAAAGACAATCCCCAGATAACCAAGTCCAAATACAGAATCCAATAGAAAAATCCAGACCAGACGAGAAATAATAATTATAACCAGAATGTTCAAACAATAAACACAATACTAACAAAACTCCAAACAACTTCAATGCACCACCGCCCTAAGGTTCCTCTTCTCTAGTCTTAAATAGCAAAAGAGAGGGCTCAGATGTGGTGACGTTAGGATAGCCCTGCCTCTTGGAGTATTGCCCACAGTATACCTACTGTACATCTAAAGTGACAGTACGCAATCACAGAATAATAAATAAAACCAATAGTAATCACAAAAATACATGTGCAATCATAATTCAAATGTAACAAAAACAACAGGAAAGCAGGTAATGTAAGTGTGAGTGCTGGTGTGCCCTAAGAGGAGCCCAGTACCCATTCAGTAATGGTTTTGCCTTGCACCTGACGCTGCCTGGGTAGGCTTCAACCCCCAAGAGCCTGAATTGCATTAAGTGAGTTTTAGAATATTGTTTTAGATTATGTTACAGTTATAAAATGTAAAGAGATATGGTCAATACAATAAAGGTCAGTATCAATGAAAAGTGTTTAATCTCCTTGGGTAATACCATCTGCCAAGCAGATACAATACAATAAAAAATAACAGCAATCCACTCCAGGATTACCTTTGCATAAAAGCACTGGTCCCTGGTACCCTGCAACCCTGAATTAGATTAGGCGTGTTTGTGAATATGCAGGTTAGGATGACTGTTGGCGTGGCTCTGTGAGTGTGAGGTTACTGTCGTGCCCCATCTAGTGTTAATTCCTGCTTTGCTCTAGATGCTACATGTAGTGGTTCCAGCCTCCTGTGTCCCTTTAAATGAATAGAACTATACTGTCATAGATGGTTTTTGGCTGCATTATTTTTGGTAGAATTTTTGCATGGAGTGTGCTCATTTTAGGAGAATTTGTGCTCTGCAGGCTGTGCCAGGGCTGCTTGTCATGGGGCATGCCTCTATCCTCTCTCCAGCTTGTCAAGGGTTAAATTGTGCTCCCTTGGTCTGGGGTATGCCAGGGTTTTGCATGGGTCATATATGAGAGAGTAGATTTTTAAAAAGAAATCTTGAAAACTGTATAATGTAAGTAGTGCCAGCTGAGGCTTTTCTCACACTGGTATTGCGGCCTGTAGGTTGAATGCCAAGACAAGGTGCGCTGACCTTCAAATATCGAGTGATATTCCAGTAGTAACACTTAATGCCTCCTCATGGGTGCCACTCTAATGCCTTCAGGGATGTACTGTGAATGTCACCTGTCAGTTCTGACACTTGAGAAAATGTCAAGCAAATTCAGAAATGGTGGTTTAACACTTTCAGTTCTGATCACACCGCACCATACTTTAACCAAACATAATCTTTGATGTCACAAACAGGTTGTGGCCCTGACAAACATTTTGCAATATACTTTTATTCTTAAAGGTGACAAAATGGAGAGATTTAAATGGCATTTATCACACAATGATTATACTCTAATTGCATGTCAGATGGTGCAATTAGAGTAATTATAGCGTAATTAATGTCACTTCAAATAAGTGCCAGTATACCTTTTGGTCATGAACACTTAATTATCTTCATAAAGGTGGGATATGGAATACAAAAAAAACCTTTTTAACATAATTATCTTTGTATTCTGTCTTTTTTTTTTGTGGCTTATGGGCAAATGAATTCAATACAGCTCCTCTTCTGCATTTGTTTTCAGCTCAGTCTTTGTTCAGCATTCATTACTTTTAAACTTTGAATGTCTTCTCATTTCTGTTAGGAGATCATTTCTTTTTTGGGTAGGCCAAAACGCTGGTGAGCTGACAATGATTTCTCATAGAGACCCTAACAAATTCGTATTTGACCTCCTCAGATGAGCTATGCAATCTTAAATGTGAAATGTGACCCCACTCTGGGAAGTGAGCAACTTCAAATGACCACCGTATACTTTGGTTAAAAACCGAAAGCATTCCTCACGTTTATTTGTTTGCCCACTTCTCTGTCTAACTGGGCATGAATTTCTCAGGAATCAATAAACCTATTTCAGTCATTTTATCTTAGTTCATTTTCAGGAATTTAGGGAGTGCACTTTGAGCCTCACAATCCTATTCTATATTTGAGACTAAAAACTATTGCAATGTTCACAGAGAGTTTCCAGAGACTTTAAGGCTTGCATGTATTTTCAGCTTCATGTTTTGTTTTGGGGCGGCACGGCGGTGCAGTGGTGGCACTGCTGCCTTGCAGTTAGGAGACCTGGGTTCACTTCCCGGATCCTCCCTGCATGGAGTTTGCATGTTCTCCCTGTGTCTGCGTGGGTTCCTCCGGGTACTCCGGTTTCCTCCCACAGTCCAAAGACATGCAGGTTAGGTGCATTGGCGATTCTAAATTGTGCTTGGTTTGTGTGTGTGTGCGCACTGTGGTGGGCTGGCGCCCTGCCCAGGATTTGTTTCCTGCCTTGCGCCCTTTGTTGGGTGGGACTGGCTCCAGCAGACCCCTGTGACCCTGAAGTTAGGATATAGCGGGTTAGATAATGGATGGATGGTTTTGACCCCAGTTTTCCTCCAGGCAGCGATTTTGTATCTCTCATCTCCTGGTCCTTTCTTAAGCAAATGTCTACTGCCTTTTTCCTACATGGCAGAATATTTTCTAATTTAACCTTTTTGTTATCTTTCTGTTTGTATGCAATTATTTCTAGGTGGGTACTTTTTTGTTTATTAATTATTTTGCATGATTATCTTATGTTGATTATGTATTTTATGCACCTTCTAAACTATATGTTCCACCTAAATGAGTGGGACCCCTGGCAGCCTTTATAATCAACTCTGTGGCTTCAGGCCAGCACTAAGGCAGTAGCTAGCTTTTCAGCTTGTGTTGTTCAACTTACCTTTCTTAGATTTTTAGATGTGTTCTTGTTTATTGACCCTTCTTGAGCTGGTCTCTTAGTGTTTGCTATTCTTTTCCTGTCCTGTTCATTTTTTGTTTTTGTTTGCCTGAAACTTTTTTTTTTTACTTATGTTTAAAGTTTATTAATATTAAAACACTGGTTTTATGATTCCCTGCTCCGATTTCAAAAATATAAGCTTTGGATCATTTTAGTCTATGCAAGCTGCAAATTCTGCTTCTTGAATTTGGGATGACTTTGTTTTAGAGTCCAACCACATTTTGTGGGCCGCATTGTAATCTTAATGCCTAGTTTTAGAGGTAAAGCCTGTTTTTGAGTTTTGTGGTGCCCTGCAATCATAGCAATCATTAAAGCAATGTCTCCATGTAACATATTGCGCCTGACAGAAAAAAAATCTACAAATGCTGTAGATTCTCAATGGCTGCCTACTTGTCAACGTTAAACTCAACTCACACACTCACCCCCAACTACTCAGAGATGAGAGAGAAGGAGCTTCCAATAATTATTATTGCTAAATGTGTATTGACATCCACTGACCTGCATATTTTTTAAAGGTCTCCCCTTTGTACAAGTCAAGTCAAGTTAGGGAGCATGCACTGGTACAGTGTGTTGCCGCACTCACTACACGACGAAACAACTCGGGATCCCGATTTGCAACCCCCCAGGCAGATGCACGGTCCAGTCCCACCCTCCGGAAATGACCCTCTATCTGCCACAGCCAGGTGTTACGTGGGCGACCCCTTGGCCTGGTCCAGCCACTCGGGTCCCCAACAATGAGGATCTTATGAGCCGGATCACCCTCGGGGAAACGAGCCACATGGCCGTAGTCCCGTAACTGACACTCCCTCACAATGCAGGTAATCTGCCTCATTCGAGACTCCATGAGCAGCCACTCATTCGACACAAAGTCAAACCAACAGACCCCAAAGGCTTTGTGGAGAGACACAGTACCAAAGGAGTCCAGTCTTCATCTCAGGTCACTGGATAGCATCCATGTCTCGCAACCATATAGCAAGACAGGAAACACCAGGATTCTAAAGACTTGGACCTTCGTCCTTTTGCATAGATATCGGAGTGCCACACACCCCTTTCCAGTGACCTCATGACCCCCCCATGCTCTCCCAATCCGTCTACTGACTTCACAGGAAGAGTCACCAGAGATATGAATGTCACTACCAAGGTAAGTAAACCTCTCAACAAGGTCAACACTCTCTCCGCAAACAGACACACTTGTACCTACAGGTCAAATTAGGCGGAGTGGTGGCTCTGAGGCTAGGGATCTGCACTGGTAATCGGAAGGTTGCTGGTTCGAATCCTGTAAATGTCAATAGGGACTCTGCTTTGTTGGGCACTTAACCTGCAATTGAGAAAAGCACTGTATAAATGCAAAGAATTAGTATTATTAATTTAAACTTTACAAAACCCAAATTGACTTATTTAAATCTTAGAAAAAGTAAAATTTGTTTTTTTTTTCAAAGATAGTCCAGGTTTACCTTTTAGATTTTCAATTATCCCTCAGGATCTGCTGATTCTACCTTTGACAGCTTTTGCAAAGAGATGTTTTAAGCAAGTGTTTTATTATTTGAAAACACTAATGTGCTGAACACATTTTGCAATATTTCCAAACTGAACTCCAGGCTTTAATACAACTGCACCACTCTAACAATTTTACTGCATGCCCAGCTCACAGACTAGTGCCATAGTTATTCTGGGTAAAGACCAGTATGTAAGAGAGGGTTTTAAACAACTTTCTGATTCTTCAAGCTTATCCCTCTCCCAACATTGCTAGAACTATACATATGCCCTCTGCCCTCTGCCCTCTGCCCTCTCCACAGAATTAATTAACAAACCTACAGCTAGTATCTTGTATAATGATCACCTTTAAATACCATTTTTTTACTTACTTCCGGAAATTAAGGAGCATTTGTCCAAAGAATGACAAAATATTTTGCTATACAGTATATGTATGTAATTATTTATTTTTTTAAGTAATAAAAATTGACAGTAAAAATCAAATCATTTAACATAACACATAATTGTGAGGCGTTTACAGGCAACAATGCAATGTAATTTTAAATGCTTGACTGCTGCTGACATTCAGAGTCCTGACTTCCAATGGTGAGTTTAGTGGTGTAACATCTAACTTCGTATTTATGTGTTTTAACCTAGGAGTATATGGTGCAGTTCTACTTCTTCATGGAAGTATTTTTATAGCTATATATGAAGATGACAGTACAATAATAGCATTAATTTAGTTGCCTTGTTAGCATTCTGCAATGGTAGGCTAAGATATTGAAACGTTATTCTTGAATTTACATGTCTATATTTATTTTACAACCTTCCATTGTGCTTATGGTCTATTCATTGCATTTATGAGTCCATGTATTTACTTCTGACACCCAGTTTGAGAAGCGCAGTTTCTGCTTAGCTTTGGGCTTGTTGAGCAACAGTGAGAACCTTCAGAGTTGCTTTTGTGCAGGATGAAGTTCTATTTGGTCTAGTCCAAGGTTGTCAAACTCCTGGCCTGGAGGGCTGCAGTGGCTGCAGGTTTTCATTCTGACACTTTTCCTAATTATTGACCAGTTTTCACTGCTAATTAACTTCTTTTCCCTTCATTTTAATAGCCCTGTTTTTAAGGATTCAGTCCTCTGAATTGATTCGTTTCTTCATGAAATGGCAGCCAAACAGAAATGAGATGTGAAACGAGCCAACAGATGAGCAGCTAAACTGGGATTTCAAACTCCAACCAATTTCACTCCAACCAATCTATTAATGAGAAGCTGATTCTTGCTGTTAATTAATTAAGCCTGTTATTTAATTTTGTGGTTTGTTGCTGCTCTCATTCTGCCACAGCAGACATTTCCAAAACTGTTGATTTTCTGTTCGTCAAACGTTTTGGTGACCTGAGAGATCAGCCTAACTGAGACCTTCACTTTTCTTTATTTGCAGATATTGTGTGACGGGCACAGGTGAGCTGGTCATGTGGCAGCTCATTTTGTGTCTCATTATTGTTTGGCTGCTAATTAAAGAAAAAGAGACACCTAAGGGGCCTGAGTCAAGTTAATTAAAACTAAAGCAAAAGACGTTAATTAGCAGCAAAAACTGGTCACTAATGAAGAAGATGGTTAGAATGAAAACCTGCAGCCACTTCGGCCCTCCAGGCCTGGTTTTCGACACCTGTGGTCTAGTCTGTTACATAAATAATATGCACTTTCAGGCAAATTTGTTGTAAACTGATAATACAGTAATGTCTATAGACTAGACATGAGAGAGAAAGAGACCATGCTGTGTCAAACGTAGCAGAGCCTTGTGGAGAATCTGGCCATAGAAGGAGCCTACACAGTGCATGGAAAAGGGCAGAAAAAAATTCACTTTTTCAGACGCAAGCACTCCACTAAAATCTATTGGCCTTGGTGTATTTTCTCTGGGGGACTACCAGGAAAGATCCAGCCATGGATCATTTGATGGGGCAGTAGAGCAAGACAGAGGCTGGTTATCTCAGACCTCATGTCAATACAGGAGTTTTTTTTTCTTTATTATTTTATTTTAGAAAACCAGAACATTACAGTAGCATTTTATTAATCATACCAGATACAATCATTACCTTCAAATAAAACAGAATAGGAAAAATAGAAATGCAAACGAATGAAAAACAAATAACTACAAAAAAAAATCAAAGCGGAACAATATAATAAAAAAATGTGTTGCCAGTAAATGTGAAGAAAAGAGAGGCCGAGTGGGAGAGATAAGAGTGGAGTCTCGCGGATGGAGCAGGGTGAGATAGAGCAGCAGTGTTGGAGTGCATCCAGAAAAAAAATTGGTCATTTCTAGTAAAAATGTTTCCCTATGCTCTCCCAAATCAAGTCCATGGAATGCTGTGGGTTCACGCTTTTCCACCCACAATGAAAAACCAAAGTCCCTTGCTATATGTGATCTGGTGCTGGCCCAGAACTCCCGTAGTCATCCCATAGCCTCTGCTACTGGCTTCTTCTTTCAACCCATTACACATTTATTTAAATTGAGCATTAAACAACTGGATTAGATTAGTCTCCTGGGACCCACTGTTAGTTAAGTTTAGGAGGGGCAGCTTATTGGCGACCAGATGAGTTCTGTGATGCTTACGTGGCGTTTCCATTTTCTCTTCATGCTTAAAGCAACAGCAAACAAACAATAGAGCCCAGAGGCCCAGCGCAACAAGAATAAAAGACAGTCTCTCATAATTAAATGTAAATACTGTTTATCATATAAACTCGGAATGAGGGACCTGGCAAGTAAGAGAAAAAAAGAGAGCGAGAGAGAGAGAAGACATTGGCGGCAAAATGCACAGAATGTGAAGTGTAGTAGTGCAACTGGGAGCCGCATCTCCAGTCATGTTAATTAGTGCAAATACATTTCTAAAGATGACAAAGGATCGAAAGAAACAAAGCAAGGCTCTGTGCATCTTTGTGACTGCCAAGCTAGCGATCACACCCAGCAGGTGCCTGCAATATCTGGTAATCCATTATTGATCTAATCCTGTAATGCTGGTCAAAGTCATCTGATGCTTGGCAATGGGTGCAAAGTGGGACCCAACCACAGATGGTGAAAATGAAAACTCTTCAAATGATGATATAGTCTGTAGTTTTAATAGCCAAATGATGTCAGTGTAACGTGTATTTTATTTTCCCAGTTGTTGCTAAGATGGTTTGGGAAGATAAGTAGAGCATTAGCTATTCTGCCTCATTGAAGTACAAAGAAATGAATATTTGGGTTTTAGGGAGAAATGAGGAAACAATTAAGAGATATATCAGCTTCACAATGCCAATTAAAGCCCAAGGAAGGAAGGAAGGTACTTTTCCGCACCTGCAGATGTGCAAACACATAATTAGCCGCTGTGATTAATCTGGCGATATGTTAGAAAAGAAAGATGTGCTGATCAACATTTACCCTGCAGGAGTAAAACACAATTCTGATGTCACTTTTGTGATCTATTCCTTAATCCCAGTATTTATAACCCCACATTATCTTAAACATGAATGAACAAAGGCAGTGATATAGAACCCTATATGAACAAATTCAAAAGGCCCACCTTTTCTTTGACACTTCATGTACAGTGTGGTCACCTGTAGTCCTTCTCGAGAAGCTCTTCTTGTTTTTCCAGGATACTTCACCTTTCTCCCACATTCCACATATCCACATATTTGACAGACGGGAGATTCTAAACTGGCTTGGTGTGAGTGTGTGGAATTGTGCCCAGCCATCGCTTTTTGCAGTATTTAAAGGCTCCAGCACCCCATGATGCTACACCTAGATTAAGAGGGTCTTCTAAGTATATTGATGTGATTTCCTCAATTGAGGTTCACTTTAAGATGACACTGATCGGCTTTATAGCACATGCCAAAGTGGCTGAAAAATGTGATGAGAGCGTCCAAATGTTTGAGTTGATTCAAGGATCAGTTTCATTATGTTTTTTAACAGTCACATTGGGCCCATTATCAAAAAGGCAAATGTCTCTTTTATGGCAGGCATATCTACAATGCTGTGTTTACCTTCATGGCTAGCCGTTCATGAATGCAGAGATGGATAGACATAGTGACATTGTTAAACTATGGATTGGAATAGACAAGAAAATCAGCTGCAGGTTGGAAGAACTAGTCAAGCCTATAAGCTGAACAGGCAGAAATCAGAGCCATAGAAGTAGACAAAGTCAGAGCTAAAAACAAGCATGATGATCCCAATAAGCTGAGTGGACATAAAAGGCAAAAAGACATGATACAGAAATGATGAGGAAAAACTTCACACAAGAGAGGCAAGCAATCAACACTGACTCAGTGAAAGAGAAATCACTCTGAGCAAGATGCCTGCTAAAATATCAGAGCATAAAACAATAGATGGACTTTGGGGGGACAGCAAATAATTGACTTTGCCGAGCCATAGCAGATGGCAGATGAGTACAACCAGAACTGAATCAGACATGAAACATAATAGGAACAAAGATGCTCAAAGGATACATAAAGGACTGAAGTGAAGGGCAGTGTGCCTGAAAACAGAGAGGGCCTGCTGCTGTGTAATATGACATCTTCACAGTGATAATTTTGAAGTCACTTTGACAAGGGGATGGTCCACAAGGTCACTTGGACAAGGGGATGGTTCAGCTTACCAGAGAAAGTGAGTACTTTCTGATTCAGAGGCCCTGGGTTCACTTTCTGTGTGTAGATGTGAAATAGACAATGGTGTGGCCCTGAGTCATGACAAGGTAGTAGTTTGGAGAGCTGTAACTAAGGTGGTCCTGTAATTGAAGAGGTCCTTTAAATTTGTTATATATACAGGGTTTAATACTATCCATCCATCCATCCATCCATTATCCAACCTGCTATATCCTAACTACAGGGTCACGGGGGGGTCTGCTAGAGCCAATCCCAGCCAACACAGGGCACAAGGCAGGTAACAAACTCCGGACAGGGTGCCAGCCCACCGCAGGGTGCGCACACACACACACACCAAGTACACACTAAGGACAATTTAGAATTGCCAGTGCACCTAATCTGCATGTCTTTGGACTGTGAGAGGAAACCAGAGAACCCGAAAGAAACCCACGCAGACACGGGGAGAACATGCAAACTCCACGCAGGGAGGACCTGGGAAACAAACCCAGGTCTCCTAACTGCGAGGCAGCAGTGCTACCCACTGCACCACTGTGCTGCCCGGCTTAATACTAAATATCAACTAATTCAAAGCTGACAGCTATTATTTACATATCACAATGGGGAGAAGTTTCATGTTTTTGTCCTTAAGTTTCTTGGACGATGCCTGTACTGTGCTGATTGTAGAGATGGTGCCTTCCCTTCTTTACAGTGAAAAGATGACTCCAATATGCTGGCCTTAGAGGCAGAATTTCAAATAAAAAAGCCGTATCTGAAACTGGCAAATAAAATGGGCTGATGATGCTGGTGTTTGCATTTAAGGAAGAAGCCAACTGAGGACCTGCAAGGCATTTGTTTCTCATACAACAGATTCTGATGTCCTTATTCGCTTATGCAGTTGTATATCTGAATCCTTCACCTTCATTTTCTGCCTTGGTTAGATCCAATTAGTATGAAATCTTTGTTTTTTTGGCAAGTAGTCACACTGAGCAACCACCTTTCTGCAAAAAAAGCACAAACAACAGACTAACATTTCTTAAGAAAGCTGTTTCATTTTGGCAGTGGTGACAAAGGTTTCTCTAATAACCAATTTGCATTTAGAAAGACCAACTAAGGATGAGCTAAGGGAGTTAAAGAAATGACTTCTAAAAATGGGTCCTGGCAGTCATTTGTGAATAACAAATTAAAAAGCAATCATTTCATGAAGTAATATCAATTAGAAACATTAGTGTTGCCATGGCTGTATGTTTAAATCAGTTTAATGGTATCTTGATAAAAAAAGTATCGAATGAATACTAACACAAATGTGAACATTTCTAGGTGTGACTGGTACTGTACACATTGAAAGAGAACAGGCAGCCTGTTGTTAGTTTTCTGACACTTCTGGGGCCTGAGAAGTCCTTTTCATCAAACAGCTGCCTCCAACAAGGCCAGGTGTACACCCCCATACAATACAAGGCATATCATGTAAGGGATTAGATCTTTCTTTTCTGTTTAAACTCTGCTTTGTTTGCTTAATAGCATGATCTACATTGCTAAGCCTTTAAAGGAGTGCCATGTCCTCTAACTGTTGGAATTCTATGGTTCTGACGAGCTGCAAGAGAAAAGGGTATTGGTTTTATGAGTCCACAGAAGGATATGACATGTTCATTTATTCTATCATATTCTAATACAGGGCCATCAGTAGGTTGAGCCAACATCCTAGAATGGGCACCAGTCACATGATACACTCTCGTATTCACTCACCTACTCTGGACCAGCTTAGAGCTGCCAGTCAACCTAACCTTCACATACTGACACCTTTACCCAAAATGACATCAGGATACCGTTGAGTGGCTGCTCAGGCATGTTGATTGGCACACATAGGGTTGCACATTGAGTTGGGAGTTGAACCTTGTATTTTAAATTCCATGGCTTGTCCTCAGCACCCCGCTTAGCTGTCTTTATTGTATACAATGAGAACACCCATATAGGTGTTAGGAATTCATGACAAAGGCGATGCATTTTATTGCTAAAAATGTTTGTGATGCTCCATTGTTTAGAATGAAAGAGACATAGCAACCAGACAGACACATAGAGAAACTCATATTCTTTTATTAAGGTTGATAAAGATAAATTATATATAGAAGAAGGACAATAAAAAACAAAACCAAACTTAAAATGATGATAGCTTAGTTGAACATTTTCTGTTATATACAAAAAGGCATATTACTTACTAGCTGTCCCCACGTGGCTCCACCCCCATAGTAGTGAAACAGGACAAACTAAAAATCAATAAAAACTTTAAAAAATGTAATAATTTGTATTGAGCAGAATTTATATTGATAGCTTTCATATCTGAGGGCCTCTTGATATACAATATTTTTGGTTTTGCTATCAGGGATGAGAATGTAGCTGTGATCTCTTTGACAAAATGTGATTGTGTCCAGCTCTGATGGGAGAGCGTCCCTCACGTGGGGAAAAGAGCACGTGGCCATGATATCTCTGCCAATGAGCAGGTGCCGTCTAAAACACATATAGCTGTGATCTCTCTCTCTCAAAAACGTCAAACGTTACTCTTTAACAATCTCTAGATGATAATGTATGCTGAACAAACCGGTATCGCTAGCTAAGCGGAAGCAAGGTACGCTCCAGCACGTGGTGAGAGGTAAAGCGACTTGAACGGAGGCTGACGCATTAGTGAGGATGGCCCCGCCTGGCTTCCTACTCCTGTTTCTCCCCCACCCTTGGCCTGCAGCCTGTCTCTCGGATCCATGTAAAACAAATTGGTGCCACAACCAAACTGTAATACTTAGCACAATGAGAAAAGTCACAAAATCAACTGGAATGTTTAAGCAAATTATAGAAAAAAAACCAATCTAAATCAGTTAAGTAGTTCTCTTGTAAAAAACGGACAAACATACAGACAGACAGACATTGGATTTTATATATGTAGAGATGAATTCTGTTTCTTGGCTTATACAAATCTTTGCCTCTCCTATAGAAAAAAACACATAACTTATGAATTCTGATCTTCTATCCATTTGTTCAAAAGGAATAAGTTCCTTAGCTAGTTATTAAACTTATTTTGTTTGCACCATGGCTTTCATTTGTTCTTAGCAAATGTACATTTGGTTACCCCTTACACAGAGTTTCTGTGTATGCGTAGATGCTTCTCTGAACTTTCCTACTGGATTTAGAAAAAATATATAGCTGCACAAGACTTATCTTCACAAAGGTTATTACTTTTCAGCAGTGATATCAGTACCATAATACATTAACTGGCTTTATTCCGACTATTAAGTTAAAATTGATAGCTCTTGGAATCAAAGTAGGCGTACTTATCGTTTGGAGTAGGTGATGCTTTGTTCCTTTCCTGGTCATCTTTCTTTGCAAACAAACAAGTTTTTAAATGCAGTGTTAACGGATGCTAGCAAAGTTACTCCTGCTAGGCAGCTGATGATCAGTCAGCTCCTGTTGTTAGCAGGATGTATGTGTGACTTTTACATAGGTCTGTCTCTTGCTTGTTCACTTGATTTTCAATAGCAAGGTTAGGGCTAATAGCACCCTCATCTAACTCCAATACAGACAAGTCCTCCAGTCATCCTGCTCAGCACACAATTGTCCTTGGGAGTTAAAGGGACCGCTCAAACTTTTGATGTGACCATACACTCTAGACAATGGGACACCTGCTTTAGTGAGCAATTACAGCCAGGTTCAGAGCAGTGAACCTGAAAGAGGAGTGCACTTCTTGCCATTGGTTTCTTGGGTACACGTAAACCCATCCTTTGGATGGCAATTGGTACAAGGTTTTGTTCATGAAGGTTGCCAATCATTAAGTTATGGCTCTTTGTTTAAATTGAATATTTAACTTGTGCCACAAAAAGACATCCCTGGTGATTATTTTACCACTAGCAAAATACCCGCGCTTCGCAGAGGAGAAGTAGTGTGTTAAAGAAGTTATGAAAAAGAAAAGGAAACATTTTAAAAATAACATAACATGATTGTCAATGTAATTGTTTTGTCACTGTTATGAGTGTTGCTGTCATATATATACAGTACAGGCCAAACGTTTGGACACACCTCCTCATTCAATGTGTTCTCTTTATTTTCATGACTGAAGGCATCAAAACTATGAATGAACACATGTGGAGTTATGTACTTAACAAAAAAAGGTGAAATAACTGAAAACATGTTTTATATTCTAGTTTCTTCAAAATAGCCACCCTTTGCTCTGATTACTGCTTTGCACACTCTTGGCATTCTCTCGATGAGCTTCAACAGGTAGTCACCTGAAATGGTTTTCACTTCACAGGTGTGCCTTATCAGGGTTATTTAGTGTAATTTCTTGCTTTATCAATGGGATTGGGACCAGCAGTTGTGTTGTGCAGAAGTCAGGTTAGTTGGATGATCATTTATTTTTCAACAGGACAATGACCCCAAACACACCTCCAGGCTGTGTAAGGGCTATTTGACCAAGAAGAAGAGTGATGGAGTGCTGTAAATGGTCATGAAAATAAAGAAAACACATTGAATGAGGAGGTGTGTCCAAACTTTTGGCCTGTACTGTATATACACACACACACACACATATAAACATATACACATATACATATATACATATCTACATATACACATATATACATATATATATACATATGCACATCTACATATATATACACATATCAACATACACATACATATACACACATACATACACACACACATATACATATATACATATACACATGCATACATACACACAAATATACATATATATACACACATACACATACATATATATATATATATACACATACATACATACATATATATATATATACATATCTACATATATATATATATATACTGTATATAGCAAAATCCTTGCGCCTCGCAGCGACAAAGTACTGCTTTTAAATTTTTATTAAGAAGAAAAGAAAACCTTTTTAAACTGAGGGAAAATATACCAATAACTATCTGTTAAGGATCTCTTTGTATACCACGTTGTCAGTTCAGCACTCCGGTTGTAATATGAGCAAGCTGTGCACTGAGCTTACTTTTGAGAATGCAACGTATAGTTTTGTCCAGGAGAAAAGCAATGTTGCCTCAAATCAATGGCAACCTTTTGTAGGGTCTGTCCCTGAGACTTATTAATTGTCATCGCGAAGCACAGCCTTACTGGAAATTTGAGGCATTTGAATTGAAATGGGAGATCAGAGGGTATAACGGTGATGCCAGGAATACATTCAGAGTGTGGCGCTCTGCTGCTTTTTTGTGTAGCTGCCTTCACATTGCTTCTCCGTGGCTTTATAAACAAACGCCATATAAGACCGTCCCTTCTCCTTGCTTCGCGGTTCTGTACTGTTTTATTGTTCGTTTATTATGATTGTTATAGTTATTGTGTAGCTATTTGAGACTTACTTAACTTTTCAGGTACCCATCTCCTTTATTTAATCCGCGGCTTGTACGCTATTTTTTGTTTGTTCATTACGATTATAGATATTTATTGATTCCCTTCTTTAGCTGACTGCCTGCTCATATAAGGCACTCCGCTGGTTTTTTGTGAAGCAGCCTTTACACAGCTTCTCCGCTGTTTTATAAACGAACGACATATAAGCCGATCCTTTTTCCTTGCTTCGCCAAGGAAGCTGCCTTTTTATTTAATCCATGGGTTCTCCGATGTTTTATTTTTCGTTTATTACGATTGTTATAGTTCTCTTTATATAGCACGTTGTCAGTTCAGCACTCCGGTTGTAATATGACGAAGCTGCGCGAGCTCACTCCTGAGAATGCAACGTATAGTTGTCCAGGAGAAAAGCAATCTTGCCTCAAATCAATGGCAACCTTTTGTAGGGTCTGTCCCTGAGACTATTTACTTGTCATCGCGAGGTGGCAGCGTGACGAAGTTGCTTCTGCAAGACCACGTTAGCTGTGGAGCTCAGCTCGGAGCATATTCTTTTCCTACCTTGTCAATTGTGTAATGCGTTTTTTGAACAGATTTGATGCATGTAAGTGATCACTCGTACTGCGTTCAGTCAGTTCATGTGAGCTGCTCTCTTGTGTGATATTGCAATGTCCACAGCTTTATTTAATGTTAGCTAAGACCCGGCACTTAAAAGTTTCTCGCTACAGCAATTTTAACTCCGTTACAAAGTGATCCAAAGTCTCGTTTATACCTTTTTCTTCAGCGCTCTTTCGAGCTCTTCCTTGTTTTCTACTTACTGCATTCACAGTCAGTTCACGTGATTACGTGGGAGGCGTGATGATGTCACACGCAACTCCGCCCCCCAGGGGCATAGAGCTGAAGTTCGTTACAGTATATGGAGAAAAATAGGTTCCAGTTATGACCATCACGAGTAGAATTTCGAAATGAAACCTGCCCAACTTTTGTAAGTAAGCTGTAAGGAATGAGCCTGCCAAATTTCAGCCTTCTACCTACATGGGAAGTTGGAGAATTAGTGATGAGTGAGTGAGTCAGTCAGTCAGTGAGGGCTTTGCCTTTTATTAGTATAGATTAAAGACACAGAGGTTGCTCCTATTAGAAGGACTGAGACTCTTTAGCTGATCTTAAGAGTGTCTAGCAGTGGTGTTTTAAGCCAAGAACTTGAGAGTCCAGGCATAGGAAAATGAGTAATGCCTGTCCGCCCTACATTAGTAAACAGTCCTCTCTTTATTTTGATGTAAATTTTGAACAAAATTTATATAACCTCTCCATCTTTAACAGTGCTGCCTTTGACATATCATCAATTGGTGGATAAGTAACAGTAATGGGTAGGTATCCATACATGCAAACCATGGAAGTCAGGTGTAGCAATGAAAAGGCAATGGAAAGATTCTAAACATTAAATGAAAATAATTTGCAAAAACAAAACACAGTAAAGATCAAAAGTGGTTCAACATGACTAGAGATGACTAACACATTACAAGACAGCTACACTTACTGCTCCCATCTACAGTCACCAGTCCATCTAGCAGCAAGAGATTGGGGTACAACTCAGCACTTAACTCAGTCATGAGAAAATGTACATTTTTTTTTTATTTGATTCCCTTTATATGGAAACAAAAGAGTATAACAGAACAGAACTTAATAAAACAAATGAACATAACACAGCAAGCAAAATAATATGATATTGTTTTGAAAGTAGTCCGTGAAACTCAGCATTCAACCTCTATCCGAACAAGAGAGCTTTATAACTGTAGAATCCTGTGGACAGTCCCACCTCTACTATAAGCAAACTAGGGCGGCAATGTTTTGGCGGAACCATTTAGTTAAATGTAATCAAGAACTGATCTACCATCAAGGAATTCTCGGTGTGCACACAGAGGCATGTGACAGTAAGGGGCCTTTTGACCAATTCCCCTGCCTTTCGTTTGATAAAACGGTCAAATGTCTGTGCAGCAAAATCACTAAGGGGCCACCCCAATCTTCCATCTGACATCCATTTATGACTCACACAAAACCTCAAAGTGGGAAACCTCTACAACCTGCAATTATGTGTATAGCGATTGTCTTCAAGACTTTGTGGCACGGGTGCAACACTTTCACTTTTGCCTAGGGCAGCAAAAAAGCTAGAGCCAGCCCTGCCCGTGGAAAATGGTTCTTTGCATAAGATAAACCAGCAAGTAAAATAAAAAGATTCAGCACAGGCCCAGCATATTAATTCAGGATTACATTAATGAGTTCTTCATGGTTTCTAAAAAACTCTAAAAAGATCCTTGTACAGAGTATTTTGTTTGTTCCCAGGGTGAGATATAATACAGAACATCACTCTCCCACTCAGTCATAGAGGCTTGATCGGGACTTGTAATTGAGCAAAAAAAGCCTTTATGAAGGTAATTTTGTGTTGAATATTTCAAATGATTTTTCACAGCACAATATAATCCTGTTTATTACTACTCCAACTATTGATGTTAAAGCATTAGGAGTGACATTTTCACAAACATTTTTGCCCAAAATGGTTTAAGTTTTGGACATCACAACATGTACATTCCTAATAAAAGACCAGCTGAGAAAGGTCAGGGCACTTTGAGAGAGACATCCTACCCTCTGCATGAACATGCCACTCTAGCTTCAGGTCATAATTGTAAATGTTCTGAACTGCAGGCAGCCTTCAAGTAATAATGAGGAGCAGCAGGCTGGCTCCATCAATTGTCTCACGTCCATGGTCCTATGATGTTGTGGGATCATGCAGTGAGTATGTATACTGTATATGAAGTGGTATCCATACCCATGTTGTTATAATTTGGTTCCTTTTTACAATTTTCTGGAGCTTTTAAGGAGGCTTTATGGGTTCTGTTTATTGTTTTCACACTGTAGAACCTAACTCTAATTTATGCATACACCTGCAGAGTGTTTTTCTATAAGGTAAAAATATTTCACTTCTTACCACTTCTTGTTGTTTCTCATGAGTGCCACCATTTTCTGGAAGCTTTGTGTACAGTTGCTATGGTATTGATGTCTGTGTAAGCCAGCAGTGTGCTGTGCTTCTATTTATCTACATGACACTTTAAAGGTCAGCACTGTGGACTTTCTGGTTATCTAAGACTAGCTGTTCCCCGCTGTTCTGCCCATGTAGTAATGAAACAGGGCAAACTTTAAAAATCAATTAAAAAAATGTTAATTCTGGCCAAGTGGAAGGTAGGTACATGAAATGTTGGCACTGTAGCTTATCATGTTCAGCTCTGATGGGAGAGCTTCCCTGGGGAGAGAAGCATGTGGCTGTAATATCTCTGGCAATTAGCAGTTACCCTCTAAAATACACGTAGTTCTCTCTCTCCAAAACTTTAAACGTTACTCCTTAATGATCTGTAGATGATAATGTCTGTTGAGCAAATGAGGATTGCTAGCTAAGCAGAGGCAAGTTACGCTCCAACACATGGCGAGAGGTAGAGCTACTTAAACGGAGGCTGGCACATGAGTGAGGAGGGACCCTCCCAGCTTACTAAATCTGAGGTCCAATCTCCCTCAGCCCAGGCCTGGAGCTTGTCTCTCGGATTCGGGCAAATAAATCAGTACCGCAAGCAAACTATGATACTTAGCACACTGAATGAAGTCACAAAATCAACCGGAATGTTCAAGCAAATTATAGAGAAAAACCCTATCTAAATCCATTAAGTAGTTCTCTTGTGAAAAGTGGACAGACAGACAGACGTTGGATTTTATGTTGTAAAGGAATCAACACACTGGAAAGGTTTGTGGCAGCCATCTGTATATTGTACCTGGCTGCAAAAGGGTTTTAAAGATAGGCACTAATGTTATTGGTTAAGTTCCAGATTGAACTGATTTGGTGGTAGAGAAGATGGCGGTTTTAAAGGGTGAGGTCAGAAACCGGAAGTGATGTCTTTCTTGGGCCCAGAACCGGAAGTGATGTTTTTCTTCCGCCTGGACCGGAAGTGATGTTGTTGTTGCTGAATCAGGTAGGTTTTCCCGTATTTGGCCTGCAGAGACAACAGAAGAAGGTTTAGCGCACCCTGCCACCCCCTGGCCAGGCAGATTATTACCTCCACTTGGTCCTGTCAGCTTCCTCCTAATCGTACATGTGTGACAATATATAGATATAGATTATGTACTGAACTTAAAGATTTTTTTTCTGGCAAAAGATATGTGCATTAAAAACTCTCTCCTACATTTTCTTGTTTCTAATTGTGGTTAGACAAATGATAGGGCTGATTTTTGATTTGAATATGACCTTGATTTTCAACATACCTTTTTTCTTCTGGTCCTTAAAATACTTTTCTTACTGCCTCTCATCCATCATAGTAATATACATTGTGGATTGTCAGCTCTTCTGATTTTAAAATGGTGTGAGGGGTGGCCAGCAGTTCAGTCCGGCCGGATCATCCCTAAAATAAAAGAATGGAAGAAGGCAGCCTTTTCAAGACACTGCCTCCCCCGAGATGCTAGGTGTCATTTACCCTGGACAGAAACAGTTCCCCAGATTCCCTCAGGCCATCCTGGGACATGGAGTTTGCTTCCTCAGCCCTGTTGGGTGCCGTGGGTGCCGCCAGGGGGAGCTCACAAAGAACCTGGGGACTACTACTGTTACGACAACCCAGAAGTACTTCGGAGTCACAAGGACGGAAGCCCGCAGTACTTCCGGGATTCTTGAGGAAGGATGATTTGGCATTTGTCCCGGAAGAAGTGAAGGAACACTTCTGGGTCATGGACTATTTAAAGGACTGGTGAAAACCCAGCAAAGAGAGCCGGAGTTGGGTGGTAGAGTGACGGAGCTGCTGGGAGAAGTGGAGGATTGATTATTGTATTGATTATTGTTGTTGTTGTTATTATTACTGACTGGAGAATTGTGGAGTGTGGTGCTTTGTGCACTGTATCTGAAGAAAGATATTAAAATTCTTCTTGGTGCTTTTTACAAGTGTGTCTTGGACGTCTGTCTGGTGGGTTTCACGGAGCAACAGCAACCCCTAGCGGCCACAATGGAAAATAATTTGCTCAAAAGGTTGTCATTATGGGCCAACAAATCTTTATTTCTGTGAAAGAAGGTAAACACCAGAAAAGTGAATCTTGCACTTTTCCCAACCATCTTAATCATGCACTCCTGAAATGAGTACCGACATAAAAAACTGCCATAACAATGCATTTGCATTGCCCTAAGTCATCATTGTGAGAAATGAAATGCAGACCAGTACATCATAACATTAAAATTACATACACCTTGACAGATTTTGTTTGAAAAAAAAACAGATTTTATATCTATTCTTTCTTGTGTGCATATGTATTGAAATAAACACTGTGGTGTTTATTTGTGCACGAGGAGCTAGTTGGTGTAGGCTGGCACTGGCGGTTCACTAACTTGTTTGTGTAACCATAAGTCCATCATTCCAATCTTTAACTCACATGCTGATTTCCTGCTTGGGTCTCCCAGGTAATAATTCTTTCAAGTACTCAAAGATTTTTTTTTTCATACAGCTAAGTAGTTGAGATGATCTAATCCTTTATTCGTTTCATGAGACTGCTGCAAAGGCAGAAAAATTAGGAGTGACAGGACTTACACAATATTTTAAAGATCCAAAAATAGAAAAAGTGAAATGGATAAACCACTTCAGAATGCTTCAGATGACAATTCCGCATTTCTGTCCCTTCATCCATCCATTTTTCCTTATTGCATTTTCCATTACAGCATTTGGAAGGTTTTAAGCAGCATCTTGTTAATTCAGCCTTTCACATGTAATAAATGCTACCATTGCGAAGAAAGCTTTTGACAGCAGATATCCTCCCATTCATCAAAGATGTCGGTCAGAGTTAATCTGCCTCTGAAAAACCCAAGCATTGAGTAAACATTTAGTGGTTACAACTGCGAAGAGTTCATTTGAAAGCCTCAGAAGTTAAAGTCACAAAGAACGAATGAGGGCTGATAGTACACCATTGTGCATATGTGAAATTCAAGAGTTTCAGGAATTCAGTTTACAGATGCATCTCTGTCGTATAATTAACCTTTCCTTCATGGCGCCTTCACCAAGCTCTCTTTTAATTGCTTCAGTCTGTAATTCTGAAAAACATTAGGAGCAGCACAAACTAACTCCGTAGCTAATGCCAGAAAATTAATCTAATTATGCAGATGAGGAAATCACTGCTGATCTCCATCCTGAAATATGTGGCGGCTACAGTCTTCAAAAACTCGAGGGCATATTTTTTCGATGAAAGCCTGGCCAGAACAACTAAACTAAATGAAAAATACATGCCAACCACTTTGAAGAACATCCTGCACCAAAACACTGAAGGTACATGGGCGGGGGTGGAAAAGTCTCATGAACCCTGGGAAATCATATGAATCCGGTGAGTGTCATGAGGGCGGCAAAGCGAATCAGTGTCACTGTTGCAGCCTGTGCATGAATCACTTTGCTGATGAATAAGTGTGATGAAATAAAGAGACTCTCTGCTCCGCCAAAGCCTCACTAATCACCCTGCTATCTTGACACAAAGCCTTTATACCTTTCCACTAAAAATAATTGAGTAATTGATACCTGCAGGCTCTGTTACACTAAAGTAATCAGATGAATTGAGATGCAAATGGAATTCTCTTCATTATGCGGCTGCACTCATTGTCCTCCTTTAATCGTGTAAACGAATCTCGGAAGACTAGGGAAAATAACATAAACGCAATTGGGCTGCTTTAACAGCCTAGTCTGTGGGAGCTCACCTGTGTAGTGGTTCAGAAGAAACATTTAAGCGTTTTAACCTTAACATGCTCACTGCAAGTGGAACCCTACTGCTGCATCTGCACATCTTAAATTGAGTCACATCCTGAGCACACTGGGCACGGGCAGTCATTCCCTGCCTGCTTTTAACTTAGCGAGCAGGAGCATGCAGAGAGTCATGGGACATTGCATTTGATACTTCCGTAAAGAAAATCTGAAGAACATCCGTTTCTCGCTTGGCAGCACCAGTTGACTTGATTGAGTGCTCATTCTATAAATGCCGTTGAAAGATCGATAGGAAAAAGATTGATCTTTCCAGTGTGAACATTTAGCCTCAGGGTTTAATTGGATTTAATATCCAAGGTTCCAAAGGTGTGTTGAACAGACTGCTTAAGAGTCTGTGACACATGAAGGCTACAGCAAATGCCCCCATGTGCAGGTTGTTCAAAAACAATCTAAATCAAGGTTTTGGACTGAAATGAAATAAAGTGTCTGCTTGGACAAGGCTGTGGACTGCCTTCCATTTTGCAGACAGTTAAAGGAGAGCACAGCTTCTCACTCAGGATCTGAGGGTGCCTTGTATGTGGAGCTTCCCACTACAAAGTTAGCCGAGCTGTTTCCTTCTGGAGGCATTTCTAAAGATAATTAAAGAACTTCTTATAAAATAAAAACAAGTATCTACTCAACTGCAGCCAAAGAAATCTGACTCCCTCAATTACCCGGACCCAGTTAATTCAGTTCTGTTTTGCACGAGGCTTAATGTAGATCTAACAAGGTGCATTCACAGGCAAAGGGCCTATTAGTCTGTCCTTCTTGTCTTTGGAATATGCAGACAAACACACACAGAAATGTGAGCAGGCAGGGATTAAAGCCTAGTCTCCTGTGTTAATCTGACTGGTTATGATATTTAGAAATGTGTCGTTCAGGACTACCAACAATTCCTCAAATTCAATTTCTTTGTTTGCCAATGCTGACCATCTCTTAGAGCCTTTAAAATCTTAGCCAGTGTCAATCTGTCTCTTTTTTTTAAGACTGTGTGACTTTCCAGATTGGCTTCACAATCCCTGGTTGCTTCCAGGAGCCTCTTCAACCTGTAACTGTTGATAGTCATGTACCGAGATGAGCCGGGTAAATGAGGACACAGGTATTCAGCAAGGGGTTGGTGCATTTATTAAAATCCAAAAGGAAACCAAACAGTGCAAATAATGCAGTGCATCAAATTGTCCCAATAAATAATCTATGCAAAACATGAAAGTTAAAATATACAAATAAATATTTCCATAAAACAAGGTTTACACACAAGGCTGAACATTTTTTTAAAAAACCACAAGCCTCATGATTCTTTCTAAAAACCAATGTTTTCCTGGCTTATCCACTTTGGTTTCTGCACCATGAGAAGACATAACCTAGCAGGTGTAGACAATCCTTTGATTCTGCTTGGCCCCCATTGCCAGTCCATCAGCGTGTAAATGGTGTGGCACCAAGCTGTACTCCCTCTGACTCCCACTGCCATTTTTTTGGCCTTATGGAGGCAGTCGTCCTTGAGTGTGTTTGGTCTCCCCTCCTACCAGGCTGCTCAACAAGAGCAACTTTCAGCCCCCTTGAGTGCTGGCCACATGCTTCTTCCCCAAGGCTCACTTTTCTGTCTGGCTGTTTCCCATCCGTCTCACACTGGATCTATCCAGTTCCTACCCTTCTCTCTCCTCCTTTAACCTCCATGTCTCTCTTTTCTGTTTCTTTTTTCTCTCTCTCGGTCCTCCTCTCTGCCATGCAGGCTCCTTTATCCTTCTAGATTGGAGTGAACAAGGCAGCTGACTAATCTGCTTACATTTGCACGTGTATGCACGATCAGCCAAGCACCCCAATCAACCCTGGAACAACGTGCACTCGCAAACACCCGCACTTGATCCAAGCCTGCACTTCAAGGGACGTGATTATTTATTTAAAAACTGCACTGCACCATGAACCTCTTATCACACACCTTCCTCCTTAAACCTCCAATTGTATGGGAAGGTTCCACATCCTCCCAACTCAGTGAAGCTGGTGGCCAGGTACGTGGTGTGGGCCTCACACAGTATTAAAAACAATAAAAGCACTAGAACAAACCCTTCCATAAAACAAATCCCAAGGCCCTTTCTAAAAATAGGACATTAAAAGAATAAGAACTTAAAGTAACAATAAAATCAGTAATAAGTAAAGACTCCATTAAAAGTTCAAAATTCTAAAAAGTACTTTTCAGGCTTGAGTGGGTGAGTTTGTAAAACAGTCTGGCACCAAACCCACTTGTTGTTTTTTCTTCTTCTGCTCTTCATTCATCCTACTGCTGCCACCATTTGTGATGGTCCGTATTTGCTCCACACTCCCTGGTCACTTCCAGGAGCCTCTTCAACTTGTAACCATCAATAGTCATGTACTGAGGTGAGACAGGTTCCGCCAATTTCATAGGCTTCCCTTACCCAACTCAGCCTCTACTCATGATCTTTAAAACATTTAGCTAAATCCAGTTACTCATTTCTCAACGCTGATCCTCCTCCACAAACGCCACCCTATTCACCCAATTACACTTACTGGTTTGTCATCATACGACCATGGGCTTAGGTCCCCTGACATATTCTTCCAGTTTCACATTATCCTTCCTCAACATACAGTAGATCTGTACTCTAGATTTGACATTTGTTTAATGTCATTTGTTCCTTTGTTAATGTTATCCACTGACACATTCAACCAGCTTCACCCTAATCATTCTTGATGTTCAGCCTATTTAAATTTTTCTTTCTTGAGTTTACCTGCTTTTTATGATCGCTGACAAATTCAGCCAGTTTCATATAATTGTATTCCACAGTGACAACCTTTGATATATTCAACCAAATTCCATCTTCCTTTGTCAACAACGTCATCTACTCATGACTTTTGAAACCTTTAGTTAGTCATGGCTATTTCTTTTTCAGTCTTGATCTTCGCCCACAACCACTACCAAATTTTCTTTTACTTCTTTGTCATTGTCCACCCTTACTCACATTCTGTAACACATTTGACCAATCTCACTAGGTGTTTCCTCAACATTATGGTTTAGTCAGGCTTTATCATTCTATTCCCATTGTCAACTTCCAGTCATGACTTCAGGCACATTCAGGCTCTTCTAGTGAATTTTTTCTCAAAGGCTCAATACCTGTAAATCCATCCATCCATCCATTATCCAACCCGCTAGATCCTAACTACAGGGTCACTGGGGTCTGCTGGAGCCAATCCCAGCCAACACAGGGTGCAGGGCAGGAAACAAACCCCGGGCAGGGCGCGCACACACACACCCACACACCAAGCACACACTAGGGACAATTTAGGATTGCCAATGCACTTGTAAATGTTTCACCTAATTTCTTTGACTCCTTTCATTATTATATGCCTACCAGTCTATTTCATCAATTCCTTGGTCATTCTAGATCACTTTTCACATTCTAGAACACAGCAATTTCTCTTGTTCCATTTGTTTCTTCTACAGCATGACTTGTGACAGATTAAGTTAGCGTCACTCATTTCTTCTCAATGTCAGTTTCCACACATGACCTTTGAAATATTTCATTTGATTGTTTCTTGGCACAGGCTTCTGCTAAAGACCTGTTAAAGCTTCTCAATTTTCATGGACACCTTTGGTCAATGCTGACCTACACTCGTGAACTTTGAAGACTTTTGTCAACATTTTCCACAAAGATTGACCTCATAGTTTCTGAACACTGACCTACTCTCAAAACTTCAACTACATGCAATTAGGTTCATTTCTTTCTTATCACTGACAGTCATGTCTCATGACTTTTGAATTTTTTTGGACCACTTTTACTCAATTTTTGTGCACTTTTCTTGTTGTCATTATCCATCTCTGACCTTTGCCACATTCAGCCAGGCTTTCACATTGAGCTAAGTAACTCTTATCCTCGTGTCTCATAGTTTGTGCCTCTTTTGGACAGAAAGCAGCTTATCATGCCAACTTGGCACCAGCAGTAGCTTTTCAGTCTCTCTTCCCACACACCCTGTCTATGCCCATGACCGTGACAGTGTCTGAGAGAGTTTTTTTTTATATGGCTTTTACAGTAACACATTAGCCGTGCATTTTACTAGCACTAATAAATTTAAATGGTAGTAAAACAAAGTGGGCTTCCAACTGATAGGACTCAACAGAGCAAATTTCTTTAAGGGCACAGAAAGCACAAAGCTCTGGATCATATTAAAGCCTGCAAAGCTCTGACTTAAAATCCTCAGATTTAATCTGATCACAGAATGACACTTTGCTTTACTTGGTCTTGTTGGATTTATGGGGTGCAGTAGTGGTGAGATCCACCTCCTGCTCTGTGGACACGCTCAGTATTGTTGGCCATCTGGTCGCTGTTGACCCATAGGCCAAGTTAACCCATGGCTACTGAAGTTCAAGACCCATATCATGTTTAATTTAGGAGCAACTAGGCTGTGGCAGAGTGGCACCAGAGAATACGTGCTGCTGCTGCAAATCTGCAGATGCGGGCCGAGCGGGCGTGCGGCACAGCACGATGACTGCATCAGCTCCGCGTCCCCTGTCACTGTTTTACCATGTGTAATTAGGGCTGGAAAGAATCACACAGCAAACATAATGGCATGAAAACATGATTAATTATCAAGTCTTGTATGAGACCGAGAGAGCTGAAGAGAGGAAACAAATCAGAGAAATTCAATTTGAGACTGAGGACATTTCTTTATTCCAGCAGGCTCTTTTTAATTTATTAGTCATGATGGAATTGTCGCTGAGGCTCTGCTCTACATAATTCTTCATTATAAAAAAAAAGGAAAGCAGAAATATTTTTTTGACTGTGCCGTGGAGCCACTGTTTATTTAATATTGTTTGTCACATGTCATAAGTGTCAGCTTCCTGCTAAACGTAGTGTAAATCTTCTAAAAAAGGCCCGGAAACATTTAGGTGGGTCAGATAGGCTTATTAGAATAAAGGACTGACCAAAATGACATCAGTGTTAGTGTTCTTGGTCCTGACTGGGCATCTTCTGATTTTCATCTCAAATCACTGCTTTCCTCATTGAAATTGCTTTTAATTTTCTTGGTGCTATTATGTTGGATTTAAGCTTTTCATCAACATACTCCAGATAATGACCCCAGGATGGGATGTGTTAGTGATATGGAAGACTACATACCTCACACTCCACCACCTGAAAAGTCGAATAGCAAAAAAATCCCTTTATTAGATTAAGTGGATTCAGGAAATAGAAGGATTCATGCATGGCAAATCTGTATCATTTGGACCCAATTACTCAAATTGAATGTTACAGAGGGTTGGAGCCTATTCTACTAACATGGTGCACTAGGCAGCAACCCACTCTAGATACATTGTACACTTGCATTGGGACAATTTAAAATTCCTATTTGTACTGGTCTCTTAGATATAAGAAGAAAATTGAATAGCTGGAGAAAAAACACACCAACACCAGGCCAAAATTGACACAGACAGTGTTAGAGTTGACATTTGAACCCAGCCTCCTGGAGCTGTGCAGTAGCAACACTAACCAGTTGACTACCATCTTATTATGATATAATATTTACAAACCTACATAATCCAATTTCAGGCCATTATAAGCTGGAGCCAATTCAGGGACACTGGGCACAAGGTATGAATCATTCCTAAAGAGAATACCAGTCCATCACCTGCTCCCCATTATAATATTATAAAGTAGGTTTACAGGTTTTAGAGTCATTGGTGTCATGTCTGTTTACTATATTAATGTAACATTAAATTCGACAACCTGCTTCAAGGTCCCAAGGAGCCGGGGAGTATCCATGCCACACTAGGTGCATACTGTATAAATTATACCCCTAAGACTACAAAGCAGAACCTTTGTGATTGTCTGTTCTTTATGCACAGATTTGTTTTTCAAGCCACAGATATGAATTTTGTCACACAAGAAATTCTTTCCATAAGTCAGATTTCTGACATACCTGTATACCTTTTGGCATTTCCTGCCTCAGGTGTGTTTTCTTCTAGTTTATACCATTCCTATTGTTTTGTTATAATAATTATTTGTTATTATAAATTATTTTATTTTATTTATTTTCCTTGCAATGTATATGTTGAATCTAGAGCAGGGGTTCTCAAAGTCGGTCCTGGGGACCCACTGTGGCTTCAGGTTTTTGTTCCAACCAGATTTATAATCAGTGACAACTGATCTCAATTAATTAGCTGGTAATTTTTTTTCTCTTTACTCTCTACATTAACAAAGCACAGAGGCGTGATTTTTACATTTATAAATATTTCTGCTTTTGCTACAGATTTAAATGCTTAACTCCCTTTTGTTGCTTTCATTATATTTCACCCTTTCTCTGTGCAGTTTGCTTACTTCATTGTACCTTATTAATGACAATTAAAAACGAGCAGAGCAGACATCCAGGCAAACGACACTGAATCATGAAAGGCTGCAACTACTTTAGCGTCAGACTAACTAATTAGTAAATAATGTATTAATTAAACAATTAGAACACCTGGAAAAGTAGAATGAAAATCAAGATGGATATATTGCTAAAAAGAAAAAAAAAATACATTATTCCTATATAACTGCCTAGTACATTT
>JANRMT010062814.1:90337166-90353218 GCA_026402145.1 Polypterus bichir lapradei | reverse complement strand
TAGGCTACTATAGCCAGTTCTGTTTTGGACTCTGTGATATGCACATCATGTATGTGATTCAGAAAACCATTTTGCAGCTGGGAAAAACAATATACGAGTGGCTGCCCCAAATCTTTATAATGTCTTGGACTAATTTATATGACAACACATACCCACATTGAGCTTTATATATAAGAAGAAAACATACCACTATTGGTATCCTTCTATATAAAAGCGGTCGGGATGTCCTTCCGTCCCGTGAGTGCTACGCAGGCGCGGAGTTTCACACACGCCCCGTCCATTTTGCAATGCACGATGGGATTTGTAGTTTCGTTTTTCCAGGTAAAAGATGATTTTCTACTCCAGACTGTGCGATATCTTCTTCTTCTTTCTTACTATATAAAAACGGTCAGGATTGTCCTTCCGTCCCGTGAGTGGAAAGCGTAGCGGTATTCCGCTTATCACAGACTTACTACATGCAGCTTGCGGTACGAAGCGACATGATGTGAGCAGAGTTCTGGTGCTCCCATCGTTCCTTTGCTTTTGTGCGCGATGCGCTGGAAAAATAGACAAAATTATGTCTCTGGAAATAATTAATGTTGATGGAGTACAAATGCCTCACCGCGTAGTAAATATCAGGGGGGCTCAAAAGGGCGACCTCAATAGAGAAAAAAAGTTTACATTTCATCACAAAAATAACAGAAACTACGAGTATTAAAGTAATACCGCTCAAATGCAATATAACCAAATTAATGAGTTTGTATAAAATATCAAATTGATCTACATATTGAATTGCCTTAAGAAGTGGTCAACTTAAAAGTCGGTCGCCTTAAAAGGCGGGTCAGCCTAGTAACACAATATAACATGTGTGAAGATTCTTTAATGATACAACTAAATTAAGTTGGTTAATTCACATCTGCAATCCTAGTGAATAACAATCTGCCATCTGCAGCAGTATAAAAAGGCCCAAACCACACCACATGTGTAATAAAAGTGCACTTCCCCATGTTTCAGGGTGTTTCATGGTGAGGTGGTCAGCAGTATATTTAATTTATTATGGCTAACTGTTTCTGCAGACTGGGTTGACATTGTGACTTGGGTTCATTCTGAGTGCGTCCCTTTCAGACAGGGATGGCAACTGCTACCTCAAAAGACCAATGTTGTGACACAAACATGTTGTCCTCACAGTGAGGTTCTCATTCACATGTGGCAGAGTAATAAAAGGACTGCTAATCAGTACACTGTCAATTATCATGAATTATTCATGTGAAAATGCTTACACTGCAACAAGCAGCAAAGGTGCTATTCTCCAAATTGAGATGTTGTCTATAGTAATCAGAATTCCATTTAACAGAGGGGTAAATAAGTTAATAACAAGCAGTAAACCAATAAAATAAATCACAGGTAATGGAGGCTTGCACCCAGCATTACAGCACACTAAACATTTACCACTCATTATTATATTCATGTGAACCCGAGTGATTGCAGGGCTGCTAATAAAGCTCATTCACTTTGCAAACCTGCTATTTCCAATACAGGCCCATGTGGCAGATGGAGCCGATCCTATCTAGTGTCTGATTTTGTCAGAATTACACAGGAACTAAAACTCTCCAAAATGTTTCCAGGGCATGATCCAACCTGCGAACGTTGCAACCAAGTCCCAGCCTCACTAGGTCACATGTTCTGGTCCTGCACCAAATTAACATTATTCTGGACAAACATTTTTAATTACCTTTCAGCCAGCCTTGGACTCACAATCCCTCCAAACCCATTAACAGCTGTGTTTGGTGTTCTTCCAGATGGGTTTAAAGTGGAGAAAGACAAACAAATTGTGATTGCATTCACTACACTTTTGGCACGCAGACTTATTCTCATAAACTGGAAGAACCCTAACTCTCCTCTTTTAAGTCAGTGGGAAACCGATGTGTTATACTATTTGAAATTGGAAAAAATCAAATACTCAGTTAGAGGATCCGTACAGACTTTTTTCAAAACATGGCAGGATCTAATCAGTAATATTTTAAAATAAGTTCATAAGGCACAGAGAATTTATTAATTTAGGTATGTTTACAAGCCTTAAATTTAACGCCGTTTGGCTTGCTCTCTCTCTCAGGGGTGGGGATCGATCTGTTCTTAATTTTTCTCTTTGTAAAAACTTGATTGCTTTGTATGGATTGTAATAAAATTAATACAAAAAAATAAATAAAAAAGAAAAGAAAAAAAAAAGAATTACACAGGAACTGACCCAGGACTGGCCACAGAGCACATTTTAATAGTGTGGAAAGATAGAAGCAGTAGAACATGCGATATTACAATGTCAGATGTATGACAAGGATAGGAAAAATTTAGTAGAAAACTTCAGGGAACTGAAAGTGAATCTTATTTTGGAAGATATTTTGCAGAAGAAGTACAGCGGATGCAGGCTATCAGTGTATATTACAATTTTTGAAGGATACAAAGTTCAGTGAGAGAATACAGTAATGAGAATATTCTGATCCCCACTCCATACCAGGTGGCGGCAGTAATACTATTTGCCAAATGCCAGTAAAACAAGAAGAAGAAGAAGAAGAAAACTGATGAAGCTGAGAAAACCCACAGAGACACTGAGAGAGCATTCATACCGAGCACAGAGAGAGAGACTAAGTCTGTTTTTCAGGCCAGAACTTTGCAAATACAGGGAAGCCGTATTGCATCTCTTTTATTAATTAGATCTGTCAACATATGCTTTTGAATTGAAATCATCAATTATTCATATATCCAGAAGGAATTACTATAATATTAATGGAAGGGAACAGTGCTTAGTGTGGAAGAATAGCGCAGATTTTAATAAGTTGTAGAAATGGTAATATAATATTACTACATGTCTATGAAATCATAAGCTACAGAAACAAGTTTAGAAATTGAAAGCTGGTTCTTGAAATGAGTGATAGACGTCATTAAGGCAAAGTGGTGGCTCTGAGGCTAAGGATCTGTGCTGGTATCTGGAAGGCTGCAGATTCAAATCTTATTACTGCCAGAAGGGATCCTACTCTGCTGGGCCCTTAACATGAAAATTGCTCCAGGGGTTCTGTACAATGGCTGACCCTGCACTCTGACCCCCAAAAAGGTCATGTGAAAAGACAATTTTCCCTCAGGGAGTAATAAAGTATGTCAAATCAAATTAAAAAAATGAAAATGAAAAGTGGCTTGCAAATGACAATAAGATATGAAAAGATGGCTTGACAAGACATAAAGATATGCGGGAGATTATGTAAAGAAATAACTAAATTATAGGAATCAGGCAAAAGGGTACTACACAGGATTGGTGAGTAACAAATACAAGAAGAAAAAAGAATCTTTAACTAATTAAGTGCATAATAAGACAAGTAATAAAAACTGTTTGTTATGTTATTTCTACTAATAAATAAGTTGTGAAAATAAGAGAAACTGTAGTCATAAGTCCATTGGTCACTTGCAGACAGATCCTTCAGTCCCCCTCAATAGCTCATTCCTCTCTTTTATTGACCTTCACTAGCACTTTTTTGTAACATGGAGACCAAACCTGCACACGGTTTTCCAGGCGGTGAGGCCTTACCTGTGTGTTATAAAGAAAGCTTAAGCTTGACTTGTATTCCACATGTCATGTTATACAATGTAACATTCTGATTGCCTTCTTGATTGCTTCTGTCCACTATCGTGATGTAGATAATAACAGTTGTGATTTATAAGCCTGTTGTGACTGAAAATATAGTTTTAATTACCAGAAAGATAATGTAATTAAAGCATAACTGTTTAATTTATAGCACCCATCCATATGTTGGTATTAACAGCTGCTGATAAAGCTGGACGTATCTTGACTTGGAAACCTAAAGCTCTGGATGTGAAGCAAAAACAAGCTTTTTCTAAAGCAGTGGGCATAGAAACATAAAGCAAATGTCATTTTAACGTGCAGATGACCCTTTTCGTCACTTTTGTAAATGTCCAATAAATTAAATTCTTTTACTTTTCTCCAGAGTGACTATCCAAGTTGGATAAAGCAACCCTTCAGCTATGCCACTGTAAAGAAACTTTTGAGGCCTTCTGGCAAACATGAACTGTGAATATCTGGAAGAAGGGGTGCAGTGATACCTTTAAAATTGGTATATTTGTCATAGCACATACAGTATTTGTTCCTGTAGGTATTTGTCACCATACACCTTAGTTATACCACCAAGGGGGTCCCTGTGATGGACTGGCATTTAGTGCTTGTTTGGTTCCGGCCTTGTATCCAGTGCTCTAGCCTCCCTGCAATTCTGAATTAGATGCTAAAATGTATTGTGCACATCATTTTGTAATTATTAAATGTATACACATTATTTTACAAATGTTAATTCTTGAACACATTCATGTTATATTATAAACAATATATTCATTATTGAACACATGCATGTTATTTTACAAATGTTCATTCTTGAGCACATACATTTTTTATATACCCCCTCCCTGGAAATATAATTTCATCCCACACCTTGCAATAGTTATTATTTTATATTCGTGATGAATTACCCGGTATGTTTTGATTTAGCAAACAGTTAGAATACAGATGAATGCACAACAATAAGAAGCTATTGAAACAGACTAGATTTTATATTCATTGTTGTGTGTATCCCTCTCCTGGGCAACATATCAACGTGAGGAAGAAAACAACTTTTGCTTAAAAGAAGCTTTTCAAATCCAATTCCACAATCAGGCCAAATGGGTCAAGTGTCTTTAATTGGTGCTTTACTAAAGGGAATTGTATAAATCACCTCTTCTTCAAGATGTCTGATTGAGAAGAAAAAGCTGCAAAATGAAATTGTCACATTTGTGAATATTGCATCCTCTGCCTCTCCTGCAATTTGCTCCCGGTTGGCTTATCCTTCCTAACTAATGTTTAATTTTAATAGTCAAGGATGATAGCTTAAAATGCGCTTCCATCTTTCCTGCCTGCTTTATTTTTTAGATAGGAGTTTGCAGCATGGAGGTTCCAATGGTGCACTATAGGCATAAAGTCGGCATTAAAGTTTGATGCATTTTGTTAAATATTTATTAAAGCTTGCCTTTGGTTCATTTTTTTGTGGTGGGGTAAAGAATCAGATAGGAGGTGAATTTCAAGTGCAGCAGTCCCAGTCAGTGCTTACAGAGCCAAAAGCAAGTGTGTCCACTCCGAAAGGTGTTGGTTTATCTTCACTTAGCCACATGCTTGTTGATGCCACTTTGCTTATTATCTTGTCCACTGGTCATTCTTGATGTGTCCCCAAACCTGCCTCCACTTAAATAAATGGTCTCTCCCACCTGTCTTCCAGTTAGGCATCGCCTTATATGGCATTTATTAAATATGCAGGCTTAAAGAGCATGGCAGTCCTGAATGCATCAGACGGAAGAATTTTACTCCACATTAGCGATTTAGTGACCCCGAAGTGAAAGAAGACATTCATTTTGTGATATATAAACCTCTTTTGTTAATATAAGACACCATCATCTACCCATGTTTGAAGAAGGTCACTTGGCCTGTAGAAGCATAGTTGCTGGTGGGGTTCATAAGGGTGCAGTGTGTCCCATAATTCTGTTATTTAGCAGACTTCAGGGACTCCGTACATTTTGTGCCTTTGGCGCCAATTATGAAAAGCTTACTAAAGTAAGCGTAGTAAGCTTAGTAAAGCTTAGTGGCTCAGAGATGTCCATCCCAGGTGAGATGCTGTAGAGGGGTGAAAGATTTCAGTGGCAGGAGGATACAAATAATGTGTCAAACATTTTGTCTGATAACAGTGTGAAACCTTTTTCAGCATTTAAATGCTTACTAATTTTACAATAAGGCTGGATTGTACTTCAAACACAATGATCAGTGTTCAGCATATGGCGGCTTGACAGTACACTCATTTTGATAACCTGCTGCTGCTCTTGATTGAAAACTGTAAGTTGGAAATTGAAACACATGAGAATTATCAGCATTAGAGGAGACACTTGTTCAGTAGGTTATTTGGCAACTCCTACACTGGCCCGGTGTGTGACATGTGCGTAAATGCGGCCAACAATGATCTGGTAGTCTGTCCAGATTTGGTGCCTGGTTTGTACCCGATATTGTCAATTTATACTCCAGCTCCACATAGCAATGAATTAGATAAAAAAAGATGTAGAAAGAGAATGGATAAATGGAAGATAGTATGGCAGGATGGGAAAGTTTAAATTGCTTGCCTGTTATGTTGTTTGTGTCATGGCCACTACAGGAATAAAGCAAAAGAAAAACAAACCTACAAATGCCACTCTTCAAGGCTTACATATGGCATGCGAGTCCACAGAACAGAAGTGCACCAGGCAGATGTTCAGGTTACACTTCCCTGAGATTCTCCCAGGATGCTTCGAGACAGTTAGACCGTCATCAGGATTCACACTCTGGGGCAACCTCTTAACGGTCACCCTTGTAAACAACTTGATGCTATTTTATTTTTTAATGAGGTGGCGACTTCTGAAAAGGCAGGCGAGAGAGAAGTTGTCAAGCTGAAGAGGAGTTATCAAAAGAATATTCATAAGAAAATCCAACAGGGCTTCTTTGAATATCCCAGCTGGTGTGACCTTTGTGAGAGAAAACGGCAGCATTTACTTTTGAATTATTCATCCTGCATCCATACGGATGCCAAACGGGTAAAGCATTTCACCAAGAGCCTTCAGTGATACTCATTAGTGAGTGAAGGGTGGTGCTGGGGCCGACAGAACTCACTTTCCAGACGCTTTGGGATTATTTAGACATGTGAATCTAATATCATTTAATGTTATTCATTGGAGACTACAAGACAGACAGGAGGATCTCCATTCAATCCAAAGGCAGGTGTAGGAACACTGGGACCTAATGCAAGATAGCAGAAATTAATGAAAAGGAGTGGGGTGCCACAGTGGAGCAGTGCTTAATACTGCTAGCTACTGGCACTGCCTGTCTGGATTCTATGCATTCTCCCAATGTCCACAGGGGTTTTCTCTGAATGCTGAATCTGGAGAGAAGTGCCTTCAGAATGTGTTCAGATGCCTTCCCTTTTTTCATGTTATTATGTTGCAACCTTGTACCAAAAATTGTTTAAATTATTTTTTTCCCCAGATCAAGCAATAATACCCCACAATGACAAAACAAAAACAGGATTTTAGAAATTTTTGGAAATTTACAAAAAATAAAATATCACATTGACAACCGTATTCTGTCCTTTATTGTGACACTTTGGCTCAGAAACATCCCAGTCCATTGATCATCATTAACGTGTTTCTGTACTTTATTTATTTTCCACTTGTGCTCAGTTCAGCTGATTGGACAGGATTAGGAAAGGCACAAAAATGGAACAAAAATGAAGCCATGAGGTAGAAGGAATTCCTTGCAATGTTTCCAGGGTAAGATTCAGCCTGTGAATGTTGCAATCGAGCTCCAGCCTCACTGGGTCACATGTTCTGTGCGTGTACCAAATTAACAACATTTCGGACAAAAATCTTGCATGCCTTTCAGACAGCCTTGGTGTCACAATCACTTCTATCCCATTAGCAGTTGTGTTCTATGTTCTCCCAGACGGCCTTAAAGTGGAGAAGGACAAACAAACTGTGATTGCCTTTACTACACTACTAGCACGTAGACTTGTCTTGCTCAACTGGAAAAATCCCACCACACCATTCTCAAGTCAGTGGGTAACCGATGTTCTATACTACTTGAAATTGGAAAAAATCTAATTCTCACTTAGAGGATCTGTTCAAAACTTTTTAAAAATATGGCAAGTTTGAATCAATAACATTTTAGAATAAGGTCCCATTTCGGGGAAAAGGATACCCTTCTTTTCTTTCTCCTTTTATAGAGTAGCTTCGGTTGCTGGCTCCTCTCTCTTTCTCTTGGGTGGGGGTGGAATTTTGCTTTGAATTATTAAATATGAGTTTACTATATGGAATGTTACCTGTTTCTAACTAAAATCAATAAAAAAAATATAAAAAAACAGAAGTAATTCCTTGCAGAGATTAGAAACAGGTTTGTGCTGAGACACCGATCTGAAGAAAGCTACAAAAAAATTATCTTTAACATTGAAGACTCCCAAGAGCACAGAGGCACCCATAATTCTTAAATGGAAGAAGTCTGGAACTTCCACAACTCCTCCTAGACCTGGCTGCTTGGCCAAACTGAGCAACTGGGGGAGAAGGGTCTTTGTAAGAGAGGTGACCAAGAAGAAACTGGTCACTCTGGCTGAGTTCCAGAGAACCTGTGAAGAAATAGGGGAGACTTCCAGAAGGACAACCATTGCTGCAGCGCTCCACCCTTCTGCACTTTTATAGCAGATACACCAGACAGAAGCCTCTCCTTAGTAAAAGACAAATGAAAGCTCACTTGGAGTTTGCAAATGGACAACTAAAGTACTTTCAAACTTTGGGAAACAAGATTCTTTTGTCAAATTGAGTTGACAGTCTCACTAAGCTAACATATTGGTGGACAGTGATGTCCACAGTTCTGCAAGTGGTGCCACTATGCCAGATGTCGCTGGGCAGTTACTGTATTTTGGCTTTACAATTACTGCTCACCCCTCTAGCTGCTTCAGATATCTCTGATCAGATACAACTTGCACATTATGTAAAGTGAGCTGCACTGCTTTTCCTCTTGATGTCAGGCAGCAATCATGCCTTGAAAGATCCTTGCTTTAGGACTTGCCTTCCATAATGTTAATTTTTTCCAGTTTGCCATGCTGAAATTTTACAGAAAGAATTGATGTTTAATTTATTGACTTATTATCTGGTGACAGTTTTAGCAAACTACTGTTTCCATGTCTCTATGGGGCTTTTCTCTGGTTTCTCTCCCACAATATGTTTAAAGGTATAGTAATTGTTGGGGCTAAATTGGCCCAATGAGTGTGCTCTGTGATGAACTGGACCCATTTAATGTTAGTTCTTGCTTTACACTTGCTGAAGCCCCTAGGCACTACCCCCACAAGTGTTGCAGAATGAGCGAATGGCACCAAACTGCTCCCTCTGTGGAAGTCTCAACAGTTTCAAATGTCCCTTTACTTCCTTGTACTTAGCTCCAGGCAAAACAGACGAATGTTAAGTGTCATGGTTAGGTTGAATCTAATAAATATACTTAATAAAAAAATTATAATAAGGAAGCACTGACTATAGAGGCATCACTTGGGCACAAGGGAGTAACCACAGCCCTGTTTGGGTGCCAATCCATCACATCGCACATTCACACTCACCCAGCTGAATTCACCTCTTCATCCATTTTTGCTGTTACAGGTCATAGGATACTGGCACCTATCCAGGCAAAACTGGACACAAAGTGGGGTACCAGTCCATCACAGGTCTCCGTCACACTCACACGCGTTTGACTAAATTCATTGACTTTATTCTTGAATTGAGCTCCTCACAGAACATTGTCCTGCCATAGACTGTTCTACTGGCTGGTTTCTCTCTCCCCTAGCAGGTTGCTTAAAGTTTTATCCTGGCACATTTGTCATTCTCTTCAAAGTACAGATTGGTGGCCATTTGATTTGGCCTGCTTTTGGGTAAGCGATGCCCTCGAGCCAGCGAAGCTGATTTCATAACCTTTTCTCACATTTTTATTAGAGTACTCTCTTTCAATGTTTAATGCAGACATTTTACATAATTTACCAAGCCAAGCTTATCTTACCGAAGCTACCATTCAAAGCAGAACGTTATTTATGGAGAGCTCACTATGATACAGCTGCTTAGAGAGAAATGGAAAATAAATTAGAGTGCAGCTTAACCATTCCTAAAAGTATGTAACAATCTAATAAAATATAATTTGCTTCTAAAATGACTTTCCACTAAATCAGCTGTTCAGTGTACGTTCAGTTGCTGTTTACGAGATGAGACTTATGAAAGTATTCCTGAGGATGGATTGAAAGTAAAATAACAGTTTCACAAATGAAAGGCGCGTGTCCATTAAAAGTGTCATTTCCTTTTCAAGCCCACTGCCATTTTAATGTGCATTAGAGAATATTGTTGAGTATGTCTGTGAAATGAGTCCATTGTTTCCCTCATTTATATGGCATGACATTGAGTAACCTGACACTAATGAAAAGAAATACAGTGTGAGCAGACTCCTGAGAGAGCGCATGAGTAACTGAGCATAGAGCCTCCATAAAAGAGCGGATGAATGACCATCACTCCCAGTCTGAGTCGAAAAAAGAGTTTCCCAATTGTGCACTGGTTTGGCTGTGTACTGCGGTAGGGGACAACAACCACATGGACAAGCGGAGAAAGTGAAAAGCCAAAAACAGGATTCAAATCCAGGAGTTTGTTCCTGTGGAACAACAGCACAAACCACTGTCTTTATATTGCACTTTTTCTTTTTTGATATTCTTAAATGGGAGATCTTTGACCAGGATGACATATTGTTTTACATTTTTCTTGGTTGTATTTTTATACGTTGGATGAGAGAAATCATAAAAACCAGCTTGTGCACTCTTTTTTAATAGCCTTTTTCTTCATTAATTCATAATGGTTTCAGGTCTTACTTACACCACTTGCATATTCTCCAGTCTAATACTCTTGCAACACAAAGCCCTAACTGAATTGTCACTTTATCTGGATATTCTTCTTGGTGTCCCTGTAACAGCGTATGAAGATGGTTCAGTACAGTATGGTACACTCATTTAAGATCATCTTCACAGTACTCTTCAAATAGCGTGTGATGAGATCTATCAAAAAGGTAGATCATACATTAAATAATCACTTAGGTGTCCTCCAAATTGGATTGGATAATTTGTCTCCATACAGTAGTCACACTCATTTGATATCGCCTTTATGGTATCTTGTCGGTAGGTTGTGATGAGATACATCTGAATTGTACATCCATTAGATTTCTCCAAACATTTCCATTTAGTGTGATACATGTCCATTTGCTGTCGCTCAATACTCTCCTAACACACTATGAGAAGATCCTCATTTAGGGTTGCATAGCCTTCTGTGTGCTATCCTTAAAGAATGGTGTGATGATGTCTCTCCATAAGTTGGTAAACTTATTTGTTATCAGCTTTGTGGTGATAAAATCTATTCTCTGTACTCCACCCAAAAATGATACTTTTTAATTTTTACTTGCCCTGTGTTTGTAGTAATGGCTGGGAGAGGTTTTTAATTTTAACGAATAACAAGATAAGTGGGTCTTTAATTCAAGAGGCCATTCTTGTTTGAGTGGGTTCCCCAGATGTTCATGATTATTGTCTGAAAATTGTTTATTTAAGAATATTATAGCGAAAATACTTGTGTTTGGATGGTGTGAGGGTACTATTGAATATATGACATAAAAATTATGCAACATTAGTAAATTGACACTTTTGGGTAGCTCAGTATAACTGCTCTGGATAAAATTAGATGGATGGATGGACATTTTGATATTGTTTGCTGTTTATTCAGCATTGGTCCTGCTTGAAGACTATTGCTATATACATTTCCCAAAAACACATGAAATTTCAATTTTTTCTCACCCATCACTACAAACAACATGGAGTAAGTAACAGATAAAAACATGATCCATTTTGGCTCGAGTATTTCTTTAAGATGGTACATTCATTTGATTTAGTGGAACACCTTCACCCACTGCTTTCACTCAGTGTCTTCTTAACTGGATTTGAGGGGGTCACATTTTAATATCCTTTGTATGGTATTCTTTAGCCTAGCTGTGATAATGTCTCTCCTTAAGTTGGTGCATACATTTGATATTCCATAGTTTCTTCATAATAGGATCTAAGTTGGTCCCCAGACAGGTGTTTTTTGTTAAAGCAGTGTGTGAAGCAGTCAGTTCCTAAAGAGGTACAAATTCCCTAATTATGCTCCTACCATTTCTTAAAGTGGTCCCAATTGTGAATGGTGAGCCCCCATTTAATTAATGTAATGATTCAAATAACAGGATAAGCGCTTGTCCTCATGTTGGGTGGTGTACCCTTTCCATATGCTTTGGATGCTATTTCTTTATGCTTGCTGTGACAATGCCAGTCGATACCCTGGTCCACTTGTTACCTCTTAATATCTGAATAATGGATGTGAGGAGGTCCCTGTAAAGGATGGCATCAGGGCCCATTTGGACAGCCACTGCAGGGAAATCACAGTTACAGTGTTTGCATTCTCAGATTTTTTTGGTGTCCATGCAACTAAAAGGAAGAGTGTGCCATAGTCATTTAATACTTTCATTTGTCAGGCCTTTCCATGTTCTCCACTTTGAAAATATGGCTTCAACCCGCACAGGTTTTCAAGAGCCAACTTTTTTCTCTTTTTTTTTTTTCTTCTTGGCTCCTATAACGACAGCACTGCTCCCCTGAAGCATTCAGATATTTTGGATCATCTTCTTTTAAACACTGTGCTCCTTGTGGACAAGTAGGCCACTCTGAAACACTCAAATGTATAATTAATCAAACCGCTCCAAATCAAAGGCAGACATATAAGCCCAGCAATACACTCCGCTGTGTTTAACACCAGTTTCAAAGAGAAAAATTCTGTTGGCATGAAAGGAACACTAGGAAAGCGACCACAGTTTTCTGTCAATATATTTTAAAAATGTGCAAATAGTTGACCAATCCTTGTCTCTGTACTGGCAGGCATTTCTAACCAACACCCCCCCCCCCCCTCCATTCCGTCCCTTGTGGGCTTGAAGCAAATGCTTTCATTTCCTTCTTTTATCATGAGAGGGCTTTTTTAATTAAGGAGAACGCAAACACAACTAGAAATAAAACAAACCATGAGCAAAGACGGGTAGCTCCAATTCAGTAGCCGGCTGCTTTCCTACAGCAAAGAGTGTTTAAATCCCATCTGAATAATGTTTAAAAATAATAAATTCTGAGTACACAAACTCATCAAAACACCCTGAAATGTACAATGCCCAAATCTTTGTGTTTACACACAGCAATGCCTAGAATGATATAACATTTCCAAATTCAATTAGTAATATTCATTGTTTTCAAGGGGTCAGAACCTAGGAATTAGTCTTGCACAGGGTGTCAGCTCTTTGCTGGGCACACTCATGCACATTGAGCCAATCTGAAATCACCCTAACCTAACATACACATCTTTAGGGATGGGGAAAAAAGTCACACAGATACCACGGAGAAGTTGCTAATGCAACATGAACAATGGCTGGGCACAGAAGTTGAACCTTGGGCACTGGGTGCTTGAAACAGAAGTGATACTTGCTGTGCTATGGTGCCACAGCATAGAAATGTGCTTTCTATTTTATGAAAATAATTTTATTACACTTCTTGGTAATTGGGTAGTTTTTTCCACTTGCCTAGCCTTCTCAGGTCATCTGAGCAAACCGTGTTAACTCTGTATTTTATTGTATGCAACTAAGTTCTTGAAGTGGGACAAAGTCATTGTGTGTTGTGAAGTTTTCGACAGATAGTTGTTTGCATGTGTTTTGTCTTTGTAGAATGATATATTGTTCTACTTTCCCCTTTTGTATTGTTAATATGTAGCCTTTGTCAGAATGCCTCAAATCTCACAGATTTACCACTGTTTATAAGGTATTGTACCATATAACTTCTCCTCACCTTCCCTTCTACATTTATAACCTCAGGCAATTAGGTGTAGTAAAAGACAAGCAGGAGTTAAGTTACACTTTAAATATTAATAAATAATAACAATATGCAAAGTACAATTGAATATTGAAAACCATACAACCTGATAAATGGTGATGTGTAGTTTCAGGCGGCACACAAACTTGTTATTTACTTAAAATGTCTCTAGTTAAGTCCTCATTTGTGGTCAGCATTCTTCAGAATTGGCCATATGCCTGTCTCAATATGGCTGCCAAGCTGTGCTCTTCATTGTGTTGTCCTTTTCAGTTCATGGTGTGTGAGATGCTCCTTCATCATTTGCTAAGAGAGAGTGAGGGAGTGAGCAAATTTATAGATTTTCTGACCAACCCCTACAGCCTATAGGTTGTCATGGTACTTAAAGGCTTTTGATACAAGTCAATTCCAAACTGCCATACTTCAGACCAATGGGGAATAGAATACCTTTACACCTGCCCCCAAAACCATGTGTTAAGGGGAAGCTTGCAGATAGGCAGTCTGTCTTTCCTGTGGGGGCTGGCTGAGAGAGTTCTGCAGAGAAACATTTGCCAAACTTGTTTGAGGCACTTCTCCTGACCCTGTCGTAAAATTACAAAGAGACTCATTCCTAAAAGGTTCTTAACCATCTAACCATTGCTGTTCTTATCAATGATAGACATTAGTGTTATAAGTTACAAATAAAGACATATAAAATATGTATCAACTTATATGCAAAATTTCACACCACAACAACAAGTAACTTCAAAGAATGGAGCGGAGTCTCCTGCAGAATATTTGACACACTGATATATACCCGCATTGTGTCAAGCGGGCGGAGGGATTTGTCCCCCTTGGAGTATTTATTGGATGCTCTGATATATCTATATTGTACTGAATAACAGAGTCTAAACCATAAGGTGTTGCCTCACAACCCTTTACTGTCGGTACTCAGGCCCCTTGGACATGATAGCACTAATACACCGGTGTGTATCGGCTCACTGCAAGTGTCCTGCTGTAAACCCATTCTGTCACAAGGGATGAACCCTTGGAACTAAAAAGAGATGAAGTAAATTATTTGGTGGAGTGAGCCCAAATACAGCATAGCTAATGCTTAAAGATAGTTTTCTTAATGAGAAATAGCCAGTATGTGTGTTGGGCCAATCAAGCAAAGATCAATAAACCAAAGAAGCAGCAGCCAGAACACATGGAGCAAACAGATACTTAATCCAAAAAAAGGCAGGCAATCTAAACATAAAAATGATCTTAACAAAAATCATAGTCGAGGTCCAAGGGTAAAAAGCTAGAAATAACAAAACAGACTCACAAATGTAATATACTTGAAATTTATGCTCCACCATTAATCTGTATGTGGACTCCACACACAAATTCACACATCCACACGTTAGGTTATTGCTAAGAGTGATACAATCACCCATCCAATATAGCCACTTTTTCTATGACAAATTCATAGAGAGCCTTGTCAGCAGCTCAAAGCAGAAACCAGCTCTGGACAAGATGACAGTCCATCACATGGCATATGTACAAACTCTCAAATGTTCATTCATACTGGGCAATCCAGAGATACCAGTACAGTTAATATGCAGGTGCACAGAGAAGAACTCACAAAGGCAAAGATCAACAACTCCATCTCCTCAGAGACAGTGACTGATCCAGGAATTGAACCCAGAATACCTAATGCACCACGAGTCATGAAAACCAAAAGAATAGTCCACTGCTTAGCTGTCTCCATAGGCTGGCTAGAGTACATGCGTTTCTTATTTGTCTGCTTGTGTCACAGCTTTTCTGTTTGCCTTTTAAACAGCCCTTTAGGATGTTTTCCCTAATTTACAGCCTGACGTAAGTGCACCCTAAGCCACCAATAATACGAAATGAGGTGAGGCCCAAAATGGCATCCTGCTAATCTTAACAGCTTCTAGGAGAGTTCCCCTTTTTCCCATTTTATTATGGCCCCACTGGGTTTTTCACCAAGCCCTAAACTCTAGAAATCCTTTCTTCCTCCAGGTAGATGGTTCAACATGATAAAGAAAAGGAGCCTGAGTGTCTGTACTGTCACTCATTAGTGCAGAGCTGGAATGTACAGTAAGTGCAGCTGTCTTCACTCAGCCTGTGCTTGATCAAATGAGTCCTAATTAATGGTGATAATTATATTGCTGCCCTGAACCTGATGAGATTAATGAAGTTCTTAAAAACTGATTTAAATCAGGCTGTTGAACCATATCTAGAATTTCATTAGTCAGAATTCAAAATCATTAGAGTCACTTGCCAGTCATTGTTGTTGCTTGATATAAATAAAGTCCTACATTGCCATTGTGTTTAGTCAAAAATGTTGGGTAGGGGAGTTACAGGAGAGATTGTAGAGCAGGTTGGCTCAGAATATTACACCCTGAACTCATAATGTATGAGGGGATGTGGGGTTGTTGTTTATGATTGTTAAAATATTTCTTGAGCTTCTGTAAAAAAGCTAAATTGCCATTTTGGGATAAATAAAGTGCTATCTATCTATCTATCTATCTATCTATCTATCTATCTATCTATCTA
>JANRMT010062814.1:90288142-90337156 GCA_026402145.1 Polypterus bichir lapradei | reverse complement strand
CTATCTATCTATCTATCTATCTATCTATCTATCTATCTATCTATCTATCTATCTATCTATCTATCTATCAAGCACTAGCTAGCTATTTAGCTCTAGCTACAGTATCTGAGATGCCATTCCAACTCATGATGTTCTAACATACATGTGATAAAAAGTTCAACAAAATTAGAAAGGAGGGGAAACTTTTTAGGCCTTTAAAAGTTTAAATTAATGCCAACTTTAAGTATAAGAGATCTAAACAGCTAATAAATTGATGCACTTTGGAATAATTGCAAGTCAGCAAAACTTAAATTACCTACCTAGTCATTCAATATTTAATAATTTCTGGGTGGGTTCTGACCCCTCCATGATCCTAAACTGGAATAAGCCAGTTTGAAAATGGATGGATGGATAGATCACATCTGGGTGAAATGGTGATGAAATGATGCTGCCTTACAGATCCAGAGACCTCAGATCAAATGCGAGCACAGACACTCTTACTTTCTGTTTGGATTTTGCATGTCCTTTCTGTTATTCCTCCCCAATATTGTTTGCAGGACAGACATGCGAGTACAGACTACACAAATATTAGATCAGTGAATGTATAAATCTGCAGGCAGACTGTGAGTATTTCATAATTTTGAGTTTCATGCTGTTCCAGACAATTTACAATAATGTTATCACCCCTCCAACCGCTGACATCCTCCCATACGTGCACATGAATAAACACACTAAAGTATTCCCTTCTGTTATTTTCATTATTTATAGCACAAAGGAAAAAGCCCAAATCAGTCAATAATCTGATAATACATGCTGCATCTTTCTTGCCAAGCCGACAGAGCAATCACAGCTTTGCCAGCACTATTGACGTGTGCCGTGTAGCGCGGTGGCCTGTAGTTAACTAACACGAACACTTCAACATTTACTGCAAGCAGCTTGCATCAACATAATTATGCATGCTGTTGTTATTCTTCATAAGCCTATACTGGCGCGGGCACTCATACGAGACTTTTGTTAACCATTGCTTTGCCACCATGTGGTTTCCTTTAATTCCTTTCATCCATTCAATATTAGGTTTGCTGAGTGTAGCGTTGGATGAGAAGCCTAACCCAGCAAGAATGCTCCCAGGATGGGATGGTCATCTGGAGTGAAAAGTGAAATGTTTTACAACAGAATTTAACATCAATCTGTTATCTAATTCACTGAATCCCAGTCAGAGCCTGGAGTCAGTTTTGGCAACACCGGTACCAGCCCTGTACAGGATGGCAGTCCATCACAAACACGGACACGGTCACACTCCATTAGATTGTGAGTCAAACTTTTAACTAACACCAGAGTCTTTGGGAAGTGAGAAGAAGACCTGCATAGTGACCTTCATGGAGGAGAACATGCAGACCTCACACGGACAGCTCTATGATTTAAGGGCTGCATAGTTGTGAGGCAATGGCACAAAGCAGTACAGATGTCTAATACGTCATAAAAAGTTGGTATGCTTTTAGAATGCTTTTGTTTGGCAATATTTTGGAGTGTGTTGTGCAATGGTGCTCACTATGAATGGCACTTTGTAAAAGACCAATTTGATTAACCTCTACAAGTAAAATTTTTAAGTTTCTACCAGGCTGACATATCTTGGTTATTTCTGTAGGGCTTTCTTTTATGTATCACTGTTCTGATAGAACAGTGACCCCACAGATTTCATGTTTGGCTAAATGAGGCTAGAATTTTGGTAATGCAAAATGAGTCTGTGACAAAGGGTTTCACGCAAGACAACCAACTTGGCTTTTCTCTCTCATCCAGAAGGACGCTATAGACTCAGTTTTCATTGGATCCATTTTCTGAACCTGATTTTTCTTTTTTAGGGCCATTTTTTTAGGAGCTGAAGTTTATTTGGTCAGTATGTCACATAAGGGAAGAGACAACTTTAATTGTGGTGGCAGTTTATGATAAGACAGACACTGAGGCTCACTTATATACTGAGCTGATTAGGCCAGAGAGGAGTTGAAAAAGGCACAGAGGCTTAGTGGATTGAAACAATAGCTAGCTAGCTAGATTGATCTTTATGTATCCCCAGGGGGAAATTTGGCTTTTTACGAAGCTCTTTAAATAAATACTTAAATAGGTAGATAAGTAAGTAAATAAATTAATAAATATTGACACACCAGAATTACTATAAAGCAAATTAAAAAGAAAAACGTCTGACTTGACCCTCACAGTCACAGTGAGACATTATGCAAACGTATTGCTGTTGATATAAAGGACCCTCAGTAGCATTTCCTGATGACGCACTTCTGCTGAACGATTCATTGGCTAAATATCAGAAAGTGTGTGTCAGAGAGAGGACGTGCAGCATTGTTCATAATGGCACTCAGTTTTGTTATAATTATCTCCTTCACTGCTTCTTCCAGGGGGTTCAGAGTGCGTCTCATAACTGAGCTTGTCCTTTTAATTAGCTTGTTCAATACAGAATACATCCCCAAATGGAGTGAAAAAGCAACTGTTGGGACTGGTGAGCTATACTTACTAGTCAATCTCTGCACCTGTAGTGTGTAATCTGTCAGCATTCTCAACAATTTGAGTCACCACACCCTCCACCCCAAATGAGACGGCCACATAGTTGGCAGCAGTCCCTTAAAATTGTGGGCCTAATTGCATAATCTCAGTATTGGCACCAGGAGGTGATGAAGGAGGAAACAGTTAAGTGCAGATGAGTGTTTTGGCTGAGGGAAGCCCTCAGACAGCATGTAAGAATCCATAATGACAGTGTCAGGACTGCCTGGCAGCACTGCTGATTGCAATGCCAATTAGTTTGTTTGAGTGTATCTCATTCCCGTTTACTCAGGAAAGCATCCCCCTTGATAAAGTAATCAGTGATATTGACAGGGAATCTGATTCTCTTTAGGAACGTGGGTCCTGCTTATGCCTGAGGCACTGCACCACACATCTGAGCGGCACATGGAGATCTGAGTGAAAATCCATCCACCCATCAATCCTTTTACTAACCTGCTTATCTTTCCTCATTTTGAAATGTGGTCACTGATTGAGCAGATTCACCCGAGAGCCATGTAGCTGTGTCGCTGAAATGACCAAACATGTTATAAAACAATCAAAAGAAGCCAAAGGTCTAGGAATGACTGAAACACAGGGAACATAGTGAGAATGGAGATCCAGCAGACTTCAAGAAGAACTTGGAAATTACATTATCTGAGGGAAGCAGATGGCAGAGGAGCAATCACTGTTTATATTATTGGGTAATCAGACTCCATTGAGTGTGTATGGCTGAGAAAATCAAGCAGTTCTACATAAACATTATACACGTTAATCGTTTATCAGGTTGTTTGAGAAAGATGAACTCTTTGTGTCTTCAGATTGAGAAATTCACACCCATATCATTTGGAAAGTCCTTATTTTTTTGCTTAATTAACGTGTGCCTGAATGGCCGGCTCCAATTTGCAGATACAGTTTGAATAGCTGATCAAGTTATAGAAACTTGCAACGTTACTTTCTGGGACCAACTTACTTGTGCTTGTCAGTGTTGTTCTGGATCCTGCAGCTGTCCAACATTTTTGAGTTCATCTTCTAAACATGAGAACTAGGGCTTGTGCATTGTCTTAAAAGTTCATTTTAAAACAGCAATGATATTCGATACTAGCTTTGTGTTGTCCGCCCATGGAGAGATGCTTGTGGATTACAAATAATTAGCTGTTCTGCCAAGCGTTTTAGTTTGGGACACCACAGTCAGCTTTGTTGTCTCACAGACAGCTGCATCTCAGCACATGTAGTAGCATTCGGTAATGTTATTACGATCATTAAAAGGTGATCTGTTCCAAGTTTGTTTTTTTTTTTTTTTAATTGCTACAAATCACAATGCCATATTGGCATGAAACTCTAAAATTAGATCAGCCTCATAAAATGGATTTGAATAAATGTCTGCCAACGAGAAACTACAATTTGCTAATTACTTTTACTCACTCAAACAAGGTGTCCTCGGTTGTTCTATTTTAACCATCTTCCGAACAAAAAAAGCGACTCGGCATGCTGTATAGAGAAAAATCGTACTTCGTTGTTTCATCCTGGCGTGTCTGTAGCGCAAATTTTGATTTTCTTTTCATGCATGCAAATGACATGCCTCAAAAAAAGCACATAATGCTGATGTTGATTGCAATTTGTAGCTTGCAATGCAGAATGTGCATACAGAAGGACAATGGCGCAGTTGGCATTGGCTTTTAAAAATGTAAGGCACTGCTTTGACATAATTTATTTTTTATTTTTATTTCAGTTTTATTATCTTGTGTAGGCAGTACAATTACATTCTTATTTGCCCAAAAGCAGTGCCTAAAGTAGAACCAAATTACTGTCAATACTCTGTTTAGTCAGTGTCTTGTTCCTCTTCCAGCTTTGTTATTACTTTTACACGATGGGGCAAGGTGCTCCCCCTTTGAGTTCAGAGGACGTGTATATTAGTATAAGATATTGAACGGAGAATGGTGTCCACTTCAAGCACCGAGCACTGGCCCACTGCTGGCAAGACCAAATTAACAACACTACACCACCTCATCTGGTGCCTTTATCTCACTGCATAGGTTATGTAAACTATAACACCACAAGGATAGGCTCCTGCAAGAATTCCAACTTGTGTGGCCACACTGAGTGATCATCTTAAGGATAGTGAGATACCTAAAAGAGCAGTGTAAAGAGTGAGAAACTGTGGGCACACAGAGTCTGCGAGCACCACTCTGATTAGGCTGCTTTCCCTCAGCTACACTGCACTCCTGCTAAACTAGCTACACTCAGGAATCTCATGTGCCTTCTGCTGCACATATAAATGCCTGATAGCCGCCTTGTGGGGCACATGAGACAAAAAAAAAAGTGACGGCTGCAGTTTGGCACTTTGAGGAAATTTCTGCAAGTTTGTGGAGCCAGTTGAAGATGTTTACTTACATCGACGATGGACGATAGTATCCACCATCAGCTCAGCCCAAATGAGAGCCCTTTAAAGTGGCCTAGCAGTGCTCTGTAGTGTCCATGGCCATTGTACTGTCTTGTCCAGAATGCCTAGTATGTTGACTGTCAAGGATTTTTATGGTACTATAAAACTGCAGTTAAAAAGGCAGGCGTTTTACTCTGTTTGATGATAAGGCTTTGCAGGATCAGGATATATTATCATTTAATTTAAAAGAGCAATGTATAAATTGGGTAAAACAATCGGGAGAGGCCAGAAATGACAGCAGTATCCAAATCATTCAAGTTACCTCGTAATTTAGTGAATGCCATATGATGTGTCTGTCTGGTCACTCCTTTGGAACCGATACATGACTCCATCACTGTTCTGTGGAAGGGCAGCGTGTTACTAGTAGTAGCCTGCTTTCATTGTGGAAGACATTATGCTTTCACAGCTCTAGAGTTCTGGATTAATATCTTTCTGGAATCAGAACATTTTCCCCATATATGTGAGGGCTTCTGCATAAATTAGGGTGATTGAGTCTGTGAATGTACTTCAGGGTAGACTGGCACCTGGTCCAGAGCTGTCACCATCTCTCCAAGCTGTAGAGAGTTAAGTACTGGGGATATATAGCTATATCATCACTCTAATCTAATTCACTATAAGTTTTAGGTGTTTTCTATATATTACGATATTGTGTTGGATTCCAGGTTAAATCATCTTCCCCCTTGTGAGTCACTGTGTCTGTGTGTGTGATGAAACCCTGCAGCCCGCTGGCATCCTGGTTGGCCCTGCCTTATGTATGATCTAGCTGGGAAATTCTCCACACTCAAGATAAAATGGATTAAGTTAGTAGGTGGACATATAAACATTACATGACATTTTCAAAACCAAAGAATACAATTTCAGCTTCTCTGGGAGCCAGAGAATCTCTCAACAGTATGGCACACAAGACCAGAGTTATGTCTGGATGGGGCAAGAGTTCATTATAGGGCCCACCTACACTTTGACAAGGCCAGTTTGAATTAGCCAATCATACCCTTCCTTGGGACATGGAAGGAAAACCTGGGTACCTCGAGGAAAAGCAACATTGATAACAGGAGAACATGCAGCCTTCACACAGACAGCTACTAGGTAGGAGAAACTCAAGGCATCAGATCTATGAAGGTGCAGAGCCAACTACTATACCAGCCTACTCTAGTATTAGTTGTCCATGTTTCCCATATACTGTGATTGAGTTTTAGTTTAACTGGTGATCCTACTGTACTCTGTGCCCATGCCAATATTACTGCTACTAAAACTGGCCCTCTGTGAATGACATGGGTGTGTCGTACATGAGCGAGGCCTGCAGTGACTGGCATCCTCTCCAAGTTTGGTGTCTTCCTTAAAGGATTAGTTTGGTATTTTTAAATTGAGGTTTCTTTCTTTGCAAACTTGGTACATATGCATTTGCCATGCTAATTTGTGGTCTAAAGTTAATTTAAATTTTCCAGTGGTGCTACATGCCCCATAGTTTCCATTATAAAACACCAGGGTGGGCAAGAAATTTTAAAAAATGTAAAGAAAAAACTTAAATTTAGAGCACAGTGTTGTGTAACAATTTCATATCTTTATATATACTACGCTACCGTGGCTGATCATTTGCCTGTCCAGGATTTTAAATCACCTGTAGCTCGCAAACCGTTTGGCCTATTGACCTGAAATGTGGTACACATATACGTACTACGTGACTTCTACTATACTCTTGGATCCTGCCTTGTGTCCTATGTTGGCTGGGACTGGCTCCAGCAGACCCGCGTGACACTGTGTTCGGATTCAGCAGGTTGGAAAATGGATGGATAGACCTCCAAGGTTATTCATCTTTTTCTTTTTATTTTATTTAATTGTAGAATCAACTCTCGGCAGCGGCCAGCAGGGCAGCCATGTGCCACATACGTACAGGTGCTGTTTTTATCCCTACCACCTTTGCTTTCACTTCACCTACCTCTTCATATCTTAAATCATTCTTTAACCAGATTGAAGACTTAAGTGCCACGTCTACTATCTGCTTTCGGTGTGATGATTGATTATGAACTATGAATGCTCAAGTCAAGTGTATTCACTGCACGTTATCATGCAGTGCACCATTACTGGTATATTATGTTTGTGAAGAAATAACTTCAGCTTGAAAAATACCAAATATATCCTTTAAGTATCTTGAGTCTAAACTCTGGTAATTCTGTAATAAGCAGGCTTTGAAAGTGACAACTAAGAGAATATTCCAAATTTATAGCTCCGTTGTGACATATCTCAACACTTACTAAAGATTAGGGTCTTATATTTATTTAGAATATGCTGCGTTGGACCAGCTCTGGGCTCTTTGAGATATGCCCCACTACATGGCACCGCAGTTTCCCATCATCACCACTTTGAGACTTGTTTGAGCTCAACAGGCTTCTGACATCCATGCTGCTGTTTTGTTACTACGGCCTCTCTTGTCTTGCAGTTATGTTTGCACCCTTGCTTCCCTCTTAACTGCCTGATCAGAGTTTCAGTCGCACTAATTCTTGTCTCCTCATCTTCTGGCTGCCAAAATGACTCCACTGAATCATTTTCAAATAGGTAGCTCTTATCTGCCTCACCTTCCATATTATAAGTGTTTTGCCTACACTTACAACCAGGAATCCATCCATCCCGAATTAAAGAGTGGGCATCACAACCACCAATGTGAAGAAATGTTGCAGACAGAGGTCGGCTGTTACTTACATAGGCTGCAATCATTATTAAATGGTGTACTTGGAGGCTGTGCAGGGTTATTTGTAGGGGCTTGGTTGGCATTTCAGATCCACGCTGATTCTTTCATTTTTTTCCCCACTTGAAATCGGAGTTCACATGCACATTTTTGAAGCAGGCTGTTCATATTTTTATTTGAGTGTCGCAGGTGTCTGCTCCCCTCTTTTGTTTGATTTCTTACGTATTTGCTATTACTTCAGGGACACCATACATTCTGCACAAGCCATGCTCGGACGCAAAGGGGCTAATTGCCTTTTCCTAAGCATTTCTAAAGCATTGCATTGTGACAGCGCTGCCCGCCGCTGTCATTTACTCAGCAAGTTGGGTAGAGAGTTATTCAGCGTGCGCGAGTGTGCCTGTTAGCAGATGCAACCCAGTGGATCACGTTGACAATTTCATTTGGAAGACGCTATTCTCTCTATCTGTCAACACAAGAAAGGAAAGAAAGGTGGAAAGCTAACAGGCGGTGGATACTGAAATTGCTCAAAATAAAAAATAAAAAAAATAAAAAATTGTGTGATGTGAGCTTTTTATAAAACTAATCGGCTGACAGGGAGGCAAATTTTGCACTTGAGTAAAATGACAGCTATTGCGGTGCTTGTGCTGCCACTGGGTGGCAATTCCATTTCCTTTAATGACCCCGGGAGATGAAGCTGGCTTGCTCCCCAGCTGCGTCACACTTAGCTAATTAAGCCACAAAATGATTTGCCATGGATCGCTTGTTTCTTTGAAAGAATGTCTTATCCTCCCCCCATCTTATCTCCAACAATTGTGTCATTTTCCATTCTTTGATTCTTGCTAATTCAATTTTCTGCCCCAATTTAAAAAAAATGCAGTATGTAAATCACCTGTTTACCAATGTGACAGAAGATGGGCTAGGCCTGCACTTTGTGTCAATGGAAAATAACTTGATCACAATATTAAATCTGTCACAATCAATGCATAAACAAAACCAGGTTTGCATTTTAAAGCAAGTAGGGTGCAGAGTTGGTTCGTGCTTGGGCCCAAGTGCTGCTAGGATGAGCTCCAGCTCCCTGTGACTGAAATCTAAATTTGGCAGGTTTTATATTTTTCTCACTGCAGTGGGCTGGCGCCCTGCCCAGGGTTTGTTTCCTGCCTTCCACCCTGTCTTGGCTGGGATTGGCTCCAGCAGAACCCCGTGACCCTGTAGTTAGGATCTAACGGGTTAGATAATGGATGGATGGATATTTTTCTCATCTTTTAAAACTGAATCGGAGCCGTTTTATCTTATATATAAACTTCTACGTGTGTAAGTGTGTGTGTCTGTCCGGCCCGGAAGTAAGAGGTGGAGTCGGAAAAGGGAAACGGGAAACTCGCTTTGCCGCTAATAACACAAGCAGGGCCAGCACGTCAGCAAAATGAAACCTCAGAAGAAAGACAAAGTAGCTTAGCCGCTAACATCGGCAAAACGGTATCCCTTTAACATTTCCTCCAGCTGCTAATGCACAAGCGATGCGAGCACACCGGCAAAACGAATCCTCCTAGGAGATATGCCCAGAATAGTTCCTTTTAATTACCTGACATTTCTCAAGATTTCAATAGTTTCTAGGACCCCGGAATTTTTACAGCATGGGCTTACACAGCTAGTATGTTATAAAAGGTGACTGGCATACCTAAAAAACATGCATCCATTTGTAGTTGATTGTTTTGCTGCCAGAAAGGGGGTCAAGGCGGTCTGGTCACAGAGATCTCTTACAGGGTTAATTTAGAGTTACCAAGCAACTTAAAGGAATTCTCCACTCAAAAATGAGTTTTTGTATATGAATTTTTAAATATGTTATATGCATGAATAAAATGGATTTTTTTGACGTTACTACTTGTACTTTGTAGTGGCATGTTTTCATGCTGACAAACAGCCTACAATGTGAAAAATGTCCATTGAAAAAGAAAAAAGAAATCACACATTGCTTTTGAAACATAATCCACATCTGTTATCCAAAATGTGCCAAACAAACGCTTTGTTTTTGCTAAAATAAGTTATTTTATTGTAAAATAAGTACTTCAAGGAATTATCAGCATGTATATAAACATTAAAACCAAAGAACTTTTTGGCAGGACTCTTGACCAATGAATGATGGTGAAAGGTGGGTTTTCAACTCATTCAAAATGATTAAACCCTTCGGACTAAAAAATCTAATAATTGTTTATATAGCACATTTCTCACTACTTAAAGTGCTCTCCAGACTTGGAGGACCCAGGACTTGATCCCATGATCTGCTTACTGCAAGGCAGTAGCTCCACTACTGCGCCACATGCATTGAACCAATAACTACCCATTAACTAGCAAAAAGTGACCTGAAGTAGCAAAAGACTTTGTGATTAGACTAAGCTGTAATGCAACTACTATAACCATTAATTCAGAAAGCGAATTGAGACCACACAAGGGATCTGAAATACATAAAACTAGTGCTGTTTTTGGCAAGAAACATCTGCTGTAGCCGAATTTCCATTTATTGTATGTGTGAAGAGTTCTCTAACATAAGTATTAACTTAACTAACTAATAACATCTGTAAGTTCACACACCTTTCAGCTCACAATATAAATACAAAAAAACTACTACAGCTGGAGCCTGATCTGTCAGATTGTTGTAATAACCCCGATCTGATACAGCCATATACAAGGGGCGTTCAATAATTTATCTACCTCAGTAGGAAAGAAAAGAGTTTTCAAAAAATGTTTACTTTATTTTTCTATATACCCCCTGATAGCTCCATACACTTCATCCACTTTTCCTGCAATGACTTTACCACCTTTAAAAATAAATCTTCTGTTTGACCTTCAGACCAGGACGTCACAGCTGCCTTGATGTCTTCATCACTTGAAAACCGCTGTCCACGGCGAGATTTCTTCAAAACTGTGAACAGGATATAGTTTGAGGGCGCCAGGTTGGGACCCTAGGGTGAATTGGTCATCTGCTGGAAGCCACATTCTTGGATGGCAGCCTATGATTGACGTGACATGTGAACCGGCGCATTGTCATGGAGAAGCTTACTTGATTTGCACGAGGACTCTCCTGACATCCTGTATCTTGGAATGTTAGACTCGCACTGAGCCACAACTGTGCATGAGTAACCTTGAGACACATCACAACATGACCACACTTGTTTTAACATGCTTATTACTTTCTTTCATACTCGGGTGGTTATTATTAAACACTTTACATTTAAATGTTAAATCGGCAACTTCACAACCTCCTGCTTCTCAGAAAAAATCTACAGGCTATGAACTAAAACAGCAACACCTCAAGTTTACAATCAAATGGCTTTGAGGTGAAAAACAATAAGCCATAATAACAAGAAAAGAATATGTCAGTGACGCTTGTGCATGACCTGAACTACACACAGCTAACCACACTACCGCCAGGTGTTTGCTGGTCTGTGCGAGGCAAGCAAACCATTGAAAAACAATCTTCAGTTTTCTACATACATACAGTATGTGTTATTTCTACACCAGTATTCTGCATGAGCATCTTACTGCTGGATTCTTTTCCACAAAACGGAAGAAGCACATTTAGGCCTTCTTAGTGGCTTACTTAAATTTACTGTGGTCCTCCTCAGAGGTGGGTGAAAATCAAGAGCTAGCGTAATGTCTTGTGACCAATGCATTTCTGACTGTGGAACTTTAAGGGAGCACATGGAACCAGACTTCTTATACCTCTTCGCTAGTGTGTGTTGCGTGGAAAAAGGTTAATCTGGAAGTGCAAATAGTCAAATAAAAAATAAGCAACCATCAGTCTACATTTTAATATGACCGATACCTTCATGCCCCTTCTCTAATCTGAAAATGTAATTTTGAACATGGGTACACCCAAGGGAACTGAAAACACCAACTGGTCCAACCCTTCAGCTGGAAACAGGCATATAGCACCCGGCACAAAAACAATTTCATAACTAAAAAGGCAATATTTTTCTAGATAAGCAATTATGTTGAGCATATGACAGAAAATTGATGAAAAAAATTACTTAGAAGACAAAGCTCAAGGTTGTTATAAACATTTTAATAATAAGTTTAATTACTGAAGGAAGCTACTCATTTTGCACAACATTTGCCCCACTGGCCCTTAATGCATTAGCTATATTACGGCTTAAAACAAAAGAAAACAAAGAAAATGAGAGGGTAATGGTTAAATCCAAGCTCGGAAATAAGACTCTGGATTGTTTTAATATGTGTTAAGGAAAAAAACTCAGAAAATGAGATCAGTAAAGTTATAAATTACAAATAGAGCATCTATGCAAAATTCAAGAACAAAGCAACAACTAGACCTCTGAACATTGGAGGAGAAGCTCAGTGTGAAACAGCAAATGGCGAGCAGACTGAAGGCTCGGGGGCACACAGCAATGTTTGGCCACAGTACTGTTTCAGGGCATACCTTTTCATTTGCTCAGTCTCAAACCTCAAGTAATTGAGGAGTAAACCGTTGCCACATCTGATAAGTAGGACATAGCAGGAAGCCACATCCTTGGGTGAAATGGCCTAACTAGCTAAGCCTGTGGATAATAAGAAAGAGTTATGCTAATGCTAAGATTTAGGACTACACAGGGCCAAAAAAGGTGTTGGATCAGGACAAGGTGTTAGCTGCTTTGTAGAAACCCTCAGAGAAGTTAGAAAGAAATAACTCTTGGATTTTGTATAATTGCTTTGAGGAAAATTTTGAACAATATTTCCATACCTTCAATTATATTCCAGTAATAAGATGTTTAATAAAGCATGCCGAATCACATTCTTCTTGGGATCTCCTCCTCCATGCATTTTCTTTCCATTTCTTAAATGTTCTTGTGCTGCTTTTTCTGTTTAACAAGTAGTGTGCTGCCCACGTGTGTCCTTTTCCACTCAGACATTGTGCCCATTTACTGTTCAGAACATATTTGACATTGTCCTATTGTGTCTTTTTTTACATTAGTATTGTTACTTATGTTTTGATTGTTGCTGTTGTTTTTTACATTATCATGTTGCCATTTTGTTTGCCATTTTTCTGTGTTCACTGCAATAATGTTTGTAGCAACTACCCTTGTTTGTTATAATCTGGAACAGATTTTTAGCTTTTCTTGAGTTTGACTTCACATATTTTCTTGCTTTTTTCTTTCCCATCCTAAATTGGGAACATGTGTATTCATTTCTTTATTTGGTTTATTGATTCAAAGTTGTTTTGAAAGTTGTACAATTATTTCATTTATTATTTATTTATTATGTATGCAATGCCATTTTCTTTTCCTTTGGGTGCAACCTTGAGTGTAGGTGGTTGCTACCCCTTTTGCTACTTGGTGACAATTGGAAGTCACGTCATTGTTGTGATGGTATAAAGATCGGTGTTTTAGACTTCAATTTCATTTAATTTCTCTCCTGATTTTTTAGCCATTCTCTCTTCCAAACTCTAACTTAGTAAAAAAAACAGTATTGTTGCTGGGTACATGGTTGGTGACCTGTGATGTCATTATACATTCCCAGTAAAAGATGGTGGCAATGACGCTACTCTTAGTGGTTTGACTGAACTATGGATTGGAGAACCTTAAAGCAAACAAAGACGTGTGCTAATTAGGGAGAGGCAAAGAGGTCAGTGGCAGGGGTTTGGCGTTTGTTTCCTTTTGTATTACTAGTTTTGGTAATCTGTGCTAATCATTTTGGTGGTCTGTGGTAATCATTTTGATGATCTGTGCTTTTGATCATTACATGTGTAGACCTGACAAATGACTATTCTTTTGACTTCTCCCTCATATTCCTCCAACAATGAAATATATTTAAACTGTAAAAGGTCCATTTGGGCACATGCTGTTCAGAATAAATTTTACAACACTTACATTATATTGTTCTCTCTTTCCTTCTTCTTTATCAGATCTCTATGCTGAGAACATCAACTCCATAAGCCGCAAGGGAGCAGAGAGAGCAGCAACGACACAAAATCCAGAGTGGGATATCCGACTTGTGACAACTGCTCCACCTATCCACTTTCCCAATCACCACCCTTTTATTCACGAGAGCTTGCCAAAAAAAGACTTTGACTCAGAAGATACGGAGACACTGCCAGTGGCAATGCATGCCAGTCAACTGGCCCATGAAGAGCCGCTGATCTTTGCTGACTCGGTCTCAAGCACCACGCCTCCATCAAAACCTGTTATTTCAGCTACATCAACAGGTCCTGCATCAGAAGATGAAAGAGTCCAGATAACCAGAGAGCCGTTTGTGACTTCTGGACAGCTGCCTCTTTTTGACAGTCGTGCCATGACTACCATAGCCTCCACCAGAAGGAATGAGCCCACATACTCCACAGGGTCATCTACTGAACCAGAAGAGCCCAAAATAGGAAAGAACTTAAAGCCTGTAAGAGAAACTGGGACTGTGGGAGACACTGATGAAGGGACAACCACCTCGACTATCATCACAACCACCATCATCACAACAGCGCCTTCACATGGTAAGAGCGGGCATCAGTGTAGAGGCATACACACTGACAGACAATAAGCATAAAGAGCCACGAGATGTCTACTGGCTGATAGAAAGATTCAAAGGACAGAACAGATTGAAACTTTAATAAAGAGTAGGGAATGGAAATTCATGACAGTTTAATTTATAATAAGAGATGGATTAGAATATTGAGGAGAAGACTACAAAAGAGCAGAGAGCTATAATGATTATTTAATATTAAAATGCAAAACAGATTGGAGTCTTGAGAGGAGACGTTGGGGGTCTCTAGTGACACTGTGTGAGATCTGCAAGGATAAGATGTAGCAAAAGAGGGCCTCGGAATGTGCAAGCAGATAAAGGAATTTCGTCCCATTTTCAGTTCTCTCATCTTGGTGAGGACCATAGTGTTAGCAAGCCAAGCACGGCTGACCAGAATTCTTTGTCCCCAGCACTTCTTGCATTTGCTTCTTTTCTTGCAAGTAGGATAATCTCATAGAATGCACCCAGGGGCATCCCCACTAGATGAACATACCACCTCTTTTTGATTTCTTTCTACTCCTGCCCAATTGCTGAGCTTCTCGCCTAAATCAAAGGGTGTGAAATAAAGTAATAATAAGGGACTGATGGTGACAATTGTAATGGCATCAAATTTAAGGCAAGATCAGAAACTAGGTGTAGCTTCAGGCCTTAAAAAAATTAGGGGCACGTGGAGCCTCTGTTGCAAACATCTATAATGTTACATTGAATATTGAGACAGAGAGGGAATGAGAACTTATAGAGGAGGCTTGAAGCGGGCCTTGAGATAAGTGTAATTGTCTATTTAGGGACATCAGAGAAACATTCAAGGTTTCGGATACTAGGTAAGTTAATATTTATAATCAGATTTGTCGATTGAAGTCCCTGAGAAGTGCCTTTTACTATTGGCGCTTTTCCACTGCATAGTACGGCACAGAACGGTTCAGTACAGCTCACCTTGGTTCGGCTAAGTTCGGCTCGGTTTGCGTTTCGACTGCAGTTTAGTACCGCTTTAGAGTGGGCGGGATTATTCACGTGTCGTTATAGTTGCTCCGCCTCTACTGCCGTGACATCATCGTAAACGCGCCACAAACAAACACACAACAATGGAGCATATTGACGGAATGGTGTTCTTCATTCTCGGCATGTGGATGTTTATAACAGCAAGACGAAGGAGTTTGTTTCAAAAGAGGCTGATGGCAGCCAAAGAAAACACACCTAAAAAAAACAAGAGAGTTTTGGAACTTTTACAACAACACGCAGACAACGACAACACTTTAGCTCAACGACGTGCAAGGGTAAGCATCTAAAAAAAGCACATCACTAGCTAACTTTTATCACTGTTGCAAAGCATAAAATGAACTTAACTGCCAGTGTAACATTAAAATGCTTCGCTGGCTGTGCTAAAAATCTAGCGGGTCTGTTGTGTCTCGTGTCGCAAGTTCAGTGACGCAGTAATGACGATTTTCTCCGGCCAATCAGTGACCAGCAGAGTTTACACGTCACGTTTTGGTAACGGTTCGGCACGCTTGGAACCTCGGCTGAGGTGGTACTAAAAAAAGGACCTGGTACCAGGTACTGTTCCCAGTGGAAAACCCCCCAAAAGTGAGCTGAACTGAACCGTGTCGTGCCGTACTATGCAGTGGAAAAGCGCCATATGGCTTTACCTACACTTTACATACAGTAGTACCGTTCACTATAAGTAGTTGTTCCATTTACACTGCCTTTAGCCATGTTTTTTAGTTATAGAGCCTGTCACTATACTTTAACTATATTTTGCACAGCATTCTGCATATAGTACTGTAACTACCACCACCACCACCCACTTTCCAACCCGCTGAATCCGAACACAGGGTCACGGGGGTCTGCTGGAGCCAATCCCAGCCAACACAGGGCACAAGGCAGGAACCAATCCCGGGCAGGGTGCCAACCCACCGCAGGACACACCCAAACACACCCACACACCAAGCACACACTAGGGCCAATTTAGAATCGCCAATCCACCTCACCTGCATGTCTTTGGACTGTGGGAGGAAACCGGAGCGCCCGGAGGAAACCCACGCAGACAAGGGGAGAACATGCAAACTCCACGCAGGGAGGACCTGGGAAGCTAACCAGGGCCACCTAACTGCGAGGCAGCAGCGCTACCCACTGTGCCACCGTGCCGCCCTAGTACTTTATCTAGTTATTCTTTATATTATGCTTTTGACAATAACTATCTACACTATATAATGTGCTTTTCACTTTAATATTATTGCCTTTCACTATAATGGTAACTACCGTATATACTCATGTATAAGTCGGGTCTTGAAACCCAAAAAATCAATCATAAAATCAGACCCCAACTTATGCAAAAAAATGCAACACTTATTATTATTATTATTTTTTTTTACACCTTTTTGCCTCCTCCAATCTCACATCAGTTTCTCAGACGTGAATTTTGTTGCAGCAGTGCAGATACCAATTTCTTTCGCTACTTCAACGACGTTTAATTTAAAATCAACTTCATATTTTCTTCTGATCAAATGCTCCATTGTAGATAAGGGATGCTCTTACGATAAAGGTGTATGAGGGTGTGAGATACAAAAAGCACAAATCAGTTTAAACATTTCTTCGGCATAGTTCGGGTATTTACCATGTGGTCATGTAGGCACAATAGAGAGGGAGAGGGAGAAAGGTTAGGAGCACAAGCTGATACAGCACATTGCTGCACCCACATAGAAAAAAAAGGCAGTGTGCTCCGTGGTTACTCTCTCAGGTGGGCATTAGCATATCATAATCTCAATAGCGTGAGTTTTCCACATTCGACTTCTATGACCAACATTATAAAATACCAGAAATTATACTGTAAAATCAAGTCCCGACTTATCCATTGGGAGAACTTATCCACGAGTATATACAGTATAGTGCTTTTCAATGTGCTTTAACTATACTTTAAGTCTTGCCTTTCACTATACTTTTAAGTAAACTTTATGAAGTGTTTTTTTACAACTATACATATATTACCTTTCTCTATGCAGTAGACTTTATATGTCACCTTTCTCTACTTCTTTAAATACATTTAAATTATATAGTACCTTTAAATACTGTACATCTTTAACTATAGTGCCTTTCAGAATACATTTAAATGTGTATGGTGCTTTTCACCACACTTATAGTAAAAGTTTAACTACAACAACATTTATTTCCAAAGCTCATTTTCATAAAAAATGGAGCTTAAAGATGTCAAAGAAAAAGTTGCAATGAAAGATGAACAAATTAATGAATAAATACGATTCCAAAAGTAAGAATAAATCAATACACGTCTAAGATAACACAGATATATAAGTAATAGATACAGCAGAATCCTTATTCCTTAATCTACAAAAGCTGCAGGGGTTCCAATGACAAAAGATCACCAAGTAGTTCCTTTTGTTTTTAAACTTCGTCCTAGAGTGTCCGTGCAGCGGACTGTGTAGGCAGTTGGGGTATCTGCTCTTATTACAACATCACAGGTGGCTGCACAAAACTTTGATCAAGTGGTGAGAGAGAGGTTGGGAGCATGCGATGATTACAGCACATTGCCACACCCACCACACAGCGAACCACCCGGATTGAAATCCACATGCAGCCGTGCAATGGGTGACACCTCAGCACCACACTGAACAGTGTAAGGTTTTTTTTTTTTTTGTTTTTTTTTACTGTGGCTGGAGTGCCAATCCTGCCACCAACCTCCAAATTTTCCCTGTAACTTGGAGGAGCTACTTGCAGGGCTGGATGCAGATTAACGTCATACTCAAGACAGAGCAATTACAGGTTAAGGACCCAACAGAGAAGAGTCACCTCTGGCATTTATGGGATTTGAACTGGCAACCTTCCAATTGCCGGCACAGATCACCAGCCTCAGAGCTAGTGAGTTCCACTATGCTTTAACAATGTGTTATAAGTTCTTTATATAGTTCTTCAACTATACTTTATGTTATAGTATAGTTTACATACTTCATTATAAACACTTTAGGAACTACAGTAAATTATGAAGGAAGCATAAAAGATGTACACACACATAGAGTCTCAAACCCACCTAATCCAGTCCAGGGTCTGAACCTGTGCAGGAAGCACTGGGTGCAAGGTGGGAAAAGTAGCCCCAGACAGGGCAGTTGTTCAAAGAAGTGGTGTCTTATGCACAGACCCACACAACCAACCAACATTAGAACTTTTGAAAAATTTTGAAGAGATCAGACCTTTCAGCTTAACAAAGCTCATTCATCCTATTAACCTAGATTGTCTAAAATAATCTTAAATCGAAATCCGGAGGTCCCTGAGGCCCTACTCTCTATCACACTATCTACTTGGTAATTTATTCCCTATGTCTACGGTTTTTCATGTGAAGAGAAGCTTCCTAACATTTGTGTGATACTGTACTTACCCTTAACAATTTTTCAAAGGTATTCCTGTGTTCTTATTAAGGAATTCGTTTTAAAGTGACAACCTTGATGCACTATACTAATTTCCTCCATCATTTAAAAAACTTGAATCGTGTCAACTCTTAATTAATCTCCATTTTCTCAGAATGAAAAGGTTGAACTTGTTCAGGCTGCCCCCATAATCCATAACCCCTCTCAGTTCTGGAATCAACTTAGTTGCTCTTCTTTGGACTTTTTTTTGTAGTATGGAGACCAAATCTGACCTACTCTATTAGCCTTGTCTTGATGTAGATATTGATGAGTCCACAATGACTCCCAGGCCTTTCTCATAAGGTGTACTTTTAATTTTCAGATCTCCTATTTTGTATTTAAATCTAAAATTTGCCCACTTGCCAAGTTGTTTTTCCTGCCTAAGGTAAAGTCATCTCTGATGGAGGATCACCAGAATCGTAGGGTAGAAGGGTCCTTTCATCAGATTAGGTGGCCCAGCGTTGTCTCAGCTGTGGAATGGCCAATAGGGAGAGGCAGCTTGATGGCCAAGGTCTCCAAGACTCTGAACAAATCCAAATCGTATTATGTGATATCATCTACTGTTAAATTCTGCTCTGTACTTGTAATATTTCTATTGCACTATTATACTGTATTAAGGATTACTTGTGTTCTGTTCTGTGTATTGTGTTGCATTTACCCCCTTTTTTTGACACCCACTGCACGCCCAACCTACCTGGAAAGGAGTCTCTCTTTGAACTGCCTTTCCCAAGGTTTCTTCCATTTTTTCCTTACAAGGGTTTTTTTAGGAATTTTTCTGTCTTCTTCGAGAGTCAAGGCTGAGGGGCTGTCAAAAGGCAAGGCCTGTTAAAGCCCATTGCAGCACTTCTTGGGTGATTTTGGGCTATACAAAAATAAATTGTATTGTATGTAATACTTTACATTTAGTAACATTAAATTTCATCTGACCAAGTCTGTATGCTGTCCAAGTCACCCTGTAACAATTTAGCTGATTCTACATTATCTGCCATTCCACCTAATTTGACATCATCTGTAAACTTAACCAACCAGCTTGTTTTTTATATTCCTGTTTTGTTTTTGTATATTAAAAAGAGCCATAGTGCTAGCATTGATCCCTGAGAGATATCATTCTTAACATCAAACAATGCATATCTTTGGGGATGTGGGTGGAAAGCCTGGAGTACCTGTAGGAAAGTCACATTAAGAACAAGTAAAATGAGTGCATGTGGGATTCAAACCTATGATGCTGAATCTGAGACCAAGCAGTACTTTCCACTGTGCCTCTGTGCTGCATGACAGGAGTAACAACATAAAATTGACTGTTATGTGAAAGAAACCTTTCTTAACCCTAGGATATCCAAAATGTAAATTTCACATAAGCACAGACACCAGGCCACTATTTAAGGCAGAGGGTTCTTGACGTGGTCACAGAGGCACAATTGAACGTTATTCAAGAGGGAAGCTTCAAGCTGTGGGATGCCATTCAGTCTGTCTTAAGGTGTAGGCCTGGTTTTATGTTCATGTCTCTGCTGTAATGCAAAGTGTTGCTTTATATGGAACCTTTGGCTGCACAGATGTCCTAGGTATGCAGAAAACAAAACCCATATTTATATAATGTGATATCAGATTTTAGGACAAGAGGTTGTGCTTACTAATGCTATTGTCGGTTTTCCTTTTCAGCTCCTTGTAGCTCCAATTTCACAGGCCTCCAGGGTTACATCGAATCACCGAAATTCACCAGCCTTCAGTATTACAACAGCTTGGACTGCGTCAGTGCGGTCACAGTCTACATGGGCTTTGGAGTGGAAATTCAGGTCAGCACATTTCTGTCTCTGAACTCCTAAATTCTTTCATTGATATGAAAAAGAAAAGATAAATATCAACTTTTTTTTTTGAAAGGGAGCCTGATGAGGATGTGGGGATAAGAAAGGGAGGAATAACTGGGAATGGCTGCTCAGGGAATGAAACACAGCCTAGCTCCCCATGCAGCTGTACTCTTATTGTAATTGATGGTGGGCTGATTTATCCATCCAGCTTTATGTATTAGAGGGGCACGCAGCATAGCTGCAACCTAGGCATGCAGCAGAGGACACAAGGCAGCAAGGGGGACAGGAAGGAACACCAAATCAAAAGAACGTTAGCCCAGTCAATAGAACAACTGAAGCTGAAACAGTTCAACTTATTTTGGGGTGGCAGAGGCCAGAGTCCCAAGAGGAAAACTCCGGAAAACAGAGAAGACATGCAAACTCCACCCAGGAAATGTAATTGAGGCTCAAGTGTGCATAGGCTTTCCTTCTATAAACCATATTTGGTTCATTGGAGGCCCCAAATTGGCCAGAACTGTTTTTTGCTTTATGCCTGATTTGCAATTGCTTTCTGATGTTCCTGCAAAAGAAAAAGCAGGATTTGAAAATGGACAGATGGTTACCCTTTCACTGTTATCCTTTAAGTCTTTCTTTGACATGATTTGGCAGCCATAGGCATTTCTTTTTTTCATCTCAGTATCACTCACTTAATTTCTATAAGGAAGTGAGTGTCTCAGTCCCCTTTCCACTTGTGAGCCCCCTCATGCTCTTCCTGATTGGTTGCGCAGTTGGGTACATTCAGTCACAGCATGTGTTGTATATTTATAACTTGCTAACTTCTGTGTGGTTGACTAACTATGCTCATTGATGGCTTTGTGTTGTGTGATCTATTCAGCAATCTGAGTCATATAAAAATGTAAGTTAAAAATAACTTGCTGTTGGAATAATGAAAATATGAACAGATCATTAAAATGCAGCACAGCACAGACAAACAGAAAATGTGCATTCTGGCCTCTTATGAAATACTGATCTTACACAGCCATGAAACCTTTAAATAAAAATCCATCTCATCCTCCATCCAAAAGTCTCCCCGGCTTCTTATGATGACGGTTCTATTGTGTTCAGCTTCTCCTTGAGTCAGCAGGACTTCTCCATACTATCAGGTGTAGAACGCACAGAAAAAAAATGAATGCAATCAGGGACAATAAGCTTTCAACACGAGTCTTAACCTTTCTAAGGTGCTGACCACCCCTGCCAATGACACCCTCGTCTCGACTCCAGAGTGAAATTAAGTTTAGAAGTTCAAGTAAATCCAGCATTCCATTTGGGCTTGTGAGTTTTTTAATAGAAGGAACAGTTTGAGAACCAGTTCAGGAAGAAAAGAGCATTATATAGTGTATTAGAAGCAACACATCTGTAAAGAGGTGCACTTTAAAAGTATAAACACTGGTGGCATAATGGCTTGTTCTGATGCCTCACAGCATGGGCGACTTGTCATCTGGAGTTGAAATCTCTAACTATTGAGCTTGGACATTCTCCCTGAGTCTGTTGGAGTCTGTTCATGTTTCCTAATTTCCTACAATGTTCCAAAGACAATCATAAGGTGTTTCCGATAGGGGGCGATAGATCCCTAGTTGGAATAAGTGCATTTGTAATTGTGGCGTTTAGTAACCGAAAACTATATAGATATGATAATTAAAAGGTGATATCCCTCCCATAGTGATACGGCAGTAAAAATCACATAAGAGAAAATAACTTAGCTTTCTTTACTGACGATTTACGCGGCATTACAGACGGGAAGCCAATAGCAAGACAATACCAAGGTGGGATCTTGATCTATACAGTCTGCCATTTTTCGTTGCTGCGCTGGAAGGCTTTTCAGGATGGATGATGATATCACCCATCCGTCCGTTGGCTTCAAAGTGTTTGGCTGCTATCCAAGTCTTTTTATACTGTCTTCTACACGTGCAGGCCCTTACTTAGGTAAATAGTCCATTTCCAAACAAGGAAAGAAGATTTTGTGTTGATTGTTTACAGAGGACAAAATAGTATACACCTGTCTTTAGGCTGACTTTACATTCCTCCAGCTGTCTTTGTCTATCTTGTCCTATGCTTGCCCCTGCACTTCTAAATGCTGAGAGCCCCATTGTGCTAACTTTGGCCTGGCCTGTACATGTGAATGGATTTATAAAATAATTTTTGCACAGAGCACAGTGACATTAAACTTATATTCTTATTACATAAGGAAGGTCTGGAGTGGTCAAGCACGGCTATGTAAATATGATTGTCTGCCATTCCATTCAAGTAGAGAACGTAACCTCCAAATGGACATACGCTAGGAATCAAACTTAGGTCTAGATGTGAGTGGCTGCACCATTGACACCTATTAAATAATTGCTGTCAGAGGGGTAGTGTAGTGCATATGGAATTAGTTATTTGATTGCTGGGATGGACATTTCATAGCTCCATATAAACCAATGTTGGAAAGCAAAGTCAGAAAACAGACAAATGTCTTCAGCCAACTCATTTTTGTTTTAGTGACCACATACAAAAATAAGCCTCCATGTGCAGCACTGGACTCCCTTTTCAGTTTTAACTGAGTGTGTGAAAAGTGTGTACACAGACACACTGTGCAAGTGGAGGCACACAAACGTTTCTTATACAGAAGGTCAAGCTGGTCACAGAATATCAAATGACCTTCGACGCTGGACTATTTGCATTGTTCTTGAAGAAGTATGCACCCCCACATTCATCGCACCTCCAGGCCAAAGGAGCGACTGGCAAATGTTTTAAGCCAAGAAGAATTCGCAAGCCACTTGGGATTTTCCTTAGTGCCTCCTGCTTTGGTAACCACGCAGCAGAGGTCAAAATATTTCTCCTCTCTTTTAATTAGGCAAAGTGTTTGAGACTTAGGGATCCTGCCTCACGTGTCACATAATTAATTGTGCATAGATTAGCTGTCTGCTGCTTTTGTTTGTGTACGAATGCTTTTTAACTCTCCTCCTTGAAATGCCTTAAAGCAACTCTTTATCTAATTAAATGAGAGCTTAGATTTTACCTGAATTAGCTAAAAAGACTAATTGAATGGGAACATAAAGGCCAAAATTGTAATTAATTGCATTTTATGGTGATGATATCCTACCTTTTGAAGCAGATAGGAAGGATGAAAAGGGGGGTATTTGTGTTGAGTAGCATCACATTTATCTGTATTTCATTTTGAATGGGTGACTATGAAAGTCACCTCCAAGTGATGGTCTGCTGCATTGCTGTAAGACTCTTCACGTTTTGTTTATCGAGGCAGGACACAGTCTGATTACAGTGTGTGCATAGACTTCAGAGGAGATGTGATTTGACACATACTATGGATATTTCTCAATTCCTAGTGTGCTTCAGGGCTCCTCATCTTGGTTCATAGGGGGGCACAGAGATCTGCAGGCCTGGATTGTTACTAATCCCTTCATCAAAGACTCATTCCAGACTGGACTTCATTAATAGTCTGACTTCTTTATTTTCATGCTTCTGCACTGAGGCATGAAACTTAGCAGAACTCTGTGTCATGATCTAGCAGGCCACTCATAGTCAAAAGGAGTGATTTTTTTAGTGTGGTCACAAGCTCAATATGTGATTTCTAGATTAGAAGAGATAAGAAAACTCTCCATTTATACCCTGGTCGTCCAGTTCAGGATGATGGGGACAATCATTACCAGCACACCCTTACACCCTGTTTGGGACTTATAGGTCTGTCCAATGGGTTCTTCTTCTTCCTGAGCAGTTAGCTTCCCACCATGTGGCGATCAGTTGACAGTTTGGCACCTCTCTTTACATGAGTATCCAGAACATATGGCCTCCGATCAGATGCCGTGACAACAAAGTCAGTCACTGACCTTTGGTCCCTAAGTACTCTGTTACATGTTCACCTTCCAGCAACTTTGAATTCAAACATGATGCTCATCATGGACAATCAAAGACTGGCACACAAATCCAGTAGGAAAGCCATTCCTTTCAATTATACACCTACACCTGTAAAAAACTATTTGCCCCCTTCCTGATTTCTTATTCTTTTGCATGTTTGTCACACAAAATGTTTCTGATCATCAAACACATGTAACCATTAGTCAAATATAACACAAGCAAACACAAAATGCAGTTTTTAAATGATGGTTTTTATTATTTAGGGAGAAAAAAAATCCAAACCTACATGGCCCTGTGTGAAAAAGTAATTGCCCTCTGAACCTAATAACTGGTTGGGCCACCCTTAGCAGCAATAACTGCAATCAAGCATTTGCGATAACTTGCAATGAGTCTTTTACAGCGCTCTGGAGGAATTTTGGCCCACTCATCTTTGCAGAATTGTTGTAATTCAGCTTTATTTGAGGGTTTTCTAGCATGAACCGCCTTTTTAAGGTCATGCCATAGCATCTCAATTGGATTCAGGTCAGGGCTTTGACTAGGCCACTCCAAAGTCTTCATTTTGTTTTTCTTCAGCCATTCAGAGGTGGATTTGCTGGTGTGTTTTGGGTCATTGTCCTGTTGCAGCACCCAAGATCGCTTCACCTTGAGTTGACGAACAGATGGCCGGACATTCTCCTTCAGGATTTTTTGGTAGACAGTAGAATTCATGGTTCCATCTATCACAGCAAGCCTTCCAGGTCCTGAAGCAGCAAAACAACCCCAGACCATCACACTACCACCACCATATTTTACTGTTGGTATGATGTTCTTTTTCTGAAATGCTGTGTTCCTTTTACGCCAGATGTAACGGGACATTTGCCTTCCAAAAAGTTCAACTTTTGTCTCATCAGTCCACAAGGTATTTTCCCAAAAGTCTTGGCAATCATTGAGATGTTTCTTAGCAAAATTGAGATGAGCCCTAATGTTCTTTTTGCTTAACAGTGGTTTGCGTCTTGGAAATCTGCCATGCAGGCCGTTTTTGCCCAGTCTCTTTCTTATGGTGGAGTCGTGAACACTGACCTTAATTGAGGCAAGTGAGGCCTGCAGTTCTTTAGATGTTGTCCTGGGGTCTTTTGTGACCTCTCGGATGAGTCGTCTCTGCGCTCTTGGGGTAATTTTGGTCGGCCGGCCACTCCTGGGAAGGTTCACCACTGTTCCATGTTTTTGCCATTTGTGGATAATGGCTCTCACTGTGGTTCGCTGGAGTCCCAAAGCTTTAGAAATGGCTTTATAACCTTTACCAGACTGATAGATCTCAATTACTTCTGTTCTCATTTGTTCCTGAATTTCTTTGGATCTTGGCATGATGTCTAGCTTTTGAGGTGCTTTTGGTCTACTTCTCTGTGTCAGGCAGCTCCTATTTAAGTGATTTCTTGGTTGAAACAGGTGTGGCAGTAATCAGGCCTGGGGGTGGCTACGGAAATTGAATTCAGGTGTGATACACCACAGTTAGGTTATTTTTTAACAAGGGGGCAATTACTTTTTCACACAGGGCCATGTAGGTTTGGATTTTTTTTCTCCCTAAATAATAAAAACCATCATTTAAAAACTGCATTTTTATTGTTTACTTGTGTTATATTTGACTAATGGTTACATGTTTTTGATGATCAGAAACATTTTGTGTGACAAACATGCAAAAGAATAAGAAATCAGGAAGGGGGCAAATAGTTTTTCACACCACTGTATGTGAGCACTGAAATCTCGAAGTAGGACTACAGTGTCAGTGAACGATACTAACTGAGGCACAGAAACCATAATCTCTAAAATGGCTGAACACACTGAAGATATTTGCCATGCAGTACTTTTTTTTGGTTTTTATTGTGCATTTTTTATGCAACTTTTTTGTTATAATTAGATTTTTCTGATATTTATTTGTATTATCATTATCACAAACCCACAATTTTGTGAGCCATATTACCACCTGCCACTGCCATTTTGCTGTACTTTCTGATATTGTGGCTTTTGTTGTAAGTCCATTGTTGTTTGTAAACTTGTGATTGACATCAATAGAGTATGTGACATCATCATGTGGGGACTATTTAGGATAGAGGCACATCATTTAAACTGTCTTAGTTCTGAAATTTCAGAATATTTTGGTTAAGATCTTTTCTTGGTTAACTTGGTAACTGAATTCTGCTCTTTCTGTTCTTTTTTTGATCCTAAAAACAGTATTTGTCCAGCTTTGTTAGTCTTTCCTGGTTTCTAACCCATTCCTTTTCTGACTTTGCCTAGCCCTTTTTTATCCCCATTTTTGTCTCCCGATCCTTTCCTTTTCAAATTATTTTAGGCATTTTTAAGTCTTTTCCCAATAATTTTTAGAGCTAATGCTTTGTGTAGAACTGAGTCTAGCTAGCATGTGTGTTTCATCCTCCTGTATGAGGTCAGGCTCCTACCAGTCCACGTAGGCTATGTTCCACTTTCCAAGATCCATATTCATTGCCAAAATCAAATATGCTTGGTTTCTTCCTAATTGTTCCTGAAACATGAGTCGTACTGCACCTGAGTCTCACCATTTGCCTTGGGTCCTCCATGTACCCTTAGACCAATATACTGTGGTTAAGCCTGTGAGGAGCACATATCTCCAGACAATACACCTTTAATTTGTGGCACACTGGCCCATCACATCAGGTCACAGGTCTAGAAAGAAATCTTTGTGGAGGTTTGAGGCAGTCTGGAGTACTCAGATGAATAACCACATAGATACCAAGAGAATATGTAAAATCCACACTGTTAACAGCCTTACGTGAGATTCAAAGCAAAGTTGCAGAACCCGTAATGTAGCAGCCCTAAAAACTGCAACACCTTTGCAGCCCATTTTTGTTATGTTACAGTCAGGTATTTTCCTATGGCTTGTATTTATTCTCTGTTTTAATGTTGTCTTTATTCATTTTGAATTATTATTTTTCATATTTTACTTTATGGCCAGAAGGAGTTGCACTGTGTCTTTGTGGACATGGAGAAAGCATACGACAGGGTGCCTCAAGCAGACTTGTGGTATTGTATGAGGAAGCCGGGAGTGGCAGAGAAGTACGTTAGAGTTGTACAGATTATGTATGAGGAAAGTGTGACAGTGGTGATGTCTGTGGTAGTAGTGACGGATGCATTCAACTGGGAAGTGGGATTACATCAAGGATTGGCTTTGAGCCCTTTCTTATTTGCAGTGGTAATGGGCAGTTTGACAGACAAGATTAGACAGGAGTCCCCGTGGACTATGATGTTTGCTGATGACATTGTGATCTGTAGTGAGAGTCGGTAGCAGGTTGAGGTGATCCTGGAAAGGTGGAGCTATGCTCTGCAGAGGAGAGGAATGAAGGTCAGTTGGAACAAATCAGAATCTTCTTAGGAAGGTCAGTGGAATGGTAAGGATGAATGGAGTAGAGTTGGCGAAGGTGGAGGAGTTTAAATACTTGGGATCAACAGTACAGAGTAACCGGGATTGTGTAAGAGAGGTAAAAAAGGGAGTGCAGGCAGGGGTGGAATGGGTGGAGAAGAGTGTCAGGAGTGATTTGTGATAGACGAGTATCAGCAAGAGTGAAAGGGAAGGTCTACAGGATGGTAATGAGACCAGCTATGTTATATGAGTTGGAGACGGTGGCACTGACCAGAAAGCAGGAGACAGAGCTGGAGGTAGCAGAGTTAAAGATACTAAGATTTGCATTGGGTGTGACAAAGATGGACAGGATTAGAAATGAGTACATTAGAGGGTCAGCTCAAATTGGACAGTTGGGAGATAAAATCAGAGAGGCGAGATTGTGTTGGTTTGGACATGTGCAGTGGAGAGATGCTGAGTATATTGGGAGAAGGATGTTAAGGATAGAGCTGCCAGGCAAGCAAAAAAAAGGAAAGCCTAAGAGAAGGTTTATTGATGTGGTGAGAGAGGACATACTGGTGATGGGTATAACAGAGCAAGATGCAGAGGATAGGAAGATATGGATAAAGATGATCTTCTGTGGCAACCCCTAACAGGAGCAGCTGAAAGAAGAATTTTTCATATTTTATGTTATTTCTTTCAAATTCACTTCTGTCTTGTACCTCTTCAAATACGCTGCTATTCCTTGCCATCTTTGGTAGGAGCCCCAGGAGACGGGGCCACCCTGATGTCACTGCTGCCTGGTCTCTTCTCTGGCTTTATGTGTTGGCCAAAGAAAAGTGTTCAGTAGTGGTTCAATGAATTGGTAAGGATTTTAATTGTAAATATTGCTTTCTTTTGGATCTTTTGCTTCTGTCTGTGCATTGTGCTTTTCAAATAGTTTTTTGAAACTTTTTAGCTTTGGATCACCTTTTGGTCATCTCCTTTCTGCTCTTTTGAACATTTTTGTTGTATTTGCCTATTTTTTGCCTTCTTTCAATAACTCATTTCCTTCATCAAGATTCTCATTGCCCTTTTGATTACAAGACTTTTAATGGTTTCTCTTCTTTGTAAAGTGTTTTGTGAAATTTTGTACTTTATTACATTGTTTTAACATTTAAAGCCACCTCCTCACTTACAGACGTGTCTAGGCTGACGCCTGCAGGTTGCAGCTGGGGGACTAGCTAGCTTGAGGACAATTCAAACATTAGAATGACAAAGCTCAGAATCATGACAAAATCATTTTCACGTGATAGATAAACAAATGCATCATATATGAGAAGAATACAAAGATATAGTATGTCCAGATTCCAGATTAGGACCCGAGTGCAGCCATGCAATGGGTGATACCTCAGCACCACACTAGTTCATATGGAGTGGAACAGTGTGAGGTTTTTTTATGGTGGCTGGAGTGCCAATTCTGCCACCAGCACCCAAGTTTTCCCAGCAGGTTGGATGGCCTACATGCAGGGATGGATGCAGATTAACGTCATACCAAGGACGGGGCAATTGCAGGTAAGGGTCATGCTCAAGGGCCCAACAGAGCAGAGTCCCTTTTAGCATATTCCTACAGAAATTAAACAAATACAAGTTAGAACCAATTTTTAATGGATATTGACATGCGCTGACACCAGGCATGTTGTGCAAATATACAGATTTATTTCATGATTATTTTGCAATATCTATTAATTTAAGTAGAGTTTTTAAAATATGTGCGGGGTCAGTGCCCCACATTACAAACTGCCACTGGTAATTAGAAAGCAAAACATTACTGTACTCATATGAATAATTTAATACTTTAAATGAATAATGCAAAAATATATTTTATTTGTTTGAATTTTGTTTTTGATAAACCATTTAACTGAAAGTTAAAATGATTCCATGGAGTAAACGTTATGCTTTTAAGAGATAAAGATGCGCCTGTACCAGGATTGGAAATGGTGGGGTCAGGAAGGGAGCTATTTTGTGCTTTTACCTTTAATGTTATTCCAAAAAAGTTTAAAAAAAAAAAAAAGGTAAATGCTAGAGAAAATATTTCAGTGCAGCTCAGCATCATAAATAGCAAAAACCAATCAGTCTTTATTACTAACTAATATCATTAATGGCTTCTTAATGGCAGAACAGCACAGAGTGACGGGTTTGCAGTTCAGCAAACAGTTTAATTGCTTCATTGTTGAAGACAGGCTTATGGTGGATCAGTTCAAAAGTATCACAAGTTCATTCCATCTCTTCTGCCCTGTTGTGTTGCACAGAAAATGCTTACCTCTTTTATCACAGCTGTTAAAAACCTTCTGAAAATGTGTCATCCACATTAGTGCTGCTAAATAATCTGAAAATTTCCTAAGTATTTTCTCCTTATCTCAAATTTTCTTTATATTGATAAGAAATTTGACCTGAACATACAGAGTTTATTTCTTCATTATTTTCTGTAGTCCTATAACTCGGCAGTGGATATTCCTTGTGCTGCTTGCTTTCATTGCAGGTAATCTGATATCAAGAGCTACATTTTGCCTATAACTGCCTCCCTTGCTTAACTGGACTCCTTTTGTAGCCCCTTGAGCAGTGTGATCACCTCAGATGCTGCTTCTTTCTTAAATGTTCCTACAAAGTAAAGCATTTCTGTGAGCAGATGCCAGTTTGACTGCTAAAGTATTAATTACTACTGGACATTTATATCAGGTTCTGCTCATCTTTTACATAATAAGTGTAAATTAAAGGATTAAATAGTAACCCTGTGATTACAATTCCAATACAAAAGCTAATATTCACCCTGCAAGGATCTTTTGATTTCTGAAATACATTATAAAAGGAATAGAATTAGGAGCGGTTCCCCAACAGCCTCAAAGAATAGCAGGCTGGCTGTAATGGCAACCTGCAGCCACCCACTCGTGCGATAGCCTCTGACGTTAGCCTTAATGGAGGCAACAGAGTGAGCAGAGCATGCTTTAGCTATTCGTGTTCAAATAAGGAATATTCCAGCTGAATAGTGTTCAGACTGATCATATTAATGTCACATGGAGACAGCAACAAGACACATGATATTCTGTCCCCGAACGCCGTGTTAGCGAGGCTTCTCTCCCAAGACCCAGTCCGTATGGAGTGTGCGTCACCCCACTGGTTGTAGTGAACGTAGACAGATAGTTTTACCCACCAAGAAAGTCATGGCTGAGAATCCGTATACTTTAATATAGATTTCTGGCAAGAAGTCATACAAGTATTAGGACGTGAAAACCATGACAACTCGAAGGTACAAGGACGATAATTTCCTTAACCTAAAATACAATATGGCGGATGGTAAAGCAAAGGCTAAAGCAGAGCCAATAGCAAAAAGGGTGATAGGGACATACCAATATGTATTAATTAAATAGGGGGTGGAGGTAGGAATGTACAAAAACAGTCTAATAACAATATTAACACAGGCTGCTGTAGCAGCACACATATAGTCTGAGAAAAGTCACTGCCCCATATACCTAATGACATTTAAAATCGTTCCAAAAGGCTGAATATTTTCTTGCAATGATCCATGTGGACTGAGCAAAGCCTGCATTTGTGTTTTCCATTTGTTTTTCGTTTTTTTTTTTTGTTTTTTTGCTGATTGCAATTCTATAGTTACTAGCCAATCAGAAACAGTCTCTATCACTTATTGCCTTCAATTAGATTAATAAGGGCTGACTGTATTGACATTATACTTGTTGACACAATAGTAGATGGCACTGTATTTCATTCATTCATTCATTCACTTTCTAAACACATCTATCAATTTATAGAGCCATATAGCTTAGTAGGCTTTTCTTTGTAAAGTTAGGGAATTTTTAAGAAAGCTAAATTAAGACTACGGTGGCAGCCTTTTCATAGCAATGCAGAAAATAAAGATTTCTTTTCATCATGGAGTACCTTGTGAGGACAGTGGATATGTAGTATTTATTTGCCATTGGCTGACTGACTGATGCCATCCTGACATGATTTGACATATTTTGAGTGGGCATACACCTGAGCCAATCATTCCGAGCCCTTAGAGCATGCAGTGTGTCAGCCATAGTCACCTGGTAAATAGAGGAAGATAGCAAATAGACAGTAATTCAAGAATGTGTGAAAAAAACTCACGGGACTACTCATCAGTCCTGACACACACTTTACACACAGCAGCAGGGATATCCATCCATTTTCCAAATGCGCTTTATCATAAACATAGTTGCAAGGAAGTTGAAGCCTATCCCAACAAGTATGGGTTTTTCTTTCACATCCCCAAAGATAGACAGGTTAGGTTAATTGTCAATTCCAATTTGTTCTCTATTAAAATGTGAGTGGACCCTGTGATAGACTAGTCCTCTGTCTAAGGTTTTACCTGCCTTGTGCATTGTACTGCTTGGATAGGCCTGATGTTACTCTGAAATGGATTAAGTGGTTTGAGAGTGTTATATTACATAATTACAACTAAAATCACATTTTCCCTTGGTCCCTTAAATGCATCATCTCCAAGGTAGAATGGAACCCCAAATGCAAACTAGCAGAACAGGCTATAAAAGGAGGTCTTGTTCCAAAGCAGTGCAATGAGCATCACCATTAATGACAGAGCAGAAAAGTCACTGCACTGAAGGAGGCAGAAGAGTGCAGAGCAGGACAGGGGAACGATTTGTACGTCCAATTCTCACACAGATTCAGACACTTGTTACTGCAGAGTTTTGAGTCCAGCTGATTTGTGCCCTACTCCCCCCTCACTGGCTGCACTTTGCACCTTCCACTGCTTACAGTCACCCATCCAATTCACTTGAGTGATGAGTCTCATCTAAGCTCCATTTTCTGCCTTTCATCTTGGCTTGGTTAAGCTGAAGCTGTGAATCTCTTACTACCATCATGTAATCTGCACCTGGGGGCAAACAGATAAAAAAGAAACGGAGGAAAACAATACTCCAACCCACCGATAACAATCAAAGATTACAAGACATTTCATACTAAAGACACTCTCAGGCTTAATAAAAATGTAATTTTTACGTAAAGATAGTGGCCGCTCAGTTTCCAGTAATAGGTGTTTAATCAGTGCATCCATTAGAAAAACACCTTCTTGATTTTTGCTAGTCTTTTAATTGTATACAGTACTGTGCAAAAGTTTTAGGCAGGTGTGAAAAAATGCTGTTTCATGTTTCATAAAGACAGTTTCATGTTATGGCAAAATTGAGCACAGCAACAAGACACAAGGTAGTTATACTGCATCAGCAAGGTCTCTCCCAGACAAAGATTTCAAAGCAGACTGGGGTTTCAAGATGTGCTGTTCAAGTTCTTTTGAAGACACACAAAGAAACGGGCAATGTTGAGGATCGTAGGCGCAGTGGTCAGCCAAGGAAACTTAGTGCAGCACATGAAAGATGCATCAAGCTTATTACCCTTCGAAGATGTCCAGCAGTGCCATCAGCTCAGAACTGGCAGAAACCAGTGGGACCCAGGTACACCCATCTACTCTCCGGAGAAGTCTGGCCAGAAGTGGTCTTCATGGAAGAGTTGCAGCCAAAAAGCCATACCTCCGACGTGGAAACAAGGCCAAGCGACTCAAGTATGCACGAAAACATAGGAACTGGGGTGCAGAAAAATGGCAGCAGGTGCTCTGGACTGATGAGTCAAAATTTGAAATATTTGGCTGTAGCAGAAGGCAGTTTGTTTGTCGAAGGGCTGGAGAGCAGTACTCATTATTGTCTGCAGGCAACAGTGAAGCATGGTGGAGGTTCCTTGAATGTTTGGGGCTGCATTTCTGCAAATGGAGTTGGAGATTTGGTCAGGATTAATGGTGTTCTCAATGCTGAGAAATACAGGCAGATACTTATCCATCATGCAGTACCATCAGGGAGGCGTATGATTGGCCTCAAATTTATTCTGCAGCAGAACAACGACCCCAAACATACAGCCAAAGTCATTAAGAACTATCTTCAGCGTAAAGAAGAACAAGAAGTCCTGGAAGTGATGGTATGGCCCCCACGGAGCCCTGATCTCAACATCATTGAGTGTGTCTGGGATTACATGAATAGACAGAAGGATGTGAGGAAGCCTACATCCACAGAAAATCTGTGGTTAGTTCTCCAAGATGTTTGGAACAACCTACCAGCTGAGTTCCTTCAAAAACTGTGTGCAAGTGTACCTAGAGGAATTGATGCTGTTTTGAAGGCAAAGGGTGGTCACACCAAATATTGATTTGATTTAGATTTCTCTTTTGTTCATTCACTGCATTTTGTTGATTGATGAAAATAAATGATTAACACTTCCATTTTTGAAAGCATTCTTTGTTTATTGCATTTTTTCACACCTGCCTAAAACTTTTGCACAGTACTGTATATCATCTGTTGTATTTAATGTATGATGTATTGTTTTCCTAGTCTGTTGTTCCTATTACAGTCACTAGTCTGTGGCAAACATGTAAGTCAAAATTTCATTGTATTATGTGCTGTGATCATGTCACATGAAAGCTCAAATAAGGATTCAGGCCTCCAAAAACCACTAACTGAATAGGCCTGAACCAATGCAGCCTAGCCCCAAGCTTAAACATACCCAAAAGACAAAGGCTTTTAAGTCACAGTTATCAGCATACACAAAAGGGAAAGAGGAAAATGTTACAAAAATTAATCCAAAAACAAAGCAGAATTATTTAAGTATTTGTTAGAAAAGTTTCAAAAGAATTAAAGAAAAGCAAATACAGGCACAAAAAAATCAAAGAATAAAAACCTTTTAAGTTTGCCTTTTAGAAAACCTAAAAGTAAATAAATCTGAAAAATCAAAAAACAGAAATTGTACCTTAACTTGAAAGCAGAGGACAAAACCAGGACATCTAATTAAAAGAGAAAAGCATAAACAACAAAACTAAAGAATAATCTCAGTGCTGCAGTGACTGTGGTAACAGCTTTAAATACTATTGGGGGTGATTCTTCAGCTACAGTGCCAGGTGGCCCTGCCCCTCTAGGCACAACATACAGACTGCAAGTAACATAACAAGAAGGACAAGTCACCACAAAACGAACATTATTCATATACACTAAGTTATCACTAAACAGCAATAACAATCTATTTCTTGTAAAGACCAAAATCAAACGAGGAATGCCTCAGTGGGCTTTAACAGGCCCAATTTTGTGACAGCCCCCAAGCTTTGACTCTCTAAGAAGACAAGGAAAAACTAAACAAATTCTAGTAGGGAAAAAAATGGAAGAAATCTTGATAAATGCAATTCAGAAAGATACCCCTTCCAGGTAGGTTGGACATGCAATGGGTGTCAAAAAAATTGGGTAAATAAAACACATAGAAAACAGAACACAGAGCTAGATGATCAATCTGTCATTATCATTTTAGAAATACAAAACGATACTAAACAAAACCATTAAAAGGAAATAAAAACAAAATCAATAGTACATGTAAAATATATAAAATACAACAAAAAAAATTAAAAAAGAAAAACACACTAATCCAGTGGTAAAACCAAAGATGAACCATGTATGTATGTAGCCATCACAATAAATTTGAACTTAATAGAGTCCAAATTCCCTCAAATTCAAACTGTACTGTGGTCCCCACACTTACATCCCCACTATGCAGTGCATTTCCAAACAGCCCAGCCAGATCACCTAAAGGTCTTCCATAGTGTGGAAGACTAACCTTGCTGTTGTTCCATTACTGCATTTTAACAGCCTTCCATCTTCTAAACCCACTTATCCTGAGAAAGGTTATGAGCAAACTGGAGTGTCTACCAGCAAGCAACAGGTGTAAGACAGGAACTGTCCATGGACAGGGCACAATTCCCCTTGGGATTAATAAAGTATCTATCTATCTATCTATCTATCTATCTATCTATCTATCTATCTATCTATCTATCTATCTATCTATCACACTCACACCCACACCCACATACACACACCATTGCAGCTAACCTGCATGTTTCCCAGATAGCCATTAATATTTTACAATAGCTGTGTCCAGGTCATTACATGTCTGTTTGCCAGCTGGTCAACAGGTGTACTCACAAACAAAAGCTGATTTTTTTAAATTTTTACTAAGTGACCAGTAAATGTCGATCTTCTTAATGCATATAAGATGTGCTCTTTTACAAGAAAAGCACCACATATTGATTCAATTAGAAAATGGCCAGCAAATATTGCTGTTGCCTTTAGTAACCAGATAATCATCTTCTATTAATCTAGTAACCAAATGATCGACACTTTTGTCCCATAAGCACTCAGCTATTGAGCATTAATCCTGTTCGCAGGTTATCAGCACATCCTGATCTTGTTGCCAGATAATTTGTACCATCCAATAGCACTTTAGATACCTGCTGACCTGCACTTGTTGCTCTATCGAACCTTGAACTTCCACCACAGATAACCAGCTGGAGCAGCGCAGTGAGTGTCGCACAGGAGACCTGATTACACACTCATTCAACAGTGAAGATCACTGATTGTCATGATAAAGCTGATCCTCCATATTGCGCTGATAAAGGTGATGCTGCTATTACTGAAATGAGAGACACAGCCTCTGCCTCTCTAAGCTTTTGCCAGTAGATTGAGTACAGGAGTACCTTGCAGTTTCAAAACTGGGGGACCAGGAATGTGGGAACACAAGGTTGAAATTTTAATGGTGTTGCTCAGCACATAATAGGTTCAGTTATGTGTGTGTGTGAATGCTTCTTTTTGATTGTTATGAATAAGCAACAGTAAAAGTAATTGATGATTAGGGTTAGGAAAGGATTTGGATAATGTGTGGCTGCCAACTGTGGAACAGTTGAAAATTTCTACTCAGGAATCAGCTGTTTGGCTAGACTCTTCACAACCACATACTCACAAGTGGAGGCCTAAGAGTGATTTGCTGTGGTCAGTTACATTCTGTTGGAGGGCGATGTGATAATTCTGCCAGAATTCAATAATAAAAAGAGCATGAGGTCAAACTAGTAAACCCGCCTGTCAACATTAACTTGAAATGTTTATTCTATTTAGTGATGTCTCTTGGCAGCCAATTTTGATTTGAAAAATGGCATTCTGACGCAGCATGTAGCAAATGACAAAGCTCTGCTAGTCTGTGGGATGTTTTTTCCTGATCCATTTGTTGGAGTCACGGAGGTGCAAGAGGTGCCTTCATTAAAATTTGTCAGTGAGAGGTTTTTAGCTTACAACTAAACAGTACCTAGTATCCATTATGTCACTCTAGGACTCCTTTATTTATTGGAATCCTTAACCTTCTGATACTGTGGCAACATTCTTTTAATCTGAAACTCTCTGAATTATTGGCAATTTATTTTTTCAAAGCTTTATGAACACAGTGGATTTTACCATTAAACAAGAACTCTGCATGTGTTTTTCACTGTAAGTGTCCCAATGACAGGGGCTGTTGCACAGATTAATTTCTTAATTCTTAATCATTAATTTTTTTCACCAAATTTAAACTTAAGGTCTGTATAAAAGGAAATTTCCCTAATTGGTTTGTGTTGTATCCTCTCCAAGTAAGAGGTGAGTTTCTGCCTCAAGTGGAGGAGTTTAAGTACCTCGGGGTCTTGTTCATGAGTGATGGGAAAAGGGATGGTGAGATCAATCAATAGTGGTGAAGAAGGAGTTGAGTCACAAGGCAAAGCTCTCGATTTACCAGTTAATCAAAGTCCCTACCCTTACCAATGGTCAAGAGCTTTGGATAATGACTGAAAGAATGATATCTTGGGTACGAGCAGCCAAAATTAACTTTCTACGCAGGGTGGATGGGCCCTCCCTTAGAAGCGAGAAGCCCAGACATCTGAGAGAGGTTTGGAGTAGAGCCGCTGACTGTCGGCATCGAGAGGATCCAGTTGAGTTGGTTCAGGCATCTGATATGGATGCCTCCTGGATGCCTCCCTATTGAGGTGTTACAGGCAAGACCCAGGGCTCACTATGAGGATTATATCTCCCAGATAGCCTGGGAAGGCCTTGGGATCCCACAGTATGAGTTGGCAAGTGTGGCTAGGGAAAGTGATGTATGGGACTCACTACTAATACTGTTTATCCCATGACCCAGTTTGGATTACTGGTAGAAAAAGAATGGAAGAATGAATAGTATGAGTTTTTTTAATAAGTTAAATGCAACGTCTTCCATGAAAGACTTTCCATTGTATAGTCATAGCTCAGACGGTCCTTTGTCTAAGCTGTTGTCTTTTATAGGCATCATCTCTTGCTACGCAAGTGCACATCATCAAGTACACAGCCTCTGTGGCCACAAAATAGATATATATAGATGCAATTTGGCAACTCAGTCACTTCACCGGAAGAACTGTAAAGCGAAAACTGTAAGAAATTAATTTGAATAACATTGTTATATACAGTATGATGAGGATTGATAAAAAAATCATACCATATTGGAAATAGAGGCCAGAAAATTAAATGAGAATCAAAAACAGTTAAAATTTCTAAAATAATTTAAAAATATTTTCTTAGATTTTTTTCTACTACAGTACACCTTTTGCCTGTCAACCATGGAGCATAATAGCAACAAGAGATACAAATGGTGGCAGACAAAAAAAACAAGCACACACAAAATAGTGGTGAAATAATGTCACCAAACAACAATAAAATATTTGAAAAACAAAATTAAAAATAATAATAGTTAAATATTGTAGAAATCTAAATAAACAGATGTCATATGTGTTCGTGACACTTATAAGAACAAAGCAAAATGTTAAAAATCATTTAATAACATGTTTCTGACAGCTTCAAATTAGTTTTCTGATAGTCTTGTATGAGCTACACTCTCATAAAGCACCTCAGGTTTCCATGCTTTCTGATTTACTGTCATGCTTTACAACATCAAACTGTATGATAAGATCTCTTCTGGCTGGGTCTCGGCTATGATTACTAAGTTTATTTTCAAGCATTGATGCATTTTTCACAACACAGTACCTATAAAATACAATGTTGTTATGATGCCTTTTTTATTAATTTTATCTTAGTGTTTTCTGCATAGTTTTCCTATTTTGTTCTCACCTATAGGATTTTGAGTATATGGGTTTGATTTATTACATTGGTTTTAGTTTTGACTTTTCCGTGGCATTTTTATATTTTATTTTCATCCTTTTGCCACTATTTTCATTAAATTATGGTTTCATCATTTGCAGTTTGTGACATCATCAGGGCCACCAGATAAAAGGTCATCACTCAGGTCATGTCTCTTTTCAAGATTATGAATAACGTAATTGTTTCTGATGGTGGCTTAGACAGTTCCTTTGTACTTCAGCTAACAAAGTCTTGGCTCGTCTTTTTCACTATGAGTTTTGGTTCTTGTTTAAATATATTTATTCAGTTGTATTTTTTTAACTCCTGGTATTGATATTTGCTTGCCTTCTGACTACTCCTCTTCTGATCCTTTCTCATCTTGTGCTGTTATTTCCATCTTATCACAATAATTGTCTTCTTCAGCGATATCTAGTTCACTTGTATGTGTATCTGGTTACTTCCCCTGGACTGTTCAGCTCTGCCAAGGCCAGATCACAACTATGTTTCCATATCTATCTAGATTTTTATATATTAGACGTAGACATTTTTTGCTGATCACCATCATTTAGTTTATGGAAACTTCTTCTACAATGAATCCCATATAAGAAATATTACTGGTTTAAACTGCACAATGTTTTTATGTGTTCTAAAGTCCATGATTAGTTAATGCTTTAGTCCAAACATCTCATTACAGATTCCCTGTCCATGGTCTTGTTTCAATTGGTCCAAAGTCTAGGCAAGAGTGGCATTTGGGGGTGGTAAGTGAGGCAACTGCCCCAGGCCCTATGCCTAAGGGGGCCCTACTTTTGAGGGCTGCATGCCTCGTTCGAGCGGATTTGTCAAGTTATATTCTCCAGTATATATATATTTGAGATGCTTCTAAGAGAAACCCTTTTAAAATCCCTTTTCACGGTCAAATTTTAAACATGTACGTCTTTCAAAACATTCCATAGTCCAAATATTAATGCACATGAACATGTATTGCTAATGATAATGGCTGACATGACATCAACGTGAGTTATGACTATGACATTCTGCATATCAAGACTCAGAGTATACTTGCAATTTGGGTACTTTTCTAGAAGATGCCCTGCTAATGTCCGCATGACACCACATCACATTTCACACTGTCGTGGTATTGTCATGAATTATGAATTGCACTTTTTTAATAGGTCATATCATTATATTTTGATAAAGTCTGTGTGTTATCTTGCAAAAATTTAGTTGAATACTGTAATGATAAAATCTGTTGTATGTTAACATTATTTTTATTAAATTCATGCTCAAGTTTATACAGTCTACACATACAGCGCAGCATTGTTTGACGTAACCGGCTCCGTGTGTGGTTGGTCCACCCTAGGCTCCGCACATCCCTAAGGCCTTTGAGTCTAGGGACCTCTCCTAATTCACATTTATAGTTCTCCTCTGTTTCAACTCAATAAAAGACATTTTCATATTTAATGTGGGATGATCACTGATTTCAATTGGCTGTCTCCTTTATCTGAGCATGTATTGGCCCTTCACTGTCCTGTGTGCAATAATTCATCATTTCCATGACTTTCAATATTCTATTGATTTTTTTAAAACTGTTAACTTTAGTTATTTTGAGGAGTATTTTCTTATAATGCTGGTTATGAAAGGAACTCCTCAGAATATGCATTGCACAACTGTTGGGACTGATTAAATATTGGCCTCCAACGACAACCATCTGAAACAGTAACAGTATTGCGCTTTCAAAGCTCACTTCAGATTTTCAGATTTTTTGGTAACGTCTATCTAAAACTTAAAAGTTCTGTGAATGTAATTGCATTAGAGTGCATCTGAAGCGCTGGCAATGACACAATTGTGAAGGGCTTCTGAAGCTTTGACTGACTTGACGTTGGAAAGTTTTTGAAGCTCTGGCAATATCACTAGAGTACGGAGCTTTTGAAACTCCATCAATATTTCTTAAAAGGAATTCTTTGAAAGTTTGGGAGCTTTTGAAGCGTCTGTAATATTCCTCCTGTCGATTGCATGCATGCCCGGCTTCCATTCAAATGTTGTCAGTGTATATCAAGGGCACACCAATATTTGTCAATCACTTAGTCTCCTAGCACTGTTTAAGAATTCAAGGTTAGCATATAAGTCGCGATTCTGATGCTTTTCTGTGATACACATTAGCTTTACATCTTTAATTTTTGGTAATAACTACTGTTTTTGTTTTCATCTCTGTTGAGAGCTATCCATACTTTATCATATTTATATTTTATTGGCAGGTTAATGTTATATTTGTGTTTTTTGTGTGCAAATGTTGCATACTTTCCTCATTTACCACTATCATATTATACTTATACATTTGTGTTAGTCTGCATTCAGTGTTGCGTGTTTTACAAAAATTAAAGGATCTAAGAAATTTTAACTTGCTGTCCTTTGTGTTTAGTTTGTTCTTTGACTGTTCTTTCTTCATTAAAACGTAGCCTCTCATTTTTAATTCAAAACCTATTCAAAATATAGGACTAATTCACTGTCATTTAAAATAAGTCCAGAGGAAATCAACGACACAGAATTATGAAATTGATGTACAATTTGGTAATATTCAATAGTTTTTTCACGCTGATTTTCTTATTCAACCTTCAGCCATCTATTGTCTAAAATGTCTGAATCCAATGAAAGAGTTACTAATGTTGTGTGAACATGTTACTAAGCAGGTTTTTGTGGACATTATTATTTTTTCACATCAGGATTCAGTTTCTGGGGTTTATTTTTTTATTTTAACTTACCTTGACAAAGTTTATCTTGTTTTTTTTTTTCATGAAACATCATTTGGAGGTATCTCATGACCGTATTCCTTCTTCTGATTACATCATGGTATATTAATTTAATGGTCATTTCATGCTCTATCCTTTGAATACATTTATTGACTAAGTCTTCTTTAACATAGTTTGTTTGAATTCAAGCAGGCCCTAGTGCTAGGTTTGTGCTTATGTTACTGCTTCTTTGTGCTCTTAGCTTCTGATTAACGTGTTGCCCCTTTAGTTTTAGTTTTCTATTATTTCTCATGATTTTGACCGATTGCTTTACCTGACCAGCTCATGTTCTTGTTTAACCATCTCCTGGTCTTTCAGTCTCCTACAATAATTCTCAGACATGCCTTGAGTCTCTACAACTAAGATCTAAAGCACTGGATGCAAGTTTTAGATGGAGGTCCAGTTTTATTTTTTATGCATTATTATTATTTTTAGTAGCAGTAGTATAAAGAAAAATCATTTAGTTCTTTTTTAAAGTTTCGTGTTTGGCAAGAGCAACATTTGAACCTTAGAAGAATTGTCAGAAGAACAGGCCATTCAGCCCAACAAGCTCATTCATCCTATTCACCTACCCAAAATAACAATAAACTCGAGATTTGAAGTTCCCTAAAGCCCTACTGTCCGTCGCAATACTTAGTAATTTATTCCATGTATATATTGTTCTTTGCATGAAGAAATATTTGCTTTCTAATATTTGTGCGAAATATACACTTAACAAATTTCCAACCATGTCACCATGTTTTTATTTTACAGTAAAAACTGAGATCTACTCTACTAATTCCTTTCATAATTTTAACCACTTCAATCATATCCCATCTTAATCTCAGTTTTCTGAAATTGAAAAGGTTCAACTCCTTCAGTTTCTTCTTATAGATCTTTGTCCTTGACTCAGCCTAGTTGCTCTCCTATGGACATTTTCTAGCACTCTTACAGCTTTTGTGTAATATGGAGATTAAAAATGTACACAATACTCCAGGTGAGGCCTCAGTACTTCTACTTATGTTACTTAAGCATAACCTTCCTTAACTTGTACTCCACACTTCATGATATACTGTATACCCTATTGCCTTTCTTTATCACTTCTATATACTGTCTGGATATACATAGTAATGAGACCATTACGACTTCTAGAGCCTTCACATAAGATGTTCTTTCAAGTTTCAGACATCCCATTGTGTATTCAAATCTAACATGTTTACTTCCTGCATGTAATACTTCACATTTAATTACTTTAAATTCCATCTGCTACACATCTGCTCAGACCTGTATGCTGTCCAAATCCCTCTGTAACAATTTAGGTGATTCTGTGTTACCTGCTTTTCTGCTTAGTTTGGTACCACCTGAAAACTTAACTAGCATATTTATTATATTCTCGTCCTGATTGGTTCTGTATATCAAAATGAGCAGCAGCTCCAGCACCAGTCCCTAAGGGATACAACTTTTAGCATCATCTAATACTGAAGAAGTTCCCCTCATCATTACCCTTTCTTTCCTGTGTTTGAGCCAAATTTGTACCCACCTACAGACCAAACCCTGCATTCCCATTTCTTTTAGTTGGATCCACTATCCTTTTATGTGCTACCTTACCAAAATCCTGTCTGAACCCTTGTTGAGTATTTGCTACTACTCCTGTTATATACATGTGCTGCTCAATCTTTTCCTTAATAATTCGTTCCATTAATTTACCTGTGATGCATGTAAATTCTTTATTATGTTCTGTTTTGTCATCTACTCTTTGTATTTTATTTCCGGCCCCGGGCATGGTTAAATCTCTTGGCATATAGCATGTTCGTATATATTTATTTGTCTACTTATGTATTTATTTATTTATGTAAAAACAACCAAATTTGCCTTAAAAATAAAGATCTATCTATCTATCTATCTATCTATCTATCTATCTATCTATCTATCTATCTATCTATCTATCTATCTATCTCTATCTATCTATCAAACAAATTTAACTGGCTGTTAAATTTGATAGGTATGATCAGATTTCTTTCATTTGTGCTTGGCCTCAGGGTGACATTATAAAAGCTACAAAACATGTTTATGTTTGAATATGAGGAAGGTGAGCAAATACTCAAGGAATAAGGGAATTTAGTAGGGAAGTTTTGATTAGGAAAGATTAATGGAGACATGTATTTTATTCTCTCTTAATTTTGTTGTTTGTCACTAAATGTCATTTTAATGCCTGTAGAAAATAAGCAAGTCACCGGGTATTAAAATGAAGCTGTACAAGGTGGGCATCGAATAAATGAACAAGACATCAAAATTAATTTTTTACATTTTTGTTTCAAATTTAAATTTGCAAGCATATAATCACAATGAATGCATTATAACTAAAATTAAAATAAAACATTGCTGAGGCATAGATCTAATGACTAATATGTGCCTGCTTTAAAGTATACAGTCTGTCCAGGCTTGGTTTGATATTCGAGATAGAAACTCTGAGCTCCTTTTCTATTTGAAGCTTGTTTCTATGACGAGCGGCGCCGCTGCTGCTGCTTTGATAGTCATGTATTTTCAATCCAGAAAGTTTGAGACGAATCAGTATCTCTCACGAACATTCGGGTAACAGTAGATCAGATGATAATCCGGCGCGACTGCACCACATCGGCAGCATAGCCAATATTGCAAAACTGAGTCAAATAATTTACTACGTATTGGGCTATTTTCATGATACAACTAACAGCGGTATAATATTTGTTGGATGAAAATATGTTCGTCTCGCGCAGATCGACTTCATCAGTGTCCTCGTTTACGAGATTTTTAAAAATTAAAACATATTTAATCGTTTCTTTACATAAAAATATAATTAAATAAGAATAAATCATTTTGATGATGTAGATTGTTTTGTCTGTGCTGAAATTCCAAATAGAGAAACCTATCCTGAATTATGGTACAAAGTCATTAAACACATGTCTCATGGACCTCATTTAAAAGATTCAGCGTGTTGGGACTCGAAAGATTCCAAATATTATTTTTAATGAAGTTAAAACTAATGAAATAGCAAAAATTCAAAAGAAAAAAAAATCTTAAAAGTGTGTATCCGGAAAACCAAACACGGGGGTTGGCGAGCGAAGCGACGGGGGGCGAAGCCCCCTAGTATCTTTAAAAACAATGCATTTAATTAAGTCAAACATGAAATCTTTTGTCTTTATACTGTTTTTATTTGAATAGAAGTCAGAATAATTTTAGAAATCACTCTTTATTGTTTTATTAGTATTTTTCATAGTGTAGCGACTTTTTTGATACTGGGGTCGTATAATCAGACAAATCAAAAATACCAAAAGAATGCAGGAGAAAACTTGCCATCAAAATGATAATAAGAGGCAGAATCAAGGTAAGAAAAGCAACAAAACAAAGTCTTACACATAGCTGATTATACTTAAAGGGCAGCGTAATAGATAATAAAATATATTAAAAACAATAATAATTATGTTTTGAAACAATCTAACAGTGATAGTAATCAAAATATAAATCTAAACTTGGGCACACACTTTTGACAGAAAAAGAGTTTTAATACAACCCTAGATTTAAAGTTCCTCTACCTCTGCCAATTAAATATCAATAGTCCACATCTTGGTTTCTCTTATAGTCTGATCTGTCAGATTATTTCTTTTTGGAGAACTGCTTTCACTGGTGTTAGTGGGCAAAAATTCATTATAAAGTATGTGACTTAAATTGTGCCAATCTACTCTTAATTTATGCCATCTGGTCTCATAAATTTTTCATCTGATCTTCAGTATTTTTTTTCTAAGATATCATAAAGCACTGTAAAATTAGATTGACCCTTTTTGCTCTGTTCTTTAATGACTGACAAACCTTTATTTCTCTTCCATGAAGAGTATTAGCCTGCCTTCAAGAAAAGTGTGAAGTTCTTGGCATTGTCTTCTAATTAAGAATGTCTCAGGCTCTGGAAGTCTTGTCAGAGCAAGCAAGTGACTTGGAGAAACTGTTAATCGAGCCTGATTGTCAAGAAGCTGTGGTTGTGTTGGGCTTGGTCCTTACAAAAAGTCAATTCTGAAGAGATGGCAATGAAGGAGTACGTTCCTTTTAATGATGAGCAAAAATTGCAGAAGAGCTCAATTACTGCAGTCTTTAGAAAGAGCACTCAGAGAGAAGGCGTTTTAATGTCTTTAGTAAAGAATGTGTGACTGTGTCACGTAATTGTGAAAAGCATTTTCCCAAAGCCCTTCCAAAACGAGGCAGAAGTGGGAGGAATGTTCGGTGGCCTCCGTTTGTTTGATGGAAGCCAGCTGTCTTCTCTTAACCTTATTAACATATTCATATCTCGATAATACAGTAGCTTTGGGACGTTGCACATTCATTAAAACACGGCGTCTTTGAAACATTCTGACTGGGAATGTTGCCTGAAGAATGCAGATGAGTGAAGATCTGCGAGCCTTGTCTGCATCCGCTACCTCGGTACAGTGTTTGAATAAGCAGTCATTGAAACACAGGTACTCCTGGGGATGTACTGGGCAATGAGCTAGAAAATTACATCAGTGTACGTCTAATTTTAGGAAGAGCAGACATGGGTTCTGCTCACTGCTTTTTGTTTTTGTGATTTCGTTAATTCCTGTTTGCCAACAGTGCACAGTGCCGGGTTGTTTTATTATTATTATTCTTTTCCTCACATTTGTGGGGGCGCATATCAGCATCTGCTGATAGTTCTGAAAGCAGAGAGCTTTTACACCTCATGATTCAGAAAGTGTACATTAGAAGCTTGTGGATGCGGAGGATGGCAGGCTGAGCTCCTGTCACTGTTTGGATTGTTAATTTGAATTTGTGAGACTTTACACTACTCTAAAGGCTGTGATTCCTAAACTGGCAGGTGTGTGCTGCTCAGTTTGCAAAAAAAGGTTCAAAAATGGAAAAGAACACAAATGTAAATGTAGTGTACAGAAGGTAGTCTCCATCATAGTGTGTAATGTAACAAAAAAGTGATCATTCATATTCAGAATGTCCACACAGTTTAAAACTGAAGATTCCCTTGAGCATTAAGGTCACTCTTGGGCTCCAAGCTCATCAGATTATTTTTTTACAGAAGTCACAGGGAAGTGTCCACCTCATTTTGTTAGTATTTGGCATTGGCCTTTCTCTTTTTGAAAAGACCTTTAGAAGTCTGAAGATATTCTATTTGTGAAGCTTTATCAGTAGTTACATACAAATATGGAGGAACTTAAAATCTCACTCTATATTTATTGCATCTTGATATATTTGTTTTAAATCTCTCTTCATTTCCAACTGTCCTTATCTTGATTCTACTGTATTATGATATTGTTTCTTAAAAATGCTCTTCTAAGTTGGATTCCCTGAATCAAATGTAATTTATTACATATCGAACGGTCTTGTAATTTTTGTGATTGTGTGCTCTGTGAATATTTGATTAACGATAGGGGAATGAAGGGAAATGAAGCCATACACTGCCAGTCTGATTAGCAAATGCTGTCTCTTTCATCACCTCTGATCTGAAAAATGAGCTAGCAGGTGTTTACTCTTCTAACCGGACATAACCTAATATAACATTCCTGAACTTCTTCTTTCTCTTCATCTGTTATCACTTCTATGTGAGGTCAATTTGCCTAGTCCAGCTTCTCCATACACCTCGGCCATGAACTTCCTCCCCAGTAAAATCCCTTTCCTTCAGATCATTTTTTTACTTTACCCATCCACCTTTGCTTCAGCCTTCCACGCTTTCTCTTACCTCATACTTCCAATTCCATCACTCTTATGCCCACATATTCATTAAAGCACACCAATCCAATTCAGGATTCATGGAGAGGGTGGAACCAAACATGGACAGAGGTGCCATTTTATCCCTGGGACCCCTTACACACATGCCCATCTGAGACCAATTTAAAATTGCCAATTAACCTACCCCACAAAGCTGTTCCTGTGTAAATTCTGGAGAAAAAAGGACAAACATGTAATTTCTACATGGACAACTGTTGCTAATCAGGCCTGAATATTTTGTGAAGAAAGGATTGAGGCCTACCTAATCCAAAACAGGTTTGATGCATAAAAATCACAGAAAAGAGAAGGATCACACCAAACCTCTAATCCAAAATAACAAAACTTTGAAATATTTTAATTTGTTATTTTAATAAATTAAATCAAAATGTCCACAAATCAAAAATACCCAAAATTATTCAAAAGACCTAATACAGATCAAAAGAATACAAAAGAAGAATAACCAAAGCTATTTTGATAAATTTTAAAAGAAGACAAACTCAGTTTAAAATCCAAAATTTGAAAGGGGGAGCAGACAACCTAAGCCATCAGATAAGATAATCCCTCAGCAATCAGCTTCAGGCATGATGAGCCCTTAAATAGGCCTTGGGTGATTGTGCCATAAGTTGCACAATTGTGGTGTTAGGAGGGGTTATCCTGTTGGGCTCAACATATAGATTAATAAAAAAAAAAATCAAAATAGGGAAATACTATTATCAGACAAAAGATTAATTACAAAAAATGTTTAAAGACCAAAAAGCATTTAATGAAAAGAAAATATCAAATGAAAGAAGTTAATAAAAACATGGATATTGACAAACATCACAAAATATTGAACAAAAAAAAACAAAAAAAATTACAACCTGAAATAAACAAAACTGAGACAAGGGACAGAGTATTAGTAAACCCATGGTAATAGTGAAAAGCAAAATGACTAGCATGAAATTGAATTTGCACCAAAACTCTATGTTTCACTTCACATAAAAATTTGCAAAAAAATATGCTTAGCTTCCAGAGAAGTTTGTACCTGTAACACAAGAAGAAAGGTGTTTTGTTCTGTCTGAAAGCATTTACATGCATTCATTCCTCATATGTCTGCCTATCATTAAGTATTGACAGTAAGTAAAGATATCTAGTGAAAAAAATAATCAATGGACTTATTTTCTTTCATGTGAAGATATTTTGTTAAGCCACCTAAATATGTTCTGCTAGTATGATGCCATATTTGTCAATGATGATGACAGTTTTAGCAATCACAATCCTAAAGATGTATTGCAGACAGAAAAGAAATTTGAGGCTATGCGGCATCTGTAGAGTACATGTCCTCAACCTCTTCTGCAGGAATCAAAAAACAGGAATGGGCAATTGCTGAGTAAAGTGCAGGGGATGGAGAAAATGTACAAATGTGCATGAAGGTGTGTTTTGGTGTGTCTTTGTATGGAAAATTTGCAGCATGTCATATTTTAAACCAGAAGGGCTGTGCTTCTCAATGGTGATGTGAGGCATAAATAGATTTGATTTTGACACAGTGCATTAGAATGTTCCGGGTAATTTTCTTTTTTCTACAACGTCATCAAAAATCAGTCAAAGCATTTTTGAGATTTTGGTGTATTTTGTTTTTCTATTGTGGTTTTCTTTTTTGCCCCTAATATTGATATATCAAAATGTCCTTTCTTAGTGGATACCTACTACCCTGATATACCATCCTGCCAAACATCAGCTTTTTAGCTAAACGGGAAATAGTGTGTGTGTGTGTGTGTATATATATATATATATATATATATACAGTAATCCCTTGCTATATCGCGCTTCGACTTTCGCAGCTTCACTCTATCGCGGATTTTATATGAAAGCATAACTAAATATATAACGC
>JANRMT010062814.1:90272478-90283142 GCA_026402145.1 Polypterus bichir lapradei | reverse complement strand
GGCACAGACCACACAGAGGCACGTGTACAAAACACTCAGGCTTTTATTTCTTTTCTTTAACCGTGGGGCACGTCTTCCCCGTGTCCCACAGGCCCAACACAGTCCCAAAAGCACAAAACAGACTTCACACAACCCTTCCTGGCACCACCACTCCTCCCAGGCAACCTCGTCCTCTTCCTCCCGATTCTGGCCCAGAATGGAGGGAGGTTGCCTGCTTTATAGCCCACCCGGAAATGCTCCAGGTGCCTGACCAGCTGGTCTTAATTGCACCTCCGGGTGGAGCTGGCAAGTCGTCCATTGTAGCGGCTGGCTCTCCGCAGCACCCCCTAACGGCCACCCCATCTCCCAACCGGACTGTGGTGGACTCCATGTCCCATGGAGCCACGGGGGAGACTGAGGAAGGGCCCACGGCCAGGGAGGCTGCCCCCAGGTGCCCCGGGGGAGGCATTGCACTGTCCATGGTGGCTCCCCCGGGACGTATGTAGCAGAGGCGTCCCGGCCAGGCATGGGACCCAGCTGTCCGTCACAATATATATATATATATATATATATATATATATATATATATATATAGAGAGAGAGAGAGAGAGAGAGAGAGAGAGAGAGAGAGAGAGAGAGATATGAACAGTAATTCTATGATTTAAAAGCCTCTACTAAGTGGTGCTATAAACTATAAAATTATCTTAAATGGTAAAATAACAGTATGCCTGACGTTGTTGTTATGCAGTGCCAAGGTGAATGAGTAATTTTTATGTGCTTTGTGCAAAGCCTTATCCATTGAGCATGTTTTATTTACATTAAGTACCTTTAACAGCAGTATAGAGTGAATTGACCGCAGCTCACAATGCTGTCCCCACTGCTTAAATGCTTGGGTTAACACTCATTCAACTCGGAAGATCCTACTGTCTAGAACTCTCTTCCAGGGCTATTCATGAGCGTCCATCTGTCTTGATATTCAAATCAAAATTGAAGTCCCAGCTGTTCTCTCTGTCTTTAACTGCTGTCCATTTATTCACATCCATTCACTCTAATGGTGCTGCCACCGGTACACCTGGCTAGTTAAAACAGTTTCTCCTTTTTCTCTTACCTTGTCTTTCACTGTTGCCTCTTTGTGGTTTGATGGATTTGTATTGCTCCTTTTGATAGTTCCTGCTAAGTGTACATCTACGCTCCTGCTGCTATCTGTCAGTATGCCTTTGCTGTACTTTTATTGTACTTTTGATAGCACCTATTTCACGGTTTCATTTTAACACTGCCCATTTTGCCTGTGCGTTCTCCAGCCACTAATAAATACTCATCTTCCTTGTTCTTTTGACCCTGTTGTTTGTTTGTTCTATCTTGTGTTTGCCTATTGTCCCAATTATGAGAACCCAGACTGCCAATCCATGATCATGTTCCAGCAAGCATATGAAAAGAAACAAAATGAACAACTAGTCTACCAATTGCTGCATGCACACATTCACACACAACAGTTTAATGTCACCAGTCAGTGTAAGCCACACTTTCAAATGCCAAATGCTTAAGCAAATCAGACACAGACACAGAGAGAATGTGCAAGTTCTACACTGGGATTTGAACCCAGGCTCCAGGAGATTGAGACAGCAGCGCTAATCAGTGCTCAACTATGCTGGCCAAAATGTTGATCAACCAGATTTGAAGCATTTTTAAATTCACAGCAGGGAGCCACAGAAGATATGCAGCTGTGTTTCAGTTTAGTGGGATTTGATCAGCGTACCCTCCTAGGATCACTGCCTTGACAAACTAAAAAGGCTCAAAGTATTCTTATCTGGATTTATATGCCATATGTAAGAAGTTAAAGTATATTCTAAATTCTTATTTTAGTTTGCTATCTTTGTTACGAAACAGCATTTAATAACAGGTGGAGGGCTGATGAGCAGTCATACAAAATGATAGTACAAACACGCAACATCATAATGATTATTGTATCAAAACTCAACATGCAGAAAAGAAAAAAAAAGATAAAGGATAGCATGCTGTACAGAAATGAACAGATGTGAATCTTTACAGCACTTTTAAATGTGAATCCAGCCATATTACCAAGAATCTGCAATCCATGTAGCCAGCAGCTTCAATGTTTTCCAAGCGGCCCTTCTCCCTGTGAAAACGGAATGGTCCATCAGAGGGCTGCACTGATTTTTTTTTCCCATTTGACAACACTCCAGTCAAGGGTCACTCTTGCTGTGACCCAGCTTTAATGAATCAAGTCAAATCACCTAACCAATTCCACCATTTTGTAAAGGTCAAGTCTCCAATGAGCACAACATTATTTTCCTGTCCGATGACACGCCTGGTAGATAACCATCATAAAAAGATCCTCCACAAGCAGGAGTGATGTTCAGATAGTTTGTTTAATCTTCGAATGAGAGATTTATTGGCCCTATTCGAGTTGTAGTAAGCTGCATACACACTTTTGTTATACAGTTTAAAACGCATGATTCAAAATTTAAAAAACAATGAAGAAAAAGTGGACAATAGGGATGAAATTCTAGTGCAATTTCTGTAGGACTACATGCATTTGTGAAATGGACCCAGGCAAACAAGAACTTGACAACAGATACTAGCCTTTGAAACTGTGAGTGGTACTTTACTGACAAGGAAGGAGCCATCTTGTACCAGGCAACAACTTGGTGCATGACATTAGCTCTGAAATCGAATATCTTGATTAGGGATGGTCTCACTCACTAGTTTGGTGTGTCAGAGGCTCTAGGAGAAAGTGTGGAAACCTTGAAGATGGAGTGTATGCTGCTAGAACAGAGGGTCACCCTTGTGTGTGTAGAGAGGAAATGTTTGGTTGTTGTTTTGTGTGAATACACTTATTTACTTTGAGAATATTTGGCCTCCTTAGAGACACAGTACTCAAAGCCTGAAAAAGTAGTGCTTAGTGATTGTGCCGGCCCTTTGGAAAATAGCAGTATTCACGTATAGAAAGAGAGCAATATGCTTTATTGAATTCAAGGTGTTAATTGTTATTGGATTTCTGCGCTTTTTAGACTGACTAGAGAAAACATCATGTTCAGACATAGGGCAGCTCATAAGTACCCAATATCAGAGATCAACGGCCGATTTTGCAATTGTGTCATTGTCTCTGAGGCTGTGCCCTCAGGTAACTAGCAGTACTGTCTAATCAATCGCAAGGTAAATCAGATGTCCAGAACTTTAGGTAGACAGGTTCAAGAGATTCAAATGTGTATTGAGAATATACTGGGGATACCCATGTTCAAAATAATTATGACCTGGAGTTTGGAAAAATGGCATCTGAGTAAGGTAGCTTCAAAGAGCTATAGCCAAAAGGTGTTTATTATCTCTGATGTGCATTTATGGACACCAGCTGAATATTAAGGCACACACATTTGACTAAAAGTATGGTGAGGCCATTGAGAGTGACTTTTAGGTGGTCATATGAGATGTTTTGGCAAACTGTTTGGTTGATTCAGGAAGGGGAAGTGAAACGTTGCTCAGGTTATTCTCAGCAAGAAATATGGGACAGTTGAAACCAACTAATAATATTTTTGGGAGGTGCAAGGAGAAGTTTAAAAACATCTTGAGCCTTTCAGACACAGTTTCACCCAAACAGGCAGTGTCAATATTATCTATAAGACTGGGGTCACTTCTCCACTGCATCTCATATTCTCCAAGGCTGCAAGGGTGGATATTACCTGTCTGAAAAATAAGGAGACGTTTTCAAGGAGTTTCTACTGAAGTGTCTCTTCAATGTTGGATTGACAGATTGCAATGGTGTTCCTCATTTTCATTTAGGAGGACCAGAAGGTTTAAATCAATAGCAAAGGATCACATGCCTCAGTATCTGCAGGAAAATCTATATTGGATTCATGGAAAGGAATCTTTGGCCAACTACGACAAATGTAATGCATGATTCATCTTAACTGTGGCACAGTTCACCAGGTCTTCAGTGCACATGGGAGACTTCCAGTTGGATTGTATGTGTCTCAGTTATCCTGGAGAAGAAGGATTATGAACGAATACCAAGTAGTATTTTGTGGTAGGAAGGGGCCTGCTGTTCCATGTCCCACAGCCTTTACATTTTGTGTAGTGAAAGTTGGTTCCCCATTCTTGCTTTCAGTTTGAGCTTTGGGATACAGGATCTTTTCTGCAGTTTGCATAGTTCCCGGACCCATGTGTTTATGTTCATGAACCAATTATCAAAGCACTTCTGAAACCTGAAAGGTATCTGATTCGAGGATGAGCAGGTTGAATCCCTTCTATTTATAAATGAATGAATTGCCCTTTTAGGTTCATGAGGTCTTCTGTGCCCACGGGATCAGTTGGCAGCAGTTTGAGTATTAGCTGCTCAAACTGGAGAAGTTTTACTATTTTCAGTAAAGGTGGACAGTTCCTGGTGCTGCAGTCATCTTGATAGAGAGTGTGTCTGTAATACTAGCTAAGTCCTCAGTCTAAACTCTTAATCTAGTCCAATACTGATGGTACCACATTTTAGATGAAGTCATAGATTGAAGAAGTCAAAAAGAGGATGAAAGGACAGTTGAGTTACTGCTGCTCTCTACTAAGGGGAGCTACTATACATTGTAATATTTGATAGATATCGTTTTAACACCTCCCATACCCATTAAAAGAAGACCCTGAGGTAATCAAGTAAACACTGGAAGGATTATATTTCTTACTGGCATTGGAAACTGTCACTGAGTAATAGTGAATCTGGTGTACTCTTCAAAGGATATTATCAGTATGATCCAAGTGAAAGCAGCAAAGAAACGGACATGAGATGAAATGTGCATTTGGTGTTAGGTGTTATCAACAAAAATGGGAAAATTACTCCTAGAGTGAAGCCTCCTCTAATCTTATGAATTGCTGTTTGTGTCATTAATGCAAAATGATAGAACCAAATCTAATGAAATAATTATGTAAATAATATAGTGGATTATAAAATATGAAATGTTTATCTCCAAAATTTAGGACAGAAGGCATGGAATTGTGGATGGAATATCGGAATTAAAATGAGGTTTTATGTACTTATGTTTTTAGACCAAAATTAACTTTCTTCTGACTAACCAGTGTTCATGTTTAATACTTATACAACGTTTCTTGCTCTCTGTCTATAATCAACAGCATACATATTTTCTGAAGCTTGACTCCATGTTATACAAACAGATTGACCTAAATTACCATTCCCATGATTAAAAGCTCTAGTCAGAGTACTGGATCCACTCTGAGCTAAGGAAGGGAATTACTGTCCTGCCTCCTCATCTCTGTATCTCTCTATTATATAAAAAATCCTGGGACGAGACAAGACTTTTTCAGGGAGATACTTTCATGTCCTGCAAGACAAGACTTTGTGCCAAGAGATTTAACCATGCCTGAGGCAGGAAATAAAAGACAAAGGGTAGAAGACAAAGTAGAACATCATAAAGAGGTTAAAAAAGGTTGGTGCGATACACATGCAGAGCAGGTTAGAGATAATGAAAGTACTAAAATTTGAAAGTCTCAAAAAATGATAGTAAAGATTGAATTAGCGCAAACAAATGGCAATTATTACTTGGTGAAATAACCGAACAGCAAAAAGAGATTGAATATATGGACATACAGTAGGTGATATGACAGAAGTATGTAGATATTGTTCAGATTTAAACTTTAAGTCGGAGACTTGTAGATCATCTAATTCGTGTTGCCATCAGGGAAAAGTATTGTTTCTTCCCAATGAAGAGGTGCAGCCACGAAAATGTAAAGATTTGTTGTTTGGTAAAAGTGAAATCCACATATGTGAGTGGCAGAGATGCGAAGTGGCTGGTGCATAGTGCAGGCCGGGGGGTTGGCGAGCGAAGTGAGCAGGGGGCAAAGCTCCCTACTATATATAAAATCCAATGTATGTCTGTCTGTCTGTTTGTCTGCATGTCTGTCCGCTTTTCACGAGAGAACTACTTAACGGATTTAGATCAGGCTTTTTTTCTATAATTTGCTGGAACATTCCGGTTCTTACATTGCGCTAAGTATCATGGTTCGCTTACAGGAGCGATTTATTCATGCTAATCTGAGGCAGAGGCTGCGTGCTAAGGGGAGGGGGAAGCGTGAAGTCAGGAGTGGGGAGTTGGGCAGGGCCCTTGTCACTCACTTGCCAGCCTCCGTTCGAATCGGTCTACCTCTGGCCATGTTTTAGAGCATACCTTGCCTCCGCTTGGCTAGTGATACCTGTTTGTTTATTGATTTTTAAAGTGTGTCCTGTTTCAATACTAAGCTGGTGGAGCCACGGGGGACAGCTAATATGATATAAAACATAAATAAGTCTGTCACGGTATATTCACATCACTGCATACCACGTTTGCTTTTTGTAGACCTTCAGTTTTTTGTGGTATAGCAGAGTGCTACAAACCTATCCAATAGGCCAGCTGGAGTCTTCCCCAGAAGCACTGGGTGCAAAGCAGGAACAACAACCCAGTATGAGGCACCAGTTTATCTCAGAGCAAACTCATGCCCAGACCCCCACTTACTCAAGCAGGGCAAATTTAAGGTTGCTGATTAACTTAATATACACATTATCTGGGTGTGGGTAGGAAGCCAAAAGAAAAACCTACACATGACATAGTGGCGATGCGCAAAGTGTCCTGGAGATGTGATATAGCTGTAGTAAGCATTTTACCATTGTGTTGCACTCCCAATAATATTATAACTTAAGTCATAAATAAAATCACCATTTAACTTTCTAACATGCTTGTCTTGTGGATGTGGGAGAAAAATCCGGGGTACCCAGAGACAAACCCATACTGACACAGGAAGAACATGCTAACCACTAACTATCCAACCATTCAATATCCAACCTGCTATATCCTAACTACAGGGTCATGGGGGTCAGCTGGAGCCAAACCCAGCCAAACACTGGGCGCAAGGCAGGAAAAAAACCCCAGGCAAGGCGCCAGCCCACCGCAGAACACGAACAAACACACACACACACACCAAGCACCCACTAGGGACAATTTAGAAACACCAATGCACCTAACCTGCATGTCTTTGGACTGTGGAAGGAAACCGGAGTACCTGGAGGAAACCCACGCAGACATGTGGATAACATGCAAACTCCACGGAGTGAGGACCCAGGAAACAAACCCTGGTCTCCTAGCTGCGAGGCAGCAGCGCTACCCCCTGCACCACTGTGCCGCCAACTACTAACTAAGTGGACTCAAACCCAGCCTACTGGAGGTATAAAGCAGCAGCACTAATTCTCATGTCATTGTACCTCCTTCGATGAAAGACCATATTCTGATATTATATTATATTATTTAGCCTAAAAGTCCTATAAGGTTTCTGAACTCATCTTGGGCACCATAAGCAGAGAACAGGATGAATCTAGATATCAGTTCAAAATGACATTTCTTGGCTACCCCAAAGCAAAGAACAAACACTTCTTATCAGTAACTACTGTTTAGCCTATATTCAATCTTGAAGAGCTTACTCCCCAATATTTTATTTTCTCTGGGTTCCTATAATTTTAAGACCATGGGCTTTGCTATTCCCTCTCTAGTGTAGGGTTATATCGCTTTTCAGAAAAGCTTATTCCTAAAATGAACTGAATGGAATCACTGCCTCAAATAAGACATACCCTTTTGCAGTGGCAAACAGCCAATCTGCCTATGGGGCTGCTTCTGTTCAAAGAGATGGAAGAAAGCGACTGCTTGACCCCAACTAAAGGCATCCAGCCTTGTTCCTTTCAAGCTGGCAATATGACAAGTTTGGCCTCCAATAGGTGGTTCGGGAGGCGATCGAGTTTTCACGCTGCCAGTATTGGATTTCAGATTTAGCAAAGGACTCCAGGAGTGACAGAGTGTGTAGTGTCAGTGAGGCTCACTACAATATCCTCTGGAAGCAGAAGGCAATTACGTTCCTCCACAGTCTAAATCAATACTGCTCGACAGCCACACATGCGTTTTCATCATTTACACCAAGATCAGATCAGTGAGACTCATAGTAAATCAAAATAATAGCTCTTTAATTACCTGTCACGAGTTAAGCGCAGTGTGTAACATAGTGCAGCACCCCCTGCTGGAATGCAGGCCAAGAGAAAAGCGGGAGCAATCACATCCTGACTGGATTTTTATACCTGTGTGGAATGATTCCCCATACATAACACAAAATCAAGGCCTGTGCATTGGCCACTATTGATATGAAAGACCACCGGTGACAGGCTGGAAGGGCACTTGTTTCTTGTTGTGACTGGAATACAGTGCACATGGATAGCGTGCATATAAAGTCTAAAAGCTAACTGGCAAAGTATGGCATTTTTTTGGCAGTTGCAGAGTGGTCAGTGATTATGTTGCTTTGTTTGTGGGAATACAGGGATGAGGAGCTTGAAGCCAATTAAAACTGTCTCAAATGTGATGTGATGGTAATTCCAGACTTGACAGATGAGAGTGGCATTTGTAATAATTTAAAAAGCAAATTTATGCTCAATGGAGGCATACAGGTCGGTGTGGTCACGTCGTTTAGTAGTATGAAGACTGATTGTTTCCCTGACTGCTAAAAAGGTCCCTGAGAACATCTGCAAAGCCCACGTTCATTTCTAGTTTGCTCGGTTAGAAGCGGCTGACCCCTTTCCATCCTGTCTGTTTAGAGTTGTAGCTACCTGTACGTTTCTCAAACTGCCAAAGGGGGGCAGACATTTTTCCATTTACTTTGCTCAGAAATGAGAGATGACACCCACTAATCTCCCAGATAGTGCTGTTTGGACAGATTGATGGCAGCCTCTGGGCTGCGACTTATGGATCTTCCTTTCCCGGCGGCAGCTTTCTTTTTTTTTTATTCGGAGCATTTTAAAGTCTGCCGAGGCACCTATAAGCCTTGCTGCTTTAAATTGGTGAAAGATTCATAAATAACCCCTGATGCCACTGGATTCATTCCCACAAGGAAGAGGACGTCTACTCCTCACTGCGACGTGTCAGCTAGGACACCCGAACTTGCAGGGTCTGCCAGGGCATGTCAATATTTTTAGTCAAAATTAATTTGAACGAGGTCAGCCACATTGGCAATTCTCATTCCATTTTTGAATGACCTTGGAACTGTACTTGATGTCATTCTCCTTAAATTAATTCAACAAGACGGTAAGAAGGTATCTTTTAATTCAGTGTGTCCTTCCCAAATGAATTAAGCTCATTTATCGGTGTACATCTGAATAAATTAGAGATAGCAGCAGCATCAGAGCTGAAAGGCCATCCCAGCGTTATGCAGACAAGGTCGTGTTTGCAAAATAAAGCTCTGCGAAGGTCATAAAGCAGAAGTCCAGGCTGGATGTAAATTACCACTAATGATAACAAGCAGTGAATTGAGGGGAAAATAGGGAGGGAGAGGGGTTGTGGAGGTAACAGTCATTGCGCTGAAATTCGAGAGCAGACTGTGTTATTTTTAAAGGAAAATGATCTGTCAGCTGGCAATTCGCTTTCAAGGGACTTCAGGTTATGCACCACATGTGCTGCTGATGAAGAGGAATCGGGATAGCAGACCAGACGAGCCAGAATTATCTTAGCTTCATTCCAGACAAGAGTATTAATAGCAAGGGTAAGATTATCATAGAGCAGGTTGATATATCATCATACAGTAGGTGAAACTATGATGGCTGGCATCATTGTGGTAGTCAACCACTCCTTTCTGAAATTATCATAACACCATAATTGTCCAGGGTAACATTACCCAGACAGTTGGATGGACTATTGTGAGGTTACTACATAAAATGTAGATATTACTTTTGTAGTTTTCCGGAAAAGACTAAAATTATCATAGCAGTAAAAAAGCAAGCTTGGTATTGATATGATAATATACCGGGCCCAAGCTGAGATTATCATTACACCATACTAGTCCAGGGTAACATTATGAAGGTAACTAAATGGGCCAGTGAAAGGTTACAGATGAATGCCGTGACACTGTTATTGACAAGAATGAAATTGTCATTGCGATAATCAGCCAGACTGACATTACTATGGTATGTACCCAGACCTATGTCAGATAATTATAACAGCATATTAGTCCACGGTACTGTTATCAAGGCAACTGGAGGGACCTGTCAGAAATTATCACAGAAGGGGATGAAATTTCTCAGCCCTCTTGTTTTGTCAAGTGATACTGTCATAGCAATAAATCAATCATGTTAACACTGTTTTGGTTATATTCTCAACCGGCCTGAGATTATCACAGCAGCATAATATACCAGGGTACCATGTATAAGGCAGCTATAAAGAATAGTTTGTGATTATATTGGAAAATAATGATATTGTCATCATAGCTAGATGGACTACTCTGAAATTATCACTACGTTAAAACAAACCAGACTGAAAGTGCGTGGTAACTAATCATAACTGTTCTAGATCATCACAAGTGCATAATAGAGGAAAGCAGCATTACCAAAGGAATTGGATGGACCAGTGTGTGATTTTTATAGACCATTAAAACACTTCCATTATAGCTGAACAGAGCAGACAAATGGGAGTAGCAAAGCTGTATATCAAGCTGAATCTCAAGTTCAAGTTTAAATTTATTATGATGTGTACAGATTCATTAATCTCTTTTGCATGCCATCACTTGCATTACCATGCATTAAATACAACTATATATATATATAGATAGATAGATAGATATATACAGTATATACTGTGTATATATATATATATACTGTGTATATATATATATAT
>JANRMT010062814.1:90150421-90272378 GCA_026402145.1 Polypterus bichir lapradei | reverse complement strand
TATATATATTGTGAACGCTGGCCCCGGCACAGACAGACGGACAACATGGCTTCACCCAACACACGTTTATTTTCACACTATATACAAGTCTTTGCACTCACAACCCCAGTGCCTCCAGCACCGATTTCCCCAAAGTCCAGGGCTCACAGTCCTTTTGCCTTCCTGGCCGCCTCCCGTCCTCTCTCTCCAGCTCCGTCTGCTTCCTCCCGACTTCCACCTTCTGACTGGAGAGAGGCGGCCCCTTTTATGGGGACCCGGATGAGCTCCAGCTGCTTCCCGGCACCTGACGTTGGCCACACCCCTGTGTGGCGGAAGTGCCGGCTGCGCACCCGGAAGCCGTCCGTGCATCCCCAGTCGTCTTCCCCCCGGCACTTCCTGGTGTGGCGGAAGTGCCAGGCTCTCGGGATAATTAGGCACTGGGGCGCCGCCTGGCGGTGGCCACGGGTCCCTGCAGGGCTGGGCTTCCAAGCCCTGTACCCGAGGCCCCCTGCATAACCAGGACGGACGCCCCCACTCGGTCTGGAGGAGGCACACGCCCTCCTCCGGTCCTCCAAGGCGTCCCGACCGGGCTCCAGCCCCGGCCGAGGACCAGATGGGATAAACCGGCATCGGGGCGCCGCCTGGCGGTGACCACGGGCCCCTACAGGGTAGGGCTTCCATGCCCTCGACCCGTGGTCCCCAACAGAACCAGGACGGACGCCCCCTCACGGTCTGGAGGAGGCACAAGCCCTCCTCATGTCCTCCTGGGCGTCCCGGCCGGGGACCACAATATATATATATATATACTGGGTTGTGCCCAGTCGCCATGCCTGGATGGACCAGGGGAGGGACTGTGCCTTCCCAGGACCACGAGAGAGCAACCCTATAAGGGCCTGTGGCCACTGCCAGGAGGCGCCCAGACGATTGTGCGGCCTCGGACGTCAGCACTTCCGCCACGCTCAGCGGTGCTGGCGGAAGGAATACCAGGGACACCCGGAGGGCTTCTGGGTGTTCATGCGGCACATCCACCACACCAGGAAGTGCCGCAGGAAGTCAATCAGGGAGCACTTGGAGTACGTCCGGGTTAGAATAAAAGGGCCCGCCTCCCTCTAGTCGACAGCTGGAGTCGGGAGGAAGAGGACAGAGCTCGGTGGAGAGGAGTGAAGGCAGTGCAGGACCATTGGAGGGCCCTTGAAAGAGGGTATGTGGTGCAGAGGCACAATGTGCTGTGTGGACATTTTATAGAATAAATGTGTGCTTTTTGTGGACAGTCAGGTGTCTGTCTGTCTGTGTCCGGGGCTGGCTTCCACAATATATAAACCTTCGATTACTGGTGCAGATCCCTAGCCTTGGAGCCACCAACTCGGCCCTATATGGACCAACGTGAGATTAGAATTATATGGCGATGTCACTACAACAGAAAAGACAAACCTGTGATTATGAAAACTGTCAAGCTGTAAAGTTGCTGGTATGAATAAGGTATCCAATGTTAGCTGCCTGAGAGAAACAGACTACGTTGGACTATAATACTGTAGTTATAATAGCAGTAAAGTAGAGCAAAATATTTTACTGTGGAGAAACCAAATGGAAATTATCATCTAAATGATTCCACCAGATAGATAGATAGATTAGGCATTATATAATTTATAGATAGACAGATAGATAGATTAGGCATTATATTATTTTTAGATAGATAGATAGATTAGGCACTATATGACTGACTTGGCAGTTACGGTCACATTGAGGCATTATGCAGGCATATTATCGTTGGTAGAAAGGAGCTCTAGTAGCAATTCTTGACACACTTCTACTGAGTGATTTGTTGGCTGAAAGTCCTCAGTGTTAGTGTGTCAGAGAGAGGATGCGCAGCATTGTTCGTAATGGCGCTCAGTTTTATTTTAATTCACTACTACCTCCAGGGGGTCAAGAGTGTGTCCCAGAACTGAGCCTGCCCTTTTAATTAGTTTGCTGGTTCGATGGGCCTCACTTGAAGTGATGTTACCAGGCTAGCAAACCACAGTGTAGAAAATCTCACTGGTCATCACAGAGTTATAGAATATGTCAAGGATTTAAGAACATTACAAAACATTAAGAGTCATTACAGTACACTTCATAAGGTTTTAAGACGCACAATACAAAACATTAAACCATTTTTATTATTGTGAACATTGTCACAATTTCACCATTTTGGCTCATGGTGTACGAAGGAGTTGTCAAGTGGGTGAGTATTTTTTGGCTCTCTGGAGTTCTCTTCCTTTTCTTTAAATTACTCTTATTGTATTTCATTTCATTCTTGTCCCTTTTAAGACCTTTTGTATTAATGTTGTTTCACATGCCTCTTACTAGGAGACGACTTCTGTTTTTTTGGGTTTTTGCGTTTAGATTCTTCATAGCACAACTGGATGTGTGTCAAACAGACCTCCAAACCTTAGACACAACTGTACAGACACAAGTCCCAGGTTCCAAAAGACTTTTTATTTTTGCTTTCACCTTGTTTTCCAGCATAATCAGCCCAACTACACTTTTCCTCCTCCATTCTCCCTTCTCCTTTACCGACTCCAACTCTCCTGGGTTAAGCAGTACAGCTTCTTTTATGCCGGACCCAGGAGTACTTCACAATGTTGTACCCAGAAGGCAGTTCTAGGTCATGTGAAACCTCCTTAAAACAGGGGTTGCCACCCATTGGGACTACAACTCCCAGGCAGCCCTGCCGATGTAGACATGGGAGTCTGAGCAGAAGAATGCTGCCACTCAGGGGAGCACATGGCCCTGGGAAGCGGCCTCCCTCTGTCTTTCCTATATAGTCTCATACCAGCTGGGAAAGGTAACACACACCATCCCATCCTGGACATCCTTCCATCCATTGGAACCATTCATTATGAGGGCGCCCCTGCTAGAATGCCAGCCAGTCCAAAACCTCCATTGCACTAGGTAAAAGATGAAGTTTTTCCTTATATGTGTTTACTTAAAGTTAAGTTTTTTTGTCCTCAGATATTGTTTCCAGTTTCTTTAGTATTACTGGTTTGTGTTTATCATTTTTGTTTTTTATTTCTTAATGTTTATTATGCATTGTTAGAGTTTTTACTTTTGGTTGAATTATATTATTATTTGAAGTCTTTATTGATTTGTTAAATTACTCAAGGGACGTATTTGAGTCCTGAGAGGGATTTTAGTATATTGGCCTTCTCATCTTGTGGAAAATCATAATACCTGCACATAGTAAAATAAACTTTGCAACATGCAGGAACCATGGAGCTGAATGTGTACAATGCAAAACAGGAGGCTATTTGTCCTTAGTGTCATTAGCATGGCAGTAGTCCAGGATTTGAGCAAGCTGTCAGATTCTATTTTGCTATTAATCCATCATATGTGTCAGCTAGTGTTATGTTAAGGGCTTATACAGCAACATCAACTGGCATGTAGTGGAAATGCAAGCATAGAATCTCTTAAGAGGTAGGAAAGGTAAATGATAAGCACTGGTCCATTCGTCACCTGAATTAACTGTCAAGTTTCAAGGAGAAATGTTCAGTCATTTCCTTTGGGTTAAGTGTTAAAGATGGCTGAAAAATAATAATAAAAACCACATCCAAAAGGAAAATGGCAGCAGCACTTTGTCTGCGGCCTCCTAATTATGATATTTACAGGGCAGGTCAGGTATTCAATATTGTTGCAGTAGCTCAGACCAGCATTGATTTTTTTTTTTATGGTAGAGGGTAAAGATGAGAGCTCATTCATTGAACAGAACAGGCTGAGATTATCATGGCAACAAATCAAGCTAAATTTATCATGATGATAGAACTTGAATATTGTTTTTGACTGGAAATGGCTGTTTTTCTTTCATTCAGGCTTGTGACATGGTAAATATACCTTTTCAAAAGAAAGGGTCAGGCTACTTTATTTTTTCTGGTGGGCTCGTTCCGGCCATTCCTAATTTGACAGCTTACAGACTCAAGATGAGTTCATCTTAACAATGAAGAAGAAATGGACAAGAAAGGCCTTGGGTTCTGTCTCAGTTGTTCCTTACACTCTGGTATTTTTATAGCCTCTGAACATAGTCCAGGGGCGTAACAAACATAGCATTTGCTGAATAGAAATCTCTATTCATAAATCACACTGTGCCCTTACAAATCACACAGGAACAGTTTCCACCCACTGCTGTTACACAGAGACATGAAGAAGCACTACCTGTTTCAGGCAAAAGAAAGCTTGGAAAATAGTTTCTGTGCCTTAAATGCCATCTCTTTAGAATATAGTTGTTCACTACTTGACCCTAGATTCTCTGCAAATCCATTCTCAGCTAGAAAGGAACAGGATAGCAAAGAAGCAATCCTAGCAGTTTTTGTACTGTTTAATTTGGGTTATTTTAAAGTGCTACAGGATTCTTTCACATATCTAGAGCAGTGTTGATGGTATTATCTCCTGTTAAGAAGCAAAATGCACAATAAACAAAAAACTAAGAATGCAAAACATTTAAGTAATTTTATTTATTAGATTGGACCTGTTGTACTGATTAGTCATGATGAAATAAAAGTTGAGCTGAAGCTTTCAGTTTACCTGTTGATCTACATTCCTGCCCTTATCTATGGCCATAAGCTTTGGGTGGTGACCAAAAGAACAGGATCACAAATACAAGTGGCAAAAGTGACTGTCCTTCTCAGAATGGTGGGGGTCATCCTTAGAGACAGTGTGAGGAGCACAGACATTCAGGAGGAGCTGAAAGTAGAGCTGCTGCTCCTCCGCATTGAAAAGCGCAAGTTGAAATGGTTCAGGCATCTGATTAGGACGCCTCCCCTAAGGAGATGTTTTGGGCATGTCCAACTGGGAAGAGAAGTCAGGGCAAAGCCAGAACATGCTGGAGAGATTGTATCTCTCAGCTGGCCTGTCAACACCTCAGTATCTCCCCACAGGAGTTGGAGGAGGTGGCAGGGAAAAGGATGGCATGTTTGATCAGACAGCTACCCCTGCAAACCAGACCCAGATGAGTGACAGAAAATGGATGGATGGAAATTAGACCAGGAAACTGTACACAAAGAAGGGGCAAAACCAAAGCACAGTCTAAAAAAAAAAAACATAGTACAGGCCAGGAAGAGCCTAACATACTGTAAATGTCAGAAACTCAATACACAATTCAAAAATCAAAAGTCAAAATAACCAAAGCAAAAGAAATCTGACTTTGAATTCTTTCCCTTGTTTGGGATAAGAATGGGCATCTGGGCCAGGGAGGAGCATGGATTATTACCTGGAAGAGAGGCCCGAGAGGAACGATGGATGGATTGGCCATCTGGGCTGAATAATAACTCTGTGCCCAGTCAATATAAAATAATAGATGGACCAGCGGAAGCTGGAACTTGGTAGTGGTTCTATCACCCATGTACTAGATGGCAGTGGTCCACGTATGAGAACCTAGTTGGGACAGCTGCAGGGGTGCTAAGTAAATAAAGTGCGCAAGTGCTGCCCCATAGGGGTGCCTTGGGATTGGTAGAGGGCATTGTCGGGGTAAGACCACCCTACTTTGTCTATGGCTCGGGAGTGTTTCCTAGAGGAGACAGAATGGCAGAAGCATGCCCAGGTCTAGCATAAAAGGAAGCCCACTGCCCTGCCACACATAGACGATTCAGACTCGGGAGGCAGTGGGAAACACTAAACGGAAGAGAGAAGGAGGAAGAATCATGTGATTTGTGTTTATTTATTATATTATATAATAGTGTCTTGTTATTGGGAGGATTCTGAAGAGGTGCCTGAGAAAGGTATAAAAATCATTTATTTTACTCTATCAACGTGTGGTGCTTTACTGCATCTGTGGTTTGGGGCTCTCTGGTGCCCCCTTATGATTACACTAACAAGAAACAAAGATTTTTTTTTTGTAGATTGTTAGCCATATACATTGATACCTGTAACTCTGCGGCTACACCTTAAAACATTGTAGTATTGATGGTGTCACAACATATGAAACCACAAAGACTTTTTTCAGAAACAAAATCATATGAGAAAAACATAAACTGGTGGTGTCACAGTAAAATGTAATAAGAAAACAAAATATTTATGCAAACAATCAACAGAAATAAGTTCATTCTGGTCTTATTTTCTTCTCAGTTACATCATCATTAGCGCCATTTAAATCCCATTACTGAAGTGCACAGTGCAACACATTCATTGGTTTAAAGGGTCATTATTGTCAGAGTGTTGTTTTTCCGCTGGGTTAATTCCCTGGCTCGAGAATGTTTTTGTTTGTTTAATCTTTTTGTAGTTTTTTAATTATAATTCAGCATATTACATAAATAAAGTTTTTGGTTTTGTTCTGCCTGTGCTGCATTTATGTAATATTGTGTTATTTATTAATTATTTTGCTGTTTTTTATTATGTGAAGAATATATGTATTGTGAAATAGGATTGAATCAACTTTATTCTACCTTTTCTGTTATGGTTTTTTATCAATTTTGTACCCATTTTCGGTTTTGAATTATGTTGATTCCAGTCTTGTTAGAGATTTTTAAAATGTATTCAAAGTAGTTAATAATTTTTGTGTTGTTTCCCCATGCCATTTTGTTTAGTATGGGTGCCACCATTTTATGGAGCAGTTGCTAAGCCATTTCTAGGGACTGATGCCAGGATGGTCATGACCTGTGACGTCAATAGTTCAACAAGTTAAAAGTTAGCCTGATGAAGTTCCTGGTATCCATGATTATGAATAAATTCCATGAGACCTTGCATGCATTATTTTCTTCTGTCTACTTTTTCCTACTAAATGAACTCCAGCTATGACTTCTGACTTTGAAGGCAGTGCATTTACATTTTCTGGCACCAACCTTTGCATGGTAACTTTGACTATGTTTTATCTTCTGACTCTTTTCTAATTAATTCGGCACTCTCCCATTTATGACAGAATAATATTTAACATTTATTTGTTATCTGCCCTGTCCCCTGTATGTGAATACTGAGCAGGCAGGACCACATAGTCATACAGCTGGGGTACTGACCCCAACAAGTATATCAAGTTGTAATTTACACTATAAATTTGGCATTATTTTGTCTTGGTTTTTTGATTGATACATTTGATGATTGGATTTGTTAGCTTTTGACCCCTGCTCACGATTGAATTTTTTTGGGTTTGTTTAAATTGTAGGTCTTGCCTTTTAGGCAAAATGTATATATCTTTCTCCTTTTTTATCTTTTGTAATACTATTTTGTATTTTTTTTAAATAACTCTACAATTATTAAGAAACTTTTAATTTGATTGCATTTGGACCAGAGGTTTTACAGTTTTCTTCTGCTCCCTTGTATGGACATCTACATATTTTGTACTTTGGAGTTAGGCTGCCGTGGCAGAGGCCTACTCAGTGGGCTCAGCCCTGTGTAATGGGCAAGGCTGGCTTTTGGTAGTATGTTGAGGCCTTCATCTTCCGTTTTATAATATTTATGTGTCAGGATCACAAAACAGAGCACAGCAAAATTCTTACTTGCATGTGCTAATCAACATCAAACACATTGCCACTCTCTTGCACCATGGTTACTGAGTATTGCTACCTTAACCTCAACATTCATGTCTTCCTTTTCTGAAAATCTCAGCTCACATTTGTCATTAACAGACAAACAGACAAAGTGCATATTGTCCATTTATTGTCTTAAAGCAAATTTGGACAAGAGTTTTTCTTCTCTCCCCATCTTAAGCTTATGTAAGTGGCTGGCACTCCATGTGGTGTTGGTTCCTGGCTTGTTCGTATGCTGCCAGGATAGGCTCTGGACCCCTGTTAGTGTGACACTGATTAACTGAAGAATGTAATGAATAAAAATATTAGTAATTCATTATATTTGAAACAAATGTTTGTTTGCATTATGCATATTGGACCTTGGTGGAAAAAGACTACAGTCTAAACTGCAGAAAATAAAATATTCCTCCCAGTGAGGTTTTGAGAAATTCCTTTGATGAGATTATAGAAAAGAAACAACTGACACAACTTTTATTCAGAAGTGTCCTTGCAAAGCTGCACAGTAAGGTTGAGGCATTCTGCTTGTTCGTGATTTTTTTTTCTTTACTGTGCTTTTTTGATTTTCACATTTTGTTCCTTTCATAAATGTGACATCAAGGCAGCCATATTATTTGCAAATGGCTCATGAATCACTTTAGCATCTGCTCTTTATTGTAAAACTGTAAACACTTTTCTGTTTTACTTTACTGAATTTCCGCTTTTTACTGAGTAATGACTGTAATGGTTTTGCTTTTTGCTCTCCTGTAAAGCTGAATATTTCCCCAAGCAATAACTACTGTATTTCCACTTCTCCTTCAGTCTTTCCCCTGTCAGCTGTTGTATTACAAAAAACACTAAAACCCCATGGAAGATGTGGAGTGGAGACAATATGGACTGTTTGAAAAGAAAAAAACGAGGGGTTTTCTATTGTGTTTATATTTGCCATGGTTATTTTGCACATGTGTCCCTTCTAATACAGGGAGATTCACTCAAAAGAGACCCCGAATATTCTGTAATAACTCTTGCTAGGACGAAGCAATCTGAACGAAACAACATGCAATGTGCTCCTCAGTATATGGAGCTTCGAACAAGCCAGGATGCCCCTGCGTTGCAACTATGAGGTAGGCGCTGGACAGCCATTGCAACGTTTAACCTCCATTTGCAACTTCTGAGTGCTGTCACACACGTGTGCATGGCAGGCAGCTAAAGGGCTTGAATGAGGATAATTCCGAGCCAGACCAGGATGTAGCAGAGTGCACTGACTCCACCTGGTCCTGATGATGTCAAGTCTGCTTCCGACCTCTTTGATGTCACTTCTGTGTATGAGCCTATAGATGAAGACCCTTCCGGGTCCGGCCCCTGTGATGTCACTTCCAGACCCGAGCCTATAGATGAAGATGATTCCGGTTCCGACCCCTCTGATGTCATTTCCTATACTGGCTTTTAAAAACCGCCACCTTTACCCAATACCCTCAGTTCTATTTTGGACTCTGAATCGTGCATATCAGTGCTATCATTTTGCAAATTTTGCAGCCAAGAAATAATATATGGGTGGTTGCCCCAAACCTTGCTATGGCTCTTGGGTTTGTGACAGTGCATACGGCTCGTACCCCTTCACCCAGTCACTCGACTTCTAATCAGGATGGTGGTGTACAGTATTGAGCAGCGCGTCTTCATGGTGCGAACCAATTGGGTCTCCAATTCGTTTAAGTGATGTCAGAATCAACTGGATGATCATGAGTTAACGGAAGGTTACTTTCAGCAAGATGGAGCAACATGTCACACATCAGCAAGGAGCAATGCAGAAATAGAGTCCTTCTTCAGCAACAGGATAATTTCAAAAGGGCTTTGGCCACCATGGTCGCCGGATATGACACCACCAGACTTCTTCCTTTGGGGTATGCTCAAAAGAAAAGTCAATCTGAACAAGCCTCGCACTGTGGAAGATTTGAAGGAAAACATCTAACGTGAAATTGGTGCTATTCCCCTGACACACTTGCCAATACACGTAGGAACATGGAGCACCGCGTCGAAATGTGTCTGGCAGAAAATGGAAACCACTTCCAGCATTGCATGTAATGCAATTGATTACACATACGTCAAGGTATATAGCGTATTTTTTTGGTTCAGATTGCCTCATCCTAATGGGAGTTATAACAGAATATTCAGGGCCTCTTTCGATTGAATCTCCCTGTATATAAAGCTCTTTCCCAGATGGAGCAAATTGTATGGGCAGTAATATAATGGAGGCCTAAGTCAATGTGTCTGTGTATTCAGAGCTGTTCATCATTGATTGTTTCTTTGCTAATAATGCGTACCTTTATATATCACCAGCTTGTAGTGTCTATAAGCTCTCAACCAGCAACACAAAAGGAGGCAAAGAGTGCAAGGGAATGATCTTGACCAGGTTGTCTAGCTCAATTTCCTGGCAGAATGTCTCTACAGATTTGCATAAAAAAGCACATTCATCTGATTTCCTGGAGAACTTCTCACTCTCTGCCAACTGTCACATATCTACATACCCAGCTTTCACCAAAGCTGGTCTTTATGTCCTCTTTCAAACTCAAGGTTCAGAGTGAAATCATTCATAGATAAAGAGGACTGAGCCATGCCTCAGAAAGAGAAAGCAGTGGGGGAGAAATTAGTAAAGTATTGAATCATTAGTGAAACTGATAGCCTGAGGACAATGGCACTTGTTCAAAACAGAAAAAGGTCAGTATTTGAGCAGTAAAACTAAGTTAATGTAAAAGCAGGTGAGGTCACTGTCAAAAATACAGTTATCAAGGTCCAAATCTAACCAACATACAGTAGTTAGGCAAAACATAGCCAAATAATCATGCAAAACACAGAAACACTGAAAAGCAAACTTACAGTTAGAGGAAAGAGTAAGGTCCAGGAACTGTTTAAAGCAGATAAGCAAAATGATTGACATATAATTACAATGATCACACAACAGAAAATGGAGGAGATGACCAAATCCAGATAGAAGCCAAGTCGGTGAACCCAAGATCATGAAATTATAGGACCAAGTTGAAGTTCATAGTGTGTACAGAGTATGATAAAATATTGACTTGCTTGTCTGACCAATAAGTATTCCTTAAAATGGGCTGAAGCCCTGTCCAGGGTTCCTGTCTTGAACCCTCTTTTTCCTTGGTTATGTGCCACTGTCCATCAACATGATCAGGAAGTATTACTTGTCAAATGTGGACCTCATTTTGAAATCTCTTTAGTATCCATTTCCCCAACTAATTCATGACTTTCAAACACTCCCAAAGCTACTGTACAATGTGATAACATTCAGCTGGGTGGACCGCTAACATTTGGCAAGTATTAAAGAAATATTTTAAAACAGAATTTACCCTGTTCAAATTGAATGAAGAATATGGCTTCAAAAGAGAAGTTCAGTAACCACTGGGAAAAGTCACCACAAACTGTCTATCGTGTAGAGCGTAGTTATCTTCTACTCTAAAGTGAGCAGACTCTCAGACAGGCATTACCTCTGAGGAGATCGGACTCATAGAAAGAGACATCACAAATCAAACCGTAAAATACAGACAACATGATTCCCTCAGGACTAAAAAGGAGAGTGAAATTGTCAAAATCTGGAAGAAAACATCTGGGGAAATATTTTTTTCAGGCAAGAAAGCAGGTTGGAGGAGGGATGTGATATTACAGTGGATTCTTCCTCCTGCTAACTACAGCACTAAGCTCTTCTAGAGCTGACACTGCTTGCTGAATTACCTGGATCAAACGATTAAGACTAACCTGCTGTGAGATAAGAAAGGCGCTGTAGACATCGAGGTCTAAAAATTCTGCTCAGAATTGCATATCATTTTATTTTTGGTAGCTTGATTTAGGCTTGACATGCCTATGTCATTCTGACCTTTGCTATGTTTTTGACAACAAATTTTCTTATTTTTACTGTTTTCGATTTTACATTGTCATTGTTGTGATATAGAATTCCAGTTATGGGAGATGAGTATGAGGCCACAAAAAGTAGACTAGATATTTTACAGGCCAACCTAGAAGAGGTTCACTTCAGAGAAACCTGAGCCTGAAAACTACCTGCTGGCTTCCAGACTAGCAGACCCCAAATGGGAAGCTAGCTTTGAAAGTTTAAAATGACTATAAACTTGCTAAAATATGCAAAAATGCATTACAAGGCAAAAAAAGAAAACTATTTAACTCTGGATTGAAATATACAATTGAAAAATATATTAACAGACATAGAAAAACAGAGCAAAAAGTCCAAAAGAGCAAAAAGGATGTGGCTGAAAAGGCAATCCAAGGCGAGCAAGTCCCAACACATAATCTGTTAAGAAAAAACAAAGACAGGATAGAAGTAATCAGCTAAGGCAGAAAAAACACACACGCAAAAAAGAATACTTACTATAAACTCCTTGATACTACAGTCCACAGCTGCGGACTCCTTTTCCCTCAGCTGCTTAGCAAGCCAGAGGGAGGACCTAGCAGCACTGATGTCATGGTGGCCCCGCCTCCTGGGGCTCCACCCACAAAGAACAAGGAATGGAGGCACATTGACAAAGATAATACATAACTACAAACATAATAGGAAAATACATACAAATATAAAACACTAGCCGAAGCCCGCCGTAGCATACGGCTGTGTAAGAATAGGAATGGAAAACAGTGAGAAAGGAATTCAGTATAACAAAGGCTTAGGAAACCACCGTCGCAGTATAACGAAAATAGCAAGGAGCGAAACCAATGCCAATGGTCGAGAGAGTACCTTCCTGTAGCAGGCTACGGAAAACACAGACATATATATAAATAGACGCGCATTCACTGTGTTGCCCAGTCGACACGATAAGTCAGCGCATCCACCCTATTGCAAGTGGTAAAAATGCCATTTAAACTAATACAGGTAGACGTGGAAACCGGGTTTTCTGATGAAAAAACAATAACGTTTTAAACAGTATCGTTTACATACAACAGATTTTGGCGAATCGTTTACATGCATTTATTTATATCCATTTATACACTAATAATGGCAATTATTAAATAATAATATTATTATTATTAAATAATTCCTCCTGTATAAGTAACATTTCTCGCACTGCTTTCTTCCATTTACGAAACATATCTAGACTTTGTCCTGATCTTAGTCAACACAGTACTAAAGTATCGGTTAATGCCCGAGTCACCTCACGTATAGATTACTGTAATGGTATTCTATCTGTGATCCAACAAAAACGTATCCATCGCTTACAATTTATTCAAAATTCTGCTGCCAGGATAATAACCTGCTGTTCTAAATCCACTGAACATACTACACCTATTCTCTCTCAACTTCACTGGCTCCCTGTTAACTACTGAATACAAAACTAAATACCGTTCTTAACATTTAAAGCTCTCCACAACCTCACTGATCTCCTACAGACTGACACTCGTCTGCAGCTGTACTTTCTGTACCACACAGAAAGTGGGTGGGGCTCTGTGAGTTGGCGGGCGTGGCTCTCTGTCTTGCGTGCGCTCTCTGTCTTGCATGCCCTTAGTGAATTATATATATAGATAATAATTGAAAAATAACAGGGAAACACAAATAAACACAAGACTGGGAGAAAACACTGGCTGCAGCACAGCAGTCATATACAATATCCATCCATCCATTATCCAACCCGCTATATACTGACTACAGGGTCACGGGGCATATACAATATAATATTGAAAATTTGTCAGCTGTTAACTATGCTTCAATGGAATTTCAAAAAGCTCAGAACTACCTGTACAGTTTACAGTTTACTCTAGTACAGGGGTGAGCAATGTAAGTCCTGAAGATCCACAGTGGCTACAGGCTTTCATTCCAACCCAACTGCTTAATTAGAAACCAATCCTTGTCAATCTCAGACCTTATTTAATTTTATGGCTTGTTGCTCTGCAATGTAAGGTCTTATATCATAGGATATCATCCGAATGATTTGAAGCCTAAAAAGAATTATTTTCAGTCAGTCACATTTTCTATTAAGTGTTTTATTAAATCAGTGTAAGATGAACACACACAGATGTAAATGGAAACAAGCTAGATGGAGGACTATTGGCTGCTTTGTCATTTACATCTTATTGCTAATAAGGAGCCATTAAAAACGGTGAATGCAGCTGTTTAAGATTGAAGTAAGCAATTAAGGGTGGGGAACCTTAACAAGTGAGACCACTAAAATGAAGCATCAAAATGTCACTTAAGCAATAAGTGCTTCATCAGCAATAATTGACTTCTCATTAAGAAACTGGGTTGGAACAAAAACCTGCAGCCACTTATGTTCAGGCTCTCCAGGACCGACATTGTCCACCCCTGCTATAGTAGCTCTTGTCAGCCTTGTGTCCTGGAAGGATTTTGTAGCACTTGGCAGAGAAACGTAGGAGAAAGAAAGAAAAAAAGAAAGAAAGACATGCTTGTTAAAATGCCACAACCTCATTTCGGGGCTCATCCTCAAATGTTTCATTATGTTCCTGCTGTCAGTCCCATTAATATAAATTTACCATTTAATAATTAAAAAGCTGCTGTTTGTTGGAGTAGAAGAAGAGGTGAAGTGGAAACTCCATAATGTCTAGATTATTCCTACCATGATGTTGCATACACCACCAGTCAAATGTTTGGTGTTGCCCACAAATGGTCATGTTTTTGATAGAAATTGATGCCTTTTTTACCAATATGCCATTACATTGATATAAAATGATAGCCAAGGCATTACTGGTATTTATAATGGCTATTACTGTTTCAAATGACCGCTTTTTAATTTATTGTTCACATACAGCCATTTTCAGCAGCAGTTCCTTCAGTATCCTTATGGTAAGAGCAAATCATTAATTGTCACCTGCAATAGAGAATAGACATCTCCAGAATTCTGAGTATAATACACTTTTTTCCAGTCATTTTTTATTCAATGTCTGTGTTCTTTTGCACATTTTAACTTTTTCTGTTTATGTAACACTTTCAAATATCTTTTCCATGTTGCAGATGACACTCGTATTTGGCATGTTTTTTTTTAGAGAAGTCAACTGAGAACCAATAAGGCATCCATCCATTATCCAACCCACTATCCTAACTGCAGGGTCACGGGGGTCTGATGGAGCCAATCCCAGCCTACACAGGGCACAAGGCAGGAAACAAACCCTGGGCAGGGCGCCAGCTCACCACAGGGCACATACACACACACCCACACACTAGGGACAATTTAGGATCGCCAATGCACCTAACCTGCATGTCTTTGGACTGTGGGAGGAAACCGGAGCACATGGAGGCATTTGTTTCTCAAATTACAGATTCTGATGTCCTACTTGTCTTATTCATTTGTGCATCTTGGCCTTCCCCCTCTTTTTCTGTTCTGGTATGAAATCTTCAGAACAGGTTTCACTGGTACTGTAGTGGTACTGAAGCAATTAGACAGGTTTCTCTAATAACCAATTAGCATGTGAACAGGATTAATTAAGGATAGGCTAAGGAGGTTTACCAATAGGACACTGACAGAATGGCTACTGGAAATGGGCTTTTTGGCCATAAATGAATAATAAGTGAAAAATCTCAAGCAGTTATACACTTTAGAAACACTAGTAATCTCTTGGCTATATTTTTAAATCAATTTAATGATATCTTGATAAAAAACAGTATCAATTTCTATCAAACGCATGAAAACTTCTGGATGACCCCAAACTTTTGACTGGTAGTGTAAACTTGTATGACTTTTTTACTCTACCAGCCATGTTTGGTTCCTAGATCTTTCCAGAACATGTCTTTCTTTAATTTTCCAGTTTAAAATTTCATGTAAGCTATAGATTTAGAGAATTTGATTTGGGTGGAGCAGCTGGTGTGATGGACAATGGCACCGAGAATGAAAAGGCAGATCCTGGCTTTGTCCTCATCTGTGTAAACACGCTACACTTTCTCCCTGCTTCTGTGTGAATTTTTCTCTAGCATCCTAAAGATGAGCACACTGAGCTAATATGTTATTCAGAATGTGACATGACTGTGTGCGTATGTCCAAGCTCATCTTCACTGTTGCATTTATAGAGTGCAGTGATATTCTTTCTTGTATGTCTGACCATCGAATGTGCCCAAAGCTGGACTGGTGTCCAGTGTATTCTGATTTACAACTATTTTGCCTTGATTTTGTGAGTTTGGTAATTCACTTTATTGTCTTTATACCTTAGAAATGATTTTCATTGCACTCTAAATTATAACATCAATAACTTTACTTGAATTACATGAATGAATCAGTGGAAATTGCAGCCAGTGGTGCTCATGGGAGCAGCTGGAACAGTGACAGGAAAATCTCTAACACAGGCTAAGAGAAGGAGAGAGGGAGTAATTCATACTTTGTGATTTCATGTCTCACTTAGGGTGGACAACCCGAGAAAGACTAGAGATGGCGCCTTGAGGGATTCCTCACTGGTGACAGTAGCTCACATATTCATCTGTGTGGTGGTGTATAGTTTTCATTTATATTTCTTACCACATTCCACAGGTACACTTATAGGTCCATTGTAAGTGAACATAGGTGTGAGTGTATGTGCCTGACGGTGTCCTGCAGTGGACAGGTCTTTAAACCAGGGCTGGTGGTCAGTTGTTAAAGGACAGGCTCTGGCTACTAGCAGCTAAGAAACTGGCTCCTGAAATTGGATGTATTCGTAAACAAAAATGAAATTATTGGATTAATATGGTGTGAACGGAACCCGGGCAAAGAAAGGCAGACATGTTGTTTTTTCACCCACCACACGTTTATTTACAATATGTACAAGTTCATAAGTGCACCACAAACCCCCAAAGTCCTGGCCACACAATGCCTTCTTCAGACCACCTCCACACTCTCTTCTCCTGCTTAGTCCTTCTTCCACCCGACTCCAGCCCTGAATGAAGGGAGGCGGCCCCTTTTATTATCACCCGGATGTGCTCCAGGTGGGTTCCGGCAATCTTCCACGGACACACCCCCGTGTGGCGGAAGTGCCGGCTGCATCCCTGGAAGCACTCCGCGTGTCCCTGCTCCTCTTCCCCCCAGCACTTCCGGGTGTGGCGGAAGTGCTGAGGTCCAGGGCTCCAAAGGCATGGGGGCGACCACGGGCCCCTACAGGGTGGAGCTTCAAAGCTCTGTATCCGTGGCCCCCAAAGGAACCAGGGCGGTCGCCCTCAGATGGTCTGGGGAAGGCACAAGCCCTCCTCCGGTCCTCCTGGGCGTCCAGGCCGGGTCGCCACCCCAGCCACCTCTGACAATGGTTACTAGGACATGACTGGAAGAATATCAGTCATAATTGGAGTTACCCCATCCATTTCTATTTATCATCCTCTAAGACATTTATTTATTTATTTTTTGCACTTTTTGTTAGCAGTAGATTGTGTTATTTCTGTTGAGTTAATGTTATATTGAGAAAGTACTTCAGATGCAGGAGGTTCATTTGCCTCATTGACTTCCACTGCAAATATCAAGGAGTGTGCGGTTGATATTCATGTACTTACCAAATATGAAGTACATGAGCAGAACAGGAGATCACATGTGAAATGTCTCACCTGTGGCACATACGTTGAATGAGATCAATATCCATTCCTGTAACAGAGACATGCAGAAGTGTAATGCCATATTACAAAGTGCTGTCTGTAAATGACACACTATAAAGAGAAGGCCAGCAAATAGCCTCTCTTGTCAGATTTCCCCATTGAATTCAATCACTTTACTTCACATTCATGTCTGGTTTTTAGTTCTAATCAAAACTGCATACAATAAGAAAATGGACCATTTGACATATTTTGTTTTACGTTACAGAAATATTTCAAAAATATTTTCACATGTTGATGCATTTTTTAGCCTACCTCATGCCCTCAACACATACACGTGTGCAACACTGCATGCTTAATAATAAGATGTGCATCCATTCATTAGCTCTCTCCCAGCCCTCATGGCTCTCTGCGTTTGACATGTTTTTACTTGCCAAGAACACGTCCGCCAGATTGAGATATTCTGTCAAAGCGCTTCCAGCTCGGCTCCTTGGGTAACGACAGGGCTGCGCTGCCTTCCCTTGGGGGCCGCAGAGCTAAAGATGAACAACTAGCAGATTGCATATTGGTTTCATTTGCACAACTGGAGGAATTGTACTGAGTTGAGAAACTGAGAGAGACATTTAATAAGCTTTCAGATTCCATTTGCCAAAACTTTGACTTGCTTCATATTTCTGCCAACGCTGCAAATGAATCTGAGGGCAAATCCTTTTCAATTAATAAGAACAAGCAGGATCTCACCTACCTAAAAAAAAGTTCATGGCATAGTCTGGGCTTTGAGAGATGAAGTAAGGTGTTTCAGGGTCTAAATTTCCAGTGCTTAGTCTGTCTTGTTGTTCAGATACCACAGGCCTGATGTAGTTTGTGGGTGAGCAAAAGTTTTACCCAGTTTGATCCACTTCAGTGTTAAGAGTCCTAAAAACATAAAAATGTGTGAGGACCAGAATTTCATGCTGGAGCAATACATGGTCTGTCTGAGCGGGATTCATATTGGTTCAGGAATAACGTTTGAGGTGGCCAATGCTATCTGCATCTGTGTGTTGGAGCCATGGGGAGGTAGGAGTGGAGGAAGAATTGAATGAGTTGTGTGATGGATGGATTTGCCTAAGTTCAGACTTGAACAGTATCAGCTGTAAGCTGTTTTATTTATTTGTGGCAGTAATGGAGATAGGTGTGTGAAAGCTGAGATGTTTGCCCATATCCCTCCTTACGGATGCCATCTGTGTACTCTCTTTACAAAGCCAGTTTTAAAAACCAGCCTAGGTTTCTTAGACATGACACTTAACCTCTGCCAAGAATGGTTGACCCTCAGAATTTTAATTGGACAAGAATTAGAATAAACTAGAGATTTGTTTTCCTTCACTTCCAATGTCATCTTCTCTTCTAGTGTGTATTATTTAACTTCTCATAAGAAATTATAAACAGAATTCATTTTATATGTATCCCACCACCATGAGGCCAAGCTCATTAGGGCCACAGAAGGGCTGAGTTGGAAGCATTGGGCTCAAGGCAGGAACCAGTCCATTGCAGAGGACGTTCACATCCAAACTCACCAACATTAGCCCATTCAACTTGACACACACATCTCTGGGATGTGGTAGCAGGACTCGAGTATCTAGAGAAAAAAACCCATGTAGAATCAAGACGAAACACCAACTCCATGCTGAGAGTGTTCTGGCCTTAGCTGATCCCAAGGGTGTGAAGCTGTGTGGCAGCAGTGATACCCAATGCAACATCTACAGTAACTTTTTTACCATTTTGTTTTTCCAGTTTATTATCTATACATATAAAGGAGAGTTGGGATCTGAGAGACTGTGTTTGTGTGTTTATGGAGGGATGGAGAGTTAAGGCGGGTGGGGGAGTCACGTGATCATCTCCCCTCCCATTCACGTCATTTCATTCACTTCATTTCACTCCAAGCTGAGCTCCGCAGCTGACGCGGTCTTGCCATTCTTTTTCCTTAGTGCTTAGTCCTCTCTCCTTTACTGATTTACTGTTTACTAGACGCAGTACTAACTGAATAGTATTTTTTCCTTTAGTGTTTCTACTTAGTGTTTCTTAGTGTTTAGTAGACGCGGTGTGCTGGTGTTCCCGGCAGTGTTGTCGTTTTTCTCGTTTCTATTTTTTATGTAGCATGTTCACGAATTAGCCATAGAGAAAATGTATATATTTTGGCTCCAGGAGGACAAACCAAAAATATTGTATATAAACAAGCTCTATAAGTCGCATGTAGATACATAATTATTCCAACTACAGCAACTGCAGCGAAGCACACGAGGTCTGCTAGTTTAAATTAATTCAGTTTCCTAGGGGAAACTGGTTTTCCCCAGGTACTCATGTTTTCTTCCCACATGATTTTCAGGTTAAGTGGTAACTCTTAATCGCTCTCTTATGAGTGAGTGTGTTCAGAGATGGACTGCTGCCCTGTCAGAGTGTGATTCCCACCTTCCACCAAATGCCACGAGGACAGGTGCCAACCCTGGTAAAATTGGATTGGATAGGGGAGTTTGCAAATGGAAAGATGGAGGGATGCATGGACAGGTGGATTCATTCATAGCATTATACACATATATAAAAGCAGTTAACTTAAAACACAAAATCACATTAAATAAAACACAAAAGGCATGCAGTAAAACATAAAACATGGAAGATGTATTGTTTATGCCATTTTGTCCCTAGACATTGTTTTTTTGAGTTGGGGTTTGAATAGCACCTAATAAATATTACTACTGTTAATGTCTAGATATTGGTTGAATCATTATTTCATTAATCTTTAATATGAGTATATAGGTATTAGTGTGTCTGTTTTTAGCTTTCTTATTTATTCATATGGGTGGCACGGTGGCGCAGTGGTAGCGCCTGCTGCCTTGCAGTTAGGAGACCCGGGTTCGCTTCCTGGGTCCTCCCTGCGTGGAGTTTGCATGTTCTCCCCGTGTCTGCGTGGGTTTCCTCCCACAGTCCAAAGACATGCAGGTTAGGTGGATTGGTGATTCTAAATTGGCCCTAGTGTGTGCTTGGTGTGTGGGTGTGTTTGTGTGTGTCCTGTGGTGGGTTGGCACCCTGCCTGGGATTGGATTCCTGCCTTGTGCCCTGTGTTGGCTGGGAGTGCCCTGTGTTGGCTGGGATTGGCTCCAGCAGACCCCCATGACCCTGTGTTTGGATTCAGCGGGTTGGAAAACAGCACTAAATAAGAGGAAATCAAATAGAATTTCTGCACAGTACTCACCTGCTGCTGCAAATAGAGAATGCTCTCAGTAAACCTCTGGGAGATGTCGTGCTTCGTGCTGCTGGGACTTCATCAGTACAGCGTTTCATTAAAGCTGGACGACACAGCTAAAGTTGTGATAATGAAGCGCTCTTTTCACTTAAGCCGTAATCGCTCAAAACTGAGGAAAGAAATGACTTTTAAAGACATCTGAAATCAACTGTTTAGTTAGAAAGAGCTGCCAGGAGAGCCCATCTTTGAGAGTCGTGTCATGAGACTCAATGCAGTGGCTGCAGCCATTCACTAAATATCGTCACTGGGCTGCCTATCATTGTTGGCCTGTGTGTCAATGTTTCACGACAAACATAAGGGGAATGACTACAATCTAGAAGATGGAAACAGGAAAGCTGACTGTGACAGGAAAGAGAGGGGGATTGACATCCTTAATAAGTCGCTCAAATTGTGTCTGGCTAAGAGGAAGTTTTGAGTTGGTGTGTCCCAGGCTGGGAAGGGTTGCATTTGATTTGTGGCAATCAAAGAGTTGGAAGCCATTGAGTTTGCCTACAAAGGTAAGTTCCATGAACAAAGGGTTGAGGCATCCCTGTCTATTAGTTGAAAGCAAGGACGACAAAAGAGGAGTACTGTATGGACACTCTTTTGTGCTGTTGTGTGTGCAAGTACCCCAGGAGTGGTGCTACATGTTAGAGACCTGAGAGGGGGGCAGCAAATACCGTCAGATGAAAGCAGGCAAGCCGCTCTATCTGATAATTTAGGCATGGCACACCATTGTTGATGGGCAGTGACTGGGCAAATGTGTATTTTATATTAGAATAATTACAACATATGCAGGCAGTTCAGGCCAATATTGTTAATCAGTCACCTAAATTTTGCAAAAAAACAAAAGTTGAGTCTTGAAGGTTTCCAAATTATCTGCTGTCTACCACACTATTTGTTAACTTACTCCATGTGTCTATGAGTCTGTGTTTGAAGAAAGGTGCATGCAAAGTTTACCCCTTAATCAAGTGCTATACAGTATGTTCCTGCGCTCTTATTGAAGAACTACTAAGAAGTAACAGATTAGATCAACTATAATAATTACCTTCATAATTTTAAACACTTTGATCATGTTACCCTTAATCTCCATTTACTTAAATTGAAAAAGGTTTAATCCCCTCAATGTTTCCTTGCAGCTCATACCTCTCAGCCTTGGAATAAGCCTAGTCGCTCTCCTCTGGCACTGCCATGTCTTTTTTGTAGTATGGAAAGCACAACGGAACACAGGCTTCACTAGTATGTTGTTATTTCTCCTTCATAAATTCAAACTATTTAAAGTAGACAAGGACCTCATGTTGTCCTTTTATCGCAGTATGATCCAGTCTGTGATCACTTTCAGTTTCATTGCCTGGTTTAATAGTTTGACAAACCAAAACTCAAAAAAGCTCCAGCAGATTACGAAGTATGCAGCTAAAGTTATTGGGGCTGATGTAGATGATTTGACTAGTGTATGGCAGAGGGCAATGTTGAAGAAACTGGAAACCATTTCAACTGATGATAGTCATCCATTACATGTAGAAATAGAGTTCAGTAAATCAGGAAGGATAGTCGCTTTGAAAACCCACACAAATCGCTCCACAAACTCCTTTCTTCCTAGTGCCATATGACTTTTCAATAAGAAATATCGGAGATAACGATTAAGGTTTTGAGATATATCCTGTAACCTTTGTTTTTTTTTTTGTGTAAATATGTGTTGTCTAACTGCCTTACCTTAACCTTTCTTGTTTCTATTTGTCTGTTATATCTCATTCTGTCTGTTATTAGATGCAACTGAGAAGGCAAATTTCATGTTTTCTTGTGTAAACATGACTAAATAAAGAAACCTTAAACCTTAAACCTTATTGCACTTCACACATTGTGATATATAACCTAACATCCTATTAGCCTTCTTAATGGCTCTGAGACACTGTCTGGATGTCGACAGACATTTTTACTTCCTGATGTAATAGTGTATAATACCTTATGTTTATTTACTTTTGTAATAAATATCTTTTGCCTAAGTGTGACAAGGTCTATGTGATGTTGTTTATATTTTTGTTTAGATATATTTCTCTCTCTGCTCTTCTTTCTCTCTCTCTCTCTCTCTCTCTCTCTCTCTCTCTCTATATATATATATATATATATTTATACACTGGTATATAATATGTGATATATTAAACAAGCAATGGCCCCAGCACTGATTCCTGAGAGACACTTCTTTTAACATTACTGCAGCATGTACCATAGTTGTTTACTTCCAGTGTTTAAGCCAATCTCCCCACTGTGCCGTGAACTCCTAGTGTTTGCGTGATCGCTAACCTCCTCTGTGGGATATTATCAAAAGCTTTAAAATCCAGACAAACAATATCACATGCATCTTTCCCTGATCACTTGGTTTTTTTTTTGCTTCCTCACAGAATTCCAGCATACTTTCCCGTCTGGACCAATGCCTGCTCTCTCTGGCACTTCTTTTCTTGCCATGCCATAAATGATCTTTACTTAAAAAATGCTTCCATTAATTTATCCATCCATCCATCCATTTTCCAACCCGCTATTTCCTAACTACAGGGTCACGGGGGGTCTGCTAGAGCCAATCCCAGCCAACACAGGGTGCAAGGCAGGAAACAAACCGCGGGCAGGGTGCCAGCCCACCGGAGTTCATTGATTTACCTGTGATGAATTCTCAGTTTACTAACTAATAGTTACTAGGATCTAACCGATTAGCATTTTTTATGCAATGAGAGAACATTTGCTAGCTTCCAATCTGCGCGTGCAGTGATTTTTGAAAAAAAAATAACTGTATTAAGGGTTTATGTATATATGTGTACAATAACATCCTTCAGCACTCTAGGTTAAAAGATTTTCTGGCCCTGGATGTATTTGCCTTTATTTTTTTTATCCTAGTGTCAATTCCCTTTTTGCTATCTCCAAATCACTGAGTACCTCTTTAACAGAAGTTTGAAAACTTCAGAAAAATATGAATTTAGCTATACTGTACAGTGCTTGTGTTTCTGTACTTCACTGTAACTGCTTATCATGTGTTTTGTTATTAAATTCCTTTACGGTATACACAACAGTCATCAAAGTCTTTGCAAGACCTAATGGTGGGATATGACCACAGCCTTTTATAAATTCTAAAGTAATTTAGGCAGTTAATATTAGTTTACTGTAATCTATATAGGCATTGGACAACCACAGACAAAAAGGGTACGTAGGGGTGGTGGGGTGTATTACTCTTCATGGTGTTGTACAAAGACTAATTCATATTTTTAAAATAATAATTGCCACCTGTAGATGTCTGTAGTTTAGACATGTGAGAAAGTCTTGTTTTTACACTCTTTATAGAGAGCCCACCAGTCAATCTACCATGTTGTCTTTGTAGCCCAAGTCTTTTCTGTTGCCTTAGTTTAAATTACAGATCACAATGCTAGTCTTTTATGGGCATGTCTTTAAATCCATCTTAGACAAGGGTCAAGGTGAATAAAAAACGCAAGCTTTAATACTCAGTAGCCACTAAAGCATGGTCAATGTCACTTAAAGGTGGCTGCCTGTGCCCAAGGCATGCTGCTGTCATGTAATAAGTGACAACCTGTTTCTTTTCAACGAACAGAGTCCTAGTTAATGTAGGCCCAAGATTTCAAGATCCAGCAAGTTGGCTGGTAGGTACAGCTCAGCTGTTAATACCATCTCCTTTGGGGCTGCTTTTTCAGAAGCATTGTTGCCCTGAGCTCATAATTCATTCTGAAATGGAGACGATAAATTAATAAGCCCCGTGTGGGGAGAGGCGTGCAGTCAGGATGTGTTTGTAACCGCTCAGCTCAGCTTACTCACAGATCACTCATTCGTTCTTTCAGGCGAATGTCCTCTGCTGAATTATAAGAGTTGTTATTCAGTCTCACCAGCCAGCCAGCCAGCCGGTGATTACTCTTCACAGCCGGGGGAGGTCAGGCAGGGACAAGTCATTTTTGATTAAACCGTTGCTCCTGGATGCTTGATCAATCATCTTCCGTGTGGTGGTCAGTCTGTTTCGTGGTAATCTTAGCCTTGCTGGAAGTGAGGGTACAGATGATTCACAGGCTCAGTGGCCATTTCTCCTTATTTCTGCATTTGTGCAATCAACATCTCCATTGATCATTCAAAAGTCTTGAGTATATAATGTGAAATGCATAGGGCATAACATTGGAGGAAGTACAGTTTATCTAATTTTCTTACTGTTTTGACCTTATAACCTAACTCCATTCCATGTGACATGTGACTAGATGCAAAAGAGTGTATTGGGGCACCAGCCGGGCATCTCTGCTTAATCAGAACAAACAAAAATAACAGAAAAGGTGCACTGGGCACAACACAAAGTCATCTCTGTTTAGTCTGGTACTGCTTAATAAGGGTTTTGTCTGTGGGAGCTCTGTCTTTTTGAAGGCATGATCATAAATGAGATGCCTCCTTTGAGGAACCATCTGTTTTTATGGTGTTTGAAGGGGTGTAGCCAGCTCATGGTGCTGTGGGTGGAGCTAGGCATCCTCCTTGGGCATCTTCACGGAACTATAGGTAAAAAGAGAAGATACAGTTAGCGACAGCACCCCTTCTCATACAGGCACATGCGTGACAGACAATAATGTTGATCTTGATTTGCGCTCTCAAGCACGCATACAGCATGAGAGTTACTTAACACATGAGAGTTATCTCATTTCATCTGCCAATTTTTGACCCATTCACTTAATTTAAATCCTGATATCTTGATTACTTTGCCTCTTATTTTATGGAAATTAAATAATATCGTATTCTCATTATGTATTGTCTTTTGTTGTACAATTAGTTTCATTCTGATGATTTTCGGTGGTTTAAAATCTTGTTTTTATTATGACCAATTTGATCTATTAATAAAGCGGACAAAGTAGGTCTTCTGTGTTGTAAGACAGTGAGGCAGAGGTGTTTCTTTTTTTGCCAAAAAAAAGAAGAGAAATCATCAAGATGAAGACTGGGACACTTCATTAATGTCCTGAAGTTGGCAAAGTAAAATATTGGAAGTCCCATCAGATTGTTGTAGAGTCGGAGACTCAGAAATCAAAAATGAGTGTTTCTTTGAAAGGCATAACAAAAGAAAAGTGCAGATTGAAGCAAACGTCTGTGCACAAAAGGCTATTAAATCCATCCATTATCCAACCCGCTATATCCAAACTACAGGATCACGGGGGTCTGCTGGAGCCAATCCCAGCATGCAAGGCAGGAAACAAACCCAGGGCAGGGTGCCAATGCACCGCAGGGCACGCACACACACCCAGCACACACTAGGAACAATTTAGAATCGCCAATGCACCTAACCTGCATGTCTTTGGACTGTGGGAGGAAACCAGAGTACCCAGAGGAAACCCACGCAGACACAGGGAAAACATGCAAACTCCACGCAGGGAGGACCTGGGAAGCAAACCTGGGTCTCCTAACTGCGAGGCAGCAGCGCTACCCACTGCGCCACCATGCCACCAGGTTATTAAATCATTTTAGCACAAATCAAAAATAAAGACAAACTCAAAAGAAAGAACGAGCCAAAGCCAGAGTCATCTCTAAATTATCTGCTTAAATTGTTTGTTTGAGAATTAGCCACTCATGATGCCTTTCTCTTACAATTCACAAGCTGTTTAATGCAAGCAGCCATCTTAAATAAAGCAACCACGTAGCATCGTAGTGACCAGGCGTACCATCATGATGCAGCCAAAAAGAAATTGTCAGAAGAAGAAGGTTTCACAGGTAACCAAGGGGTCTTTCCTTTGTAACACAACATGCCAAACTTCTTCATGTGTATGACGTGTGTAGCATGTACAACTAGACACAAAACCAGATATCTAACACTTGTGAATTGTTGTTTTTGCATCAACTTTCATAACCCATGTTATTCATTTGTATAAACCTACACTCGCATCCAGGGTTCAGCGCAAGAACCATCTCCATCACGTGGCACATTCATGCACACACCCTCAACTCACTCATATGGGCACGTGGAACTGGTACGGCTTTGGGGTATGGAGCAAAAACTCTTGGGGGATGGAAACTTCTTATGTACATCATTCATGCTCATATAGTGGACTTAAAGCTCTTCTGAATACCTAAATGTTCTCTTCAGTGGAATGAAGATGAGCACTAAAATAATAATAAAAAAAAAATATACAAAACACATCTTACTGAAGTACAATATGTAGAGTAAATTATGGAAGAGCAGCTCATTATCAGCCAGAGAGGTGACTGAAGAGCTTGGAGATGCTCTTAATTCTTTAATTATGGAATTTGGTTGATTCAATTTTTTTTTAAAATGCTTAATGATGTTTTAATTAGAAATAATTATTCTTTAATTTGTCTGTCAGCCTTTTCTGTTTATTCATTCCTTTATCTGACATTGCACAGCATTGATTTAATGTTTCATGGGCTTGTTTTATTTGTATAAAGAGGTAGCAATTTCCACCTCTATTAAATTATCAGAGCTTTGGGTTCAACTCTATTATTCCAATGCACAATAAAATTGTCTAGTGTTAGGATAATCTGTAAACATTTTTTCCCTATTGTTTACTGTGTATGTGGGGGTAGAGAGTGATAATCAATAAATTCTAGCTAGTCGTTGAAAATGATGGCCACTGTTTTGCTTTTCATTATCTCATGGCACGTTCTCCAGGTTGTATATAATGACCCCTCTGCCTACCACTCAGCTCCTGACCCAAACCAGCTATTTTATAATAAACTGCTGTTTGGGAGTGACGTCACACACTTAATCCATCAATCTTTATTAAATATCACATCACTGACAGCGTACACCAAGAGTTCCCAAACGTTTTTCGGCCGCCGACCCCTTTACCAAAAACTTTTAAAACCGTCGACCCCCTAGTCATTTACTTTACTTACTCAAATTAATACATTTGTACAGTACTCAATATTAAATATTTCACTAGATATCAGATTTTAATCACTTGTAATTATGATTTAAAAAGATAAAATGGCTACGGAATATGGCATTATGTTGTGCAACATTTAATATCGAAACCTGCACTAATGAAAATTTAAGCAAAAAAATACGAGCAGAGTTTTGTTTTTTTTTACATTTTTGACATTTATGAAATAAATATGTAAATTCAAAATAAGTACAAATAGTCCAAGCTGTACTGTCCGCATTTCTTTTTTGGTTCAGTCATATTATTATCTGAAGAAATACAAACTTTTATTAACAAACAATTTCGACAGCCCCTGTGATTAAAAAAAAAATAAATAAATAATAAAGTATGTACTTACTTGAAACAGAAGATTTTTGTTCTTACTCGAATAAATAAGCTGTGTCCTCCAATTTTCTTTTTCGTAGTACTGCTCCTTAATAAATAATTATATTCAAAGTTCAAATCACAAATAAGTACATGTCACATCAAACGAACCAATTTATAGTGTTTTATGAAAGCATGACCATACAAGACTGATAGATTCTGCTAATATAGAATATCCGTCGTCTCGTCCCACCGCAAGCAAGAGCGGACATGCAACGGTTTTTCATGTCCGCACTTGCTTTGATACAATCGATAAGACAATGCACAGATACTGTATGTTTGTGTTACATGTATTTTCATGCATTCTTACGTGTGACTCTTTTAATGTCACATTTTACCTTTTTGTTCGCAAGTTTGGTATGTAATGTGTTTTTATCAAAAAAGTGTTTTTTTGAATTATTTTACTTCTTAATTAGGTACCTATTGGAATCATAGATATTTTGAAGTAACAAACAAATAGCAGTAGTAAGGGGGTCTATTTTTGCTGTCGTTGACCCCCCAATTTTTTTATTGAAACTATCGACCCCTAGAAAGTTCAAATTGACCCCAGGGGGTCGATATTGACCACTTTGGGAACCCTTGGTGTACACTGTCACAAAGTGCTTTACAGAGCTAACAACATTTAACATAAATGACAAGAGTTAACAGTTTTACAGGGCCGAGTGATAGGACAGATTGAATCAGCCATTCACAATCACAGAATGCTTATAAAAATACATGTATACTGTTTTTGGGTGAAGAATTGCTTTAAGAAAAAGTATCCATCGGGTTGAAAAAAATGCATCAGAGAAACTTCCTCAATCGGGAGACACTATTTTGGGCCACAAAATAACACAAAAGGGAACTAACTCTAGGGCTGCCCTCAAGAGAAAGAGGTGCACAAACATAAAATTAAACCACAGTTCTCATTTTCACTGCTTTTCAAAAAGTTTCAAGTAAACCTTTAAGGTGAATACTCCAATATTGACCATCACTCTAGGTCAGTAGTGACCCTTACGTGAAGCCCTTACATTTGAAATTTAGTACCAGCACAGAAAAATGAAGCTCAAGTCTTGCCCCTAATTTTTTTTTTGTTTTGCATCTTGTTTTCAATGATTTAATACACATGATTCTTAGCAGTTTCTGGGACGATGGCTACAAATTCCCAACCTTGCTGGTTTTCTTTTTAGAATATAGATGCCCATACACATTGATCCAGCATCCATCTTGCATTTTCCTAATAAATATCAGGTGGAAATTGAGGAAGAGAGAGAGAGAAATACAAACAGAAACAATGCATGATTAAAAATAAGTGTAGACACGTGGCAATGAAAAACATAAGGCTGAATCAAGTAAGACATGTCCTAAGCGCTCAGCTATTGCCGCTATTTCTCCTAAACTGGAATTGAGAATTCAGTCAAGAAACTGTGGTGCTTCTGGATGTACATCAAAAACATGAACCTCCATGAACCGTCCCTGCCGATGTGCAGGTGTCTGGCTCCACCTGTCTCTGTCGCTGTACCAGATGTGTTTCTTTGGTAGCTGCTGATGCATAACTTCTCCGTGATCTTTGTACATTTAGGGAGATGGCTGAAAGCTTCTGATTTCTTTGGTTGGATGTTGATTTCCGCATGTAAGCTTGTGCTCCACTACTGGATCTTACCAAACCATAACATCCATTTCACATGTTGCATGTGTGGAACGAGCCCCGGACACAGACAGGCAGACATGTTGTAAATCACCACCACGCGTTTATTTACAGATTACTATTTACAAGTTAAATGCCACACAACCCCAAAGTCCAGGCCTCACACTCTTGCCTTGTCTTTTCAGGCCGCCTCCGCTCCTCGCCTTCCAGCTTCGTCCTTCTTCCACCTGACTCAAGCCTTGAATGAAGGGAGGCGGCCCCTTTTATAAGCACCCAGATGTGCTCCAGGTGTATTCCGGCAATCTCCCACCAACACGCCCCAGTGCTGCATCCGGCACTCCGGGTGTCCCTGCTCATCTTCCCCCCAGCACCTCCGGGGGCATTGGGCATTGGGGCGCCCCCTGTGGTGACCACGGGCCCATACAGGGTTGAGCTTCAAAGCCCTGCACCCGTGGCCACCAAAGGCACCAGGGTGATCACCCAAACATGGTCTGAGGGAGGCATAAGTCCTCTTCCGGTCCTCCAAGGCGTCCCGGCTGGGTCAACCCCCCAGCCATCTGCGACACATGTTATTTGTATTGTAAGTAGCCAAATATAAGTGGTACATGCTAATATATGCCTAACAGTCTGTGCTGGCTGTTTAATTGCAGGCATGTGCAAGTAAGAATTTCGATTAATTAGGGGTATGTGGTAAATTAAGTGGTTGCCTTCTAACTTTACCAAATTTCAGGGTCTTCATCCATAGATATATAATACTAGCTGTGCTATAAAAAGCCCAGGCTCCTAGAAGCTATTGAAATCGTCAGAAAAAAAATTGAAATGCAGAGTCGGCGGTTTAATTTTGTGGACGTGCTTGCCCCCCTTGTCTATCAGCGGCTAAGCGAGTTTTTCTCTCCTCGGAGGTTTCGTTTTGCCGATGTGCTCGCCTCACTTGTGTATTAGCAGCTAAGCGAGTTTGTTTTTCGTCGGCAGTTTCACTTTGGCGATGGAGCCGCTTTCTTTCAGCTTCATGCTGTAGCCTCGTAATTCTTTCTTCTTCCGACTTGTTAACTTGGGGAAGCCTTGCTGGCTCTTTGAGCTTCATGCTGTAGCTTCACACTTCCGGGCCGGACAGACAGACACACACACTTCCACGCATAGACGTTTATATGTTCTTATATAATATGGTACCGTGGCTGTCCATTTGTCTGTCCAGCATTTTAAATTACCTGTAGCTTGAAAACCGTTTGACATATTAACGTGAAATTTGGTACACATATAGTACGTGACGTCTACTATCTGCTTTCAGGGTGATGATTGACCTCCAAGGTCAAAGATCAACCCAGGAAGGTCAAGATTAAAAATCAAATAACCTGTAGCCTGAAATTTGGTACACATATACTGCGCCGAAACTGAAGAGTTTTGGAATTATTACTCTTTTTATTTTTATTTTATTTTATTGTAGAATCAACTCTCAGCAGCGGGCAGCAGGGCGGCTATGAGGCGGATGCTTACAGGCACAGAGTATGGTCAAGTCAAGTGTATTCACTGCATGCTATCGTACAGTACGTTGTTAATGGTATAAGATATAGGTGATCAAGTTACAAGAAGCACCACAGACTCATATTTGCACAGCCGCTATTGGACAAAGAGCCCCGATTGAGCAGATTAAACATCTCCTAGATGGAGGCACAGGGAAGTGGAGGGACCCCAAGACTAAAGTGTGAGGACGAACCGCTACGAACTGTAGTACCATATTCATCAGCCCTTCCTTTTACTAGCCTTAGTCTGACTTGTATTAAAGCACCTAGCATGCAAGGACAAGAGTGACAAATAGTTAGGCATTTGAGTAGTTGGTAATTGTTTATAAAATGGCATGCTATTAAACATTTTTCTTTTACTAATTATCTGGAGAGTTAACAATCACTCAGTGTTTTGCTAAAGCTGGCTGTTGGCCATTTGCAGGCTGTTTTATTGCCCACCTTATATCATTTGCTTCTGCAAAGTTGCAAGGCTTCAATTCTCCCGGTCAAGTACACCAAAAGAAAAAAAACCAAAATGAGAATAAATGAACTAATGCTGCTCAGAAGCATTGGACTGGTAAAAGTAAAGAGTTTGAGGAGCCAAGGAAGGTCATCAGTCTGTCTGCAGGCACGGTGTTGCATATCCAGCCAATCAATGAAATCAGAGCTGTGCTGAATCCATCATGATGAAGTTAACAAAGCGGCCAAATCTGCAGGCAGCTCTGCAATCTAGAGTAGGGCTTCATGTGTGGACAAAACGTCTCCTCTGAAAGTGATAAAGTCCATCAGGATCAAGACATTTACAGCCATTTTGAAGCACTTTAAAAGACAACAAGATGGCGCTTCAGTGTGTTTGACTTGAATAAGTTGCTCCATACCCACAACAAAGCTGGCACTGTCTCTGCAGACTTGAGATTTAACTGTTTTGCCTTATGGAAAGCCTATGGCTACTTCTAAATCAATAAACTGTTGTTAATAAACATAGCCTTTAGCTGACAAAAGAGGTTTTGCCTAATCCAAAAAGAATTGCTCTATCGATTCAAGCACTTTGATTTTAATTTGGCCTTGTCCAGATGGAGGAAGCTAAATGCGTTTGGTATTGACCCTCATAAACCTTGAAATGATGAAGAATCAAACGTGCCAAAGCTTTGACCAGAATACAGCATGTTGATCAAGGCGTACTGTAATTTGAGAGGAGGCCGTGTTGCTACAGCTTTTCTTATCTCAACGTTTTCACATTCTAACAGGTCTGACACTTTCTAGTTTAGACAAATTACACAAAGAATAAATGTTTCACTGATGTTCACCTATGAAGGAGGGAATCAAAAACATGCTAAACTATTTATCTACCAAACAACTGAATTTCATTACATCTGATTTGGAAGATATGCCAATGTAAGGAAATTCTGCTGGTTTGAGCAGAAAAGTACCTTAGCGTCATTGCAATTATTATTACTGTATTTATGGACATTGAATTGTGGGCCAGAAAAGGGCATTGAACCAGCCAACTGGTGGTTTAAGGTCCAGTGCCTCATTCTCAAATCCTTGTTGCTTGCTTTGTTACACGAAGAATATGAAGAGCTTCCATCCTGTTAGTCACAATCAGAAAGATATATAATGTAGCTGAAATAAACTAACTTAGTCCAATACAGTTACAAAATTTGATGAAATCAAACTTTACTTATCATCTTTAAACAAATACCCATGATTCCTGTTTACTGTGTCCATTCCATGGGCTTCTGCAGTTAACTTTCCACTAAGTTATCTTCTCATGGACACTGGGGACTTGTGCTTATGCAGTAACAATAGCTTATAATGGCATTATTATAGGGTGGTATAAGTTCGACCACAAGTGGACAAGGCAAATATGATTAGAAGGAGAAGGTTATGTTAATCATGTTATGTTAATCATAATGCTGGAACCTGAGAGCAGCCAAAAAACATGGGTGAAGTGACAAAATGCATAGACACATAGAGGCAAAATGGATAACTAGGTGAATTATCATGTGGCTGACACCTTTATCCACAGCAACTTGCATGATAAAGATACAGTATTATTGATTCCATCTATTGTTTTAGAAATCGGAAACAACAACAACAACAACATTTATTTATCCATCCATCCATCCATTTTCCAACCCGCTGAATCCGAACACAGGGTCACGGGGGTCTGCTGGAGCCAATCCCAGCCAACACAGGGCACAAGGCAGGAACCGATCCCGGGCAGGGAGCCAACCCACTGCAGGACACACACAAACACACCCACCCACCAAGCACACACTAGGGCCAATTTAGAATCGCCAAACATTTATTTATATAGCACATTTTCATACAAACAGTAGCTCAAAGTGCGGAAACCTGTGTGGAAACACAGGTAGGTTGTGACTTGCTCAGCATCACACAGCAGGGCAGAAATGGGGATTGAACCCACAAACTCCTGACTTAAAGTTTTTTGATTTAGACGCTACATTATACTGCTTAGAAAAATTGACTTGGCATTATGTACTAGCCATGCATTAAAATTCTATTTAGAGTAGAAGCACAAAGGAGGGAAAAAGATCTCAGGTGATGGGCTAAGTAGTTAATGTGGACAATGGGCATAGGTTAGGGTGAGGGAATACTGATTGCTAATCTGTGTGTTTTCTGAAACATGTGCCAGCATCCACAAGATTATTGCATAAAAAGGAGGGATTCCCTTTACTTGTCTCTTTGAAAGCCATAAGAAAAGGGCAGATATTGCATGTGTTAGGAATTGGCTGTGGCTCTGCCTTTTGCACGCAACTTCCTCCCTGGCCCTCCTAACGTATATGTATGATTTGGTATGCAACAGTTATTATGCAGAAGCCATGTGAGAAGGCTGAAAAAACATGCAATTTGACTTTGCGTGAGCATTGGGTTCATTTCCCACTATTTAGAGCTGATCCCTAATGTTTTTGTGGGTGTTGGTGTCATTCATGCCCCAACCAACTTACACTTCACCAGGTCTTTGTCTATGCTCATGTTGAATCAAATTACTGCTACTTTGTTTCATGGGTGCAAAGGTATATTTATCAGTAAGAGAAGAGATAAAGCCACTGATGACATTGATGTGGGCGGATTGAAATTCAAGGAAAGGTGAAGGTTATATTGAATCAGAATTAAAGTTGATGTACAAACAAGCAAAAAAATACAAAGAGTTGATACCCAAAACCCAGAGCTCAGAAATAATGATGAAATCCAGACTAAAAAAAAGAGATCAGTGTGCATGTTGATATACTAAGTGTGTTTGAATGAGCCTTCAGGTGGCCTGCCATGCCATCCAGATTTCAATCCTGCCTTGTGCCCATAGCTCGCAGGACAGGCTACAGCCCCTCTCAGTGTTATCTTATGCTAATTATTTTAAGACGTTGTAGAATACCGGGGTACTTCTGCCACCCCAACCCGACACAGACAGATGCCAGACACCAATGCAAGCACACACAGTTTTTATTTTACTTTTTCTTCCCGTGGGAAACACCTTCACCCATTTCTTACCGGTACAGCACAGTCACAAGCACTAAATACAGTTCAGCATACAACCTTTTCTTCTTCTCTTTATCTCCACTCAGCTTCTCCTCCTGGTGAGCTTCGTCTTCTCCCACCCAACTCTGGCTCCTGAGAGTGCTCCAAGTGGCTCATCAGTATTACCTGGAATCACTCCCAGGTGTGGCGGAAGTCCACTGTAGGGCTCTGCAGCTCCCAGTGGTGACTGCCATGGAAATCAACAGGGCTGTACCACACTCCAGCTCCCAGCATGCCCTGTGGGAATCCATGGTGCTACAGCCATCCAGTAAGGCTCCCCTCTAGCGTCCCAAGGGAGATAGTGCCTCAGAGATGCTATCTCCCCAGGTCCTTCCATCCAGCTGGTGTCACAACACGCATATTAATTTAATTGGTTATCCTCAATTCAACCAGTTGTATCTGTGTGTATGAATGCAGTAGACAGCGAAATGGTGTTCCATCTTGTGAATTTCCTGGTCTGATGCTGCCAATAGGCTCCTGTTCTTTGCAACCCTGAAGTCAGAGAATGGACTGCTATGTTTGCTTGACAGGGGCACAGTCATTAGTACAATTTCAGATCCTCTACCTGCACTTGTTAATGTCAGTGTAGAGTTTACCTGTTCTCCTTGTGTCTGTGTGGATTGTTTTCAGGTACTTTCTCATTCCACATCCCATTGGTGTGTATGTTTAATGTAACTGGTGACTCTGTTCCAGTCCTTTGCGGATGATTTTGTGCTATGTTGCATTAAAGTCCTATCAAAGGTTTTAGTTCATTGGCACTGAGGGGTCTGGATGCTCCGGGACCCCACAACCTTGTAGATGAACAGGCAGTTTGAGAAAATAGACTGATATTCATTTTACATTTTTTGTACATGTCATTCTTTTTGTGTGAAACTGAATAAACAGAATCCTTTGATCCCCAGAAATTATACAAATGTGAAATATTTTTGCATTCATGTCTTGAAGCAGAAAATCTCTACCTGAACTCACAGTAACCAATTATTGTATGGCGGAGGGAGTCTGATTAACTGACAGTTCAACAATGACTTCAGAAATGCACATTCACAGAGCAGTAGTAACATTTTTACATAACCCTTGTCTTGTTTAGACTACTTTCTTCTCTGTATTATTCATGCAGTTCTCCTAAGCTCAATTTTCCAAGATGCACAGCGGGATTGTAATGATAATGAGAAAGGAATACCAAAAGAGTGTTTCCAGATAGCATACACTTGAGTGAATATCCCATCTGGCAAACACTGAAGGAAGGAACTGAAAGAACATTTGAACACATCAGGGTGCACTGGCGCCCCTTTCCTGCTTTATAACTGGGGTGCCTGCTGCTGCTGCTGCTGCTGCTGCCATCCCTCAAGGGTGAACTGAGTGGGTTGTTGTGAAAAAAGACAAAGGGATGTTTGATATTGAGGCTGACAATGAGTGTTCAGGACATAACAGACCATTTGGCCCTACGTTTAGGTTTTTCTTTCTCGTTTCTAGTTAATTCACTTTGGTCTTAGAGACAGCCTGACAGCCTTCTAAACTACAGAAATGACAGAAGCACTGTGCCTGGGCTCTAGCAACAAAGTGCCCTGCTTTCTGTATTTTATTGTTCAGTAACAGTGGCTTAGCTTTTAGAGAAAGACTAGCATCACTTTTTGATTCTTATGATGTACTGTGGCACCTTTTTAGTTCCACTTGTCATGGATAAAGAAATGGATTTCAAGAATAAAGTTTTTCTGTCAAATAATGGTAGTATTATATTGGAAGCAAGGTGTATTTTGCAGTACATGAAAAAAATATTTAATTAGCAATACAGAGTAACCTTTATTGCCACAAAATATATGATTACATTTGCATAGCATTCCAAAGCAGGCTGCAGGAAAATACTCCCTCTTATAATAATTCTGGGAAGAATTCTGTTTCAGATATATTGTATGTATGTCATCAGCAGCAGGGTGGGAGGTTCTTCCCTTCTTGCTTTTGGCTTGTCTTCAGCGCTTCTGTTGTCAAGAAAAATAAACTTTCCAGACAAAAAAAAGGTTTGGGATTGCCACTCCATATGATATCTGGTCTTGGTGAGTAGTCACATTAGACTGATACCAGTCTTCTTCTGCAAACAATAAAAGACAATCAATGACACGATGAATGAGCTTTTATATTGAGGCGGCAGAAAGGAAGATGAGGTAGCTAGAAGGAACTGGAAATGAGGTCATTGGGAAGGGCCGGAAGTGACATCATATGGGTGAGCCGGAAGTGAGGTCATCGTAAAATGGGCAGTAGTAGGAGATAATTAGTTCTACTTCTGCTGGTCTGTAAAAAGAAGGAAAACGGCATTAGTGCTTGATTTCAACCCTTCATCTCTTGTCCTTTCACTCTCTATTGGACCCTTTGGCGGTCCCCCAAGTGTGCGTGTGTGACACTGTTTAAACTCATTTTGGCTTTGTAACACAAGCTCCTTTCTTTTTATGATGTAACAATTCTACAGTAGGTTTTCCGCAAGCACCTTGCCTTATTACCCGGTGTGTGCCTTTCTACCTGGCACTTATTCTGACCAACAGCTTCTTTATCTCTGGGTATAAAATATTTCAGAATACAGATGGAAGAAGGGCCAAGTAGGACCAAATTCACCACACTGTACATTTTCTTCCTGTCATCCCAAAATTAGATTATGTGCCCTCAGCAAACAGTTTGATGGATGCAACATGGATATGATCTTTGAAATATGCAGTTAGGAACAATTTTTAAAACAATTTGTGTTTTGTAATAAAAAAAAAATGAGATGAAGACTGAACTCCTTTGGTACCATGTCTCTTTGAAGAATCCTTGGGTACCGCTGGTTTGACTTTGTGTCGATCAAGCGGTTGCTCATGGAGTCCCGAATGAGGCACGTTACCTGCATTGTGAGGGAGTGTCAGTTACGGCAGTACTGCCATGTGGCACGATCCCCCGAGGGTGATCTAACTCACAGGATTCTCATTATTGAGGACCCGAGCAGCTGGACCAGGCCAAAGGAATGCCAATGTAACACCTGGCTGTTGCAGTTAGATGCTCATTTCCGAGGGGGGGGAACTGGTCCAAGTATCTGCCTAGGGGGGTTGCCAACCAGGATCCTGAGCTGCTTTGTCCTGTGCTGGGTGTGGCAGCATTAGTGTTAGCTCATTTCAGTTTACTTGGCCTTTCTGCACTGTGATTGGAATGCCAACAGATCATAGTGAAGTAGTTTAAGTCGTATAGTTATTAAATATTTTGGCTCACTTGTTCCTAGTTTATCAGCAAAAGCTATGGTAAAAAGATTGATTTATGTTCCCTGATAATATAAAATCAGCATTTTGGCATATTTTTTCTCACATTTCCTGTTTTGTATTACGTTTTTTTGAAATTGTGAAATACCTTATGTCACCAAACTGCATATGTGGTTTGAAATGAATGGATTAATGGATATTGTTAGTGGGATGCCATACGAACACACATGCCCACTCTCACCCACTCACTATGCACCAATTTAGAGTCACCAGTCAACAACTTCTGCACATCTTTGGATTGTGGAAGGAAAGCAGAATTAATGGCAAACACCCCAGCAGACACCAACAAGATGTGGAAGGCCCATATGAACGATGACTGTGCCAGGATTTGAACCCGGGTCTCTGCAGTCACAGACAGCAGTAGTAATAACCACTCCACCCTGTGGGAATTATAAACATTTTTGACCAAATTTGCCTTCTGTGTTGTAGTTTAAGGTGCTCTGTGGTCCTCGCTGTTTGCAAAAGATTCTCAACCAAAAATAAATTAATGGTAAATGATGCCTCCTTATATATTTTGCACCATAATGTTTTATGTGTCTGCGTGGGTTTCCTCCCACAGTCCAAAGACATGCAGGTTAGGTGGATTGGAGGTTCCAAATTGTCCCTAGTGTGTGCTTGGTGTGTGGGTGTGTGTGTGTGCCCTGTGGTAGGCTGGCACCCTGCCCGGGGTTTGTTTCCTGCCTTGCGCCCTGTGTTGACTAGGATTGGCTCCAGCAGAACCCCGTGTCCCTGTGGTTAGGATATAGCGGGTTGGATAATGGATGGATGGATGTTTTATGTTTATGTTGCATTTCTTTTTTTCATATTATGTTGGTTAACTATGAAACCTGCATACCTTCAGTCCTCAAATAAAGGTCATTTAAGTAGTGGAAACTAAAAATTTCTTAGTTTTGGAAGACAGAGATTTGTTTTCATCATGAAAAAATATCGCTTCACAGTGATTACTTTGGCAATGTAACTTCCCAAAGTAGTGTTTATTTGTTAGCATGCATTTCTGTCTTGTTCTTGTTCTTGCATTCTGCAATCCTGTATTAAGCACCTTCCATGATGCATCTGATTCATCTTTTTTTTTCTTCTTCCTATTGCGGAGTTCTTTGTCATGGTCTGTAATCACTAAACACAATGCTTATACTTGATTATGAATTTAGAAGATGGATGTAGCGTGTCCTGGCAGATTGTCAATAGAGGGGCTTGCAAGGATCAAGTTTTTATTACAATAAATGTTTATGCTCAACAGTAAGATGCTCAGCAGATAAGTGACACTTTCCTTTCAGGTATGCTGCCTTGTCGACTACTTGACATTCTAGAGGTTTCCATGACCTCAATTTTTTTTTTTTTTTAACCTTCCAAAACATATCGGGTCATTCGCTTTCAATTTAACAAGATCAAGGTTTTAGTCCCATGCGCCCCATGTCCCTGACATACTGTCATTGTTCTTCTTCCTGTCACATAATGAACCTCTGCATTTGCTTCTCACTGAGCAGATGTCTCTGGTCTTCTTTTTCTTTGTGCCATGTCACTTTTATAGCGGTGTCTTTTGTCACATCTCTAGCCTCTGTGATTTGCTTGACACTCAGCACATGTTGCTGGTCTTCATTTTACATCTGCCGTGTCACTTTGATTACCTATTAGTTTGCCGTAAGAAACCCACCAGAACAGGTCAGTTTCCCATGTTTGCCACCACCTCAATGCTTTTGTAATGCCAGTACACATTGGATCATAAGCTTTTGATAAACTCACAGATCAAGGTTTTAGCCCCATTAGTTTGCAAGTAATAACATTACAGACAGACAGAACTTAGCATTTTATATATAGTGTGTTGGTCCAATGCATCCTGTTATCTTACCTGAGAAATTAAGGACAACTGGGACGTGGGGATGTTCCCCTGTGTGCCAGGATATGTACACAGGAAGATGCTGCAGCAGCAGCTACACCAGGGTTGGTATCCCAGCAACCTCAGGAGGACACGCTGATTTGGGTTGTGTACCAGGAACATTGGGCCAGTGGGAAACTGCCTAGTATGGGCAGAGCATTCCCCTATGAACTAGATGGCAGCATCCCACCTGGAGACCCTCAGGGTAGCATGGGAGTTGTGATTATAGGGCCGCCAGGTGGAGCTCTTGGATACTAATAGCACAAGGACCATTGGGGTCCTGCCAAACCCAGAAGTGCTTCCTTGGGGTAATAGATTAAACACCAGAAGTGCTCCTAGATCTGGAGTTAAAAGGGAGCCCTCCACTCGACGTGAGAGTGAGAGTTGGACATGGAGAAGGGTATGGAACAGAGAAAATTAAAAGAAAGACTTATGCAGAAGATATTGTTAAAATTAAAAATATTTTAATTGAACTTGGACTGTTGTGGTGCAATTGTGTCTGGTATTTGGGGATGCTGATACGCCCCCTAGTGGCCACAATAGACTATTGTATGCACACTGCATGCATGAGTGGAAGTTTGGAAGTGGAAGTAAATTGAGTTGTGTGTTAAGTTAATTGCCTACCATAAATAAACCTTTAATTAGTAATGAGGTGTTTGAGTCAATGTGCCCTGCATTGGATTGCCATACTATCCATGGTAGCCCACAACTCTAAACTTGTAGCAAGTATTACAATGAATGTGTGGATGAGTTAACTAAGTAAAACATTTATTTGAAGGCTGCTGAAATGCATGTGGTTGTAAGAGGCCTGTTTTCCCGAGAAGAGGTCTATATTTTGGCAGTACTGGCATGTTCTTGTTTTGGTCTGTGATGAGCACTCTCTAACAATCCCCAAAACTAAAAAGAAGTCAACATAGCAAAATGAAGGTTGGGGATGGGATTGGAGTGGTGTTTGTTGAACTAAGGGAGTTAAACACACTATACAACAGAAATGGAAAAACAGTAAGCCTACTACTTATCTGACCCTAAGCAGGGCTTGCAACCCACTTTAGCCATTACTGTAGTTACAAACTCTCCTCCAACTCTCCTTCAGTCCTGGCCCCTCTTCCTGTCAACTGCTCAGCCATTGACTGCATATCATCTCAGTTAAAGACAAGAAGCTGGAGTGGCTTAATACTGGGTGGGATATGACTGGCCATTCATCCCGGCCAATACCCCCACGGCGCTAGATGGAGCCCTTCCGGCAGCATGGAGGTGCTCCGAATTCCAGCAGGGCATCATGGACATTGGAGTTTTCCTTCACAGCCCTGATGGATACCATGGGGGCCACCAGGGGACGCTGCAGGGAGGCTCAGAGACTTTTATTTGCCTTATAACCCGGAAGTACGTCCTGGTCACTGGGACAGAGGAAATGACCTACTTCTGGGATGAAGAACAGGAGTTTTCACCTGACCCGGAAGTGTTAAGAATTATATGGACTGAGGGATCAGAAGCACTTCCGGTTCAAAGACTTTAAAAGGACGATGGGAAACCACAGCAGATTGAGCCGAGTTGGGAGGAAGTGTGACTGAGCTGCTGGGTGGATTGGAGGATTATTGTTTATTGAGATTAGTTTATTGTTTATGAATATTGTGGAGAGGAGGGTGCTTCGTGCACAGTATTATTATAATAAATTCAATATTTGCACTTTTATTTGGTGTTTGGCGTCTGATCTGAGGGTTCAAGAGGACGGCAGTGCCCCCTATTTGTCACAACCGCCACTTACAAAATGAGCCGAGGAACCACTTCCTATGTTATATATAAATACTGAGCAGAAGCCCAATCCCCAAATAAGTTTATAGGGGACAGACATTCTCTCAGAAGTCGGTCCTTACAACTGGGCAGTCAGGGTCCATACATAATACTTCAAACCCCTTTGTTGCCCTCCAATGGACTGTAGTATGCATGAGGAACTCTATTCAGTACTGTGGTTCAGGTGTATTGGATTCCTAGGCTCCTACTGTTGCGTTCTAGTTATGGTTCTGGAACAATGGGAACCTCCATTACTACCAAAGGCAACTTTTCTTCTACTATAAACAAAGCCCTGTTCTCACCAACTATGGAAAAACCTAGTATGTCACATCTTTCAAGTTTTCGGCAAATTTAGAAAATGAAGTCGCCTGTATAATTAACAATCTCTAGATTTCATTTTTCCTGAGCTTCACATACAAAGTATTGTTTTTTCTTTCACAAATCAACAACACCTGCCATTTAAATCTCGCAGTCACAGCATTTAAATCATGTGATCGTAATCCAACATTTTCATTGGTAGGTGGTCTTTCCTCATTGGTCAGTGGAGTTGCTAGGTTTTTGTCTTGCAGTATGTGAAATTCTGTATACATACGAGCTTCTTCCATTGTGCAGTGACCGGAATGAAGAGATATTTGGCCATCACCACTGCCTTATATCATCAGGAAAGACAGAGCAACTCCAAAAACTAAACAAATGGCAGTTACTAGGTTTTTCCATTCAACGTGAGCTATCTACCCCATCTTAATAAAATTTCCCATAATGTCCATCATATTACTGCGATTTACTTGACTGTGATGTTGTCAGGTTTGGTTCTGCCACAGAACTGGGGTGATTGGATTTAGGAACATTAAGTTGTGTTGTTACGGAACTCGTTTTTGGTTTCGTATGACACAAATTTCAAATGAATATATTAAACATAACATCAACACTGCTTGAGTTTCACTTTGCAAGTTGGCAATGAGTGACATAAAGTAAATTCACCTTGCAATCTTGAATTTAAAGACACACAATCTGAGCACCATGGTCTGAAATATTTCGTCCTAAAAGAAAGAAGCTAAGCATATATATGATGTCAATTGTTTATTACCAGTTTACTGTATGTTTCTTATCCTTTTTGTTAGTTCAAGTAAACCGTACTTTAGATTTTTCTTCTACGATGGGAGAAAATCAGTGAACTCAACAGTGGCCGCTTATGCAGCAATTTAGTTTTAGTTAAATGAGCTGCGTTCTGTCCTCTGCACAGCTACTTGTAAGTTTAACTGCAAATTGACCTCAATTTATTTCCATGTCCGTGTACTGAGAATAAAGGGCTTTTGAAGCTCTGAAGTATTTGTGCTTTAAACACAAAAAGATATCCTTGTGGACCTTATATGCTTTAGAGTTTCACAGGCTCTGCCTACAAAAAAACACAAGGAGTGAGTGAATTAAATCTGAAATTCTGAATTCAGTTCTACAAATCAATTGGAAGTGTACATCCCTCGTATGGCTCGTATGGTTTATATTGTCACTGCTGCTGTTCACCTTCATTTCTGAGGTTTCAGACCTTTTCCATGTATCCACAGACAGTACATATTGCTTTTGTTTTGCTCATTTTTATATTTATTCTAACTGCATGAGCTGTCAAAGTGATATGCTTAGAGGATTAAGAACAAGAGAAAGAATATGGTGGGGGTAGAGCAGTTCTGCCTTTCTCAGTTTATTTATGCATCCTTTTCACCTCGGGTGTTTCCTGTTGTAGTCTTTATTGCAGAGACCTGCCATTCTTGCCGTTTATATCTGCAATTTATAACAGACATGGCCCAGTTTTGATTGTGCTCCTAGTCTCAGTTTGGAGTTTGCCCCTAGCAGTCACTGATATAGTATTTTGACCTTGGCTTTGGCCACAGCAATACACAACTTTCCCTCTTGTTTACCACCACACTCTTTTACTTAATGCCACTGCCACTCCTAACTGAAATGCCTCCGTTTGGACGATTCTGAAGATGTTGTTCTCTATAATCCATAACTGGCCCAGGTCTCCTGTAGTATCTGCCAGGTCTTTCTAGTAGTATACTGCTCCCTGATGCTGTGTAATTCTGATCTGGTTATCTGGCACTGACCACAAAAGTGTGGCTTCTAGACAATGCAGTCTCTGAGGCTCTGAGTGAATGATACTGTAGTCCATTGATGAGAAAAAAAACTCTGTTGATAATGAGCACATCTGCGCATTATGAGTTTGGTGGTCTTTCCATGGGTCCCTCTAAAGAATATCACAGACACAGCTTCCCTGTGATATCTGCCATTGTATGGCGTGAGTGTGCTGCTTCCATTCTTTTGTCAGTACAGTGTGTTCCTAGTTACATTTTGTTAATGGTGGCAGAGGTGAAGGATTGCATCTTTGGTTATGTGTCTCTGCAGCCCATGAGAGCAATGACTCCTGCTTAGACCTTATAACTTTACATTGCTGAGAAGGACCTCGTGCAGGGTTCAGTTCATATGTGAAGCTGACATCTTATTATGCTTATAAGTGCAATCTTGAGTATTTACCCAATGCCCCTTACTCATTACTGTCGTAATGCAAGTGTCAAGAAAGAGCAGTGTGACACGAGCTATCCCTACTGCACTCTAACTGATATTTATTCTCCTCAAATATGTTTTCACATACTGTATGACTATAACATTCCATGACTGTTGTCTCGATTGATACTGCTGGAGCTCCCATTAAAATTGGCAGTGATGTATGTGGAACGAGCCACAGACACAGACAGGTAGACATGTTGTAAATCACCACCACACGTTTATTTACAGTCTATTTACAAGTAAAGTGCCACACAACCCCAAACTCCTCCAAAGTCCAGGCCTCTCACTCTTTGCCTTGTCTCTTCAGGCCGCCTCCACTCCTCGCCTTCCAGCTTTGTCCTCTCCTCTCCCGACTCAAGCCCTGAATGAAGGGAGGCGGCCCCTTTTATAATCACCCGGATGTGCTCCAGGTGTTTCCCGGCAATCTTCCACCGGCACGCCCCAGTGTGGCGGAAGTGCCAGCTGCATCCCCGCAAGCACTCCGGGTGTCCCTGCTCTTGTTCCCCCCAGCACTTCCGGTTGTGGCAGAAGTGCTGACATCCAGGGTCCCCAAGGCATTGGGGCACCCCCTGGCGGTGACCACAGGCCCCTACAGGGTTCAGCTTCAAAGCCCTGTACCCGTGGCCACCAAAGGCACCAGGGTGATCGCCCCCACATGGTCTGAGGGTGGCGTAAACCCTCCTCCATCCTCCGAGCCATTCCGGCTGGGTCGCCACCCCCAGCCATCTGCGACATGTAATATAAAATTAGATGGATAATATGTCCGTACAGAAATACAAGTGGACAGATAGAGAGAGGCAGAGATAGCCATGTGACTAAATATAAAATGTCTGTCTTTGTCAGAAAGATGGCCATATGTACCTGTACTGTATATGCAGACAGACAGGCAGACATGGAACAGTCATGGAGTGGACAGGCCGACATACATTCGGTACGACAAGGCTCTGTGCAGTTATAATGAGGAAAACTTCATGCAAGAAAACAGACAATCAACAAAGCTTTGGACAGCTATGTGAATAAAGAACTTGTCAGTAACTTACACTGTGGTGTCATAGGTGTGGACACTGAGGTAGATGACCATGAGCAGAAAGTCTTCCCATTTGATGAAAGAAGTCGATTTCGAGAACACTGTGAGAAGAGCGGGATGCTCATAAAGTAAAGCAGAAAACATTTCAAAGGGTGCCTATGTGTTAACTTAATTGCACGCTCAATATGCACATTCCAGTGTGCACTATAGTCTCTCATCCTGTTCGTGATTTGTTAATCAACTTTAATGGCTTCCTTCTTCAAATTCTGTCTACCCTAATTCATTTAAATTGCCTACATTGGGATTTATGGTAGATAGCATGGTGGTACAATTGTTGGGTGCTGCTGCATCTCAAGAATAAGAGAATGCCAGACCAGGGCACTGTCAACATGGCATTATAGAGACACTTTCTGTCTGTGCCTATTTTCTACCAGGGCACTGGTTTTTATCCTCAAGTGCATCGCAAAAAAATGTCTACTTTAGGTTAATTTTTTACCTTAAATCTGCAAGAATGAGTGAGTATATGTGCATGTGAGTGTCTTGGGATAGTGTTTGGTTCCCATAAATGCCAAAACTGGATGAATCAAGTTCAGCAAATGGATGGATGGTCTTATTGTCATTTAACCTTTTATTACAGATTGGGGAAGCCACTGAGCCCCCAACCTCAGAAACAACTAACATGCAGATAATCACAGGTTCAGAATTGAGGAATATATTACAAAGTACCTCACAACAGGTTCCTTTTAGGTCATACAAGCACCAATAAACGTAACAGCCTTCTACTTTCTCCTTCTGTTTTGTCTCCATCCATCCACCTCTCTCCAGTGAGTACTGCCTTCCTTTCTCCCAGCTCTGACTCAATGGAGGAGGCCGGGCAGCCTCCTTTTATGTTGGACCTGAGAGTACTTCCAGTTCCAGGGCATAGTCCGAAAGAAGCACTTCAGAGTCCGGTGGAAGTCCCGAAAAGTAGGGATCTTTAATCCCTGCAGCACCCCCCTAGTGACTCGCATTGGACCCAGCAGGGCTGAATCTCAGCACTACAATTCCCATCATGCCTCGCTGGGTTCCACATGACTGCCGATGCTGCCCTCTAGCGAATGGGTGAATTAATTTTTCAATTTTAGGAGTTTTCCCACAAATCTTGTCCTCCCGTTCAGGTAAGGGTCACCTACTCATCCTGGCCGGGATGCCAGCTAATCCTGGTTGGCACTTATATCCTCCTCCCATTCCTTAAATTATACTTAACTGCCCTTAGAAAAAGATATGGGAATGAGATGGGTTGAGGGAAAGGGTCTCTTTCGAGTGGAAGACACAGGCAGTGATGTAAACTAATCCCAGGATGATGGCTGTTGTCATCTGAATTAATATCACAAATCAAGTGAAGCGTGGCAGCAGGAATTATGGAAATGCAAATTTAACAGCATGTCAAAATTGTTTTGCTGAATTGGCATTCAGCATTTGGCTGTGGGTGACAAGCATACAAAATTGGCACAATGTTGGTATGTTTTATTTTGTAAGCCAATATAAAGGTGAATTAGCAGATGGGCAAATGATTAGCGTGGATGTAGAATGAAAGCCAGCTGGCCAGCTAGTTTGTCATTTAAGAATGGGTGGGTATTTCTCAACGACCCAGCCTGACTGACAAGTCTTTTTGGCATTTGTGCCACAAGAGATTCAACTGGTAGGTACAGGTACAATAAGCTTACTGTATTCTTCTAATGAAAGCTTCTCTTTGTTTAGGTTCTGAATGTCAGCCTTTCTGAGGGCGAAATGCTGACCATAGAAGATGTAGGTGTACGGGAGCCGAATGTCATTGCCAACGAGTCCATTCTGATGAAGGGGTTGGTGCTACGTAGTTCTAGCAATCAGGTTGCCATTCACTTCCAGAGCTATCAGCTCTCCAACCCAGGATACTACCACTTCCGCTACCAAGGTAAGTGTGTGTTAAAGTAAATAATGATCTCTCGAATCTTAATGCTTCTCCCTGTTTGAAAGAAGCACGGAGAGGAGTACAGAGACTTGAGAAGGGGACTGCAGCTACTGTATGTGTAACCTGTCTAGTAATATTTAGAATGGCAATGCATTTTGGGAGTAATAGTGTCACAGTGGTTAGAACTACTCCTTCACAGCCCCAGGGATATAGAATCAATTTTCAGCCTGATCCTGACCTTAAGGAGTTTACCAGCCATTTCCAAGTCTGAATAGAGACTGTCACAGGTAATTGCTTACTCTACACTGGTGCACTGTGGGTGAAGCAGGCATGCAACTAATTTGCATCCCATTAAAGGATGACATGGGCTCTGATTTCGTGCCTCCCTATAATGTAGACAGCAGGTTCAAAATAGGTTGAATGAATAGATGCATTTTCAGGGGTGCATCAACCTTAAAAGTGGAGATGCCAAAAATATTCTATGTGTCACTGCATGCTAATAACCTTTTACCAAGTTACATTTACAATCATGTATGTAAGGGTATGACTTGGGTTCACATATATTTGTATCTCTGAAATTCTACTTAATCACAAAATACTTTATGTAAGTTCCAATTTTTGTGTTGTTTCCATTTTAAATTGAATTGTTTGAGCACAATTGCTTGCTAGTTTTTGTCCTATGATGGTTTTCTGTGTTTTCGTTGCAAACTGATGGGCTAGGTAGGCACTCAGCACATAGAGTCTGGTGAGAGAAGCAAACTCTTGTGGATTCTACATTAAGTCCTCCACCATAGTTTCCATTTCTTGGCCAAGTACGAAGAATTACGGTGTTTTACATTATGTGTCTATTCATTTTTTTTCTTGTGTGACGCTGGAAACCCTTGGCAGACTTAAAAGCATATTTCCATGTGTCCAGAAAATTCTTATTTTTTTCTAATTTTGTAAAAATTTTGTGGCATTGTTAACATTGCTGAATCAGATTTAGCCTCCTGGGCTTGACGCTAATGCCCAGTTATTGTCTATGTGGAATTTGTACATCTTCAGCATGTAGGTGTTTCCTCCCATGTTCCTCCCAATGTTCACAAAACAGGATCCAAAACTACTATATGGCAGAACATGAAAACTTTTCAATACGGCTTAAAAGCTCAGAGATACAGCAATAGTTAAACGATGTGTTCATCTATTAAGGAAACTATCGAGTACAATGGGATTCTTACTTGCATGCATTAATAAACATGCAACGCATCGCTGTACAGTACTAAGATGGGCATGGGCTTATGCATGCAGCACATAATAGTTGGGAGATAGAGGTATGGTATAGTCACAATTCAAAAATTAGAAAAATTGTCCTTTATAAGTTTACCAGTAATGGTGCACTACACGTTACACTTGACTTGAGCATTCATGGTTTTCATACTCTTTCTCTGTATGTTTACCATTCGTTTGCTCAGAGGTTTATGTGCTTGCTGCTGATGAAGTCAGTGTTTGTGTTGCAATTACTTAGTACGTTTTCCTTAATTTTTCACTTAAGCCAGTGCTTAAGTCTTCAATCTGCCTAAAGAATGATTTAAGATATGAAGAAGTAGGGGAAGTGACGGCGAAGGTGGTAAGGATGAGAACAGCACCCGTACGCATGCTCCACACAGCCGCCCTGCTGGTTGCTGCCGGCATTTGATTCTACAATAAAATAAAATAAAAATATAAAGAGGAATAACCTTGGAGGTCAATCATCACATCACGTAGTATATGTGTACTAAATTTCAGGTCAATAGGTCAAACAGTTTGCGAGCTACAGGTGATTTAAAATCCTGGATAGACAAACGGACAGCCATGGTAGCGTATTATATAAGAAGATATAAAAATCTACACGTGGAAGTGTGTGTGTCTGTCTGTCCAGCCTGGAAGTGCGATGCTACAGCATGAAGCGCAAAGAGCTGGCAAGATGGCCCCAAGTTAATGAGTCGGAAGAAAAAAGAAGTACAAGGCCACAGCATGAAGCTGAAATAAAGCAACTCCGTCAACCAAAGTGAAACCACCGATGAAAGATAAACTCGCTTAGCCGCTAATACACAAGCGAGGCGAGCACATCGGCAAAACGAAACCTGGAAAAACAAGATGTGATCTTGTAATTAAAACAAAAACAGTTTGGGAATACAGTTTGAGGGGAGCAACAAAAGAGATCCTGCCCAATCAAACATAAAAGTAAAGACATGGCAGAGTGAGGGAAAATGTAAGAAAAATAGAGACTGAATTGGGTTCGAAGAAAGTTTTCAGTTTATTTTTTGATGTTTTGGTTTCCATAGTTTAGATTGAAATACATTTCTCTTACTGTCGTATGTTCCTCTTTATGGCAGAACCTTTGCACAAGGAGGAATGTGCAGTGCAACACCGTTTGGTAATTTTTTGATTTGATGTTTCTTTTCTTTTGACTCATGATGCCCTATGGAATACACTTGCTTTCTTTGAAAAGGCAGTGGGATGTAGTGTGTGCTTGGCACAGAAACATGTAGAATAATGGTTGCCACATAAGCCTCTTCATTGCTTTGGCCCCACAGCCAGTCCCAGTAGCTTCAGTATCTCAGGCTATGAAGAATGGGTCCAAATAGTTTCCATGCTTGAAAAGTTGAATCCATTTTTTTTTTCTTCATCCTGGCTGAGCAGCTCCACAGGGAACTTGCAGACCCCCATTTCAGGAGTAAATACGAATGACAAAAGGTTAAAGTCTCTGGCACATTTGATGAGGATGAAGAATGAGGGTCCCTTGAGGACTGTGGTCTCTGCTCACTGGCATACAAAACTCCCCAATTGCTCATGGCCCTTCTCTGCAGGCAGCCAAAGCAAACTGGATCATTTTTCATATCAATGCTAAGCACATGCCAGGCTCCTCCTGACACATCTGGGCCAGGCAGATGGATTTCTGTTTCCTGCCCAGGTCTGGAGGGACAAGCTAAAAGCAGCCTGTCAGAATGTGCCTGCAACAGAGCATTTGTGCAAACTTTCACCGTTTTATTTTATCCTACCAAAAGACCCTTGTGCCTGCTTCTCTTTTACAACATTGGCTTGTCTTTGTAAGTGGAAAATAAAAATCCGTTGGGCCATTTTCCAAAATGACAGTGGGACCAAACAAAGCTGTTCACAGAGACTGCTGTGATGTTCAGCAAAGTCCTGCCACTTAGATATTTTCGAAGGTGTGCCAGTCTCAGACTTAAAAGTCATACCTGCAATCTGTCCAAAGTGCACACTACTGCAAATCATCGGTGGATATAACTGCTATACAATCATCCACCAGGCCAAAGCAAAATGTGAAATTATTAAAGAAATTGCACCTGAGCTTTGAGCCCCCCCTTGAGTCATAGGTGCCTTCTGCTGGCGGTGCTTTTCTATTCCAAGCTTGAGCAATGGGAATCCCAGAGTGGAAGTTCTGGACACCTTCATAAAAACCAGCTATGCCAAGCCAATATTCGAATATGCAGGCACACAGGGTCAGCAATAAAACAATGTAACATGACAATTATCAGTTTTTTACTGGTATACTATTATAACAGCATGGCTTTGAACATTGATAAGAAGTGGAATGTCCCAGAGGAATACAATTTAAATCTAGGGTTAATATATTTGATCCCAATCTACGCTGATGCACTGTTTTCTTGCATTTTTTGCCAGCACTGTGTTGTATGCTTCCCCACTTGCTCCTCCACACTAGTAAGTCATTTTCACCAATTGAAGAGCTGCAGTCCTTCCCCATACTTTGTTCTTCCACTGTGCTTTGCTCCTTTATCTGTTCTTGACACTTTCTCCCCCTCTATCTATGTTTTCCTTCTTTTCCACAGTATTCACATTCTTTCTACCTTTATTTACAAACAAATCCTTTTCTTTCTCTTTTTTTTTCTTTATGTCATAAATAAGAAATACATTACAGGATGGTTTTAAGTGTGAGATTCTGTGTTACTTTTGACTGACCACATGATTATCCAACATCCTGTTAAAGGAGTGCACTAGAGTGATTACAGACACAAATGTTGAGAACACACTTTAAAACGCTAGTTGGTCACACAGTTAAAAGGAGATTAATTTGACCAGGACAAGAAAATTGGTAACAGAAAAAAGGATCATGCTTAGGCGTTGACAAATGAATAGGAAAGAGTCAAAAATACTAGAAAAGACTGGAGACACGAATGTCAAAACCAAAAGGGAAAATCCTAAAAACTACAAATCAAAAAAATCATAGGGAAAGGTCAAAGCCAAGCTAGAACAGTGACCTAACAAAAGCATATCTGCAAAGAGCAAGCCTTTTCCTTTAAGAATTATTCCAAAAGTAAGACAATGAAGCTAGCATACGTTATGTGTCAGCCAGGGTTTCTCCTCTGGCTGGGGCTCCAAATCTTTGTTTTATGTTGTGTTGTGCAATTTTGATTCATTTAATTATATACTAATATTGCTTGTGTTTATTATTTGTATTTTTCATTATTATTATGACTATGAAATGCCTTAGTTATGTCCCATATGTTTTGTGGGTGGTTCTCCAAGAGGCAGGGCCACCTGCTAATCACCACCCCAGGAACTACTCCACACCCTATAAATCTGTCTCAGATAGTTCCTGGCAGTTCATTTCAAATGCACCAGGAAGTGGAGTGTTTACTTGTGTTTTGCTGTGCTTTGTACTTTTTGTGGTTACTGAATTTTTGAACCTGTACTTCGTTTTTGGTTCTGTATTGGGACTATGTATGCCTTAGATTGCCTTACCTTTTGGTAATTTCTTTTTGCCCCAAGAAGCTTCTTGGGCTACTGAGCATTTTTTGTTAAAAATAAATCTTTTGTTTGATTAACATTCTTTAAGATTCTTTTTATTCCTAGTCAGTGTTTTGATGATAATCCTCACTAGTGGGCAATTTTGGAAGTATGTATGGGACTTATGTGCTTTTCGGACTCCCAGTTCAATACAGGGTACCGCCATCTTTAATAGGAGTGGAATAATGACTCAACATATCTCATGACTCTAAGTTACTTGACTGGCAACAGGCATAGCAACCATAAACATCCAGGCTGCAGCCATGCAGAGACAGCCATAAAATGGTGTTACATGCAGAAAAGACTTGCATCAAAATGGTGCAGTGTGATATTAATTTAATAACGGTTCGGTTTGCAGCTGAGTGTGAAGCAGCTGGGATGGGAATCGGCACCTCCAAATCCGAGACCATGGTCCTCAGCCGGAAAAGGGTGGAGTGCCCTCTCAGGGTTGGGAGCGAGATCCTGCACCAAGTGGAGGAGTTCAAGTATCTCGGGGTCTTGTTCACAAGTGAGGGAAGAATGGAACGTCAGATCGACAGGCGGATTGGTGCAGCATCCACAGTGATGCAGGCTCTGCATCGGTCTGTCGTGGTGAAAAAGGAGCTGAGCCATAAGGCAAAGCTCTCAATTTACCAGTCGATCTATGTTCCTACCCTCACCTATGGTCATGAGCTATGGGCAGTGACCGAAAAAACGAGATCGCGAATACAAGCGGCTGAAATGAGTTTACTCCGCAGGGTGTCTCCCAAGGACACTTACCTATTGTCCTTCTACAGCAACCTCCGCAGGGTGTCTGGGCTTTCCCTTAAAGATAGGGTGAGAAGCTCAGTCATCCGGGAGGGGCTCAGAGTAGAGCCGCTGCTCCTCCGCATCAAGAGGAGTCAGATGAGGTGGCTCGGGCATCTGATCAGGATGCCTCCTGGATGCCTCCCTGGTGAGGTGTTCCGGGCACATCTAACCGGGAGGAGGCCCCGGGGAAGACCCAGGACACGCTGGAGGGACTCCCGGCTGGCCTGGGAATGCCTCGGGATTCCCCTGGAATGGCTAGAAGAAGTAGCCGGGGAGAGGGAAGTCTGGGCATCTCTGCTCAAGCTGCTGCCCCTGCTACCTGACCTCGGATAAGCGGAAGAGGATGGATGGATGGATGGATGGATGGATGGATGGATGGATGGACAATAAAAATAAATAATCTAGATAATCATCCCGAAAGTGTAAGAGTGTACACAAATAATTCCTCGGGATTCCAAACACATTATTATTACAACATGATGGTACAGTAAAAGTATTATGAACATATGTTTTATATGCTGAGCCATATTTTATTAGATATGTATCTATTTTGTGGATATCATAAACTTTTCTGCAACACATGGTAATCTCCAATCAGTAATGACACCAATGTGTGTGTCCTCATGTTTGTGAGCTAACCAATTACAGTATTTGATATTTCCTAGCAGATAATTTTACATCTGCAACATCAGATAATATGTTTTTATAATAATGTTAGGAGGGTCAAATTGGAATGTGGATTTCCCACTGGAAAGCAGAGCGAAAAGCATTATTTTCTCTCCACCCCATAGGTGCTTTTAGAATCTAGCTTTCAAGGTCTACCAAAATGTAGCTGCCGTGGAGTCAGAGAGAAGAGAGAAAAAAATGAAAACAATGTGTTACAAAAAATGTTGTTATGGTATTATTATTTTGTTTCTTACCAGACTCGTCCCAGAATATTTTGAATTTTGGACTGATTTTGAAACTGCAAAAAATATCCAGTCCTAAAATTTTCAGAATAGCCACATTTTCCACTGGAAATCAACCCAATATAGCGTTCAGCCTCTTTCTGGCCCTCTGTAGCTGCACTCCTTTTCCATACAGATGTTCAGGCAGTTTTTCAGTTATCAGTACTATAGAGGTCTAAGCGTACAGTGTGTTTTGTCAAGACTTTGTGGAGGCTGGCCCATTATTTATGTACAGTGCAGCACACAACCCCAAAGTCCCCAAAAGTCCTGGCCACAACACACGATGCCTTCTTCCTTTCTTCAGGCCACCTCCTTGCCTCCTCCAGAGACCTTGTCCTCTTCCACCTGACTCTAGTCATTGTATGAAGGGAGGCAGCCCCTTTTAGGCTTCCCTGGATGTGCTCCAGGTGTGTCCCGGCAATCTCCCACCGACACGCCCCAGTGTCGCAGAAGTGCCGGCTGCATCCACGGAAGCACTCCAGGTGTCCCTGCTACTCTTCCCCCCAGCACTTCTGAGTGTGCCAGAAGTGCTGAGGTCCAGGGCTCCAAAGGCATAGGGGTGCCCCCTGGCAGTGACCACGGGCCCCTACAGGGTTGAGCTTCAAAGCTCTGCACCCGTGGCCCCCAAAGGTACCAGGGCGGTCACCCCCACATGGTCTGGAGAAGGTGTAAGCCCTCCTCCGGTCCTCCTGGGCATCCCGGCCGGGTCGCCCCCCCCCCCAGCCATCTTCGACAACCGTTACTTTCCCAAGGACACCTACCTATTGTCCTTCTAGAGCAACTACCCTAGTGCATATTGGCCTCTCGTGACTCCTGACGCCCTACACCAGTATGTCTAGTTCTCCTACTCCTGCCAGTTTGTTTTACTTTCTCTTACACTGGTTTCATCCTAGACAGTGCTCTGTCACCTTGCCAGTAAGTACCCTTGTCCCTAGATACACCTTGCCAGCTGAGCACCTTTTCAACCACTTAAAGCTGCAGGAGGGCCAGCAGTCAACTTGCCACTCCCTTACTCTCTATGGAAGCTGCTCTAGTGAGTGTAAGCACTTGGGCTAATGGTCTAGCAACACCACTGCTTATGAAGCTACAATGAGTGGTCAAGTTGAAAGCTATTAATGTAGGAATTTAATTTTGAGATCCTTTGTAAAAGGGAGAATTGAGGTTGTTCTGTACTTAAAGTGGTTAAACAATTTTATTTCCCAGACATATTTTTTATTGATCCTGTATAATTAAGTAGGAAATTACTAAAGCATAAACAACACAAAATTAAAGCATGTGAAGTGTTCCAAGACTGCACTTGTTGTTACCTGCCCATATTAACCTCTAACCAAACATAAGTGAGAGAAACCTGAACTGAACATTTTTCAACTTGTATTAGAAATTATTAGGCCAAGTGTGAAAATGGGTTATGATTAAGGTGTATCCATATGGCAGGCTGAGTGTCCCTTATGTGCTATATCACATCTCCAAGTCCTTGTAAATAGGAAGAAAGACTCCAATTTTTCCTTCTTGCTGAAGGATATATATCACATAATGACAAACAGTATTACCAGAATGTGAACCACATGCTAAACAGTAGCACATATGCATTACTCCAACTGACATATTGAGTGCCCCAATGCATAAAAACAGGGTACTTGACAATTCTCACACGACGAAACTAGGAAACCCATCTCACTTGAGTAGCACTGATTGTCCACAAGACCATCTTTTCAAGATGCAAAACTGTTATGATTTGCCTTGTTCAGTTCAAATGAAGGTACTAAAAGTTGTTGCAGTGCCTGAGTCTAAACCAGTAAAGGCATTTATTCAGTTCCTTACAATATTTAAATAAATAAAACACTAGTATATCTTTCTTGAAAATTCCTCACCTATTTTACGGGGTTTAAAACAAAAGTCTGTATGTTTCCAGTTTACCTTGGCCAAAGAACCCACAGTTACTGACAGCACTCATTCTCTCCCACTTTATTGGCACTCCAGCCTTAATGGGCACCTTGCCCACCTTCAGCGCATTTTAAATTAAACAACCGTAATCATTCACTTGAATATGCTTCACAGGTCAGCACTGAATGTTTTATTTTAATGTTTTTCACTAGCTACTATTTGATGAGCTGATAATAAATGGAATACTACAGGTACAGGCAGTTTTGATCAGCTGCATCCACTATACTGCACAGTAACAAAGAGGTAGAAAGATGCTAAAGCATAAAGAAAAGCAGATGGTGAGCAAGTCCAGGTTTCAGACTGCAGGGCAGTACGTCAGAGTCGGCCCGCTGCAGACACATCTGTCCATGTCTCTGAAAGTGTCATCATCAACATCTGTGCCACGGCATCCACAGACTTATTGATTTTCGCCGCATGTGCCTGCACATGGTCTCCTTGGAAGAAAATCTTTGTACGAAATTGATGCTGCCAATCCTCAGGGGTTCCATGCTCTCTAATTGGAAACTGACATACAGAAGTGTGTCCCCAATGGCCAATTACAAGCTGTCCTATTGTGGCATCTGACCTGGACACATCATTCCATGCACTGCCATTAACATAGCACACTTAGAATGGTAATGCGCACCCTCTGTTTAGGGATGTCTCACCAGGACAGGTGGAAACAGGGTTGTGGAAACGAAACGTGGAAGGAGAACAAAAGACCTAAGATAGATACAGGGTGTCATTTCTGACATTCAGACATGCTTTATTGTGAGCTTAATCTAGGAGGTTTTTTCTCATAGTTTCAGCGTAGAGGAGAAGAGGGTTTAGTGCAGCATACTAAATTATAAACATATACAAAAAGGCAAGCTCTCTTAGCAACTGTAATTAATACCAAAAATACCAAAGTATTGCCACTATTAATAAAATAAAGCAAACAAAGAGGAATTAACACAAGGAAATCAAACAATACAAAATAAACAGAAAAAAATCACTCTGCTGCCACTTTGGGCTTACTTCAGCAGGCCTGTTACCCCCTGACTACCGTGTATTAAGACTTACACGCAAGTACCACAAAGCACTCGCTTCTGTCATCTCTATCACTCTCTCATTCTCTATTTCTCTTTTTGTGTCTTCCCCAACCCCTACCAGCAAGCTCTTGTGCCATCATACACCCCAGATATTTAACTCCCAACCACTGGCCTTAGAAGACCTTAAATCCCCCCCGTTGTCGCTTTTGGCTAAACCCGCAATAACTTCTAAAATGATACGTGAATCTGTAACGTCTAAGATGCAGAGAGCTCTGCATCCCTGACTTGTCCACAGCCCTTAAGAGGCCAGCCCTCTTAAGATTTTGCGCTGCCACATCTTAAAGATCAACATGGAACTACTCCTTCCATTTAGGGATCTTATGCTCCATTTTAACCCTGTCTGCTTGCTATTCTTTACTTTTAAAAAGGCTGTAGGGTTTCAGTTCTTTCAAGCTAGGGCAAAGAGGTGCCAGGATGTGTTTCAGCTTCCTGTCAACTCTCCAGCTTCTTACTTTAGGGAAACCTAGCTCCTTGCAGTCTGCATTCCTTCTTACTGCCATTACAGGTCATCTACTGTAGAGTATACATGGGGTCCCGTACCAGGTACCAGTCTTTCTGCCTTAATATAACAACATAACTGCCAGTTTTGGTGTTTTTATTTCTCTCAGTGAATCACTGGACCTTGTTTCTGTTGCATGCCATGGCACCCCCTTTTCCATCAGGCCACCCAACACATGTCCTAAACACAGAAACATATATTCTACACATAAAGGTTAATTTAAAAAACAAGAGGAAATTATTCAGAACATTAAGCTTGTTTGGTTAGCTAATAGCTAAATTGCCCAAATATTTAATGTAGCTACTTTTTAGAAGTGGTCAAAGATTCCACTTCATTAATCATGCATACACACCCCTGCATGATGCCAATCACATCACTGCTTACACAAATTAAGTGCTGCTGGCATTCTTAAGATATTCCAGCTATACTCAGCCGTGTATATAGAAAGCTTTCATATACTCATTGTCTGCATACCTGCACTCTTCTTCTATATATGTTACATACTCTGGTGCCTGTAAAGATGAAAATCTATCTCTTCCTCTTACATTCCCGTTTAACTTTGGACCTTCCATTCTGAGCGTGTGAAAAGAGCTCTGAGATTCCAATGGATCTCTCTTGTCCTTTTAAAACTGAAAGAAAAAAGCAAGGCAGAGGGCCTGTCGCATAATGCTGGAAATCCAATTTAATGAAGCCCAGGGAGCAGAGACGTTGAACCAAGCAACAAAATGCTGTTTTGATTAAAAATCTAATTAATGAGTCGAGTGCTGGACTAAATCTATAAAAACAACAGTTACCCAAGGCACATATCAAAAAGAATGAAGCTTATTAGAAGCGGCTCTGATGGTCCTTCAGGGAGCCAAGCAAGCGAATCCTGGGGATCAAGGTAATTTAAAGAGTATTAGCGTTGTATTTATCTTCCATTAGGAAAAGGTAGTTTTGAAATCCGGCGGGTATTGTGGTGCAGCATCACAACTCTTCTCATTGATTCTCCACCCAATAATAAAACCTTCACATTTGCACCTCATCTGACAACACATGTGGAGTATGAGCCGCAGAGAAACACTTGGAGTTCACAAGCACCAGTCTGTCTAGCTTGCCTCACAAGCCCTTTATTAAAGTGGCCTGCCATTTCTAATAGGAAGCACATGCTCAGTTGGAGTTCCTCAAAAGTATCATTAAAACTTCAGATGGTGATATGTATTGTTGAGAGAAGAGAAAAAACCGCTGTTCATTCAAGTTATTTTTATGGCAGCTTTAGTGCAAAAACTGGAAAGAACTGCATGATAAAGAACTATGATTAATGACTCAAAGGTAAAATTGAACCAATTTTTTGTACCTAGAGTATTCCATTTATTTGTAGCTTTGCAATCTCTGTAGTCTGTGCATATTAGATTATAATACTCCACATCCTTGCATCTATTTTCCTCATCAGGGTTAAAAGGATGTATCCCTGAAGCATCATCTTCAAAGCTCGACTCAACCCTTATTGCAACTGATAACCCACACCAACATTTTCTCACACTGAGATCATTTAGGGTTGCTAGTTAAGCATACATGAACATATACATTTCTGTACACATAAAACCACAAAGTTGCACACGTGTACATACAAATCAAATACATTTGCAACTAACAGTGCCAATCGAACACAGTGCTGATCGAAGCCCATGTGGAGCCAAAGGCGGGGTGGACAGTGTGAGAGCATAATATAGTTATCTGAGGGGTCACACAGTTATTTAGGCAGAATGTAGTCATTGTCCATATTAAGCATAAGCCGACCAGAATATAAGGCGAGGTACCTAATTTTACCTACAAAAACTGGAAAAACTGGAAAAACTCATTGACTCGATTATAAGCCTAGGGTGGGAAATGCAACAGCAACTGGTAAGTTTCAATAATCAAAATAAATACCAGTAAAATTACCGTACATTAATTGAGGCATCAGTTCATTAATTGAGCACACAGCCCAGAATGAGTCTCATAGAGTCTGCACAGCACCACACAGAGCCCGCAGCAGTTCTTCTACCGCCCGCAGACCAAACCAGGTACAGTACTGTACTCTCCAGCTTTCTGTCGGGTTGGCGGGGGCAGCAGGACCTGACTCGAATATAAGCCGAGGGTGACGTTTTTCAGCACATTTTGGGTGCTGAAAAACTCGGGTTATATTCGAGTATATACGGTATGTAGCATTTATCTTAAAAGTAGTATGAATGGTTAAGCAAGCCAGATTGTGTGAGCAAGGGGATAGAAAATTCTAGGTGGTGGTTTAAGAAACTTGCTGATGTCATGTACCCAGTAAGACCTGACAGTTGTGAGGTACATAAAAAATTCATAAAAGAATGGTAAGAACTGAACTTAAGAAATGTACTGCAGGAGACTCGTTTTGGGAATGTAAACTGACTAAGCTCTCTGCTGTAAACACCTTATGTCTTTTGAGCCAATCAGAGTAAATGTCAGATGATGCATAAGCATTAGTTTAGCACTGTTACATAAATTCAGTTATCTATAAATATAGGCCTGTAACTTTGCTCTGTGACCATTCCTTCACAAGCTGATGTGATGGAGTGTATCCCCCTTTATGAAGAGAAATTAAAAAGGCATGAACAAGCTTCCTCTGGTTTCTGACTCAAAGAGGTTCTAGTTTGACGACACGTTTCTTTCATTAATATAGTTCCAATTTATTTATTCCATATTTGACATCACCCCTCATTGCCCACAGCAGGTAGACAGTATTACTGTATTAGACTTTGAGAACCTGGTGGGTAGGAATGGAGTCCCCCTCAGTGTTCCAGAGCATACGGCCCTTCAGTAACCCAAACAGCACCATTTTGTGTATATACCGCAGACTTTATGGAGCGCACACCCCTCGGTGCAGAGCAGGCACACTTCTACTTTCATAAATGATGCCCTGCGTGCAACAGCACCCACTCAGTATCATCAGAGTTCAATGCCCCTCAGATGCCTGCTTGGTCTCCTGTGCCTTTATCACTAGCCGAAGCAAGCCTTGTAATAGTGTTATGTCATGTCTAACTAATTATTGCATTCACGGCAATTCAAACAGCTGCACAGAATCCAAGCATGCATTAATTCCCATAACTATAAAATGCTACCATTTGGTCCAGCTGTTGCTCAGAAACCAGTGATGAGTGTTGTAGTCAAATGCTAAGGAGACTCAGCTCAGACAATCAAATGCTCCGAAGACAAAAAAACACTCAAAATACCATACCTGTCCCTTTTCACCTAACATGTGTGCAGCTGGAGATCTGAAGCCCCCCAAAGTACTAACATGTACTTGGTAACTTATTCCATATCTTCTGTAGCATGGATGTCAAACTCAGAACCTGGTTTGGTTGGCAGCAATGGTTACAAATTTTTGCTCCAGCCATTTTCTTTTAGTACTCAATTAATACTATTAATGAAACATACATCTTTTACCTTAATTTTAATTGACTTAGTTTTTAAGACACAGAACCCTTTATTGTATCTTTTCATCTTAGTTAGCAGTCATGAGTTGGAAACTGAGCCAACACATGACAAGCTAACCTGATCTGATTTGCACCCGTGTGTCTATAATACAACTGTTTCAATAAAATATTTGAAAAGAAAGAAAGATAAAGTTCTAAGATACACTGGTCTGTTTTGGTTTAGAAAACATTAAGATGGTGCCTTCTGAAAAATGAAAATTAATAGTTTTATAAATGTTTGATGGGGCAGAGTGAGAGCACCAACAAGCCATAAAGTTAAAATAAATGTCTAGGCAGCAATTGGCTTCTAAATAGCAATTTGGTTGGGGTTTGAGGTCTCCAGCTTAGCTGGTCCTGTATTGGCTTGCTTCACATCTCATTTTTGTTTGGCTGGTAGTTAGGAAAAACTCAAACAATTAAGAGGTTAAGAGTTATGAGTCTTAAAAAGCAAGGCAATTAAAATTAAGCTAAAAAAAGTCTTGTCAATTAGCAGAAGTAATTGGTCACCAATTAAGGAAACTACTGGAACAAAAACCTGCAACCACTGCAGCCCTCCAGAATTTAAGTTTGACACTCCGATTTATGTGCTATTAAAAAAAAAAAACATTTGTATTAAATTTACGATTCTCATGTCTCCATGTCATAGCTGAAAAAATAATTTTAAAGCAACAGCTTCTATAAATTCTACTGATTCCTCATTCTGAATGACTCTGTAATATCACCTGTTAAGATTCAGCTCCTTATGTCTATAATATATAATAAGTTACTAACTCTTCCTGGGTCTTTCTCATGTGCTGTTAAAACAGAGCCCAAAACCCCACACAATATTCCAATAATCTCCTTTGACTCATACCCAGTGCAGCATGCCCAACATTCCATTAGTTCTGGTGCCCTGTCCAGATGAGGATGGTGGCGAGTACACCACAATGCCTAACTCCTTCTCGTAAGGTGTATTTTCAAGCTTCAGGCCCTCATTGTATAATTCTATCTAACGTTTGACTTTCTGCTCTTGGAAGTATAGAAAACCATGGTGTCTGGCCATTTAGAGAGTATACCACTCTGCCATATGTGAAACAAAGAGAAGTCTTGTTCTGCAATGATGACATATGCTGCTCTACTGTTCTGACACCATTTTGCAAATCACCTCAGCCTACAGTCTGCTATTTGCTCTAAAATCCTGAACATGCTTCACAAACAATTTGTAGTGCCTACCTGATTTTAATTGCAGATTTAAGTTTTGTAAAAGAAGGTGTATGCTTCTAGCACTATCCATGACCATAAACTATTCCTAAGATGGCATTTATTTACAATTAAACACACAAGGGAGGGTTTAAAACCCACTACCTCACTAGTCCACTTTTCACAAGTGCTTGAAACCCTGTTTGTCAGGTGTGGTGGCTCACCCACTTGTCCTCTTACAACAACACATTCCATTCCTCACCTTCCTTCTCTCTCTCAATCCTGGCATATTCCTTGTACCAAGGAAACTTTGCCCAAAAACCTCCTCCAGCACTACACTCACTGTTGCTGTGGCTGAATTTGACTTTAGACCTGCTGCCTCTGTTCCTTTTAGCCATGCTCCAGAATTACATACGGGATTGGGACAGCCTAACTTTTATCACATTGACTAGAACTGTGCCTAGTGACCCCTGGCATACCTGTTGGTCCTATTTAGGGGGTAACCTGATCCCTATTTTCCCAGACCGATGTATTGGCCAAGTTATTTTATATCCTCTTACTAGGCCTTCGTGGTCTCACTTATTCTCTGTGTTGAGTGTCAGGCCTTAAGAAAGGTAAAATCTCCTTTGGGATGACTCCAGTATTCTCAGGTCCTCCTGCCAGAATGCCTCTCTTCCTGTGCTCATGGGAACAGACCCTTAGAGACAACCAGTACATTTCAGATATGTTGGTGTCTACCTGTGGTATACTTCTTTGTACAATGCCACTGTGAATGCCAGTGTGTAAATTCTGCACCCTTACTGACACTTTGCCGATCCCTTTCAGCCAGGTGCCAACTGAAAAAACTTAAGTTACAAAGAACTGCAATATCTCCAAATTATTGTGAGTACAACAAAATAAGTATGCATACTGTCTGATCCTTTTCACATTGTCACACTTGCAAGTTTCCTTTAAACATGTAAGCACTACATATGTTCCGAGGTAATCACGTGTTTCAACATTCTTGTGTTGGAATGTTGGAAGCCTGGTCATTTCAATATCTGCACATTTCACCACTAAGGAGTAGTTGTCATCTTGTGTTGAACGTGTAATTATAACCACAATGTTAGACTGCTGCATATCTGCTAGCGACATTGAGTCCATTCAGAAAATGCTAATACAAAGACAATAGCTAGTAAGGCAAATTGATTTTAATGGCAGTGGGACAAGGAGCTCGAAATACTACATGTAATAAAATAACAGTTACAAATTTGAAAGATGATACTACCAAAAGCAATGATGAAACCAAGCTCCAGATGTGGTCAACTTTCTTTTAAACAGAGTGTGTTATCAGGGAACAGCTGGAGACCAGTAAGAGACTTCTCATCTGGTTTGAGATAAGAAACAATATTAAGGACAAGTTATTTCATAGAGGAGAACATTTTTAGTTATAAATGTTTTTTGCTTTGATAATAAAGGTATTTCTCTTGATTTCCACATGCTATAACCAAAGTTCATACATAACATTGCCCAGGAAAATGCTAGACACCAGTTGGGAAGCCAGATTTTGACATTTAACTTTCCTCCATGACTACAGTTTACTGAAGTGTACTTTTTCCAAGGTGTGCATCAGCGTGATTTTTTATTTTCTATTGCCATTTTGCCTTAAGAACTTCATTTGTTAGATTCTTTTTATATTTTATTGGTCATGCACTGTTTCATTTATATTTTCTCATCAGTCATACACCTGTAGAATCTGCTTATTCCTTCACAGGCAGTAAGTCTGATGCTACTGTTATTTCGGTAATGTCGGACTTAAATCAAGACTCAAACCTGGATGATGCAGTAATCCAAGAAGGGCAATTTCATTCTTTCAATCACAATCACTTATACCAGTCCGGTTTATTTTTACTAAACAACATAAATTGCATAAGCAGAAGGAAACCAGAATACCTACAGAAACCCCTGGCAAACATAAAGAGAACAAGCAAACTCCACACACATAGTAACTGGACAAAGGCTCAAAGCAAGATGACTACAGTTGTAAGGTAACGGTGCCCACCATTGAACCACTCATACAATTACAGTATGTTTTATATACAATAGCAGGAGTACCCGGCGTTGCCCAGGAACCTATAACTGGTGAATTTCCCAAATGAAAGAAACAGAGCATCGAAATAGAACAAACAGTTTTCTGATTTACATTTTATTGTGAGTTCCTCTACTTTGGATTGTGTCTGCTGTGGCGTTTGAGACGCCCTTGAAATAGACTTTTCTCTGGCATCTGAAGTGGACTGTGGAATTGTAAGTCTTTTTTTGGGTGGCATGGGTATATTCGCGTAAAGCAGGAGAATTATAATTATGTGTTACATGGTATTATGTATGGAATACGCACCACAGTGAGATGAATTTATTTTATTTACACTACATCGGAAAGCGAACAAATCATAGACATATACAGATAGACGCCGCATTCACTGTGTTGCCCAGTAGACACGATACGTCAGCGCGTCCGCCCTATTGCGAGTGGTAAAAGTGCCATTTAAACTAATACACATAGACGTGGAAACTGGGTTTTCTGATGAATAAACAATAACGTTTAAAACAGTATCGTTTACATACAACAGATTTTGGCAAATCGTTTAAATGTAATTATTTATATCCATTTATAGACTAATAAAGGCAATTATTAAATAATAATAATAATAATAATAATTCCTCCCATATAAGTAACATTTCGCGGACTGCCTTCTTCCATCTCCGAAACATTTCTAGACTTCGTCCTGTTCTTACGCAACACAGTACAGTACTGAAGTATTGATTAATGTCCGAGTCACCTCACGTATAGATCACTGTAATGCTATTCTATCTGGCATCCCACAAAAACGTATCCATCGCTTACAATTTCTTCAAAATTCTGCTGCCAGGATAATAACTTGCTGTTCTAAATCCACTGAACATATCACACCGATTCTCTCTCAGCTTCCGTGGCTCCCTGTTAACTACAGAATACAATACTAAATACCGCTCTTAACATTCAAAGCTCTCTACAACCTCACTGATCTCCTACCGACTGACACCCCTCTCGTTCACAAAGATCCTCATCTGCAGCTCTACTTTCTGTACCACACGTCAGACTCTGTTCTATGGGATCTCGAGCGTCTCTCATGGTGCTCCTGAACTTGGGAATTCTCTTCCGGCTCATATACGTCAGCTCGATTCAATAACACATTTTAAAACACCGAACTTACTGTTATCTGCTCGAACCAACACCAACTTACTATACTCAGCCGTCCAACAGCGTTACTGTAGCATTCGAATATTCTTAGCCAATCATGCAATACTGTGTCCGCATTTGCCACATTATGTTCTAATTACAGAGGCAGAGTCCCATTGCATGGTTCTAACTTGTATTGAGTCGAGGTATTGACGCAAACACCACACATACGGATACTATCAAATTATATTTGCAAGCCCAGATGACTATGTTAAATGTGTTTACTAGCAATATACATACACTATATTATGCACAGGTAGGTATGAAAGTAATACATAAACGCAGAAAGTTTCTGCCTTGTGACCAGTATGGGATATGATCTGAACCCCATGATCCTGAATCGATTAGTCAGATTTAATCATGGACAGACAGATGAATAAACATACTTGTGTATAAATTTTTGACAACCTATGCAGCCCTATGAGTCTATTGACAATGGTGCCATAAAAGAATCAACTGAAGAGGATTAAATTGCATTAAAGATACACTGTTTTATATGTTCAAAGTAGACAAACATTGCAGGAGCTTAAGTTGCATTACCTGCAGTATAAAATATGGCAATCTATGTAACACATAATTTGTTAACCGGGGAGTTCATGTACTTTTTTATTGTGTGACATTAAGGGGCAGAAGTTGCTGGCAATGATCAGATTTCCCTTTTTTAAGGTCTAGGGTGTCTTCACCACTGACATCTCAGAGCATGACTTTTACTTCAGTCAGAAACCAAGCATCAAACCTGTAAGAGGAAGATAAGAAATTTGCTTTACATTAGCAAACACCAAATATACATCATGCTTGAGGGGCAAGAGTAGAGTTTACTTTGCCAATACGCCTATTTTTAACTTAAGCTATGACTACAACATTTTTTTTTCTAAGCATTTATTTGTACACCAACAATAATTTCCAGCAGAAAATATGAATTATATAAATCTTCCTAGTAAGCTGTGCAAGGTTAATGTGGGTCATTAATAGCGGAATTACTCCAAGCTATTGTTGTGACAAGAACACTCATTTCAGACAGCAAAATTAAATATGTGTTAATAAACAAACTGCACAAAAACACGTATTTGGAAGTTGCTATTTTAATAAATCTTGGCTTGTGTTTTGTGTGATCACAGCCATATATTGGTGAGAGAAGCAATAAAGACCAGAGACTGTGTGAATGCTATAAAAGGGTCCAAAGGCACACCTACGCATGCACATGTGGCTCTCTGGGGATTTAGAGATCTCTTTTTAATTTCCACAGTATTTTTAACATTCTTTTTAAAGACGACCACAGGACAACCACTTCCATTATGTTTGAAGAGCCTAAGATATCTAAAAATGCTGGTCTTGGGCGCAGATAACATAGATTTGCCTTCATCGCACACACATACACTGAGCAGCAGCAGCGTTCCCCATTCACCACACAGGAGTGCGTGACTTTACTGAGATTCAGCTATAAAAATGCAGAGCAGCGCGTTTAAATGGTAATTTCAGTTTAAATTCGACACTCGGAGAGCATTCTGTTTGAAAAGTGCAGCGACCAGGGCATTTCAAGGGCTGCTTCCCAATGTAAAGCCATTCAGACGCCTTCTCAACACGGTAAGTCACAGAATGAGCCACTCTTCAAACTTCTGAAAGAATCGAAACGAACAAAAGTGCAGTTTGCAACACGTTACACCGAGCTGTCAGATCTCACTACGAAATGAGTCAGGCAGCAGCCATGCAGTCACATCATGGAGAGAAGTGAAAAACAAACCCCTTTTAATTGGCACTGTGCAAGGGAGCGGGCGGCCTAATGAAGCGCTGCGTCAACTTGCCCTCCCACTGGGGCCATCTTCTGAAGGCTGCACAACATTATTCGGAATCGGCTCCCTAATTTCCTTGTCATTAGCACACAAATGGCTTCCCGCGTTTGTGTGGCTTCCCTCTCACCTTTTCTGGACGCGTAAGCAAGGCTGTGATAGCAATGCTCCCAGTGAGAGTCTCAAGAAGGTCAAAGCTTTAAAGAAAACAGTAAAACTCCACAATAATCAAGAAAGATTATTCTGTATTTTCATGTGCCTGCCATGCTGGCCTGGGGGAATGGACCCAGGGTTTAAATGATGTATAACTTCAGTCAATTCATAATAAAGACATCTAAATGAGGAAATAGTTATTGTTTCTTGGAGGCATGTGTGTAAAGCAGTAACTCAACTGTCTGTCTACAAAAGCCATTTGCATATGATATGGCATCCAGAATTCCATGTTAATTTACAGATGCTCAGTAGAGTAAACAAGTCACCAAAATGGTTAAAAGTTCAAATCTCATAACTTCTCTTCCAAGTGTTGATGTGTGCAAAGTTAATTTGGTTACTTGGCAGCTCTAAGTTGGCCACATGTGCAGCAGTAAATCCACCAGTCAACTGGCACCCCTTTTTGAATTGGTTCCTGATTTGCATCTCGGCTTCATCCCTCAAGAACTGTAACTGGATTATGTATGTTCAGCAGTGGACAGATGCAGGTCATTGGAATGTGAAGAGAGAAAACGCATGTGATCGTGGGTAATCCATGCAAAGTCCACAAACACAGAGACTGGTATTTTGGATCTCTGAGTGGCCATTGTCATCCGCTGGGCTGCTGTACTATGCAAAGTAAAAGTGGTTAAATATAGGACTTAACAAATGCGTTCGGGTGGTGTACTTTTAAACAACTTTCATGCCCATATTATTGTGTATCTTGTGTTTTTTCTTGTACATGTAGGTTCTGTTTCTGAGGTTTATTTTTCATTTGGACTTCATTTGAGATAATTTAACTTTATTCCCTTCTTGATTTTCTTGTTTATGTCATGCCACCGGGACCTGACTCATTTGTTGAGCTTGTGGCACTTAAGAAAAAATTCACACTTTACTATGGGGTATCCCTTGGTACCTATTTTATGTATTTATTTTATTTAGTGTAGTTAGCATATTATTCAAGTAGGTCCTAGTACTAGGTTTGTTTTCTGCTTTCTATTTTCTGTTTCCCTTTAGCTCCTGAATAGCATCTTGCCCTTTCACTCTTGGTTGCCCAGTTAGTTTTGATCTGCTAGTTGTGACCATTTGCTATTCATAACTATGGCTTTGTCTACACCAGGGGTGGGCAATGTCGGTCCTGGAGAGCCACAGTGGCTGCAGGATTTTGTTCTAACCCAGTTTCTTAATGAAAAAACAATTATTGCTGACGAAACACTTATTGCTTAAGTGATATTTTGATGCTTCCTTGTAATGGTCTCCCTTGGTAAGGTTCCCCACACTTAATTGCTTTTTTCAATCTTAAACAGCTGCATTCACTGTTTTAATGGCTCCTTATTAGCAATAAAATACAAATGACAAAGGAGCCAGCAGTTCTCCATCTAGCTTGTTTCCATTTACATCTGTGTATGTTCATCATGCACTGCTTGATACAATAAAATGCTTAAGAGAAAATGTAACAGACTGAAAATGATCTGTTTCAGGCTTCAAATCATTTTGATGATATCCTTAGAAAGGAAACAAATCTACAAAATAAGAACCTAACAGTATAGACTAACAAGCCATAAAATTAAATAAGGTCTGAGATTGGCAAGGATTGGTTTCTAATGAAGTAATTGAGTTGGAACGAAAACCTGCAGCCATTGCGGCCCTCCAGGACCGACATTGACCACCTCTGGTCTAGACAAGCATTTCCTGATCTCACTAAAATTTAGTGTCTTAATAGGTAGGAATAGAAGTGTGTCAAACCCTTATCTATCTATATATCTGGGTTTAGATTATACAATTCATTAAAGTTATATAGATATACTGTTAAATTTGCTGTAAATTTGTATAGAAAGAGGGAATTGCACCAGCATAGATGGGTAAGTCTGCATACATACTCATGCACTGACATTGGAATTTGTTTAATGTAGTAGACCCTTGTGATGAAACATTAGAGAAGTTCATACCAAATTTGTTAACCAAACAGTCAAATCGTGATTGTGCAAAATCAAAGTACCCAATAATGTAAAACTAAGTTCTGGCATAGTAAAAGTTGCATTAAGAATCACACATCAGCTCATACAGTTATCATACTCTCGGACGATCCAGAAATGGATGTGCTGATCTTTATATCGTCACTGCCGTGATGTCACATACTGTGTGCTCCCTGACTATCCTGGGTAAGGTCGCCACAGCAATGGCCAACATAATTGCTGTAAAGTGACACACACATTAACACAAAATAGTTTTGTGGGATAATACAAAAATATATTAACTTTCCATCCTAAAAAAACAAATGCCATATTAAAATTCCTTAGGTAAAAAAAAACAGAATAGACAAATACATTGTCAGGAAATCAAATGAAATATTAAATAAAACCATAAATCACAAAAGCCAAACTGTCGTAGTTGCCCTTTATGCAGTATACTACCTCAGTATAGAAATGTATCTAATAGCTTGGTGTTGGACACTGTCAATGGCACACTCACACTCTTTACTCAGAGCTGACGAGTCACAGTGCGATCTTGCCAGTCACAACAGTAAACACTTCTTTACTCGAAATAGATCATAAAAAAATACACATCAGGATTTTTCTAACAAATGTACTGTATAATGTTGAGATTTTAAACAATTTAATAGCCTACCCTGGCTCTGACTCATGGGTATGTTTGAAGGAAATAACTGCTAAAATGAAAAGCACAAGTTAAGCAATGCACATTTACATTGTTTGCTTGGCAACACAATAAGTTCTGTAAGAGACAGAAGAGTTTACTGCAAGACATGTTTTTGGTGGCTGGCACCATGTAATCATGCACATTATTTTTTTATTTAAAGAAACTGAAGATATAAACATGTCTGGACTACAATAATTATTAGATAGAATGAGTGGGTGAAGCCAGCCAAAACTTCCACTTATTTTCAGCAAATAAAGTCACTGCACTCCTGTTTGCTTAAAATTGTGGCAGCTTGCAAAATGAGTTCTCCTTACAGTTTTAAATTGGTAAATCATTCTATTCTTTTTCTGTAGCTGGTTAAACTTACTACCCCCTATATTTGGTTCAGGGGATATAACAATGATGCTGAAATCTGCTTGAGTGTAAATCCAGAGCCGACAGTTTTTTCTAATTACCATCTGTCGTCTAATCCTACAGAACTAACATCTAGTTCAATAAAAATAATTAGCAATGCCATTCAACAATTCAATAAATCAATCGAGCCATTAAAAGTATATACAACTCTCTAAAGTAACTGTATGGAAATTCAGACCTGTTCCAGTCCAGCATGGTCTAAAGGCTGTGGGGGTCCGCTGTTCTTGACCTGTGACACTTCATGTACAGTGGCCAGCTTTGAGATAGAGAAAGCTCTTTTTATTCTCTAGGTTGCTATCTAATGTGCTTCTTGCTGTGTAAAAAGGCTAAAACGCAGTTGATGGCTTCACCAGGCAATCTGTGGCAGCCAAGTCCTAAACCTGAGAATCAACGTCTTTTATACTCCAAGGGTATAAAAAGTATAGCGGCTTAATGCATTTCTTGGCCAATATGTAAAGAGGACACTATGAATCTCTGCAGACACACAAGATAAAAGGATGCACTTTGCAGTAAGATTTGGTCAGGGATGCACATTTCACATCACAGCAGGACTATAAGTGCAGAACAAATAATAATAAATAAATAATAAATGGGCAGAATAAAGAAATCCAGCCGGGTAACAAAAATCTCAGACATATGCGTTTAATGGAGACACTTGCAGCAAAGAATACGCAGTTGTAAAGGAAAGCAAGATTCCACTGTTTGGGATGGTTGTGGAAGCCGCTCTCCACTTGTGTGTCATCACTCTGCAGTAGATTCATTTTAAAAGTAAGGTTAGAATTACACATACTGTTATTTGATTTCATTTGTATCATAGGGGTTAATAAAACTTATTAAGAGATAATTGGTTTGTGTTGTGCAGTTAGCTTTGTGAGGATGGCAGGTCCCATTTAAGGATCTTATTCTCTGACAGTTTTCAGACTCAGTGACATACATGGGGTGGACAGTACAGTGGACCTGCATCCATCAAGTCAAGTGGCTTTACTGTCATACCATCCATACAGAGTATTGCTGCGAACAGTGGCACGAAGTAACATTCCCCAGGACCACAGTGCAACATATACATAAACACAGGACAAGTGCAAAACAGGTAAAGAACTGTACCATTCAATAAATAGATAAATACTTAGTTAAAACTAAATAAAAGATAAGTGAATAGGGAGTAATAATTTCAAATAGATAATAAATAATAGCAGTAAACCTCATAATAAAACAATAGTAGTGACAAGGATAATAAATGTACTACATAGCAGTTCACTACTAGGGGCAGATCTGAGGGCAGGGGGGCAACACAGAGTTCAGAGTCTGGACGGCCAAGGGATAGAAGCTGTTGTAGTACCTGGCAGAACAGGTTTGGATGCTACAGCACCTTCTGACAGATGGAAGTGGAACAGAGAGACTGTTTGATCAGCCTATCTGTAGAGACGCAAAACTATTAGAACGAATAACCTTTATAGCTCAGAGTGAAGGGAGTATTGGATGCAGGGTGCCATGAAAAGCTTCATGTGTTTTGTTTTATTTAACAAGATCACATATCGAACTTTACATTGTTAGCACAGTTTATGAAGGACATTGTTTTATAAAGCAGGGTTTTGACTGATTGCTCTAGCTTTTTAGTTCATAGGTGAGCAGTGTCTTAAAACCACTGGTCTTCTTACTTTTATAATAAATGTCACTGGGCTGCTATGTTTTTCCCATTTTCTTGTGTGAACTGCAGTGCCTGCCTTTCACATTTAGAAAAAGGAATGGATGTCTTTAAACTAATTGCGGTGTGCCCGCTTTCTGTCACCAGTCTGTCAATTTACATAATGGACTTCAACAATAGTATGAGCTTGTGTGCTCTACCTCATAGCGCTATGAGATTTAAGGAATAAACTGTTAATTATTTTAGAATTGTTCTCACTATGAAAGATAGTAATAGATAAAGTAATGTTTGGGGTAGTAAGATAGCATATACATATTGCTGCTCTATGACTTTTGGACCACAGTGAGACACCAGGCAGTGGTGGCATCTTTATGAAATTTGCATGCTATTCTTGTTTTGGGCCGTGTCCTTAATTTGCAGTTATGTTTTTTGAGGTCTTTGAATTAAGCAGATGTGAGTGATCATTGGTACCCAGCGATAAACATTTTTTCTTGTTTATTTTGGAATTGTTCCTAGATTTAGGTCTGGCCCTTTATAACTTTTGTCTGCACTATGTGGGTTTAGAATACAGTAGAATGAGTAGACTAAATAATGCCTTAGTGGTTAGTGCTGCTGTATCATATCTCTAGAGGCAGGTTTCTGTTCCCATCCTAGTCACTAAGCTCTCACCATGTCTGTCTGGATTTTCTCCAGGTGCTGCGTTCCCCCTCATATCCCAAAGACATGTAGATTAGGTCGAGAGTGAGAGTGAATCGGAATGGAAAGGCGAATGTGTGCATATTGTATGCCCTGAGATGGGCCTGCTGTCTCATTGAGATTTGCTTCCTGCCTTGAATTCATGTCTGATGGGACTGGCTCTGATCTCCTGTGACTCTGGATTTAAAATGAATGACTGTCATTTAATAATGTTCAGGACATGAGTTAATCCTTGCTGTACTGAATAGTGTCAGTCATGGGAAAAAACATAAAACATTTAAGTTTTAGTAAAGAAAGGAGAATGGTTTATCATTTCTACTTGGAATTTATGCAAATCATAGATTTTCATGCGCAGTGATGAGTAATTTGAATCTGATAAGACTTTGGAATTAAGTAATAACTGTTTTATTATTGATAATTATATTATTTATCTGTCACTAAATTTCTTAACTTAATTTTTCTCTGTTCTGGAAAATAGTATATTTGGCCTACTTAGGCTATCTTTGATCGAAGGGCACTAACCAGTTCAGGCCAGAATACTAGTTCAGCTCATTGTACACTAATATACCCGCCCTGCCCACAGCAAATCACTCATACTGTAGCTTCTCAGTTTACAGAAGGGGTGTCAAACTCAGTTTTATTGAAGGCTAAAATAACACTTTACATACCAAGCACAGACCAGAATATATCAACAAATAAGTACTGCCATATTCTATTCATCACACTCATATACTGTATTCTGGCTTGCATCCCTCTTGAAATTGTCTTCTCTCTTTATCTGTTTCTCCTTTCTTGGACACTGCCACGGGATAGGAAAGCTCCAGCAGCCACAAGACCAAACTTCAGCATTAAGTGAAAAAATCACAATAGTGCCAAGGCCTGCTCTACTGTTTTTGCTGCAGCAGGCGAAGCTGTAAATGCCCCCTGACCGGTTCCCTCCCCTTCTTAATAAATGAAACCAAACAAAACCAGCACTTTACTACAGATACTATATTAGGTAAATGAATAAATGTAAATTAGAATTTGCATTTTAGTATATTTTATTTACAAAACTAGCAACTTGGCACGCGCTACGCTGCGCGTTGGATGACCACAGTTGAAGGACTCCCTGTTTAAACGCGGCTGCCAGTCGTGAACTGGGTCCTTCATCGCACCACAATGCCCCCATCGAGGCAAAGGCTAAGGCGCTATTATAGGAACATATGTGATCTTTAAAGTTTTGGGAATGCTGATGTGTATTAGAAAGTAAACGTGGTATGAGAGGGTGTGTACGCACAGCTGGTAACAGTACCTTCCCTTTGTGACAACATGAATTAAATCTGCCGTCTTTCGGTTTGTCATCACGGAAATTTTTCGAACCACAAAACTGACATCGTTCAGTCATTTCGCCACAGAAGTGTTCCGGCACATGAACTTCCTGAAATGGACGAAGTGCAATCCCTGAACGATGTACCGTGGAGACGCGTCGTTGCGGTAATGTCTGTGAGTGGTGAGTGTCAGTTTGAGAGCGTTCACTCGGAGTTTCTTGCGAGACCGTACGTTTCTGTATATTATGGTTGTTTTGCAATCGTAAGGACCTGTTGTAATGTGTCTTTTCTCTAGGGGTTTCAGTTGCCTTTCGTTGTGCGACAGAGACGCGTCGTTGAGCTAATCTGTGTGAATGCTGAGTGTCCGTTTCTTGCGAGCGATTGTCACGCCTTTGCCTCTTTGCTTCGTGATCACGCTGTAATGTGTCCTCTCTCGCAGCAGCAGGTTTAGTTGCGTTTCGTTTCGGTATTGTTCCGTAAGGTCTCCTCCGTACAAGTGCACATGGGTAGCTGAAGACGGAAAGGCATAGTGGGCATAGTGAAACACATGAATTGGTGACCAGGGGAACCATCCGACTCAGACGCGGGGCTCGAAATACTCAAGTGCACATGTTATTTATAATTTATTTATTTTTTTGTTATGAACTTCCACAAAAGAGTTGATCCCTGTAAATAGTTAATAGTATATCAACAATATAATCTGTTGTAGTACGGGCGTTAATTAGCGTCACACCTCATAACCTGCATACACCACGTCTTTGGCTGTAACGCCAGAAGCGCGGTGGACTCTGTAAGGGTAGGTTGTGGTTTCTGTTTCTTTCGTGAATTTTTTATTTCAATTCATTGATTATTTAATAGGCAGAGGGGAGAAGACGTTAATGTGACGCTCTGTCTATTTCTTTACTTTTGTTTTGAAAAGATTTTCGGGAACAGGAAAAATAAAAGCAAAGGGGAAAGAACGGAGGGGGGTAAGCAGGAATTCTGAGAGGGGACGGACTGGGGCTTTTCTACGGGGCGGCTCTACAGCCAAAAGGAACGCGGACACGGACACCGCGCTGGGCTTTTATTATATAGATGTGTAAAAGCAAATAATGTATAAATACATTATATATAAATTTGCACCTAGATTATTCTTTTTCATTTTTGTCTCTCCAACGCTTTTGAGTCTCTTTTCTCCGCACTGCTTTTTTCCTCGCTTAGTCGTCTATGTTTCATTTATAACATATTGTCCTTATATGCTTTATATGCGCTGAGAGCCCTGGATCTGTGTGTGCTCAAAGCCAAAACATGACTGAGTGTGTTGCTGACTGCCCTTGCTCTTATTTATTTGTAAGTAGGTCGTGTCTTGCAAGAATCTCGTGTTCTACGTCATCGCAAGATGGTCCTGGGTCAATCTCTTGGCACAAAGTCTCATGTTTAAGGTCCCCGTGAGATGCTCCATGGCCAATCTCTTTAGTCTCGTGGGTCTTTTAAGTGTCTTCCGTGATCTTAACATGAAGATCATGTCTCGTTGACCTACTATAAATATTTTTATTTTCTCTCTTCACCCGTGGGCAACGCCTTCCCCGTTTCCCACAGGCACACACAGACTAAGCACAACACTGCACAATTCTTTCCTTCTCTATTCCTTTTCTTCTTCTGTCCTCCTTGGCAAATTTCATCTCCTTCCTCTCGACTCTGGCTCTCCAAGTAATGTCTGCTGGCCCCTTATATAAGTCACCCGGAAGTGCTCCAGGTGCTCGTTGCCCCACTTCCAGTTGCACTTTTGGGTGTGGTGGAAGAACCACCCACACAGGCTCAGGCACAGCTACAGCGCACCCTGGTGGCACCCCCAGATTCCAACAGGGCTGTGTCCAACTCCATCTCCCATGAAGCCCTCCGGGAGTCCAATGTACTGCCGCAATCCATGGGGGCTGCCATCTAGCGTCCCGGGGGAGGTAATGTTCTGCCCACGCTTACTCCCCCACTCCTCTCAGCGAAGAGGCATCCCGGCTGCACAAGGACCCCGGCCGTCTGTGACAAAACATATATATATATATATGTGTGTGTGTGTGTGTGCAGTTCAAGAAATGCCACGGTTATAGTGTACACTGACAAGTCTTACAATTAGGCACAAATTCAGCCTTGGATTGTTTTAATTTCTCATATTTTGAGGATACATAACAAGTACATAAATGATCCTTCTTAAACCGCTTGGAATAGCAGTCCACTGTTGCTTACAAAATAAGGATGAAACAGAAACATTTGTGTGTGTATCCAAAATCTGCATCGAGCCAATGTTAAAATAAGGGTAGAAGAGAAAATAAAGAACACAGTACTAAAACAAAAATAAATCTGCAAACTTGTATCTGAAGAAAATACAGAGAGAAGGACATTCAGTGCTAAGAGATCCTCTGTGAAATCTAATACAGTGAAGTGTGGTATTTGGAAAACCATCCATAAAGGGTGCCTGCTCAATGCCAAAAGTGGAGTGAAAGTGGCATTCCGGCCGCAGACAAGAATTTGTTGGTAAGGCAAAGTTACATCTCTTTACAACTGCATTAACAAACATCATGACTGGTTGACATCTGACCACCTTAAAAAACAGGTGTAAATATGCTGTTGAAGGATCACAATGACCACATTCCAAGTTGGTCAGAAACAAATAATGACTCCATTTAATATGAGTGTAAAGTTGAGCTAGCATCTCCTTCATGGGACTGTCACATCTTTCTCATCACGATAAAACACTAAATTCTTGCACCAAAAACTGTTCTCTTTAAATAACAGTTGAGATCACAGTTCTAATGTTTCCCAGAAGGATGTACGCTATTATAACAGGCCCGAGGGAGCCCAATCATGTGCACAGCCCTGTTCAGCTATGGCAAGACTGAAGAAAATATGATAGAGCTGTCACTTAGGAAAAGTAGGACAATTTGCACAGCATCCATGAACCAATCAAAATGCATATAGATCGTGTCATTCATAACACAACCTATATCTTTATGGATCTAAAACTCCCAAAATAATCAGACAGATTAAAAGTCATTGATAAGCATCTTACTATTTAATATCAATTTATTACATCTTATTATTAAATAGGAACTTCTTATGTATAATGCTACAGTTAATGTAAATGCCATATGATCTTATCATCTTCATGATAAATGTACTGGAAACAAATCGTAAAGAAAGTCCAAGAAAGACAAACTCAGGACCATAGCTGTGCAACATGTCCCCTTCTTTACATTTTTCTCTTGTTAGCTCATTACAAGCAGCCAATTTCCACGTTAAGGGCATTCGTTGTTGGCCGCACCTAACATGGCTGTATTAAAAAGATCCAAGGGCCGGATTCAGCCTGTCGGCTTTGAGTTAAACACCCCTAGTTTATAGCTTCCTGTAAACCTAACATGCACATCTTTCAGCTGTGCAGTGAGATCCACAGGGTTATGGGTTGGGGTAGGGTGTGCAAACTTCATAGAGCGGAAACACTTAGTTCCATGCTACCCTGTTTATTATTTATCTTATTCATTAATTGTTTTTTTATCCTTTTTTTTTGTAATCAAATTTTTGACTGAAAACCATTTCCTGGTTTTGGAGCCAGTTGATCCTCAATGCCAAGAACACAAGACAAATGAGATTATAAAAAGAACATTTCTGAGTGTCAGCAGATAAAGAAAGATGGGCTTCCCATTGAGAGGCCAGTGTCAGTTTGGTAGCAGAGGTATCCAGGATAGACAACTTCTGGTGAATTAGATTAAGGGAGAGCATTGAAAGACCTGTTCCAAAGAAAATGTGTGGTGAAAATGAGAAAGATTGAAATGAAATCAAATAGCGAGTGACACAGGGATGGTCCAGTGATCTGCATCCATTCCTTTTATCAGGGTTGTGAAAGTTTTTAATTAAAGAAATACCTACAAATCAGTACCCCAGTATGATAAGATTAAAGTGAAATTTATATCTTTAAAATAACTCAAATCTTCAAGTAGTTAAATATTGTATTTGTTTTTCAGAATTTGGAGAATGTAGCCACTAAAGTGTAAGGCAAGATCAAGCACGGGTAAAACGTGTGCCGAAAGAAATCTTAGTCCAAAAGTTTGTTTTAAAAATATTTAGCGAAAGTTAAAAGCAAATAATCCACACAAGAATAAAGGAAAAATAGTTACACACGTAGAATAAAAGGCAAAAAAAAGGAAAAATGTATCTTCTCTAAACTTAGCTTTTCTTGAGAAACTAGCTATTTCTGTACTTAAAAGTTCTTTACTTCTTCTTTCTATACTTAAAGGTTCTTAATTTCTTCTTCTGTACGCCTTAAGCGTACGGTACAATACTTAAATAAGCACTGTTTTCTTAGAGCTGTTTCACACATTCAAAAGGCCCGTAGGCACGGTCACGGTTTAAAACCGTATGTCTCAACACTGTACACATGGCAAGGCTGTCACTAACTGAAGAATAATGTTTATGAAGAATAATGTTTCAAAGCTATTAGAAATGGCAAGAATATACCAATTCAATTCTACTTATGGGGGTTATAGGAACCTCCCATAGATTATGCATTGTCATCTAGTAAAATATTTATGAATTACTATTTATTACATAACTAGGAAATGGCTCTTACAGAGAAAATGATAACACTTGTGGACATAAAGAATGCCAAACTCAAGACACAACTACACTGTACACAGTTCCAGTTTCAAATAATCCTTTTATTTTTGTTTTCCTTCTTTCACCAGGCTGCTTTACTAGAGCATAGCAAGATTCAATATCATCTACTACCTCTTTTTCTTTTCTTGACTTTTTTTCTTCCTTTGCTTCCACTCCACTTCATCTCATTTTGCTGCTAACTCTTACTCACCTGGCTAAGGAAGAGGCATGCAGAATTACTTCTGGTACATCACTGGTCTACCTTTGAAGCATTTCCGAGTCAGACAGAAGAAGGCAGGGAAGCCGTCCCTTAAGACATGCCTCCTGCAGCTCCAGAAGTCTCCAGCAGGGCTTCCCACTCCAACTATAATTCCCATGCAGCCGTACAGGAATCTAAACTAGAGCAGCAGCAACAGAATGCTGCCACCTACCTTACTGGGGGAGCATATTACCCCAACAGATGGTCATCCACTGCACATACATTGCATTCGCTTCTCGGCCTGGAAATGCACCACTAACCATCATGGCTGGGTCGCCCGTCCATCCACAAGTTCCTTAACACACTCAAAATCGCTGATTTTAAGTGTATACATAAAGCCGCTATTGTGCCCTGTCTCCAGTATTGCCAGGCATCTGCATTGAATTGTCAAATGGATTAAGAAAACAGAGATATTCTTCAACATTTAAGACTGTGAATTTGTGTATAACACTTGAGGAGATGTTTTATTATAGAGAAGAAGAATTATCAGTAATTGGGTAGACTACTGATACTACTGATAGACAAGTTCATGCTTTTTTTTTTCAAATTTTGCTTTCCTTGTACCACCATTGGAATGTTCTTGGCAGTGTGTGATGTTGCCTTTTCTAGAATATACTTAAACAATAAGTTTGGTATTTTTCAAGTCAAAGTTATTTCTTCACAATCATAATATATATATTAGTTTTCCACATGAAATTGTATTCTAAAACGAGGCATATTTTATACATTTGAGAAAAATAACTTGCACAATCTTGTGCTTATTGGTACCGGGGTCCCATTGTAAAGAATAACCTCAAAACTCAAATATGTCCACTTTGAAGAAGTAAAAGTTATGATTTAAGAAAATGTGCCTTCTGCGTTTCTGAGGCATGCTTGTGACAACAAAAGGTGGACACTTTATCAGATTATTTGTTGTTATTGTCTTGAGTTGAGGATACATTTCTTGCTTGTTTGTCTGCTTGCAGTGGCTATAATGAGTGGTTATGACAGTCCAACACCGACGTCCCCAGCCCTTTACATTCTGTGTTCTTATTTTACATAGCCTAGGAAATGAGATTCACTGTGGTGGACTGGCCCCTGTCCCGGTGTTGTTCCTGCCTTGCACTTGATGCTTGCTAGGCTTAGGAAGATGAATGGATGGATTATTGTGATCATTATTAGTGTGCCTGTAGCACAGAAAAATATATGAAGAGATGTTCATCTTTCTGTCCCGTGTTGACGCTTTTCGGCATGCAATTTTCCACTTATTCCAATCCAGAACAACTTCATGGGTGGCACTGACTTCTTGAGTATCATCCCTCAATTGATCAAGCCAGCATTTCTTTTGGAGCCCATGTAGCTGCTTTCCCTTTGATGCGCAGGGGTGTCTTTACCACCAGCTGGTCATTGCTGTGGATCACATAGCCATACCATCGGAGGCGTGCTATACTATATGAATAGATTAATGGATGGAAAATATTGAGGACAGCAATTACTAATAATAACAATAATAATGAAGGATGGCAAGGTGGTGCAGTGATAGTGCTGTTGTCATTCAGTGAAGGAGACTGCGGTTCACACCTAAGTGGAGTCCGCCTGGCATTGTTAAAATGGACCATGTGTATCTGTTTGCCTTATGATGAACTGGCGCACCGTCCAGGGATTGTTCCTAACTTGTGTCCAGTGCTTTCTGGGATAGGCCCCACCTATCCTGCAACCCTGAATATGCATTTTTGGTATATGGATAGATGCTACACACAAGCTCAACATTCTCTCTCACTGAAGCACACACGTGCTTTGTAAATCTTGCGGCAGTGGACAGTCTTTGCAACATAAAGAAATACGTTTCTGTACAGTAGAATAATATGAGCGATTCAAAGTATGCCTTGTACAGTTATTATTGCCTAGTGGACTGCAGAGCAGAGACCTAAATTCACATCTGGGCATCAACATTCAATAATGTCAATAATGGTACTTGGTGATGACTTTCAAAGAAGAATCCATACCTCTTGGGTCAAATACTTTCACCCCTGTACCACACTCTGCAGTGAGGACAGTCTAACTGGGGCTGAAAGGGTGCTGTGGAGGAAGACAAATGTACTACTTGGCAAAGTTACATGTACAGACAGTCTCTGTCTAAAATGGCCGAATCTCCTTTTTGCTTTTTTACCTTCTTAAAACAACGTAGATCCGCTGTTTAGCAATATGTGTGTAATCTCAAGACACAGATCAACACTCGATAACATTTTTGACTTGAAAAATGGACATATTCGGTAAATTTCAAGGCTTTTTTTATAATGGGACTCTGGTATCTATTGGCGGCATTTTAAAGCAAGAGTGTGGGCTGGTTATCTTTTAAAACTAGGGGGCTTTGCCCCCTGCTCACTTCGCTCGCCCACCCCCTCCCATCACCCCCCTGGGCACGCTACGCTCCAGCCACTTCATGTTGTCAAGGGTGGGGGATGGGTGGGGGATGAACGCACGCTAAGGAGATGCTGCTGCTGCTGCCGAGCTGCGTGTTCTGCTTGTCGCGCTGCACGGCAATCATTTAAAAGCCTGTACAGCAGCTGTCCTTTTGTCTCACTGCCTTGTCTCGCGTGACGTCAAATTGTCTTCTGAGAAGATCACATATCGTCTCCTTCCAGGCCTTCCAAGATTTTTTTTTTTATAATAGAGAGATATGCTTTACTATAGAATGCAATTTCACGTGGCAAACTCATTTATACCTACGATTGTGAAGAAATAACTTTGACTTGAAAAATACTAAACTTTTCAACACCAATCTTTCAAACATCTCAAACATGTTGCAGTCACTCTTTTCAGTTTATCAAAAAACTCAAAATCCTTTTTAATGAACTTCATTTAGAAAGTGGAAATTGGTTGCTTATTCCTACCTAAATTGTTTCAAGCATGCCTCAAACGCACCACATACAGTGGGTAAGCAATGCAGATCTGCACGGTTATTTCTCAGAATGATTTATCTTCCTTTGCCAACTAATTTAAAATGCATATATAAAAGATAAGACAGATAAGATAAGAAGGAATCAAGTTAAGCTAGCGGAGGGACTTTTTTTTTTTCAAAAGAGAGCACTCTCTGCTTGTGTGCAGCCTGCAGAAATGTATTTTATTTATAGCATTTTGAGACCGACATCCTGTCAGTTGAATATTGTAGCTGGAATGAGTTGAATAGAAGGAAGCAAAAGCAGATCTTCTGTTAGCTAAAAGGTCTCTTGATTGGTGTAGCTGTGCGTGCTTGGACCTTTTGACCGTGGAACTCAAGACTTGGTTATAAACATTTATTTTTCATTCTGAGATGTAACTATGGATTGAGAGGATCAACCCAGGTGTGAGCCAGCTCTGGGTTTTGTTTTGTTTTTTTCTTTTTTTATCCAAGTGTGTTCATCTAGCCTTGTGCCTTCCTAAATAAAGGGTCCTCAATTACGGTCCCGGAGGGCCATAGTGGCTGCAGGTTTTTAGACCAGTTTCCCAGTAAAATAAAAAAAAACAAACCTGGCTTACAGTGAAAGAAACATATTTTTTCTATATGACTTTGTGGTGTTATGGGTCCACAGCTCGCTCAGCATATGCCGTTATTTAAATAAATAATCACCGCACTCGCGGCGGCTTAGTGAGGGGGCGTGGTGGCCATCGCAAGCCACGGGGCGATCTGCGGTGTGGGCATTTCTCACCTAGTGCACATGGCTAATGTGCTGCAGCTGCTATGGCCCCTCGCTGTATAAAAGAAGTGCGAGTCGGTTGGGAGGGAGATCAGAAAGAACGAGAGAAAAGAAAAGAGAAGGAGACGGAGGTTATAGGTAAGCATGTCGGTGCAAGAGAGAGAGCCACAAAGAGCGTGTGGGTGAGCAAGCGAACGAGTGCTCGCGGGCAGCTGTGAGGAAGCCTGGGTGTTGGGCCTACACCCAGGAGTTGGAGTTGGAAGTCGCTCCCGCTGATCGAGCAGGTAGCGGGAGTGACCAGGGAATGGCGACTGGCAGCGGAAGGCCGGAAAGGCAGCGGGAGTCGGGAGGCTTGGTCGGGGATTACCCAACGTGAGCGTCCTGGCCGTTGGATATGAACCAAGTCTCGGGACTGGGATGAGTGCCATCCCGAAGCCAGGGATCGGGAGGTCTCCAGTCTCGTGTGGATGTGAGGTGTAAAAGGGCAGCTGCAGAGTGTCTCGCCGGCTGCAAAGCCCATGTGGGAGAAGCAGGTGAGACACTAACAGAAAAGAAGCACCAGGCTTGTCATTGTTGTGGATTTTTAAAGACTGCTTCCTGTATGAACGTTTTAACCTCGATTTTAAAGGATTGTTTTTTCTATTGCTTTTTTAAACCTCCACGTTTTTCTTTTATGGATTATTCATTTATTGAATTTTGAAAGCACTGCACTATTTATTGAACACTTTGTTTTTGATTGCTTTTTAATAAAAGCACTTTGCACATTTATACCATCCCCTTGCTCAATTGTTATCGCCTCAACTGTCTAGCTCATCGGTGACATTACCGGCGGTGTTGGGTTCAAGGGCTCCCGAACAGCGATGGGAGCATGGAGTCGAACCCACATCGTCACATTGACTTGTCAGTGCCTTCTAAGACAAATGTTTACTACGATATACATTTTCCTTTTCTAAGAACATTCTTTATATGTATTATGGAGCAGAACAGATTTGTACTTCTCGGTCCTTCCTTTTTCTCTCTCATTAATTTCTTAACATTTTATTAACACTGGTATTTAATGTTGCATATACGTAGTTTTAAATGGAGCCAGGTTAGCTGGAGAGCACTTTGGTTCTTTTGTTATTTGCATCTCATTATTAACTGTTGGTTGGTTAAGAAAATAGAAAACAGTTAAAACCTAAATGCAAAAGTTTAAAACTAAAATAAGCATTTAAGAGTTTTGAATCGTAACAAATGAGTTAAGTAAAATTAAGCCCTAAAAATATATGTCTTTTGCTGCAAATAAATAGGTTCGAATTAAGAGTGGGCTGAAGTGAAAACCTGCAGCCACTGGAGCCCTCCAGGATCATAACTGATCACTATTCACATCTTCTCGGCTACATTAAGTAGACATACTGATCAAGGCGACCTACACTTGTGGTATGGTGGCACAAACCACAGAATATCTTTGGATTGCTTTCCTTTTTTACAGATAAACCATTTCAAGATGAGCAAGGCTTTGTATGCCGTCAGAGTTTTGCTGAATGCTTTCTTCTTTAAAGGTGCACACCAGCACTACCTCCGCTGTCTACAGTGGCAGCTGCTGTTCCTGGCTGTGTATTTTGACACGATCTATTGTAGGCACGGAGCTGGACAGTTTGACATCCGTGGCAGAGTGACGGGCGCTGAACAGGCTCCTGTCAATCATGGAGAATCCACTGCATCCACTGAACAGTATCATCTCCAGACAGAGGAGCAGCTTCAGCGACAGACTGCTGTCACCGTCCTGTTTCACTGACAGACTGAGGAGATCGTTTCTCCCCCACACTATGCAACTCTTCAATTCTACCTGGGGGGGTAAACGTTAATATTATACAAAGTTATTGTCTGTTATACCTGCATTTTTATCACTCTTTAATATTGTTTTTTATCAGTATGCTGCTACTGGAGTATGTGAATTTCCCCTTGGGATTGATAAAGTATCTATCTATCTATCTATCTATTGTCTTAAATACATTTGTAAGACATTCTTTCTGTCAATACCTAAACAATATTGTTTTGTCATTTTTTAGTCTAACACAAAAATAACAAATTATAGTGCACTTTTAAAACTGCAACAGCATACATGCGCTGTTTAGCAATATTTTGTGGTTCATAATTAGCTCGGAAGTCATTTAATTGTTTAGGCCTTTCTTTTCTTTTAGAAAATGGAATACAATGCAACACAAACACATTAAAACCTGACTGTCGTGCTACATCTTTACATCCCAAATCATGCCCTCCCTCCCGCATCTGCAATCACTCAAATGACAAAAATAGGTATTCTATTAAGCATTTGTTTTATTAATTTATAGCAGTCACTTTGCTTATTTCTCTGCTAATCTATTTTGAAGCTCTAATTGCAAACTTAAATTAACAAGTCATTAACATTAAACTGCAGGTTTTATTATGACTAATGTATGTGGTTTGTACATTTTTCGAAATAGAAAAACGATTAATCCTTTGAGATGTTTTCAGTAGTCACCTGTGTAACCCTGGCTGTGTTTCCTGCTTTGCTCCTGGAGGCCTCAGTGTCTAACAGAATGGTTCACATGTTTGCACACACCTAGCATAACTATGTAAGCAAGTCACGCTTCCTCTTATCAGATTCTTGGTGAAATCTCTTTAGGTGCACAATACGTAACTAGTTTTATTGTTTATCAAAGTGTAGAGGCTCACTCTGGCTCAATGGCTATTTAGCCTGGTTACTCTCAGCTTAGTTCCTTAACCTGGATGGAAGTGTGGTCCAGTTGTTCAGAATGTATACCTTGTAGTGTGTGGCCGAGGCCCTTGCCTGGCTGGGACACCTCCACGCTGGGAGGACTGGGGGAGCAAGCGTGGCCAGTGCGTTACCTCCCCTGGGACACTAGATGGCAACCCCCTTTGGTTGCAGCGGTGCCTTGGATGCCTGCAGGGCTTCATGAGAGTTGGAGTTTGGTGCAGCCCTGTTGGAATCCGCAGGCGCCGCCAGGGAGTGCTGCAGCAGGAGCTGCTGAGCCCTTATGGGCAGTTCTTCCGCCAAAAATACCGGAAATGAGTCATCAAGCACCTGGAGCACTTCCGGGTGCCTTATAAAAGGAGCCGGCAGCCACTACTCGGGGAGCCAGAGTCGGGAGGAGGAGGATGAAGCTTGACCGGAATAGTGGAAAGGAGAAGAGAAACAGAAAAGAAAGCATTGTGTTTGTGCTGTGCTTTGGACTGTGTTGAGCTTGTGGGAATGGGGAAGGTGTTGCCCACAAGTTAGAAGATCCTTGAACTTGTGTCCCACGCTTGTCTGTGTTGGGTTCAGGTGTCAGTGCCAGCCTGGGTGGTCCACAACCTAAATGTTGTTTGAAAAATTCAGCTTTCAACTGATCCTGATTCAGAGCTGCCAGCAAGTGTGAAAAGTATGCTATCAAAAGTGAACTGGAGGATAAGCAATGTTCCATTTTAATAATTTTGTTATCCATCAGACCTGTTTACTTTGGTCAACAGATTTGTTGGTAGCGTTTGCTTAAGACATAAACAGGGTCCCAGCCTTATGCTCTGTGCAGACTACAATAATTTCACGGTTCCGCATTTTGTTTTAATTGAACACAATTTACCCTGTAAACTATGAAAAGCTATTGGCGTATGTGGAGCATACTGCTGTCAGCCACTCACAAGGGACTGGAGGCCTGTACTTATTATAAATGGCTCCTGGCTGTTTGCCATTTATTAATTTATTTTTGGTGGTTATTAATAGCACTTTCAGTCCGATCCAATGGGGATACTTCATTTTAACCAGAAGCATTTTCCAGGTGATGATTTATCATGGGCTGATGTATGGATAGTAACGTCTGTCCCAATTAGATATACCACTTTGGTGGTCAGCAAACCATTCTGAGAAGAAGTGCAAAGTGGATAAGTGAAGAAGCCAAACACACAGTGTGCTATACCAGCTATACCGGCATCGGATAAAAACCCATTGTTATCAATACCTATACAACCTGTGGAATCAGCAGCTCCATTGCAGGCCTTGGGGTTTTGAATGTTTTTCACTACAGATGAAATCTCTCAATCAGCATAATTATGAAACACATTGATCAATTGTAACATTCATGCCAAAGAAGATTGGTTCAGGGGCCATGAGTTAATAGAAGTTTACATTTCTTAACTTGACTCCCACTTCAGTTTTTGTTAATGGGTGAGTGCCTCATCCCTCACTATTATTTAGCATTTGTGTCATTCAAATTTTTTTTTAAAGAATTATAGTTAGGCATATTGCATTTGTTTCAACGGGATGATGTGCAGGATATACTGTTGCATCAAGGTAGAGGCAAATCAAATAGCAAAAGAAGCTCTTGTCTGCTGCTTGTTCTTCTAAATCACGTTTCCCAAATGGTGCTGTTACTGTTGTGGGACTGGTTTTAATATATCATAATGTTATGTTGAGTAAAGAAAATGAAAGACAATGACCATAAGCTCAGTTTAGTATACCTATTTTAATGTAATTGATGCATATGTCTCTGGACTTTTGTGTTACAGTTGTTTCCCTAGCTTGTATTTATTCATTGATTTATTGTTGTTTTTGTTAATTTTAGTTTATTATTTTTCACATTTTTGTGTTACTTCTGTGGGATTTGTATGCTGTTTATTTATGAACTGTTCCTTTAATTATGTTTCCATTCCCTATAGTTTGTGGGTGGAGCTCCAGGTGGCGGGGCCACCCTGACATCACTGCTACTGAATCCTCCTTCTGGCTTTATCTTCTCAGTCAAGTACGAGACGTAGCAGTGGTGCATTGCCTTTGGTTAGAGTCTGTTTTGTAAGTATTGAGCTTGCTTTGAGTTACTGGTTTTCTGACTTTTTTGCGACTGTCTTTGATCTTGCTTATGGAATATGGAATTTGACCTAGAGTGCCTTAGGATTGTCTTTCAGGAACATCCTTTTTTCGCTTCTTTGAGCATTTTTGTCATACTTTTTTCATTTCTTTAATAAATATCTTCATTTATTAATTTTCTGGTTTTGGATTTGTCTCTTCAAGCCAGAGTTTGATAGTTCTCTCCCTTGTAAAGTATTTTAAATATGTCTATTTTGAACTTTAAAAGGCAGTTTCACCATTTTGGACTTGCTTAGGATAGCTGGATTGAGGTGAGGCTCTTGGCTGTTCTGGGTTGGCCAGAGAAGGTCTTTGCCTGCATTTGTGGCTAATTTTGAAAGCTGCATTTCCCAATGTGCCTTGTTTGAGACTCCCTATCATAACATGGACCATAAAAGAGGTAACTGGAAATGTTACTTTAACAAAGTAGGAACATACAGTATGAGCTCAGTTCCATGAAGTGTCAAGCACCAAACTAAGCGTAGGGGACTATAGCAGTTGATCAAGTATATTGAATGAAATTCTTCTGCCAGTATGCTAGAAATTAGCGGAAAAGTTGTAAACACATTTGTTTTTATGCTACAATATGTGCAAATTTGTACATACTCGTACAAAAGAAAGTGGGAAAAGCGATTTTAAGTCAGTGCATACATTTCTTAAAGGTAGTTTTTTTGTGTATGTTTTTTTACAGTATATGAACATTATGCAACAAGTGCGCCCACCCCTTAAAAAATATCACCCAGAGTTCTAAGCAGCTCATCCTGATACATGAGTCGATGCAAACTGAAGGCAGGACAGGAAGAAGCCACGTCTTGTGCTGTGTTTGCTTTGGCGGTGGCAGTGACAGAGAATAAGTCAGTGAGTAAGAAAAAAAATCTGAACTTTTATTGGTTCAAGAGAGGCGAATACCTCTTACCAAATCTATTTGAGTAGCAGAGCATTAAGAAATATTTTGATTAATACAAGATGTGCCAGTGTGCACAATTAATCATTAGTATGTCTGTTAAAAATGTTTCAGTCTGAAAAGTATGTACTGTACTTTCTGTACAAATACATTATACCGTTTATACTGAAGCTGTTAAAATTTTTAATTATAGCATGAATTACGGTATTTGTAAGTAACCTAAAATCACTGAGGCTATCCAATGCAAACAAGTCCCAAAACAGTCATCCAGAAATGCAGTCGAAACTTCAAGCATGAAACTCAAAATTCCAATGGCACAAGCACAGCACAAAACACAATTGAACTCCCCACTCCCTGACACATTTAAAGTGAACCACCTCTGGAATTATAGGACGGATGGCAATTCCTAGTGAGTATTGTCATGTGGCCCCGCCACAAAACACACAGGACATAACAAAGGCAACGGATATGCATAGACAAAAACAAGACTAAAATACATAAATAAAAGAATGAAAAAAGACACGTCAAACATGAATTTGAACCCCTGCCAGGGGAGGAAACCTGGCTGAGAAATGACATTAACTTTATATGAATAAATAACAACACATTAAAATTTTAAAATTCTTTATGCAGATAAACCAGTATGGTCACATATTCCCAGAATAACTATTTTTAATTGGGACTTGGATTACAAAACAAAATAATTGCATTTCTGTGATGTTATGATTTCTGTTTCGTCCTTTGTAAGCATGGAGTTAAAATGTAAAAGCTCAAAAGCCAAAATGACAACCTGATGAAAGCTCAAATGTCAAAAGAAAAGGGGATGTTGGCTTTTTCCAGCTAAGGCATTGCATTTTAAATCTTACCATTACCAATCCAGTCACCACCTTAGATTTGCTGAGCCTGAGCAATTGACTTAACCTGCCTCCATGTCAGTTGGGGAAAATACTTGGTTGGTTGTTTATGTGTAATACCAAGATTTTGCTTCACTAATATTAAGGTGTACATGATGATACTGTTGTCATTAAATTTTAGGAAACAAAAAACTGGTTTGTAAAGTATATATACACAGAAACCTTTATTTTTCAGTGCTGTTCTAAAATCGTGTTTTGGGGGAGATGGAGGTGCTCTTTATTGATTGATATTAGCAAGAATCACTACCTTACCTTGAAACATCTGTCTTCCTCACCTGAAAAAATATCAGAAATATCATGATACCTGGACATGTAGCACTTGCAGCCCACAAGCAGTTGTTTCTTCTCTCACATGCTGCTAGTTGAATAGCACAAGTTTAAGCACTGCTGTGCAGTAAACCTCAAGGTACACTGACAGCTAAGGATGCACTAAGATACATGAAGTTAACCCAATGAGCCCATGCTATGGCAATTATGGGAAATATGAGCCTCCTATTGGTAAATTTCATGTGAGAGCTCTTCAAAGTGATTATCTACTATTGGGAGAGTTTAAAGTTCATTTTTCTACCAAACTATACCAAATTGAAATGTAATTTCTTATATCCTTTATTTAGACAAAATAACAAAAAATAACTTGAATAGAAATTATATTTTGCACTTGTATTTTATATGGAGAAATGCAATACTTGACAAAAGTAGCCTTTAGTATATCAGTTAAAGAATGTGTCACATTATACAACATTATACAACTTTTCCAGCACTATTCAGCTGTAGCTTTAATTTACATAATCTTAGCAATTCAGAAGCAGTTGGCATCACATTCCTGTAAAGGCAGTCGCCTACTGTGAGATATACAGCGACTCACTCTAGCTGATCTGCGACTGTTTCCGATAAAATCAAACAGGTTTCATTTTGTCTTTAGTCGTAGGGATAGGCTTATGTGCATGAGAATTGAAAACCAATGAATGCTCATCTGGAAATACAATGCATAGAACGCAGTGACGAAGAATAAGAAACAGGGGTATTTTGAATCTCACAAACAGAAGATATGCTCATCTGCCTGATATTTTGTGTTTTATGTATCATGACAGAATGGATTAAAGAAAAAAAAAGGGCCAAGATTGCAGCTGAACTTGCTATACCTATTAGCATTTCATACGGCACCAGATCCAGTTACTGGCTATCACAAAAAGGGGCAAGCATGACTGTGCTGCAAGGTTGGCGCTCAGTCAATAAAGTATACATGCCCAGAAATTTTCAGTAATTAAAATTGACAAGGTCCACTGATGACATCATCAGCGGCAATCGTCAAATCTGCCATATCCCATAAAGTGATAACACCTTAAGGCACCTACTGTTTAGTTAAACCCACATTTAGATGTCAGTGTAGGTGCCTGTTGTTAATTTATGACTCTGTATGACTTACTTTATTGTCCACATGTGAATCACAATGTAAAATAAATGGTAGCTGTGGCATGACTCTGTGGGAGGAGCTCATGACCATATTCAGTGTATTCAGGATCGTCTGGGGAACCAAAGCCCCTAAAAGTAGCCTTAGTATTTTGTAAAAGTGAGGACATGGGACCACTGAAAACAATATCGTCTTTGAGCGCTGCCCCTCCAGCACGAGAAATGCAGCTTCAGATGAATTGTAAAGAGCCCTCCGGAACTATTCGCAGCTTAATTACACTTTAATTCTTCTAATCTTTCCGCTGCAGCCCCCAGGGATCTGCCAGTTTTATTCCCTTGCTATCTTACCCACTGGGCTCTGGTGCCGAGATAAATTTTCTGCAGGCCTCTGTCCTTGTAACCCAAGCTGTCACAGGCTATTATTTCCGACAAGACCTGATGAGTCCAGCGCCAATGAGTTTCCTCTGTATTTTATAATTAATGTCTCGGCAAGAAGGAGATGCATTTTTCATCAGGTCATACAAAATGCATGAGTTTTAATAGACAATTTATTTCTGAAAATGAGTTCATATCATGTGTCCTAATTCTAGCTGGGCACTAGTCTAGTTCAGGTCTCACTCTCTGCCTTGGCCACTCCTCTGAAGCCCTGCAGAGTCGTGACAAGACTTTGCAAGTGTAATTCTCCAGTGAAGCAGTGTAGTATATTAAAATGGTGTACAATGTAGTAGAGTGGGTGCGTGGCTCAGCAGGACATCCGCAGAATGATGTGAGTAAGTTAGGTATAATCACAGGGTTCAAACGCTACACCAGCGTTTTATCATGACAGAATGATATAGATATAAAGTGCAATGCTGTGACTGCAGCTTAGTAGATTCGTAAATTCCCCTATGCCATCCTCATGTAGTGAAGCTTTGATGTTTACCTCTTTTTCCGTCCAGCCATCCATTTTCTGCTGCTTATCTGGGTCTGGGTCTGGGTCTGGGTCATGGGACAGCAGTCTAAGCAAAGATGCCAAGACATCCATTTTCCTGGCTACTTCCTCCAACTCCTCCAGGGGGATATCGAGGCATTCCCAGCCCAGCTGAGAGATATAATCTCTTCAGCATGTCCTGGGTCTACACCAATGTTTCCTCCTGGTTGGACATGCCTAAAACACTTCCCCAGGGAGGTGTCCAGGAGGCTTCCTAATCAGATGCCTGAATCACCTTAACTGGCTCCTTTCATTGTTTAGGGGCATCGGCTCTACTTAGAGCTCCTCCTGAATATCTGTGCTCCTCACCCTGTCTCTAAAGCTGAGCCCAGACACCCTGTATTTTGTCTTGGTAGAGTTTTATATTACTCTACTTACCCCTTTTGTATTCTTTACTATATAGACTTTGTCAGAATGCCTCAAATCCCATAGACTTACCACTGTTTATAAGGTATTGTACTTTATAACTTCTCCCACGTTCCCTTCTACATCTATAACCTCAAACAATTATATAGAGTAAAAGACAAGCAGGAGTTAAGTTGCAACTTTAAAAAATGTATTATTGATAATATTTGTAAAATAATAATAAGAAGAAAAGTAATTTGAATATCCCTGCGGTGGGCTGACGCTCTGCCCGGGGTTTGTTTCCTGCCTTGCGCCCTGTGTTGGCTGGGATTGGCTCCGGCAGACCCCCATAACCCTGTAGTTAGGATATAGCGGGTTGGATAATGGATGGATGGATGGTAATTTGAATATTGGTATGCATACAACCTAATAAATGCTGATGTGAAGTTTCAGGTGGCACACAGATTTGTTAGTTACTTAAAATGTCTCTAGTTAAGTCATCATTGTCTAGCTTTCTTCTGGGACATCATGGTACAGAATGGCCTCTGATTCATACCAATCCCAAACAGCCATAGTTTAGACCAGCGAGAACCATGACCTTGAGTTGATCCTTATTCTGGCCGCTTCACACTCAGCTGCAAACTAAGCCAGTGAGTGTCTAAGGTCACATCCCCATGAAGCCAGCAGGACCACATTATCCACAAAAAGCAGTGATGCAATCTCTGAGATCACCGAACTGGACACTCTCCAACTCTTGGCTGCATCTGGAAATTCTGTCCACAAAAATTATGACCAGAATTGATGACAAAGGGAAGCCTGGAGGAGTCGCACACCCACTGAGTCTAGCATACTGGTCCGCTGTGGACCAAGATTTCACTCTGGTTGTACAGGGACCGAATAGACATCAATAGCAGACCCAATACCATACACTTCTAAAGCACCCCAAGGGGCACAGTGGTATGCCTTTTCCAAGTCCACAAAAACATGTAGACCAGTTAGGCATACTTCCATTAATTTCTTGTAAAGGTAAAAAGCTCATTGAGTGATCCCAAATGTGATGAAATCTGCATTGATCCTGCTGAATCTGAGGGTCAACCAATGGTCGGATTGTCCCATCTGGAACCCTGGCACTGCCTTTCCAGGAAACCCGAGGAGTTTTATCCCTCTAAAGCACACACTCCACTCCCCATTCCTAAAGATGGGGATCAGTGCCAATCAAGAGGCACTTTTCCCAAACTCCACACAATGTTGAAGAGGTGTACCAGGCAAAACAGCCCAAAAACAACGAGAGACTTTAAGAACCAATAGCCTTGCCATGAGGAGTTTTTTAACTACCTAAGTGACCTCAGCTCCAGTGATGGGTGAGTCGTCCTCCAAGTCATCTGTTTTTATTATCTTTAAATAATTACTTTCATTATTTTGTGACCATGTTTGCTCTGGTTCAGTGTTGCTAGGGGCCAGAGCCTATTTCAGTTATTGCTGTGTGTAAGACAAGAACTAAACCAAAGTATACTCACACCTACCAGGCAAACTCAAAATTTATAACTGACAGCCGGCAACTGAACGGAAAATAGAAAGAAGAGGGACGGCAACAGCTTTGGGACAATACATCCCCCAAGACATTAGATGGCAGCTTCACTGTAGGGTAGCAGTGCCCCAGATTCCCACAGGGCACCATGGTACATGTAGTTTTATACCACAGTCCTGCTGGGTACCATGGGTGCCGCCAGGTGACACTGCAAGAGAACCTACAGAGTCATATTTTCCCCATAACCTGGAAGTATGAAGTCACAAGGATGGAAGCCCAGAAGTACTTCCAGGCTGATTAAAGAACTTAAGCTCTCCTCCTGACCTGGAAGCGCTAGTAAGTCACTTGAGAGGAAGCACTTCCAGATCGAGGACTATTTAAAAGACTGTTGAAGACCCAGCAGGTAAGCCAGAGTCAGGTGGAGGTGGACGAGAATTGTATTTATTATTGAGAATTGTGAATTAACACTGTTAAGATGAATATTCTTCCTAAGCTCCTTTTTTATTTCAAAACATTCCAATATACATTAACAAATCATTCTTTAGGCAATTAGATTCAACAATAACCTCATTTATTTGGAATTCAAAACATCCACGCATCAAAAGAGCGACCCTACAAAGACAAAAGGCAGAAGGCGGCATGGCTCTACCTAACTTCCAGTTTTATTACTGGGCAGCAAATATACAGGCGATAAGAACCTGGACACAAATAGAAGAACATACACAGGCTTGGTCCGCAATAGAAGTAAAATCCTGCAGTACTTCTTTGTATTCCTTGCTCTGTGCTCCAATAAATACACGTTATTGGCAATATACAAATAACCCAATTGTGCTCCACTCACTCAGAATCTGGAACCAATGTAGAAAGCATTTTAAGACAGAGAAGCTTCTATCTGTGGCACCACTGCAAGAAAACCATCTCTTTCAACCTTCACAAACATATGCAGTTTTTAATATCTGGAAAAAATTTGGAATTAACTTGCTTAGAGATCTTTATATAGACAACATCTTTGCATCTTATGAACAATTACATTCCAAATTTAACATTCCAGCTGCACATTTCTTTCACTATCTTCAAATCAGGAACTTTGTTAAACAGAACCTTCCAGATTTTCCTCATCTTGCACCCCCATCCATGCTGGAAAAAATATTGCTCAATCTCAAGGACTTAGACTCCATCTCTACAATATATAAAATCATTTTACAATCCCTCCCTTTCAAAGATCCAAGAGGACACTGGGAAAAAGATCTCTCAATTAATATATCAGAAAAGGAATGGAAAGTAGCAATGCAGAGAATTCACTCGAGCTCCATATGCGCAAAGCATACATTTATACAACTAAAAATTATATATCGAGCACATCTGTCTCGACTAAAACTCTCCAAAATGTTTCCAGGGCATGATCCAACCTGCGAACGTTGCAACCAAGTCCCAGCCTCACTGGGTCACATGTTCTGGGCCTACACCAAATTAACATTATTCTGGACAAAAATTTTTAATTACCTCTCAGCCAGCCTTGGTCTCACAATCCCTCCCAACCCATTAATAGCTGCGTTTGGGGTTCTTCCAGATGGGTTTAAGGTGGAGAAAGACAAACATATTGTGATTGCATTCACTACACTTTTGGCACGCAGACTTATTCTGATAAACTGGAAGAACCCAAACTCTCCTCTTTTAAGTCAGTGGGAAACCGATGTGTTATATAATTTGAAATTGGAAAAAATCAAATACTCATTTAGAGGATCCGTACAGTCTTTTTTCAAAACATGGCAGGATCTAATCAGTAATATTTTAAAATAAGTTCATGAAGCACAGAGAATTTATTAATTTAGGTATGTTTACAAGCCTTAAATTTTACGCCGTTTGGCTTGCTCTCTCTCTCAGGGGTGGGGATCCATCTGTTCTTTAACTCAATTTTTCTTTTTGTAAAAACTTGATTGCTTTGTATGGATTGCAATAAACTTAATAAAATAAATAAAAAAGAGAATTATGAATTACTTGGTTGTTTAGTGTGGCGGTGGTGCTTGGAGGCACTGTTTATAGAAGAAAAAATAATTAAAGATCTTCTTAGTGCTTTTACCCTGTGTCCTGAGCATCTGTCTGTTGGGTTTAAAGGGGCAACAGTGCCACCTAGCGTTCACACTGTGCACCTCTTGGGCATTTTGGTAGATAACAAGTATTAACAGCAACAAAATCACACAGTCACAAGGAGCACAAACAAACTCACACAGAGAGTGTCCACACTGGGATTCAATGTCAGGATTCTTAAGCTGGGACGTAGCAGTATTAACCACTATGCTTTCTGTCTTTAACTGAGATGACAGCATGCACGAGCAAACGGACTTGGCGTTCTGATCCCATCTGATATCAGATCACACACAGGTGATATACTGTATCTCTTCACTGGCTGAAATGCAAAGCTAACATCAGGTGCTGTAGAGTCCCAATGAATACAGCCAAGTGTTGAGAAGCATTTGTAAGAATGAAGATATTCTTTTTTTTTTCTAACCTACAACAATGAATTTGTTCATTTGACTTAATCATTTATTTGGAGTTTACATAAAACCTGAAGGTGCCTTTTGCTCACTTCTGCAAGTCGCTGTCTCAGTACCATTACAGTATATGCAGCAGTGCTTAAGAGTGGCTTTTCCTGATATCCTTCCCCAGAGTGTAAGGCAATAAACAGGGCATACAGGATCTACCATGAGTTACAGAAAATGTGAGGCATCCTACATAGAGAGCAGAAGTCGATGAATGGCTAGCTGCCCATATTTACTAAGGCAGCCATAACTTAACTGGGCTATGTAGTAGCAGACAGTAAATGAGGAAAATAGCAAAAGAGAGAGAATATTATTGATTATTCAACTGTAAACATATTTATTTGTGTATTGTCATTGTAATATCCATCCATCCATCTATTATCCATCCCCAAGCACACACTAGGGACAATTTAGAATCGCCAATGCACCTAACCTGCATGTGTTTGGACTGTGGGAGGAAACCGGAGTACCCGGAGGTCATTGTAATATACTGTTTACCTACAAATAAATTTTATTTTATTTTTTTACATTTTTTACATTGTGATAAACACCCATATGTTTTCATAGGTCACTTGATCAATTCAGGTCACAAAGAACCAATACTGGACAGGATGTCAGTACAGCATAATATATAATACCAATTAGGACTGAATCATATAAATAAATATACATGCTGACTGCCAAAAGCAAGGTAATTGAACATTTGGAGGGTCTACTACAACATATACTAGCAATTTATTTTGTTTAATTATCAATATATACATTTTTGAATGTTCTTTGTCCAAGTCTGAATTGCAGGGCCTGGTGACTAACCCAGTACCACTGTGCAAAAGGCAGAAGCCAAACACGGATAGGGCATCAGTGTTTATTTTACATACAACAATCATTTTTGTTAACATAAGAGTTTTCTAATAATTTTTTGAATTTTCAAAACGAGCTAAGTTAAAGTCTGGTGGGACAAAGGTGTCTTTAATGTTTCCTTCAATTGCTTATGTTTGCTTTACTGGCTCAATTCAAAAGTGTCCATTAATAAAGGATATTTTTAGGTAAATGTATTACACTGTATGGTGTTCTGCCTATAATTTTAAAGATGGGGTTTTAAACAATTTTTACATTGTTTAAACTTTACCAATGTTTGAGTCATTTTGTTTTGCTCCCCTTTTGTGCTCATGTGGGGTTTGGGACCAATGCTGAGTACCAGTGTCATAAAAATTTCAGTGCTTATATGTGTACAGTTGGTAGTATTCTCTTGTTCTTATAAATGCTGTTTTGGTGTATGCTGTTTTCTAACTTAAATGACCAGCATTTTTTATAAATTTTGTCTGTTTGTACTACTGGTAAAAGCATACTGCATGTGATACTGCAAAGAATCTTGATAAAGGTAGTGTTGTATTTCAGTTCTGGATAAAGTAGTATCCAGCCACATATAATTACTTCTAAAGCGTACATTTCAAGATGTCTGCAATACAAACAGGGCTCATATTTGATTTTTGTATTAACTACAAATCTCTGTATCTGACCATTCTGCACAATCAAGCATTAACAAATTAAATGAATTCAATTTAACCTCCTGCAATGGCACCCTGTCCAAAGTTGGTTCTTGCTAGTCTGCTACATACTGTACGTCCGGATAGACAATGGTAGAGAATGTTAGCACTTATAAAGAGCCCTCTACTGCTGTCTTTTATTTTCTAGTAAATGTTTCATTAAAACAGCCCCCAGTGAACCATGAGCAAATGAGATCCTCTGAGAATCGACTGGCAGGAAAGAAAACAATAAAAAAAAAAAAAAATCAGTGCTGAGATTGTGTCCTACAGGAACGTGAGGAGCAATGACTCAGAACAGTGAGATGGCAGAATGTAGCCTGGACAGCCGATAAGTGACATGGGTCTGATGAGCACTGCTGCCTTGTTGAAAGGATAATAACATTCATTAATTAGATTTTATGCCAAATGGGTGTAAGGGGTTTGCTGGGAAATAATGTTTTAATTCTCTAGTGAAAGGGCTGCCACACATACATACATTCGTCTTGTAACAGTAGGGGAAGGGAAGGCACACAAAAGAAATCTTTAATTCTCCTCAAAGGTAGAAAGCCCCATGGAAGACAGATAAAACATTTCGTGCACCTCCTTGGTGACCTAATTTAAGTTTTATTAGAGAGACGACACCCTTACAGCTTTTGAACACTTTGATTGTGTATTGGACTGAATTGCTTTTCTTTAGTGCTTTCATATAATAATATCAGGTTGGCTGCTTTAATTTTCCACAAGTATGACAGCAGCATGTGAGTTAGGGTCAATAATAAAATTACAGAATAAACAGAAATGAATGCAGTAACTGGAAAAGTGACACAAACACAGTCTGCCTACACTGCTGCAAGATTATAAGTAAATCTGGTATTAGATGGAACAGGAACACTAAGAAAACTTTCAAGACAGTACTCCTTGTGGGAGGGATGGTGGCACAGTGGTTAGTACTGCTCTGCCATGGGTCTCATGTCATAGGCCTGGTGTCTGTCAGTGAAGAGTCTACTCATTGTCACATTATACGTTTTTCATTGGGACCTCCAGCTTTCCTTCCACCTCCCAAAGACACTTGTGATAGATTGGTTCGCAATTGTAAATGGGCAGTATGTGAAGATGGTTGCGTACATGTGTGGGCATCCTGTCCAGGACCGACTCCTGCCTTGCTCCCATAGCTTCTCTAAATAGGCTGCAGCATTGTTAAGAATGTGTACCTGTTTGCTGCCATCTTGTATGCCATTTTGCACTTCTGTTGTTTATAGATACCTTTGCAGCTGTGACAGGAGCAAACTGTAAAAATAAGTATGTAGTGCTTGTGATTAGCACAGAATAAAACACATTTAGAACCTTAAACAGAAATTTTTTAAGGTTACGCGCCACTTTCGCCAACTGGCAATCACCACAAGCTGCACAAAGATCTCTCAGGGCACTAACTTTGCAGGCAGTAAGTGCCTTGATGGATTGCAAAGCTGGCAGAGACATGTCAGGGTAGAATGACCACTAATCTAGGCAGACTGGAGAAAAGTTGCTCGCCTAACCACTGTCTCTGTGTCAGATTTTGAAGAGATGTTTCATCTATCATTGCTTGTGTGCTCTGCCTTTAGGAGTAATGCACACTGTGGCTGAGCCTTCAGGATGAAGATTATCCCCATGTCTTAGACTATATGCAGTCATAGACTACTTTTCTCTGTAACAATATTTAACATACTGTACAAATTTTGAAGGAGAGTCAAGAAGAAGGGTTAGGGTGTCAACCTGGTACCCCGTTTAGTGGCAGGAATGAGGGAACAAATCGGAAGCAAAAGGCTTGTAAACAAAATGGTCTCTGAATTATCCGGCCATTAAAGTAGCTTCTGTGCTGGAGGTTCCATCCTTTCATTTACAATTTACTATGCTATTAGACACTTCCTAACCTCCAAGTAAAATTTATCTTTAGTCACCTACTACTCATGTTATTTGTATCTTTGCTGAAGAATTAAATTTGATAAGAGCTTATGTTCCCTTCATAATGTAAAATGCTTTTCTCATGTGTCTTCTTAATGTTGGTTCACCAAAATATTCGCATTTAATCACAGCAAGATTAAGAAACACTGAAGTGTTTGGGTCCCATAGGAATCAAAAGGTATTGAATCAAATGCTCAAAATGTAAAGGAAATAACAATAGTCTGTCTTCTGGGGTGCTGATGTGTTAACCAATGTCTCCGGCCTGTCCTTGAGTCCTTTCATAGCTTCAGGAGTGTTCTCCTCCTCTCTCAAGATGGAGGTGGAAAAAAGGTCAAAGACCACCACATCTCATCCCTTCCTCCATGTACACTTAAACTGGACCCTCAGTCGGACTATTGAAGCTCGTGTGTTTGACACTGCTGTAATCAATCCTCATAGCTTATACCTCATAATCTTGGAATTAAACTAGCAGCTTGGATTTTGTCTGACCTTGTTTTGTCCCTGTTATATTTTGGAAACCAAAAATTGTCTCCCCATCATGAAATTAAGCTTACATATTACTTTATTTTAGCGTATACTCCTCACAGCAAACTACATACTGTAACTCAATATCCTATTACCCTTTTAATCTCTTCTGCACACCATCTGGATGAGTAAAACTTTAAGACCACTAAGACCCCCAGTCATTCCCATTACATTTTTTCAATAGTCAGGCCTTCCCCATTGTGGTGGTTTGTTTAATTGTTAATTCCTGTGTGTAAAATGCTACACATATTTAAGCTCAACTTCTCTTGCCATATGTCTACCCATATCTGAATTTTGTTCTGGTCATTCTATAGGGATTTTGCTAACTTCAGGGTATCTGTTAATCCAATTAATTTAGTATCATCCGCAGGCTTAATTAACTTGTTCATTACATTTTTGTATGATTCATTTATATAAATTAAGGAGAGCTGCAGCACTGCCACTCACCCCCATAGGATCTCCCTTCTGTCATCTCTAAATTTCGATTTACTCTCCATAGCCCTTTATTTTATAGGTTTATCTACAGAGCACACCTTGAATCTCACATACCAGTAATTAAAACACACATATTTCCTGTAACACAATAACAGAAGTTGGGGTATCTATGTGTAATACTGTATTTCCTAGTGCATGTCAGGTTTTTTGTATTTCTTCATAAAACTTTAGCACATCAGTAGAACCCACTATTGAAACCCACTTGGACTGATTGTTAGCATACCTGTATTGGATGCTCACTTTTATTTATCTTGTCTTTTAGAATTGTTTCCAATAATTCAGTTGTAACACAATTTAGTCCATTTTGTTTGCCTTTTATTTTTATTGACTCAGTATGTGTTTTTAAAATGTGATGACATTTGCAAATTTGTGGTGTTTAGGAATATCTTTAAAATATATTCACGTTAAAGGTTGGTCTGTATAATCATGAGCTACTTTGGGGAAAAATACTATCTAGTCCTTGTTATTTTATACCTTTTTTAATATTAGGAGCACTTACTTTCTTAATAGTTTAGTTTTATTAGGTAATGGCTGTGTACTGACATCCGTTCAGGAGAAGTCGACGACAAAATGCAAATTTAGAAAGCAAGCAGTCACCGTGTTTGACATCTGGGCCTGTTGAAAAGGCTTGTTTGATACCAAAACCCTTCATACCCTAACCCTCAGCAAACAGATACACTGTAATAAATTTAGGCTGCACCCCTTTTCCTAAAGATACCCAGTCAATCACATATAACTGATTGACTGATTGACCACATATTCTTCATCCTCATAGTTTCAAAGCAGCTCCTCCAACTTACAAGGGAAAACTTGGAGGTTGGTGGCAGGATTGGCACTCCAGCCACCGCAAAAAAACGTCACACTATTCTAGTGTGATGCTGAGGGTCCCAGTCCAGGTGGTTCATTGTGTGTCAGCACATGCTCCCAACTTACCAACCTACTACATGGCTTCAAAGTATCATAAAAAAGTTGTGTTTCGCCTTATCTTTTTGTAAATTATATGAGAAATTCTAAATGTGGTTTAATTTTTTGTTGTTTACATTTTGGCATGTATGAAGTAATGATACATGTGAAATAAGTTAGTAAAAAAAGAGGACAGCTAAACAAGATGTGGTAGGTGTGTGCTGAAAAGAAATAGTTCTTTGTTTTTTAAAATGGTTGGCATTTAAGAGCTGCTTTTGAAATACACTCTTAAAGGATGTCATGTTGGGTCACTTTGAAAATGAGCATTTTGGAGGAAAACGTTTAATTATCAAAATCCAGGTAAACAGATATAAAAACGTTTTTGGCTATTAACACAAGACATATAAATGTTATAATTAGCACATGCAGTATGTCAAAAAGGATGAACCTACCTAATGTATTCATGTGTAGTGCTCCTTTTAGAAGGCAAAGTAAGAGTATGTATACTGTGAGAGATGGCCACAGCTCAGCCCGGCCGGAACGCTGCTGAAGTGGAAGGATGGTGGGAGGCAGCTACTTTTGGACACTTCCTCCCCCAAAATACTAGATGGCAGCTCCCCTGGAGTGTAGTGGTGCCCCAGATTTCCCGCAGGGCATCCTGGGGCTTGGACCGTGGGTGCCACCAGGAGAAGCTGTGAAAAGACTGGAGGAGCCATGCCTCATCCATTGCCCGGAAATACTCCCAAGTCATGAGGACGGAAGCTCCGAAGTACTTCCGGGCTGAAGAAAAGTCAAGTTCTCCGGCTCCCGTTCTTCCACCCACGTGATTTGCCTGCACTTCCAGGTCAGCCTGAGAAGATGATTTTTCTTCAGCCCGGAAGTACTTCGGAGCTTCCGTCCTCAAGGACTGGGACTATTTAAAGGACTGTTGGGAACCCAGTAGGCGAACCAGAGTCAGGTGGAGGTGGACAAAGCTTGCTCGGAGGTGTGGAGGAGAAAATAGAGATAGTGAAAGAGAATTGTGATTATTGTTATTATATTTATTTGTGTCAGTGATGCCCCATGACCCTGTAGTTAGGATATAGCGGGTTGGATAATGGATGGATGTATTAGTGATGGCTGTGGTGCTTAGGGCACTGTTTATAAGAAGAAGAAGAGGAAATATCTTCTTGATGCTTTTACCCTGTGTCCAGAGCATCTGTCTTTTGGGGTTAAAGGGGCGACAGTGACCCCTAGTGTCTATACAATATAAATTTACCAATAGAAAGCTGTAAACTACTTAACCATACACATATGTGCACACATAAATGTGCAAAAATAGAGTGATAAAAAGAAGGAATTTAGCAAATACCACTCTTTTAGTATTAGTGTAAGGTTATCACCACAACAGCACAGGACAGAGAGAGGGATATTTGCTACGGAGACCCCAGGCTAGAACTCCCTCCAGTGGCCAGTGGTATTTCTACATCATGAGCCTTCTGTTGTGTTTAAAGAGCTAGGTCTCCAAGAAATCCTACGACTACTCTATACAGCAGACAGCTGTCATCTTTAGTTATGATTCTTGTATGTAAAACCTTGCATGGAAAAAAAAAAACCTTGGAGAAAAGACCAGTAAAATTACAAAGGATTTAGTCATTTAGGCTATGTTGAAGACATCAATGTATATTCTTTTTAACTGTGTTGCATTTTTGTTGTTATAGTGTAAAACATGCAAAAGGAGCCTACTGCAGTTTTAAAATGGTATTTGGACTGGTGAAGTGGTAATGGTAGAGGGTCAGCATGGTGTAGTACAATTCCTTTCTGGGACGGTGTGCATTCTAGGTGTCCAGGAGTTGTTTTCATCACTTTCATTTCCTCCCTGGCTTTACTCTCTCTGTTCAAGTAGAGGACCAGGCATCCCTCCCAGTATTTCTCTCCTTATCTGTCTCCTGGAGGCTCCCTGTGGATCTAGGCCTGCTCTGTGCCATCCTCTTACCATCCAGGCACCCCTCACAATAACCGCAGATATGACAAGCTGTATTTGCTATTTCTATATCTGCATATTTCATTTCTCCTTTGCTCTTCTTCGTGCACTTCGCTTTCTCCTTGATCGCTCTGGTAACTGCTGAATTACTGAAGGAACTTTAAGGGTTGCCTTTTGGCAATTCTAATTTCCCTTTTAACTGTGTTCATACACCCCACAGTTAAAGCACTTCTTATTTTTCTTATGTAGTACGTGTTAGAGAGCTGCCTTTTCTTCAGTACATTTTTCTTCTTGCTCATGTACTGCTGAGATGCCTTAGTTATCCTAATGTTTTGTTTTATTTTATTTTATGCTTTGCTTGAAGTATTCTGTTCTTCAGCTATCCCTACATCTTGAAATGTTTCCTGAATTATTTCAGTAAAGTGTTGTGGCATTCCATAAAAATGTGCATTCTTGAAATTAAAATTAGGTAGTCTTTGTTAAAATCTGATCTGCCCAAAAGCGTGAAATTTCTTATTTTTCATTACTAGATCATTACAATTTAATACACCTATAATACTGAATTTTTTTGCGATTATTAAAGATATCAAGTTAAGACAGGCTTTACTAATTTGTTATTTAAGTTCTTAGGTTGAAAAAAAACAATTAAGTTTTTAGGTTGCATGGTTTGTTTGGTTTTCCATTTTATATTTGGGTAATTGTAGTAACTCATTACTACAAACTTGGTGTTGAAACTTGCTTTTTAAAAAAATATTACAAAGTTGTTTTTTGAGACTTCTGCCTGTACTGGTGTATCTATAACAGACTTCAAGAGTTAGGCCTTTGTAGCTTTCTGTAAGACAACGCCCTTCATGTTGGTCAGACATACAGGTAAGTGCGCTCTGTACATGGTGAATTTGTACTTGAATATTGCTTAACTGGGATAGGAGCATTCTTTTGATGCATATCTATACTAATAAAAGGCAAAGCCCTCACTGACTGACTGACTACCTGACTCACTCACTGACTCATCACTAATTCTCCAACTTCCCACGTAGGTAGAAGGCTGAAATTTGGCAGGCTCATTCCTTACAGCTTACTTACAAAAGTTTGGCAGGTTTCATTTCGAAATTCGACGCGTAATGGTCATAACTGGAAACTACTTATGTACATACAGTACAGGCCAAAAGTTTGGACACACCTCCTCATTCAATGTGTTTTCTTTATTTTCATGACTGAAGGCATCAAAACTATGAATGAACACATGTGGAGTTATGTACTTAACAAAAAAAGGTGAAATAACTGAAAACATGTTTTATATTCTAGTTTCTTCAAAATAGCCACCCTTTGCTCTGGTTACTGCTTTGCACACTCTTGGCATTCTCTCGATGAGCTTCAACAGGTAGTCACCTGAAATGGTTTTCACTTCACAGGTGTGCCTTATCAGGGTTATTTAGTGGAATTTCTTGCTTTATCAATGAGGTTGGGACCAGCAGTTGTGTTGTGCAGAAGTCAGGTTAGTTGGACGATCATTTATTTTTCAACAGGACAATGACCCCAAACACACCTCCAGGCTGTGTAAGGGCTATTTGACCAAGAAGGAGAGTGATGGAGTGCTGTAAATGGTCATGAAAATAAAGAAAACACATTGAATGAGGAGGTGTGTCCAAACTTTTGGCCTGTACTGTATATACGGCCATAGCCTGCAGCTCTGTTGCTGTGTGAGGCGGAGTTGCGTCCCTCATCGTCATGCCTCCCACATAATTGAGTGCCTGCCCATATAAGGCCATCCATCGGCAGCAATCCAATAGACATGCTGCCGCTAAATATTGGCAGGTGAAGGACTGTGCTTATACAAACGAATAGGAAAGCAAGGTGTAAAGCTTGACTTTAAATTAAGTTCATAGACACGCTGCCGCTGGCGTTTGTCATGCCTAAGACGAATACGATATTTGCGAGATACAAGTTTAATGAGAGGACGCAGGGTATAAACGAGACTTTTGATCACTTTGTAATGGAGTTAAAATTGTTGGTGAAGGACTGTGGTTATGCAAACGAAGATGAGATGGTCAGGGATAGAATAGTGTTTGGCACAAACTCAGCAAAAGTGTGAGAGAAACTTTTAAGTGCCGGGTCTGAGCTAAGATTAAATAAAGCTGTGGACATGAACAAGCCTTTGTAGACATATCAATAGGAAAGCAAGGTGTAAAACTTAAGTTTAAATTACGTTCATAGACACGCTGCCACTAAATATTCGCAGGCAAATCCACAACTTGATACCGGGAATGCCTGTTATACATCTTAGATTCATAAGTACCAATTTGGGTAGTGAACACTTCGATGAATGAAACCTGTTATCTTTACAATGGTTGACAACGAAGATGAGATGGTCAGGGATAGACTAGACAAATACGGAATGTAACTTGAACACAACACATCCTCCAAATACGAACCTGATTGAAAGAAATAATGATAATCAAATCCTTGATGACAGCAACACTCATAACAGTCACAAAGCAATTACATTGACAATCATGTTACGTTATTTTTAAAATGTTTCCTTTTCTTTTTCATAACTTCTTTAACACACTACTTCTCTGCTGCGAAGTGCGGGTATTTTGCTAGTCTTATATATAAATGTCTACGTGTGGAAGTGGGTTTGTGTGTCCGCCTGGAAGTGAGAGGTGGATACTGGGTAAGGGCTCTACCTCCGAGGAAACAGAAAACTCACTTAGCCACTAGTAACACAAGCGAGGCCTGCACATCAGCAAAACAAAACCTCTGAAGAGTCACTCGCTTAGCAGCTAATACAGAAGCGAGGCAAGCACATCGGTAAAACGGTATCCCTTTTACTTTTCATCCCGCCGCTAATACACAAGCGAGGCGAGCACACCAGAAGAAGGAAACCTCTGAAGAAAGACAGTTGCTTAGCCGTTAATGCACAAACGATGTGAGCACGCCGGCAACACAAAACCTCCTAGGAGAGAGAGGCTCAAAGTAGTTGCTTCCAATTACCTGACATCTCTATATTTCAATTTTCTTTCTGACGATTTCAATATTTTCTAGGACCCCATGTTTTTTATAGCACAGGCTTTTACAACTAGTATATTATAACTCTCTCCTTGATGATATACCCAGAGCTTAGCTTTAGTAAAATAGCATAGGAAAACAGACATATGAAAATGGTTCTACAAGGAAGTATGCATGCTTTGGACATTAGAACATTAGAACAATCTAGAAGAGAACAGGCCATTCACCCCAGCAAAGCTCGCCAGTCGTATCCACTTAATTTTTCTAATATAACATCAAGTCGAGTTTTGGAGGTCCATGAAAGTCTCACTGTCTACCACACTACTTGGTAGCTTATTCCATGTGTCTGCGGTTCTATGTGTGAAGAAAAACTTCCAAAAGTTAATGCGAAATTTGCCTTTAACAAGCTTCCAACTGTGTCCCCGTGTTCTTGATGAACTCATTTTAAAATAATAGTCTCGATCCACTCTACTAATTCCCTTCATAATTTTAAGCACTTCATTCATTTCTCCTCTTAATCTTCTTTTGCTTAAACTTTAAATGCATCCCCAGTAGCCCTGGAATCAGCGTAGTCACACTTTTCTGGAATTTTTCTAGTGCTGCTATGTCCTTTTTGTAGCCTGGAAACCAAAGCTGCACACAGTACTCAAGATGTGGCCTCACCAGTGCATTATAAAGGTTGAGCATAACCTCCTTGGACTTGTACTCAGCACATTAGGGTTATGTACAACCTGACATTCTGTTAGCCTTCTTAATGGCTTCTGAACATTATCTGGCATATGTGGGCCCCATCATTGAATTTGTTGCTGTTATCCTTGGTTTAAGCTCTCAGTGGCTTTGAATTTTAAAAAGTGTCAGGAAAATAATAAATGCTCATTAAAATACACCAAGCTGTAACAGTGCAATCTACAGTATCTGTAGCTATGTCTGATGATGCCAAGGAATGTCTTAGGTGACATGCTGCAGGCCACCATATATAATAAGTCTATTAAACTGTATGTTTCAAGTGATAATCGTTTTAAGTGGCGAAGGGTGTAGGGAGCACAGAAACAGACTAGGACTATATTGATAAGTCTATCCCAGTCTGGTATCTGTGGAGCCAAACTTTTTCCAGGAGACTAGGACACTCCTACAATTATAACACTATATTTCTCTAAAAATGAAATGTGCCATATCCGTCTTCTGTTACAGTATATTGTCACCCTCCTATATTACATAACGTTAGGGAATTTAGTCCTTCACAGGGCCTTATCATATGAAATTGGTGGTTACCCCTAGACCCCAACCCCTACATAGTTTTATTTGAATTGATTGTTATGGTTTCTCTGACAGCTAAGTTACACTTCATTATGTGGAGTGCAGCACCTCGCTGAGACAGGTTGCGTCCCATTAGTGCTGCCCATGGTAGAGTTCTTTCACATTTGCTTGTGGGGGCTGTGATCCCCGAAAGGAGTTTATTTAGATGAATCTGTTAGCTGGAATTGTGGCTTTTTGCAGCATTTTATTAAATGGGGGCGTAGCCCCTCACAGGGATGCTCAATGTTTTTAGAGGTCACAAGGATGCGCATCAGCTGTTGCCGCATGTCCACCAGCTCATTTGCTGTCTGCAGACACTGAGGCTTCATTACGCTTAATAGGAAAACAATAGCATTTTATGGGCAATAAAATTGTGAAGATACAGCGCTGAGGTAAAAACCAAATGGCTGTAATCTAATGCCCGTGGGATCAGCTTATCATAACGCCAGCCCTGAGGCCTTCCTCTGTATTAGTATAATTGAAATAGTTACGATAGCGTAATAATGTTATAATAAGTGTCTGAGTGCCATCCAGAGTCCTGCTGTCTCCTTATGATAGCAATAAACTATAAATAAAATGGATTGCTTGAGGGACGTTTCTGTTCATGTGAGCTGGATCATTTACTCTCCATGAATTGCCTACAACCTAGTGGTAAAATCTGAAGGGAGGGGTTTTGTGCCCGCTTGTCTGTTTCAGGAAAGTGGAGCTTTGGGGACACACGGTAGGTGTGTAACAGAGGGAGTGGGGCTCAGTTCTGCAGGTTGAGGGGCTGCTTGGTGTCATAATGCTGTTTACCATGGCACAAGATGCCGCTTGTGAGCCTGTGTCAGAGTGCTGTATAGTTACGGCAGTACTGCTGACAGAGTTAGAATGGACTACATAAGTACAAGAGTGCCACTTTCAGAGTGTTAGTAGGCAGTGGCACTACTTCCAGTGGGCGAATGGACTGCATAGGCACAGATGCCAAAACACTAGTGGCACATGTAGCCACCGTGACGTTGGACTGAATAGCCATGGCAGTATCACAGCGTGAATACTAATATTCTGTACAACCTCATTTGTAGGGCAGTTTCTAGAACTATTTAGTGGCTAGAGTCCAAAGAGAGAATCATTTTAACAGGGATAAACACATATGGTACTGCTTGCATTGAACTGTTTTTCTGTCTAAAATAATGAAAACTGGTGCTTTCTCAGACACTTTGAACTCATTAAAAGGCAGCATCTCATGAAAGGCTGTCACTCAGAAGCTAATCACGGTCAGGTTCTTCAGTGCCTCGTGAGGGCCCAAGGGTGCAGCAGAAAAAATCTTGTATGCATTAGGCAAAGAAATGACTTTTGACTTTTAAACAGCCTAATTAATCAGAGTCATACAAAGAACTGAAAACAGAAATACACTAAAAGAGTCAAGAATAAAGCCACTGAAAATGGGATTCAGAACAAGTTTAAGCTACAAGTGAGAGCTGAAAGGCCAATGTTAATGTACCAGTGAGAAAAGTCGTCTTTCGCTTTCTCCTAGTTATTCCTCAGCTAATTCAGGTAGCATTCATTTCTCTGAATTTTTCCACTGGAAGGAAGGGTTCACAATAAATTTCCTGCAGAGAAACTTTATGCCAGTTCCTTAAAATGTGAACGCTGTCATTATATTTGAATATAACATGAAAACAGCTTTGATGAGTGCAGGCCATCTAGCCCAACAAAGCTTGCCAGTCCTCTGTATCTCTATTTCTCCAAATCTTAATTAAGTCAAGTTCGGAAGGTCCCTAAAGTACACACTTTCTCCTCTCATCATCTATATTTCTTACCGGCCCAATCTCACTCTCCATCTCAGTTTCATTTTTACACGTCTAAAATATTTAATTTCCCAGATTCAGATATGGTACAGTGGAGTGGCTATTTTCTATTTTACCAAGAAATAGAAACTTGCAATATAAATTAAGAAGGAATGTGACATGGTAGATAATGGAAGGAAAGCTGTGTAATATTAAGAAGTAGAAAAAGCAAATATAACCCGATTCCAGTCACCCGTGGTATTTTCAAGGGCTTTTTGCCCCGGTTTGAATAATTCAGTCTGTGTTTGGGATGGATTCCTTTGAGAGTTCAGTTTTTCTGTATAATTCGAAAGAGTGCTTGGAGAGGCTTGCTGTTTGTTGCCTTATAATTCACATATGTATAAATTCACTGGGTCCCATCTACATTGTTTTCTGCCAAGCGCTCTACAGTTTTCCATCAGATAAAGTCATTCGAATGGATGAAATAATAAATATTACACCACTTTCATGTGGAGCATATTCATAGACACCCTTAAGTCATTCATTCAGTTTCTTTCTCTAGTTCTCTTTCTCCCCGGCCATGTTTCATTTCTGTTTCACATTCTCTCATTCATCCCACCGCCCTCTTCACATCTATCTCTCTATCCGTATTTCTTAATCTCCGTCTCTCCATCTCGGCCTGTCAATACATGTCTTTCTTCTCATGCCATCTCCCCCCCAACTCTCTCTCTCTCTCTCGTTCTCTCACTATCTCTCTCTCCCATTCTCCGTTTTCTATTCTCCCAAATACAAAAAGAGATAACTCATGGCTTTGTGAGCAGAAGCACATTAACTAATGTCTCACAGCTTAGTGAAGAAAAAAATTGGTCCTATTTATCAAGTAGTGACTTGAAGTGAAAAAGCGGGTCTTCGCAGACCAGCCTTAGAAGCAGAGCATCTGTATTCCTTGTGAACAGAGGCAGGTTAACAGAGCCGCAAAAACCAGGCTCGCTAGAATAACAAGCACTTAGAAAATATACTTTTCAAACCGAGCAAATCAGAAAATTGCAACTCCTGATATGGATGAAAATCTGTGAACAAGCTAAGGCTCAGTTTTCTACTGCCACTCATTTGTCATTTGTTGATACTCTACATTTTTCACACTCATGATTTTAGTTACTTTTTAAATACATTGCATTGGCTTTGCTTTAAAAAAAGAAATATACTAATGATATCATGTGCATCCTGGTAAAGCTTCTGCGTTTTAAGTGACACACTTCTGTAATGGTGAACCTCCCTTTTGGATACTTCATTCTTTTGACTACCCCTGCCATCCAAAAGACTGCTAATGGTGTCAGGAATGTCCCTTTGTCTCAGTGGCTTTTTTTTTTTTAATAGAATGAAAAACTGAAAAATAAAGTGGAATCTCTTCTTGGTTTTTACTCTGCCAACTCTGGAGAGCTGTGATTTAACTGCTAGAGTGCTCCTTGCATTCATTTTCCAAGGCACTCGGCTATCAAGCTGACTTAATTTGCAGCTGAGTAAGAAAGGAATCCAGAAGGGAAACAACAATCTATTTCATCTGCAGTACTGCCAACAGAGTGCCGCAGAAACCTTCGATCCCCCAAGGAGCCACTGTGAACAGCATGCTAGTAGCCCCCGTTTTGTGTGAAACTGCTCTGACAGAGTGCTTGACTTTGCTCGCTTTCAATGGGGAGAACACAAGCCTGTCAAACTGTGCTTCAGGCAGTCAGGTTATTCCTACCTGTTTGGGAGCAAACACTTTATGAAGCGACTGCTCTTCCTAGAGCTCCGTGGCAGCTCTCCGAGTGCTGGCTGGCAGTCAGGCGCTGAGATGCTGTCTGCGAGAAGCCATTCTTCATGGCTCCCATTAGGGAAGCGCTAGGGCTAATTTATCATCCTGTGAAACTAATGATTGCTACCATACATCCCACCCTGCAACAGCTATGTGAGGACAGAGATGAGGCAGCAGAACATATTTCAGCTAATTTGTCTTCGTTCGTGTAGACTGACTGCTACAGCCTTCACTTGCACCCTGAGGTCACGTCCCTTTACATCAGCTAGTTCTCAAAACACCAGAAGCAGTGTTGGGAAATTACAGGAAACAAAGGTGTCCCTCACAGTGAGAGGCTTGCCTAGTACTTCTTAGACAAATCATAAAAACTGATTAAGAAGTGCAGCACCATCTCAAGTAGCGATCCAAAGACCTCACCCTAATGACAGATATGAGACTGTTGAACTGCCCCTCAGGCAAAACCACATTTCTTGGTTGTTAAAGGCAGGCTATCCTACTAAATATCCATTGCCTTTCAAAGCAAAGTACAGACCCTCCAAGACAGATTCAGCGCTGTGAAACAAGGACCCCTAAAGAGATATCCTCCACCTGTCAGATAAATTCTGATTTTTCATAGAGAACCCTTTAATGTATGAGGGAAATTTCCTCTAACACTTCACAATGTGAGGTGTAACTTCACATTTTAAAAAAGAACCCAGGATACCTACAGACATTTTCGTCCAAATTCAGGTTGCATAAATAATTGCTTTGCATCATTCCAGATGTACCAAAATACATTTTTCACCATAATAGGCTGTTAAGTAAAAACACCTAGCCTTACAGAAATGAACATACTCTAGTAGAGATCTGGTCCCTTATGGAAGAAAAGGAATCGGGGAGATTTCCAGCATCTCAGGTAAAATCATTTGTGTCATCTACAAGGTATCTTCAGATATTCAGCGAAAGCCACACACAGATACTTCTAATTGAGTCTTGAGCACATCACAGAGAGCATTTTAATATATTAAAGAGACAAATGAGTACTCAAAGATGCTAATCTACCCCTTGGATATATCAACATTACCTTGGATGCAAACCTTTGCACAGAGTGAGACACTGACATGCATGCTTCCTCATTGAAATCCATGGGCATTTAGTGGTGCCCCTCAAGTAATTCCAGAAGCATAACAAAGAATCTTTTAATATATCTGAAATATTAAAGTAAAAGTTAAAAAGCTATCAATGGAAACCATCTGATAAATGTAGGTGCTCCTAGCACTGGTAAAACTCAATCTAGATTAAAGAGCCCCTAAGCAGCTCCACCAAAGTGGCACAAATCTAAATGAAAAGGTTAAACCTGCAAGAAAGATACACCATTAGGAAACCAATATGACAAAGACCCACAATTTGCATTGGCAAGCATATTTTCCTGAAACTGGGAGAGATTCTGAAAAAGATTTGTTGCCTTCTCCACCTAGAATCAACAAGTAGGTATATTGGCCATTTTCTCAAATGCTACAATTTATATTCCCAGTGTGACAAAAATCATTAAACTTAAGTCATCACTTAAATATGTAGATCAAACCCGAAAGTCTGGCTAACTCCGAGGGAGTTCCATTTGCTAAAGTAGAATTTTTCAGAGACGCTTACTGTATCAATATGGTAAAGTGCAAACACTAAAAAGACATTGTAGTATTAATTTCTAGGGACAATTTGCTGAAATAACTTTAAATCCATTAAATACATCTGATCAACAGAAGACTGCTCTGTAACTGAAAGTCATGCCATTTTCTTACCCGCTTAATCCAGACCAGCGGCGTGCTTGGCTGGAGACTATCCCAGCTAGCACAGGGCACAAGGCAGGAGCAAACCCTGGACATGGCACCAGTCCTTCGCAGGACAAACACACATACCTACACACCAAACACACACTAGGGCCAATTTAGTGTCACCACTCCACCTAACCTGCATGTCTTTGGACATTGAGAGGAAACTGGAGGAGACAAAAGGAGAACATGCAGACTCCACGCAGGTAGGACCCAGAAGGCAAATCTTAGTCTCCTTCCTGCAAAGCAGCAGCACTACCACCTCGCAACCCTGTAACTGAAAGTATTATTGTAAATGTAAAAAAAGTGATGTTAGCCAACATGGACACAAATCATCTTAGTGATAGACTGCAGCGATATTTCAGGCTTCAGCAGTGCTTATTCTTTTAGCATCAGCAGGACGTGGTGGTCTGCATTGATTTGTAATTTGCCTTTTGTCTTGTCTTGTAAAATTCCCAGTGAAAGTTGCTATAAATGAACATCGGTTTCTACCCCAAATATGTGTAGTACGATTAAGACTGTTTGACTGAAAACTGTAATTCTAATTATGTCTTCTCTCTCTCTGTCTCTGAGCAGCATACATTTTGAGCTGTGGATTTCCTCAGAGGCCAGCATACGGAGATGTTTCTGTCACTAGTCTTCACCCTGGTGGAGAGGCCTATTTTTACTGCCATTCAGGTTACCAGCTGCAGGGGGCATCCTCACTCATGTGTCTGAATGCAACTACCCCCTTCTGGAATGGAAAGGGGCCACAGTGTTTAGGCAAGTAATTTTCATCATTTTATATACCCTTAAGATATTACTAGCTAAAGACGGCTGTACTCATTTGTGATTAATTCCTCTCCAATCCTTTTTATATCCGTAGGGCCTAAAGCAAGCCCACTTATTTTTATCAATGCAACTTCTTCAGTGTGGTCAGTTAGTTTTACTGTGACTCTTTCACTCCATACTCTTATACTTCTGTTCATGATTTTTATGATCCATACAGTCTTGTCTGTGCACACAGAGATATCCTAGGCTGAAGAATGGCCAAATGACCTTATAGCTCATTGTGGTGCTCAATAGTGCATGTGGTGATCTACATCCTCATATCAGATCCACACGAGCTACAGTATGTAATGCACAGTGATCTTCTATACACTGTCAGACGCCCAGGGACATTGCTCCGCCGGGACGCTGGAAGAAGCAGGGGACCGGAAATGGGACAATACTTTCCCTGGAGTGCAGGAGGGCTGCCTCTCTGGAATACATGGGGGTCACGGAGCTGCGAAGCTCAACCCTGTGCAAAGACAGAGTCAGCGCCAGGGGGCGCCCAGGCGTTGTTGGAACCCTGGATGGTAGCACTTCCGCCACAAACAGGAAATGCTGCCAGAAGAAATCCCAGGGACACCCGGAGTTCTTCTGGGTGCTCTTCTGACACTTCTGCCACACCGGAAGGGTCGTCAGACGGAACACCTGGAGCCCATCCAGGTCATTATAAAAAGGGCCGCCTCACTCCAGAAGGAGCAGGAGTTGGGAGGGAGTGTGACAGAGCTGCTGGGTGGAGAGGAGGATTGAGATATTGTTATTGATTTATTGTTCATGCTGGTGGAGGTGCTTTGGGGCACTTTATTGAAGAAAATAATTAAAAATCAACTTCTGGGTGATTTTACCCTGTGTACTGCGTATTGTCTGTTGGGAAAAAAAGTGCGCAATAGCGCCACCAAGCATCCACGTATTTACAACAGTAACAGTGCCACATGAAAACAGACTAAACATGACGACCACTTGAATAGTAACAGGCCCGTGCTGCACGTTGTGTTCATCCATATAGTAGCATACCCATGTAAAGTCAGTGGTGTTTGTGGCAATGCTTGGAATTAACAGACCCACATGCGCTCAGGGCTACACAGACCAGTCTTTCATATAGTGGTGTACTTGAGGTGTTGAACATAGTGGTCTTCCTTATAATAACAGATCTATGTGAGATTAGCACTACACACAATGATGTTGTGACATATCATATGATAGTGCTGTAGATAGTTTTCCCCATATTAACAGATTTGATTAATTGAATTTTTCTTTTTGTTTTTTTGATATTGACTGGATTTTTTGCTTTTATTTTTATTTTTCTCTGAGTAGCTGTCTGTGGTGGCTTTATCAGAAATGCCACAGTGGGCCGCATCATCTCCCCTGGCTTTCCAAGTAATTACAGCAATAACCTAACCTGCCACTGGGTGATTGAGGCCCCTGAAGGCCAGAGAGTACATCTGCACTTTGAGAAGGTTGCTCTGGCCGAGGATGATGACAGGTACCTCTGTAGGATGTTTCTTATGCTGATGATTCTCCTCCTGTGTCTCTCTGTCTTTCTCACTTTCTGTATGTGTGTGTGTGCATATATGTTCTATTCCTTTTCAGACTTTTAATCAAAAATGGCAACAACATTGATTCACCTCCAGTGTATGACTCGTACGAAGTGGAATATCTTCCAATTGAAGGAATCGTCAGTGGGTCAAGGTGGTTCTTCATTGAACTGACAACTGATAGCACGGGTGCTTCAACAGGTGTGGCGCTGCGCTATGAAGGTAAGATTTTGAAATGTTATAAGTGTCTATCTGGTATCTACAATAGATTCATCACCACAGCTTCCATGAAAGCAAATGTGTTCTCCTCTTAGCCAGTTGGGCCAATGCCACTTCATACCTGCCACCACTGCTAACAATTGCCACTACACACTTGATGACACAACTATAGTACATCATCACCTTCACTACAACAACAACAACAGCATTTATTTATATAGCACATTTTCATACAAATGATGTAGCTCAAAGTGCTTTACAAGATGATGAAAGAAAAGTTTATAAAACATAGAAATACAAAAATAAGGTTAGGCAATATTAAATAACAAAGAATAATGTAAGGTCTGATGGCCAGGAGGGCAGAAAAAACAAAAAAAATCTCCAGAGGGTTGGATAAAAATCTGCAGGGGTTCCGAGGCCACCGCTAGGCATTCTACCAAACATAAATGCTCTCAATCAGTCCTCATGGTTTTCAGGCTTCACGTGGAAGAATTATATGATGATGGTCATGTGGACATCTAGCCTTCAATCCATCAATGTGGGGACAGCATGGTGCCTTGATCAGGTGGTGGTGGCGCAGATCACTACTGACAACACCGTTGCATGTCTGAAAACTTTAGTAATGGCAGCACAACACAGCAGACCACATTGCTGGTGTCATGGTTGTACAGCAGACAGGATTGCTTACCAAGGCTCTGTTCACTTAACACCACTACTACAGACATCATTGCCAATCTTGTAGCATTTCTGGAGGCAACACCATGTAGCTGAGAGGATGGTTGATTACACCCTTGCACACATGATAGTAAGGATGAAGACACTCCTGCACACCTGACAGCATTGCAGGTGACACTACTATGTATCAGACAGCACTGCTGGTGAAACCATTTCACAACTGACAACATTTCTGTGCCTAATGGCACTGCAGGTAATACCAGTATGGGTCAGGCACTATGGTTGGTTAAACTACTTTATACCTGGAAACGTGCCTGATGACATCATTGTGAATCTGACACCGTGCAGCTTGCACAATTATTTACTTCACAACACTGCCAAAGAGACCACTTCATACCTGGCAAGATTCCTGCTTAAACCATTCTGTATTTAAAAGCACTGCAGTTAGTACCACTGCATACCTGTCAGCAATTTTGATTGGGCCGCCTGACACCTGGCAACATCCATCCATCCATTATCCAACCTGCTATATCCTAACTACAGGGTCACAGGGGTCTGCTGGAGCCAATCCCAGCCAACAGCAGGAAACAAACCCCGGGCAGGGCTCCATCCCACCACAGGGCACACACACACACCAAGCACACACTAGGGACAATTTAGGATCGCCAATGCACCTAACCTGCATGTCTTTGGATTGTGGGAGGAAACTGGAGTACCCAGAGGAAACCCACTCAGACACAGGGAGAACATGCAAACTCCACGCAGAGAGGACCCAGGAAGTGAACCTGGGTCTCCTAACTGTGAAGCAGCAGCGCTACTCACTGCGCCACCACCTGGCAACATTCCTGATGACATTATTTTATACCCGAGACAGTGCAGGTAGCACAAGTCCATATTTCACAGCATTGTAGATGAGACCACTTCACACTTGGCAGCTATCTTGGTAACACTTCTTTGGACCTGACATCACAGACTTGTGACACTATGGCATATCTCACTGCATTTCTGATGACACCACTTCATGTCTGAATTATGGCATTACAGAATTGGTACATTCTGTAAATCAAGTCAAGTCAAGTTGGGGAGCATGCACTGGTACAGTGTGTTGCCGCATCCACTACACAACGAAACAACTCAGGAACCCGGTTGGCTGCCCCCCAGGCAAACACGCAGTCCATTCCCACCCTCCAGAAATGACCCTCTCTCTGCCGGAGCCAGGTGTTATGTGGGCGACCCCTTGGCCTGGTCTAGCCACTCGGGTCCCCAACAATGAGGATCTTATGAGCCGGATCACCGTCGGGGAAACATGCCACATGGCCGTAGTGCCGAAACTGATGCTCCATCACAGTGCAGGTAATGTGCCTCATTCTGGACTCCATGAGCAACTCCTTTTACACAAAGTCAAATCAACGGTACCCAAGGATTTTCCGGAGAGACACAGTACCAAATGAGTCCAGTCTTCGTCTCAGGTCATTGGATAGCGTCCATGTCTCGCAACCATATAGCAAGACAGGAAGCACCAGGACTCTAAAGACTTGGACCTTCATCCTTTTGTATAGATATCAGAAGCGCCACACACCCCTTTCCAGCGACTTCATGACCCCCCCCCATGCTCTCCCAATCCGTCTACTGTCTTCATAGGAAGAGTCACCAGAGATATGAATGGCGCTACCAAGGTAAGTAAACCACTCGACAAGGTCGACACTCTCTCTGCATACAGACACACTGTTGATGGCTGTGCCCAAGAGGTAATTAAAAGCCTGGATCTTGGTTTTTATCCAGGACATTCGCAAGCCCAGACACTCAGACTCCTCGCTCAGTCTCTCGAGCACCCCAATCAGAGCCTCCATTGACTCCGTGAAGATCACAGCATCGTCAGCAAAGTCAAGATCCGTGAATCTTTTTTCACCAACAGATGCCCAACAGCTGCTGGACCCCACAACCTTGCCCAACACCCAGTCCATACAAGCATTGAACAGAGTAGGAGCAAGAACACGTCCCTGACGAACCCCAGAATCAACTGGGAAAAACGCAGAGGTTCTGCCTCCACTCTGCACAGCACTCACAGTACCAGTGTACAGGCCAGACATGATATCCAGCAACCTCGAGGGGATACCGTGAACCCTCAGGATGTCCCACAGGGCAGCTTGATGAACTGAGTCAAACACTTTACGAAAATCGACAAAGGCTGCAAAGAAACTCTGCCGATATTCTCGTTTGCGCTCCATGAGAACCCTCAGTGCCAGGATGCAGTCGATGGCAGACTTCTTAGGCATTAAACCAGACTCTTCTGGTCGCTGGTAGCTGAGCAAGTGATCACGGATCCTATTGAGAACAACCCTAGCAAGCACCTTACCTGGCACCGAGAGCAGTGTTATCCCCCTGTAGTTGCTGCAATCCAGGCGATCACCCTTCCCTTTCCAGATAGGGACGACAAGTCCCATTTTCCAGTCAGTTGGGATGGTACCAGTCTCCCAAATGGAAGTAAAGATTGCTTGCAATGCCAGGGGGACAGCCTTACCACCAGCCTGGAGAAGTTCACCCCGGATACCACAGACCCCTGCAGCCTTTCCTCCCCTCACTTGGTTCACCACCTGCGCAATATCAGTGAGATTGGGTGGTTCACAGCTAATTGGAGGATCAGCCTCAAGTATCATCTGTAAATGCTACTATATAAAATAAAAATTGACTGTTGTACTATTGCCACCACTGCGGCAGACACAATGTCAAGCCTTGTGCCACTACTGTAGACTGATACTGTTACTGTTACTGTTGGTAAAGTGTAGTCCATCTCAAAAACAACAAAGGGCACAACATAATAAAGTAGCTGGCTAACTAAAAAAATTGGCTGGAATTGCTAACATAGTTCTAAACACCTGATAAACCACATGGTTGCACAGCCTGTAACATAAGCACTGACCAAATGAGTGGCATTGTGGCATTCAGCACAGCAGTCCAATTATCTGGCAGCATTGTGTTACAACTGACAGCACTTAAACATCTTGTATCAAACCTGTATATCTAACAGAACGTATTGGTATCTACTTGTGTATCAGCCTCACAAATCTGGTTTCACAGACGCACAATTAACAGTCGCTCTAGGTTCCTTTATCAGTGCCAAATCGTACGGCATTTTGCCTGTTAAACTCCATTTGCTGCACTCTTGCCTTTTGGCAGAGTACCCGGTTTGTGGCCATCCTTGTCTTTGCTGACCTGACTGCTTAGGCCGTCTTTTCTTCTTTTTGAAGCTGTCCTTGGACCGGCTCAACATGATGAATTATGTAACTTTTCTTTTGTGTGGCAAGCTGAGATTGACAGCTACTGCAAAATGAGCCACCGACAAGTCCCTACAGCTCAGTCCCAAGGCTCTTGTACCTGAGAAGATTTCTAGGAGTTCACCTCAGGCAGTTCTCCTGCTTTGTCAATGAGATCGGAGACAAAGCCGCAGGACACATTCCTTTGAAGATTAGCCCACATCTGTTTGTTGCTAGGCAAGTGGAATTTCAAAAAAGTAAAATATTGCCTATTTGCATGCAAAAGCATTGCCTGTTCTGATGATACACATCGTTCTGCTTCTTCTCACCTCTGGATACATCTTCTGTCTGCCAGCTTGCTTTCTGCCTGGGGTCAAACCTGAGGACATTTGAGAGAAAGGAACAAGCAAGCACAGCTCTTGAGACTGAATAGACTATTAAGGTTGCTTTTTTTTCTGTGTCAAATAAGTAAACAGCAGTTACTGAAGATGATCCAGCCCAAGTCAGCCATTCTAGCACAGCACATTCATATGATATATAGTGATGTTTGTGGAACCACCCTCTGTGCAGTCAGTGGCTGGCTTTGGTAGGCACAAAAGTCAATATGCACATTACACTGAACAAATACACACCAAGTGATCACGGCCAATATGTAAAGCGCTCAGTCATTTTACCACATTATTGTTTTATTCTGCCGAAGACGACTTATAATAATCAACATTCATTACTTAACCAGTGACCTAAGTGTTTGGTTGGTAATCTAAGTCTAGTCCAGTATAATACAGCAACTAATTTATGTATAGTAACAGTGAATATAAAACTGATGCAGTATAAATAACTGGGCAGCACTGATATGGTACTAAGAATGTACAGTATATGTAATCTTGCTATAGATCAACTGTATGGCAGTAATTGTTATGGACCTTGAACTCATACAGTACTAATCAGTCGTTTGGGTCAGCTAGCCCATATTTCCTCCTTCCTCCTTAACACTAGTGACTGATTGTGCCTACAAGTGAGTCACTTTTGTGCTGAACTTGTATATGCCAAAGTATATATAGAGTACACTCAGTAATAAACCTAACGTTGCATTTAGTAAATGCATTAGGTACATAATAACACTGATAACACATGATAACATTGCCTAAAAACAACACACAGCAATAAAGTGTTTCCTGAGATCACTGATGCACTGAGGATTCTCATGGAGCACAAACGCGAATATCGGCAGAGTTTCTTTGCAGCCTTTCTCGATTTTCGCAAGTGGATCGAGCTGCCCTGTGAGACATCCTCAGGATTCGTGGGATCCCCTCAAGGTTGCTGGATATCATGGCCGGCCTGTATACTGGTACTGTGTGTGCTGTTCAGAGTGGAGGCAGGACCTCTGCGTTTTTCCCAGTTGATTCTGGGGTTTGTCAGGGGTGTGTTCTTGCTCCTACTCTGTTCAATGCTTGTATGGACTGGGTGTTAGGCAAGGTCGTGGGGTCCAGCGGCTGTGGGGCATCTGTTGGTGAAGAAAGGTTCACGGATCTTGACTGAGGATGCTGTGATCTTCGCGGAGTCAATGGAGGCTCTAATCGGGGCACTCGAGAGACTGAGCAAGAAGTCTGAGTGTCTGGGCTTGCGAGTGTCCTGGATAAAAACCAAGATCCAGGCCTTTAATGACCTCTTGGGCACAGCCATCAGCAGTGTGTCTGTTTGCGGAGAGAGTGTCAACCTTGTTGAGAGGTTTATTTACCTTGGTAGCGACAGTCATGTCTCTGGTGACTCTTCTTATGAAGTCAGTAGATGGATTGGGAGAGCATGGGGGGGTCATGAGGTCGCTGGATAGGGGTGTGTGGTGCTCCTGATATCTATGCAAAAGGATGAAGGTCCAAGTCTTTAGAGTCCTGGTGCTTCCTTTCTTGCTATATGGTTGCAAGACATGGACGCTATCCAGTGACCTGAGACGAAGACTGGACTCCTTTGGTACTGTTTCTCTCCGGAAAATCCTTGGGTACCGTTGGTTTGACTTTGTGTCGAATGAGCGGTTGCTCATGGAGTCCCAAATGAGGCACATTACCTGCATTGTGAGGGAACGTCAGTTTCGGCACTACGGCCATGTGGCGCGTTTCCCCGAGGGTGATCCGGCTCGCAAGATCCTCATTGTTGGGGGCCCAAGTGGCTGGACCAGGCCAAGGGGTCGCCCACGTAACACCTGGCTGCGGCAGAGAGAAGGTCATTTCCAGATGGTAGGACTGGCCCACGTGTCTGCCTGGGGGGTTCCACACTGGGATCCCGAGTTGTTTCGTTGTGTAGTGGGTGCGGCAACACACTGTATCAGTGCATGCTCCCCAACTTGACTTGACTTGACAGATGCATTAGCAACAGGCAAGCTGTATGTTTTGTGTCAAATTGGCTTCTAAATTTATCAACCCTTCTATTCTGTTTCAGATGTGCATGTGGCACAAATTCTTAACTACTCTTCCACTTCCCTCTCTATATAAAGTGCTTTTATCAAATTCACACTTGTGCACACATTGAGACTGACAAAGTGTTCTTGTAAATAACATCGTATGTCTTATATGACAGGTGTGTTAAGTAGTCTGATAAAGTAGTTGTGGATATTCTTCTTCTTTCAGCTGCTCCCATTATGGGTTGCCAAGGCAGATCATCTTTTTCCATATCTTTTTGTCCTCTACATCTTGCTCTGTTACACCCACCACCATCACATCCTGTCTCTCCACATCCATAAACCTACTCTTAGGCCTTCCTCTTTTTCTCTGGCAGCTCTATCCTTAAAATCCTTTTCCCAATATACTCAGCATCTCTCCTCTGTCCAAACCAATGCCTCTCTGACTTTGTCTTCTAACCGTCCAACTTGAGCTGACCCTCTAATGTACTCATTTCTAATCCTGTCCATCCTCGTCACACCCAGTGCAAATCTTAGCATCTTTAACTCTGCCACCTCCAGCTCTGTCTCCTGCTTTCTGGTCAATGCCACCGTCTCCAACCCATATAACATAGCTGGTCTCACTACCATCCTGTAGACCTTCCCTTTCATTCTTGCTGATAACACAGTTGTGGATATTAATACCAGAAATTCATTTAGGCAGTCATAGGTGATGACTTTGCTGCATAATGTGCAGTATTAATGAACTGTTCATCTATCTATCTATCTATCTATCTATCTATCTATCTATCTATCTATC